>CM061750.1:244923319-245560479 GCA_030979885.1 Lolium multiflorum
TAACTGCCGGCGTCGTGTGGGGCGGTTTCGGCGCAGTTAATCCCATCGTGGCCCACGATCGCCACGTGGCTGCGTAACGGGCGCGCGGGACGGCTATAAATGCCCCCCGCGCGGTACCGAGGCAGCCTTCTTCTTCCTTGCGCCACTGCCTCTTCTCTTTCTCGCTCTCTTCGCTCGAACGCTCTCGCGCGCCGTCGATTCTTCTCCGGTGATCTCCTGGCGAACCCCGGCGACCTTTCGCGGCCGGAGTTCTCCGCCGTTCGGCAGCCGTCCGCACGCCTAGCCGGCGCCACGGGGCCCCGCGGCTCGACGCTGCGCTCATCGCCGCCGCGCTCTCCTCCGGTGAGGAGTGGTTCCTCCTCTCCTTTCGCCCTTGATTGGTCTTCCTCCTCCTCTTCTTCGTCAATGGCCTCCGCCAGCGGGTCCTGGAGGGGCTCGTATATGAACGACGACGACATCGAACGCCTGGTGCGCCTCCGCCGGATTCCTCGGGAGGTGGTCACGCGGGCGCCTGGCGCGGAGATGGAGCCCAAGCCGGAGCCTGGCGAGCGCGTCGTCTTCGGCGCGCATCTCGACCGCGGGCTGGGTCTGCCGGCTTCGGCCTTCTTCCGCCGGTTCTTGGAGTTCTTCGGCCTGCAGCCGCATCATCTGCCGGCCAACGCGTGCGTCCTCCTTAGCTGCTATGTGGCTTTTATGGAGGGCTACGCCGGCTTGTGGCCGGACGTCGACTTCTGGAGCCGGCTCTTCTACCTCAAGTCGCAGATGACCCAGGGCCGCCTGAGGACCTGCGGCTGCGCCTCCATCTACCCTCGCGCCGGCTCGCTCTTCCCGAAGATACCGACTGTCGACTCGGTGAAGAACTGGCAGATGTCGTTCTTCTACGTGAAGAACGCCAACCCAGCCTTCGACCGGATCAACCTGCCGGAGTACGATCCGGCTCCTCCGACCACCCGGCTCAACTGGGGTCACAACGCCAAGTCGCCGGATCCGGACGCGGAGGTCAACCTCCTCTGGGATTTCCTGGGGGAGTGCGTCAATGAGGGCCGGCTGAGCGCCGAGGACCTTCTCTGCACCTACGTGGAGCGCCGGGTGATCCCGCTCCAGGGCCGTGTCCACAAGATCGGGCTTATGTCCGGCCGGCTGGATCCGACCCGGACGTCGAGGATAGCGCTCACCAAGGCCCAAGTCGCCCACCGGGTGAACAACATCACCAAGGCCAACATGCCGGAGGACTGGGCGTGGGGGCTGCCGCCTTACGACCGGGCCGCGCCGCCTGAGCGGGTAAGTTGTATTTTTAGCTTGTGCCTTTCGGCTTGCGGCTGCGTGGCTCGCTTGTTACTCATCTGTTCTTGTTTTCTAGATCTTCCCTCGCCAAGAGCTCGAGGACGGCAACTTGGCGCACAAGATCTGGACGGCGGATCTCGTGGATCCGGCTGACCAAGCCGGCGACCAGGCCGGCGACCAAGCCGGCGATGATGATCTGCCGGCGGTGCCCGACCAGGGCGGCCAAGGGGAGCACAACCCGCCGCCTTCGCCGGAGCAGTTGGAGGAGGAGGAGGCGGAGCCGGCCACGTCCACCACGGGGCCGGGACCGATCCGGGCGGTGCCTTTGCGCACGAGGCCGCCTGCCGCCTCGGCGACTTCCGCGCCGAAGAAGAAGCGGGCCGCCGGCGGGAATACGGCCAGGCTGGAGGGCCAGGCCAAGAGACAACGCCAGCAAGGGCCCAAGAAGGTCCCTGAGATGGCCGGGTAAGTTCTTTTTGTTTTCTTTGTTTGATTCCTTTTCTTTCCTTGCCTTGCACTTATCTTCCTTTGTTTGTTCGACTAGGGCCGCCATCAAGTTCACCCAGGGCGGCAGCTCTGGGCCGGCTGCGCGTGTTGCGCCGCCGTTCCGTCGGCAGAGGGAGCCGACGCCTTCGTCTCGTGCACGCCGCCTCGTTGTCGTTGCCACCCGTGGCTACGCCGTGCGGCTTCGCCGCCTCCCGCGGGGGCGTCTTCTTCGGCTGCGCCTCCTTCAGCGCCGCGGCGGGGCGCCCAGGGCGAGTCGGTCCAAGGGCCTAACCTAGGCGACTTGTTTCCGCACCGCGCGCCGCTGCTGGGGCCGGCTGCCGGAGCCGGCCGTGGTGTGCCACCGGCGGCAGGAGCTGGAGCCGGCGGAGCTGCGCCGCCTGAAGGGCCGGAGGTGGTTCCCACCGGGCCGGCCGCGCCGCCTCCGGCTTCGGAGCCGCCGAGGGCGGAGCCTCTGGGAAGGGCCGCAGCGGGAGGAGCGGCGCGCGCCAGGGACGCCGACTCCCAGGCGTTGGTGAGGTCGAAGGGCCCGGCGGTGTCGCCCACTGGCCTTCACGTGGCCAAGGGTGCCCGGTTGGTGAGCGTGCCGTCCGCCTCGGACTCCAGCTTTGGCTCGGCTGGCACCATGGAGCAGGCCTGGAACCAGGCGGACTCCTGCGAGATCATCAGCCGGGAGGGGCAGCCTGGCACGGCGCCCCTCAAGATGCTTTACTCCGGCTACCGCGCCAGCCTCAAGAGCAAAGCCGCCGAGGCCGTGGCCCAGCTGGCTACGCTGGAGGAAGCTGACAAGGTAGGTGGTTTCCCATCTTATTTTCTGTGATTTTATTGTTATCTTGGTAGCCCTCCGAGGCATGGGCCGGCTGCTTGGAGCCGACCCAGGTTTCGCCTAAACGATTGACTCTTTTTCAGGCGGTCGACGAGCGACGCACCGTCTTGTACAACAAGGTGGTGACCAGCTACCACAAGGCCAAGATTGAGCGGGGCGCCTTGGCTCGTGAGCTGGAAGCCGTCAAGGGTAAGCTCCTGTTTCTTTTGGCTCGATGTCTTTTTTCTTTTGTCTTTGTTGGCTGACATCTCTTTCCGGCTGCCTCGCAGTTGAGGCCGCCAAGGTCCCGCAGCTGGAGAAGGACCTCCGGGTTGCTCGCGCTCAGTGCGCCGAGAGCGAGGAGGCGGGCCGCGCTGCCGCCGCCAAGCTCAGGGTGGCTGATGGGGAGTTGACGCGGCTGCGCGCGCTGGAGAAGAACCATCTCGCCGAGCTCACCTCCCTTAGGACGGCAGAGAAGGAGAAGGTAGAGGATCTGAGCCGGCGGCTGGCCGAGGTGGAGAAGCAGCGCCTTGCGCTTCAGCAGGAAGTCACCGCCAAGTCCACGGAGCTGGCGGCTACTGCCAAGCACTGGACGGACATTATTGGCGCGATCGATACCGGTTTCTCGGGTGAGTTTATGTTTCCCTCCCCTTTCGGCTGTCGGCTGCCAGCCCGCTGGTAGCCGGCTGCAGAAACTCATCTTTTTCGTAATCTCCATCTTCGGGGGCATCGGCTCGTGCCGGCTGCCGCCAGTCTTTTCTTTTGTCCTTCGAAATCTCCATCTTCGGGCTAGGGGCAGTCGGCTCGTGCCGGCTGCCGCCATCCTACTTTAGAGCTTCGAATCTCCATCTTCGGCTGGGGGCAGTCGGCTCGTGCCGGCTGCCGCTCTTACTTTAGGACTTCGAAAATTTGCATTTTTCAGCTTATTTCGGCTTTTCATGACTTCGACATGCTTCCTTCTTGCAGCGGCCTTCCCGGAAACGTAGGACATGGCCTTGGATGCCGTTGGCGCTGCGCGAGGCCAGGGGGCGGCCGGCGGGCAGCTCGGAGACCTTCACCATGGAGGACCATCTGTCGTCCCTGGCTGCCCGCGTCGAGCCCATCACCAAATTTGGCTGGGAGCTCCGGAAGGCGGCTGAGGAGCTGGTCCCGATGCTGTGGCCCGACAAGGAGGCGCCGCAAGACATCTCCAGCCTCACTTCTCTGATCGAGCAGGCGCCGGATCGCTTCATCGACTGGAAGGGGTCTGCTACGCGTGCCGGCGCCGACATGGCGCTGTCTTTCGTCCTCTCCTGGTACAACGAGGTGGACCTGGGGCAGCTCGAGTATCGGCGAGCCGGCGTGGAGGAGGGCTCTCAGCCGATCAGAAGGCCGCCCGGCTTGCCCGAGCCAGCGCCATCGCCGACTTCGTCGACAAGCGCCTTTTCATCGCGGATCCGAACCCTCACTCTGATGAGGAGGAGGAGCTTGAAGACGAAGGGGTCGAGATGGACTCTCCGCCGCCTGCTGTTGATCCGGCTGTTCCTCCTCCAGCCGGTGCCTAGGCTTTCCTGTTTATGTAGCTTTGCTTTTGCCAAGACAATTTATTAAATCCCCGGGATGCCGGGTGCTTATGTAAAGACAATATTATCTCCTTTTTATTATGACGCACTTTAATGTGTTTGTTAATCATTTGTGTGCCGGCTTGCTTTCTTCCGACTTGTTCGCTTTTTCCCATCCGCCCCACTCTTTGGCTGTGCCCTTGCCGGTCGCACGTCCGACTTGCGGTCCGTCGCCGGATCAAGAGCGTGCCGCTGGGTGAGGCCGATAGTATTTCAGTCGAACGAGTCGATTTCGGCAGTCCGACACTTTTATGAAAGGTTGCAAGTCAACTCGCTTTTACTCTTTCCTTAGCCGTTTTTCGCGTGCCAGCTTCCTAGGCCTTACTCCCGCCAGCCGGACAGCCGGGTTGCGGTCTGTAGCTGGTCGGAAGCCGGCTGTCGGAAATCAGATCACGTTACTAAGCCGTCGCGTGAAAGGGTTCAAGCCAATTGGCGAAACGAAATAGAGTGCGCGAAAAACTTGTCGGAAACGGCGCTCTTGGCGCATGCTTTTTCATAGCTTACAAAAGGGATACAAGGGATACATACATTCCTGCTCTCAAGTGTAAAATGGTCGAAGCAACCTGACATTCCAGGGACGTTTTGTCTCCTCGTCAGTTTTGCTCGCCTTGTTCTTTTTGGCCTCTTGGGCATCTATGAGATAGTAGGAATCGTTGCCTACTGCCTTGCTCACGATGAAGGGACCCTCCCATGGGGATGCTAGTTTATGCTGTCCGGCTGTCCGTTGGATCAGCCGGAGCACTAGGTCTCCTTCTCGGAATGCTAAGGACTTAACCTTCCGGCTGTGATAGCGACGGAGGCTTTGCTGGTATACGGTGGACCTGGATTCGGCCATCAGCCGGACCTCTTCAACCAGGTCGACTCCATCTTCGCGAGCTTCTTTGGCTTCAGCTTCTGTGTATAGCTTGATCCTTGGCGCGTCGTGCTCGATGTCAGTCGGCAGGACGGCTTCAGCCCCGTATACGAGGAAGAAGGGCGTGAAGCCGACTGAGCGGTTGGGTGTTGTGCGCAGGCTCCACAGCACGCTGGGCAGCTCCTCAATCCAGCAGCCGGCTGAGCGCTCAAGCGGCTCTACCAGCCGAGGCCGGATGCCGGCTAGGATCAAGCCGTTTGCCTTCTCCACTTGGCCGTTGGTCTCCGGGTGTGCTACGGATGACAGGTCCATTCGGATCCCCATCTCCCCGCAGTAGCGCTTGAAAATGCCCTCGGCGAAGTTGCTGCCGTTGTCGGTGATGATGCTATGCGGGTAGCCGTATCTCGCGATTATCTCCTTGAGGAATGTGACGGCTGTGGAGCCATCCAGCTTCTTGATCGGCTTGGCTTCGATCCACTTAGTGAATTTATCAATCATCACCAAGAGATGCGTCATGCCGCCTCGGGCTGTCTTGAATGGGCCCACCATATCCAAGCCCCATACGGCAAACGGCCAGGTAATGGGGATGGTTTTTAAGGCGGAAGTTTGCCTTTGCTTTGCGAAGCGCTGGCAGCCGTTGCACTTCTTCACCAAGTCTTCTGCGTCTCTGAGCGCAGTCGGCCAGTAAAAACCGTGCCGGAAGGCTTTGGCCACTATGGCTCTGGAGGAGGCGTGATGGCCGCACTCTCCCTGGTGGATTTCCCGTAGGAGTTCAATCCCTTCAGCCGGCTCGACGCACCGCTGGAACACCCCACTTACGCTGCGTTTGTACAGCTCGTGGTTGATGATTGTATAGGCCTTGGCCCTTCTCTCAATCTGCCTAGCTTGAACCCTGTCATTGGGCAGCACACCATCGGTGAGGTAGGAGAGGAATTCTTGTGCCCATGATGGTACGTATTTTATTTCAAACACGCTAACCACCAAGGCCTCCATCTTCGGAGCTTCCGGTTTCGACTGCGTGGTCGCCGGGTTCGGCTGTGAAGCCGGCGGGTTTGGCTGATAAGCCCCCGAGTTTGGCTGAGAAGCCCCCGCGTTGGACCGATAAGCCCCCGGGTTCGGCTGTGAAGCCGGCGGGTTTGGCTGATAAGCCCCCGAGTTTGGCTGAGAAGCCCCCGCGTTGGACCGATAAGCCCCCGGGTTCGGCTGAGGAGCCGGCGGGTTTGGCTGATGAGCCCCCGACTTGGGCAATGAAGCCCCCGGGTTCGGCTGAGAAGCCGGGTCAGCCGGCACGAATATGGAATCCGAGTCCGGTGACGGTATGATGGACGGTTTCTTGAGAATCGCCAGGGCAACGCCCGGCGGAATGGCTTGCCGGGTCGAGCCAATCTTGGATAGGGCATCTGCCGCCTCATTGTTTGCTCGTGGCACATGGTGGAATTCACAGCCATCGAAGAAGCCGGATAGCTGCTGGACGTGGAAGCGGTATGAGGCCATGTTGGCGTCCTTCGCGTCCCAGTCGCCCGATGCTTGCTGTATAACCAAGTCGGAGTCGCCGAAGCAGAGGATGCGACGCACGCCAATCTCATTGGCCAGCTTTAGCCCATGAATGAGCGCTTCATACTCCGCCACATTGTTGGATGCGGCGAAGTGGATCTGCAGGACGTAGTCCAGCCGATCTCCCTTGGGGGAAGTGACGACAATGCCGGCTCCCAAGCCGTTTCGCATCTTCGAGCCGTCGAAGTGCAGCTTCCAGTGCGTGGAGTCAGGCACAGGCGGCAGGTATTGCATCTCGGCCCAGTCGACGAAGAAGTCCGCGAGGATCTGCGACTTGATGGCTGTGCGCGGCTCGTAGAGGATGGTGTGGGCGGCTAGCTCCAGGGCCCACTTGGCAACCCGGCCGTTGGCATCCTTGCTGCCGATGATTTCCGCCAAGGGCGCTGTGGCCACCACTTGATGGGGTGCTCTTGGAAGTAGTGCTTGAGCTTCTTGGCCGCCATGTACACGCCGTAGGTGACCTTCTGGTAGTGGGGGTAGTTTTGCTTCGACTGGGACAGCACCTCGCTGAGATAGTAGACTGGGCGCTGAACCAGCTGCTCCCTGTTGGCTGCTTCTTTGCGCTCCACCACCAGGACAACGCTAACCACTCGGTTGGTGGCTGCGATGTACAACAGCATCGGCTCCATTGAACCTGGCGTTGCAAGGATTGGCGCGGTTGAGAGCACGCGCTTTAAGTCACGAAAGGCTTCATCCGCCTGCGGTGACCAGACAAATTTGTCCGACTTCCTCATCAATTGATACAGGGGCAGTGCCTTCTCCCCCAGCCGGCTGACGAAGCGGCTCAAGGAGGCCAGGCATCCGGTGAACTTCTGGACGTCCTTGAGGCACTGCGGCAGCTCCATCTTCTCAATGGCACTGATCTTCTCCGGGTTGGCTTCGATTCCTCGCTGAGAGACGAGGTAGCCCAGGAGTTGGCCGGCTGGCACGCCGAACGTGCATTTGGCCGGGTTGAGCTTCATCCGGAATCTTCGCAGATTGGTGAAGGTTTCTCTCAAGTCATCAAGGAGGGTAGGCATCTCCTTGGTTTTTACAACGACATCATCCACGTATGCGTGAACATTTCTGCCGATTTGATCCTGCAAACACTTTTGCATGCACCTTTGGTAGGTGGCGCCTGCATTTTTCAAGCCGAATGGCATAGTCGTGTAGCAGTAAGCCCCATACGGGGTAATGAACGAAGTCTTTATTTGATCAGCCGGATTCAAAGGAATCTGGTGGTAGCCTGAGTAGGCATCTAGGAAAGACAACAGTTCACAGCCGGCAGTCGAGTCTATAACTTGATCTATGCGCGGCAGGGGGAAGGGATCCTTCGGGCACGCCTTGTTGAGGCTGGTGTAGTCGATACACATGCGCCAGGAGCCGTTCTTCTTCAAAACCAGGACCGGGTTCGCCAACCAGTCCGGGTGCAGCACTTCCATGATGAAGCCGGCAGCTAGGAGCCGGGCAATTTCTTCACCGATGGCCTTCCTTCGTTCTTCGGCGAAGCGCCTGAGAGGCTGCTTCACCGGCTTGGCTTCGGGCCTGACGTGGAGGTGGTGCTCAGCCAACTCCCTCGGTACACCCGGCATGTCCCTTGGAGACCATGCGAAGATGTCCCGATTCTCACGGAGGAAGCTGGTGAGCTCGCTTTCCTATTTGCTGCTCAAGCCGGCACCGATGGTGACGTACTTGTCCGGCTGGGCCGGGTCGAGCAGGATCTTCTTGGTGTTGTCGGCCGGCTGGAAATGAGTCGTCCCAGCCGGGTTGCCCACAGCCGGCATGTCCGCCTGCGCGGCCTTAGCCAAGGCAACGGCGTCGTGGATGAGCTGCTTCTCGGTGGCGATGACCAACGTCTGGGCCATCTTGGAGCTCTGCGTGGCGCAGTCCATGGAGCGGCGGTAGTCGCCGGCTACGGTGATGACCCCCTTAGGGCCAGGCATCTTCATCTTCAGGTACCCATAGTGGGGCACCGCCATGAACTTGGTCAGGGCAGGCCTGCCCAAGAGCGCGTGGTAGGGACTCACGAGGTCCACCACCTCGAACTCGATGTTCTCCGTGCGGAAGTTGTCCGGCTTGCCGAACATGACCTCCAGGGTGATCCGGCCGATCGGCTGGCAGCAGTGGCCTGGCACGATGCCATGGAAGACGGTGGGGGTGGGGCGCAACTCGGCCTCCTGGATGCCCAGCTTGCGGGCGGTGTCGCGGTAGAGGATGTTGATGCTGCTGCCCCCATCCATGAGGACGCGCGAGAAGCGCACGCTGCGCCGGGTTGTGCCGATGGTGGGGTCGAGGACCATGGCGTAGCTGCCCGGCTTCGGTAGGACAGCCGGTGTGTCGCGGCGATCAAAAGTGATGGCCTGCTCTGACCAGTGTAGGTACTGGGGGACCGGCGGCATGACCGCGTTGACTTCGAGGGAACGGCGCTGCTGGCTCGTTTTGTCCTCGGGCTCGGAGGTGAAGATGATGTAGGTGGCATCCTCAGCCAGGTACCGGCCGCCATGGTGCACTTGGTTAGCCTCGTGGTGCTCGAGGTTGTTGGCTTCTGCGCCGGCTTGGCCACCCGGCCCGCCGGCTGGTGGAGGTGGGGGTGGAGGCGGAAGGGGCTCGCCGCTCGTCAGCCGCTTCATGAAGTGGCAGTCGCGGGTGGAGTGGTTGGAGGGGTTCTTGCCGCTGTGGTACTTGCACGGCGAGTCGAGCATCTGCTCGAAGGTGTACTTCGGCTTCCAGGGCCGGTGCGTGCGCTTCTGGCGCCGGCTTGCGCCGCCCGCGTGGTCTGCCGCCACGTGGGCGGAGCCGTACCGGCGGTCCGGCTGGTCGCTGTGCCGCTTGCCGCGGTAGTTGTCCCGCCGGCTGCCATGGTGGCCGGCTTCGGCCGTCTTGTTGTTGTTGTCCCTTCTGGATGGAGCCGGCGAAATCTCAGCCGGCGTCTGCTGGTTCCTTCAGCCAGCGCATACTTCTGCGATGGCCATCAAGGCAGCCATCGTCTTGGGTTCACTGCGGCGCAGCTTGTGCCACAGCATGGTGTTCTGCCGGCAGCCGCCATGAAGAAGCCGACCTGGATCTCGTGCACTCCCTCGCAGGAGTTGCGCATCTCGCACCAGCGCGTCAGGTATGCACGGTCCGTCTCCGTGCGCCCTGCTTGCACATCTCAAGCTGTTGGGGGCGACCCGGCCGGCGGTAGGTGCCGGTGAAGTTGCTGATGAAGGCCGCCTCGAAGTCGAGCCAGCCGTTGATGCTGCCGGCTGGCAGGTTGTTGAGCCAGGTGCGGGCGGAGCCGAGCAGCATGAGGGGAGTAGCGCACGGCCCAGCGCTTGTTGCCCTTGGCGATGCCGACTGCGGTGGAGTAGTCCTGCAGCCAATCCTCCGGCTTGGCCGTGTCGTCGTACTTGGGCGTGTCGCGGGGGAGCTGGAAGCCGTCGATCATGGGCTCGTTGATGATCCGCGGCCCGAAGCACTTGGGGCCGGCTGGCCCTTCTTCTTCCGCGATGCGGGATTCGACCAGCCGGTCGAGGCGATCTCTGGCGTCTGCCGGCTCGACGCGCGGGCCCAGCCGGGAGCGGGCCGGCTGGCGCTGGCCGCTGGCCTCTGGAGCCGCGCGGTGCTTGATGGTGGATGGCCTCTCGTACTCGTACTCTTCGTCGTCGTGCCGGCTTGATGGTGGCCGGCTGCGACCGCTGTTGCCACTGGGCGGCCGGCTTGTGCGGCTGGAACTTGCGTGGGTGTTCCGGCTGTCGGCTCGCCGGCTTGGTGCGGGGGAAGTGGACTCGGCCGTGTCCCTCGGACCGTCTCGGTCCTTGCCTGCAGCGCCATGAGCGTGAGAAGCTCTGGGGGCATGGGCGTACCTGGGGTCCTTGGTCAGGTTGTTGCCGCCTTCAGCAGCTCAGTCACCCGCTCAGTTTGGCGGCGTAACTCTGCGCCTTCGAGGCGGTGCAGCTCTTCCGCGGCAGCTTCAGCCGCGAGCATGTTCTTGTCGGGGGTGTTGTAGATGGGCAGCTCCGTAGACGGAGCCGGCGATGCAGCGCCGTCCCGGGCGATCTCTGCGCCCAGGCCGCCTCCTCTGCGGCGGATCTGGCCGGCTCGGCTTGGGTTGTCGCCGGCTGGCGTGAGGCCGTGGGCGCGGTTGAACTCGCGCTGGGAGATCTCCCACTGGCGCTTTGCAGCAGCCAGCTCTTCTGTTTGCTTGAGGAGGAGCTGGCGGTGCTCCTCCAGGTCCTTCTCGATGGTGGTGGGGTCGGCACCAGGCGTGAGTGGGGTGCTCAGCTTGGCCCGGACTTCGTCCAGCCGGGATGGTGGTGGTGGCGCCTTTGCGCCCGAGGCGGATGCGCCGGTCTCCTTGTTGCGCTCCAACTCAGGACCGCGGACGCGCGTCGACTTGCCTCCGGCGTCGTCGCCGGTGGCCATGACCTCCTGCATGATGCAAGGGCCGGTGGTGGTGAGGCTGGCGCCGGCTCCAGGGGGAGGGCTTGCGCAGCGCACGATCTCGCGCGGGTAGCGCGGTGGTGCGACGGTGGCGACGTAGACGTCGAAGCCGCCGAAGCTGATGATGTTGCCGCCGGCGGGAATGGCCGGTCGGCGAAGCAGCCAGCGTTGTCGCTGACGCAGTCGAGGGAGCCGAATCTCCAGACCAAGCCTGAAGCGACCCTCTCGCCGGTGGTGGTGAGGCCCGTCCGGATGGAAACACCGGAGGACGCTGAAGGCCCCACGGTGGGCGCCAAATGTCGTGGTATCGTCATGACATATGCCATAGGGTGGCTAATCGAGGTGGTTCCTAATGGTCTCACGGCGGTATCCGGAAGCGGGTATGGGCACGAGCGACACGGCGACGTACCCAGGTTCGAGGCCCTCCGATGGAGGTAACACCTCTACTCCTGCTATGAGTGTATAAGATGATCACACAGTACAATGGTGCTCCTTGAGCTGTATCCGGCTGCCCCCAAATGTCGTGGTATCGTCATGACATATGCCATAGGGTGGCTAATCGAGGTGGTTCCTAATGGTCTCACGGCGGTATCCGGATGCGGGTATGGGCACGAGCGACACGGCGACGTACCCAGGTTCGAGGCCCTCCGATGGAGGTAACACCTCTACTCCTGCTATGAGTGTATAAGATGATCACACAGTACAATGGTGCTCCTTGAGCTGTATCCGGCTGCTCCTGGGAGGCTAAGGTAGACGAAGGTCTCTCTCTCAGGGCAGCTCTAAGACTAGTGAATGGCAACTGATCGATCGTCCCCCGCACGAGGGGGTAGCCCGGCTTATATAGGCACCGGCACTTTACATATAAGTCCCTAGAGTCTAGTGGCCAGCATGGGCCGGCTTCGGCTCCCGTCCCTTCCCGAGGTGCTGACGCCAGGGAGCCGTTGAACGTAGTGGCACGTCCCATCCGCCTGCTCAGGTCAGCGGCGTGGAGGTGCTGTCGTTGTCGTCATCATGCTCTGTAGCGCGTACGGCTCGACGTACGCCATGATGGCCTGTCTGCGCGTGGCACTGCTGCTCTACAGTGCCTCGTACTTTACGGAGATGAGGTCGGCGTGGACCTTTGAACCCGGCTCACCTACCCAGTTCCTTCTGTGCAAGGCTCGCCAGCCTCGAGTCGTCCGAGGTAAACCCCGGTCGGATATGGCTTGTAGTAGAAGCCGGCCCAGCGTCGAAGGCCGCAGCCGGGCCGACTAGGACTTAGAGCCAGCCGGCTCCGAGGCAGCCGGCCATGGCTCCAAAGCTGCTCCTCAGCCGGCCTTTGCCGCGAGCCGGCCGTCCTCAAGCCGGCCGCTCCGCGTCCATTGCCCTACCCGGGGTCTTCCCCCCGACATTCTCGTGCATCCAAAAACCTTGAGCCAAAATCTATGCCATTTGTGTCCACCATATCTACCTATTATGTGGTATTTCCTGCCATTCCAAGTAAATACTTCATGTGCTACCTTTGAACAATTCAAAAGCTATTATCTCTTATTTGTGTCAATGTTTTATAGCTCATGAGGAAGTATGTGGTGTTTTATCTTTCGATCTTGTCATTTGCTTCTGACAGACTTTCACAATGGACTAGTGGCTCATCCGCTTATCCAATAATTTTGCAAAAGGAGTTGGCAATGGGGTTCCCAGCCCCAATTAATTAACTTGCATTAATAATTCTCTTCACATGTTTTGCTCTGATCTATCAGTAAGCAACTTAAATTTGCAAATAGACACTCCTCCATGGTATGTGAATGTTGGAAGGCACCCGAGGATTCGGTTAGCCATGGCTTGTGTAAGCAAAGGTTGGGGGGAGTGTCATCTAATAAATAAAACTAAAGTGCATGTGTAAACAAAAGAGAAGAGGGATGATCTACCTTGCTGGTAGAGATAACGTCCTTCATGGGAGCCGCTCTTGAAAGTCTGGTTGATAAGGTAGTTAGAGTACCGCTACCATTCGTTGACAACAACAAACACCTCTCAAAATTTTACTTTTATGCTCTCTATATGATTTCAAAACTTGAAAAGCTCTAGCACATGATTTAATCCCTGCTTCCCTCTGCGAAGGGCCTATCTTTTACTTTATTGTTGAGTCAGTTTACCTATTTCCTTCCATCTTAGAAGCAAACGCTTGTGTCAACTGTGCATTGATTCTTACATACTTGCTTATTGCATTCATCATATTACTCTATGTTGAAAATTATCCATGAGATATGCATGTTGAAAGTTGAAAGCAACTTCTGAAACTTATATCTTCCTTTGTGTTGCTTCGATGCCTTTACTTTGAATTTATTGCTTTATGGGTTAACTCTTATGCAAGATTTTTTGATGCTTGTCTTGAAAGTACTATTCATGAAAAGTTTTGCTATATGTTATCTATTTGTTAGCAAACTATAGATCATTGCTTTGAATCACTCCATTCATGTCATATGCTTTACAATAATGTTGATCAAGATTATGATGGTAGCATGTCACTTCAGAAATTATTTGTGTTATCGTTTACCTACTCGAGGGCGAGTAGGAACTAAGCTTGGGGATGCTTGATACGTCTCAAACGTATCTATAATTTCTGATGTTCCATGCTTGTTTTATGACAATACCTACATGTTTTGTTCACACTTTATATCGTTTTGATGCATTTTCCGGAACTAACCTATTGACGAGATGCCGAAGTGTTCCTGTTTTCTGCTGTTTTTGGTTTCAGAAATCCTAGTAAGGAAATATTCTCGGAATTGGACGAAATCAACGCCCAAGATCTTATTTTTCCCGGAAGTTTCCAGAGAGCCAGAGGGAGCCAGGGGGCCCCACCCCACAAGGCGGCGCGGCGAGGGGGGGGTGCCCCCTATGGTGTGGCTGCACCAGGCCCCCTCGAGGCTGCCCTTATAAAGCCCCTGACCTAAATCTTTGATACGGAAAAGCCACGGTACGAGAAACCTTCCGAGCCGCCGCCATCGCGAAGCCAAGATCGGGGGACAGAAGTCTCTGTTCGCACGCCGCCGGGACGGGGAAGTGCCCCGGAAGGCTTCTCCATCGACACCACCGCCATCTTCACTGCCATCTCCATCAACGCTGCTGCTCCCATGATGAGGAGGGAGTAGTTCTCCCTCGAGGCTAAGGGCTGTACCGGTAGCTATGTGGTTAATCTCTCTCTCTGTACCCCAATACAATGATCTCATGAATTGCTTTGCATAATTGAGATCCATATGATGAGCTTTGTATCGCTACTAGTCTATGTGCTACTCATGTGATGTTATTAAAGTAGTCTATTCCTCCTGCATGGTGTAAAGGTGACAGTGTGTGCACCGTGTAGTTCTTGTCGTAGGTTATGATCATAATCTCTTGTAGGTTATGGAGTTAATTATCACTATGATAGTATTGATGTGATCTATCCCCCCTTTCATAGTGTAATGGTGAAAGTGTGTATGCTATGTTAGTTCTCGGTTTATTTTGCAAAGATCTATTATGCTCTAAAGTTACTTAAATATGAATGCTGAATGTTGTGGCGCTTGTTAACTCCGGCTTGAGGGAGCTCTTGTAGCCCTACACAATGAATGGTGTTTGTCATCCAACAAAAGAGTGTATGTAGCACAAATGAGAGAAGTAAGTTATTTATTATGCGATCAATGTTGAGAGTGTCCACTAGTGAAAGTATGATCCCTAGGCCTTGTTTCCAATACCAAACACCGCTTACTTACTGTTCTACTGCATGTCTACTCGCTGCCATATTTATTTCAGATTGTTATTACCACTCATATTCATCTATACCACATGTGTTTTACTATCTCTTCGCCGAACTAGTGCACCTATACATCTGACAAGTGTATTAAGTGTGTTGGGGACACAAGAGACTTCTTGTATCTTAATTGAAGGGTTGCTTGAGAGGACTATCTTTGACCTCTACCTCCCTGAGTTCGATAAACCTTGGGTGATTCACTTAAGAGAAACTTGCTGCTGTTCTACAAACCTCTGCTCTTGGAGGCCCAACACTGTCTACAAGAAAAGAAGCGTGAGTAGACATCAGTGTCGGGCCTACAGACAAGATCCATATGGCTTATCATTACGTCCTAGATGCAACATCCATATATGTTTTAGCAGTGGATGTGATTTAGATAATCGAGGGATTATAGACTCTGCTCTATTTATGTGTGATATCAAGCTGATGCGTGATCTTACGAGAATGAGGCTTCTATATTGTAAAGAAAACCATTCCATTTGTGTAGTCTCTTTGTTTGCATCGGGTGCACGACCAGCGTTCCCGATGGGAGTAGCCCCGGAGTCTATGGGCAAGTGCTTGTAGTTGGGCATAGTGTACGGGTACATTGCCCCTATGTGTGGTTTGGGTAATTAATGACAACCCCTATGGACTAATGTTTTAATTGAGTTAATATGAAGGAATATTCCATAGGTACTACTTGTATTCCATGTGTTGGATTCAAGTATGGATGCCATGAAGATAAAGATACACCTTGTGTATTGGCATCAAGATCATCGATTTGAAGATATATATGTGATATGATCAAGAAGAAGAAATGAAGATGGAGTTCTTATGTGGAACTCAATATTAGTCATGCTCTATCCTATGTGATAAGCAATGAATGATCAAGATCTTGAGAGCTTGATTCCAAGTGAAGAATTCTTTATACACCTCAAGATATTATGATAGAGTATGAGAAGATACAAGGTTGAGTTGGGCAAGTTCAAGATGAGCATCTCAAGTGGATCACCTTGAAGCTTGCCGTCCATTTGGTGATAATGGACATGTGAAGATGTGCATCAATGGAGCTTTCCCATCATAGTGTATGGGGGAGCATTTGTGAGTCTTCATGAAGTAACGATGATCAAGTAAGGCATTCCGGCTTGTGTGGAGCTTGAAGTGTTATCATCAAGATCAAGCGGGATGCGCAAGGCAAAGGTATGACCTTGATAGGTTTTCCTTTTACCGGTCTCAAGGTGGTTGATGGGAGACCGGATTATAGGATAGATAGTCGCACTATTAAGAGGGGCTTTCGGTTGGGTAACTTGATCACATCGTCTTAGGGAGCTCAACCCTTTGCATATAAATCTTGTTGTTTCTTGGTGTTTGTCTGTTTGAGGTTCTTGAGCTTGTTGCTAGCTTTACAACAAGCCCAAGTTCATCGAAAACGGAATCCATATGCATCTTCTATTGCGTTTTCGAGCTTGGAGGTTTTACCGGTGTTTCTTTTATAGATAAGTCAAAACATTCATCTTATGGTTTTTACTCCGTGGGTGGACAATGATGTTTCTATACACAAAGTTGTAGGGCTTGTTGTCCTGATTCCAACAAGCCCAAGGTCATCGAAATCGGAGTCCGGATGCAAAAGTTATCATGGTTTTTGTAAAACATGTTTTCATGATTGGCCCGGTGCCTCGCCCGGCGTGACCGGCCATCCCACCGCATGGCCCGGTTTCAACCGGCCCCTGGACTGGTGCCAACCGGGACTTGTACTATAAGTCCCCGATCCGCCCCGGTCACGGCCCGGCCTCAGGTCCGGTTTGGACCAGCGGCCGGTCGTCTGGTCGGACCGGCTCTCACGCCAGGCGTCCCGGTGCTGGCCGGTCGACCAGCTCTCACGCCAGCGTCCCGGTCCCTGGCCCGGTTGACCAGCTCTGACCAGTGCACGAAAATCTCCTAGATCTGCCCCAAACGGTCATATTTCGTTTGGCTATAAAAGGGGCTTCTTCCCCAACATTTTCTAGGGTTCTTGAGCACGTTTTTGACCACCATTGTTGAACCTCTTGAGCTTGCTTCCTCTCCCTTCCCTCCCATGATTCTTGCTCATTCTTGAGGGATCTAAGAGAGGAGATCTAGATCTACAACCTCCACCAATCCATTTCTCCTCTAAGTGAGGGGAACTCTTGGGATCTAGATCTTAGAGTCTTTTGTTGACTTTCCCAATTTTTCTTCCTCTCCAATCTCATCTTAGCATTTGTTGATTGGGTGGGATTTGAGTGTGAAGGACTTGAACACCTCTAGTGTTCTTGCTTTGCATCATTGCATAGTGTTGAGCTCTCCACCACGATTAGTTCGAGTGAGAGACCGTGAGCTTGTTACTCTTGGAGGGAGACCTCCTAGTTGGCTTGGCGGTTGGTGCTCCGGTGATCTCTTCAAGAAGATTGTGAAGAGGCCCGGGCTTCTCCTTCGTGGAGCTTGTGAAGTGGTTGTGGAGCCTGCCATCTCCGGAGCGGAGGAAAAGCTAACCATAAGGAAAGGGCCATTATCCTTCGTGGGTGTGGTTGGGAGAATAGGGTGAGCCTTCGTGGCGCGGGGAATCCTTCGTGGACCTCCACTCCTCCAAACGTGACGTACCTTCTTGCAAAGGAAGGGAACACGGGAATACATCCTCGTCTCCGCGTGCCTCGGTTATTTCTATACCCGAGATCTCTTTCCTTGTGATAGCCATCGAGCTTGAAGTACATATATCTTGCTATCACTCGTGCTACATATATCTTGTGCCTATCTTGCTTAGCTCTAGTTGCTATTGTTACACTTAGTTGAGCTTAGCATATTTAGGGTTTGTGCTTGTAAACTAAACGTTAGTTTAAATCCGCACTCTTACAAGAAAAATCCGCAAGAGTTTTTAATTTCCTATTCACCCCCCCCCTCTAGGCGACATCTCGATCTTTCACATAGACTCAAGGATGTAGTACTTAAGGAAGAAAGTTGACTCCAACTCTTAAGCATTCAAAGAGGATTTTAAATCAAGTTTATAGCATAGTACTTAAGGAGGAAACTCGACTCCATTTTATTCACTTGAGGAGAAACTCGACTCAAGTTTACAACACTCAAGGAGAAACTCGACTCAAGCTTTCAGCAATCGAGGAGAAACTCGACTTAAGCTTTAAGCACTCGAGGAGAAACTCCACTCAATCTTATAGCACCTAAGGATAAACTCGACTCAAGCTTACAACACTTGAGGGTGAAATCGTCTCAAACTTACAACACTTGAGAAGAAACTCGACTCAAGCCTATAACACTCAAGGAGAAACTCGACTCACGCTTACAATGAATCCTTTTGATGATCAGCCCTTAATGGTGACGTTATGGATGACATCAAGATGTTACTTGAGTACCTCCTAACGCAGTTGATGGGTGATACGTCTCCGACGTATCGATAATTTCTTATATTCCATGCTACATTATTGATGATATCTACATGTTTTATACACATTATATGTCGTATTTACGCATTTTCCGGCACTAACCTATTAACAAGATGCCGAAGAGCCGTTCTTGTTTTTTTTTGGTTTCAGAAATCCTAGTAAGGAAATATTCTCGGAATTGGACGAAATCAACGCCCGGGGTCCTATTTTTGCACGAAGCTTCGACGAGGGGAAAGGAAGTGGGGCCACGAGGCGCCGCCACACTAGGGCGGCGCGGCCTGGCCTTGGCCGCGCGGCCCGGTGTGTGGGGCCCTCGTGTGGCCCCCGCGTTGCCCTTCCGCCTACTTAAAATCTTCGTCGCGAAACCCTCTGTACCGAGAGCCACGATACGGAAAACCTTCCAGAGACGCCGCCGCCAATCCCATCTCGGGGATTCAGGAGATCGCCTCCGGCACCCTGCCGGAGAGGGGAATCATCTCCGGAGGACTCTTCATCGCCATGATCGCCTCCGGAGTGATGAGTGAGTAGTTCACCCCTGGACTATGGGTCCATAGCAGTAGCTAGATGGTCGTCTTCTCCTAATTGTGCTTCATTGTTGGATCTTGTGAGCTGCCTAACATGATCAAGATCATCTATCTGTAATATATATGTTGTGTTTGTCGGGATCCGATGGATAGAGAATACTATGTTATGGTGATTATCAATCTATTACCTATGTGTTGTTTATGATCTTGCATGCTCTCCGTTATTAATAGAGGCTCTGGCCAAGTTTTTGCTCTTAACTCCAAGAGGGAGTATTTATGCTCGATAGTGGGTTCATGCCTCCATTAAATCTGGGACAGTGATCTAAGGTTGTTGATGTGCTGTCACTAGGGATAAAACATTGATGCTATGTCTAAGGATGTAGTTGTTGATTACATTACGCACCATACTTAATGCAATTGTCTGTTGCTTGCAACTTCATACTGGAAGGGGTTCGGATGATAACCTGAAGGTGGACTTTTTAGGCATAGATGCATGCTGGATGGCGGTCTATGTACTTTGTCGTAATGCCCAATTAAATCTCACTATATTTATCATATCATTATCATATCATGTATGTGCATTGTTGTGCCCTCTCTATTTGTCAATTGCCCGACTGTAATTTGTTCACCCAACATGCTTTTATCTTATGGGAGAGACACCTCTAGTGGACTGTGGACCCCGGTCCTATTCTTTACATCTGAAATCCAGTCTACTGCAATACTTGTTCTTTACTATTCTTTGCAAACAATCATCTTCCACACAATACGGTTAATCCTTTGTTACAGCAAGCCGGTGAGATTGACAACCTCATTGTTTCGTTGGGGCAAAGTACTTTGGTTGTGTTGTGCAGGTTCCACGTTGGCGCCGGAATCCCTGGTGTTGCGCCGCATCACATTTCGCCACCATCAACCTTCAACGTGCTTCTTGACTCCTACTGGTCCGATTAAACCTTGGTTTCTTACTGAGGGAAACTTGCCACTGTGCGCATCATACCTTCCTCTTGGGGTTCCCAACGGACGTGTACATCTACGCGCATCAATGGGACCTGACCTTAGTGGGCCCTTGCTAGAAGTCTGGCCAGTTGAGAGCGATTTGATTGCATGTGATGCATGAATATCGGAGCATGCCCTTCAGTAACCTCCTCTTTTCCTAGGATGACAAAATAAATGGGTGATGATTCACTTTCAATTTCCACGTGTCTTGAGCGGATCCTCACCACGTAATGGGAAAAACCAATCTTAGGACCAAAACAACCGTCGTAATTTGTATAAGATTGAAAGGGAGAAAACCCTCGCAATCTTCTTCCTTCCGTTCACCGTTCTGGTTCATCTCTTGCGCTCTGCGTGCCTCACCATTGTCGCCCAAGTTCAAGTGCCTCTAAGCATTTGCTTTTCTTCACCTAAATCTTCTACTAAGAGATCATGGGAAAGAAAGCAAAAGGCCATTGCCACCGGTGCTGCCGTCGGTTCCAAGAAGAACGAAGCCTCTGCTTCATCTGCTACCTCAAAGGCCAAGAAAGGCATATGGGGAAATCCACTTTCAAGGAGAATGATCTTTTGAAATTAAGATATTTTGGCATGATTTCTCCCAGCGACAGAGATGTGAAGATCCCAAGCGATGAGGTAATCCCCAATCCTCCTGCTGGTTGGCTTGTTCTCTTCGCCGCCAATTTCTACCGGGGCTTATCCTTGCTTGCCCATGATCTTCTCCGCGGACTGCTTTTTTACTTACGGTCTCCAACTGTACCACCTGACGCCCAACACATATCTCCTCATTGTGTGTTTTATTAATTTGTGTGAATACTATATTTCTTGGTATTCATCCTCGTTGGTGTCTTTGGAGATATCTCCACATGGTGAAGAGGCATGGAGACAAAAATCCGTCAAATCAGATGGGCATTTCAACTTCCGTTTACTAGCTCATGTCCAGGGTTAGAGGCAAAAGTTGTTTTACATGAAGAATGTGGAACCTAAGGGGCTCAAGTCCTTCTCAATTGCAAGGGTTAAAGTGAAAATATCTTGGAAAAATGATCTATCAGATACTGAAACATCTAATGCTGAAGAGCTTATGTTCAAGATCAAGGATCTTCGGAAAAAACTGACCCACACACATCTGGGCTTCAAATTATGTGAGTCTTACTTAGACGTCGCATCCAACCCCTTCAGGCGAGGGTCCATGTCATGTGGGAGTATCGGGTGCTTCAGACCCATCACGAACGTGGAAAAAGGACCCTTCTTCCAGAGAGCTCAAAAGTTACCTTGTTTCTCTAAGGACTTAAATACTGCAGATACTTTTGACAACAATCTTCAAATTGCCCCTTTATGTTGGTAAAAAACTTCTAGAGGTGAAATAACAACATTCCCTCAACTTCTTATTTTTTCCTTAGCTTACTTTACTCTTGTAATTTGTCATTTCCTCTTTTAGGGTCATAAAATCCTCAAAAAGTTTCCATACTTCCTAAAGCCTTCCAGTCTGTGCCAAAACATCCAAGCTTTGCTAGAAAATGTGAAAGATGACGGTATTTCTCGGATGAAATCCCCTCCCACAGCTAACACCAAGGATGAGGACTAGGTTTCTAGTTCAAAGAAACGCAAGCGAGGTGAGGGGGACTCAAAGAGTCGGGCGACTCATCTTTCTCAGCCCCTCCTTCACAAAAAGAAAGAGTTGAACTCCAAGACGCCTCTGTTGTGGAGCCCCTTGACTTTATGGCTCCTCCCATGAAGAAGATAGACCTCAATAATCTGATTCATGTCGATAATTCGTAAGTTTATATGTATATGTGCATCTCTCTTATGTATGTCTTATGAGTTGTCGAGGTTTTTGACCAAAATCCTTCTTTTTGCAAAGATTCTAAGGATGAATCAATTGAGACTTTCCAAGTGAAACTAAATGCCTTAAAGGCTTCAACTCCTAAAGAACAAGCTTTGGAGTCGACAATGACAAAAGG
This sequence comes from Lolium multiflorum, assembly GCA_030979885.1. NCBI lineage: Eukaryota > Viridiplantae > Streptophyta > Magnoliopsida > Poales > Poaceae > Lolium > Lolium multiflorum. Next base: position 244,944,946 of record CM061750.1, read on the forward strand.
TGAAACCAACATTGTCAAGGATTTAGCACTTACGGAGCCAAAAGAAACTCCTCCATCTTCCTCCAAGGGTTCACCATTGCCGCTTCGTGATCACGTAAGTATTTCTTGCTTACGGCATCCATACCCAACTAGCCCCCTAGGCTGAGGCTACAATTAGTTGTTGTAAAGTGACATGAATGTGTTGCATATATCTCATCTATTTGCCTGGCTAGCTAGTGGTGATGTTCTGGCGTGCAAATGCACCGTCAATGGCCATGACTATACAATGGGGTACTATCTTGCCGACAACATATATCCGCCTTGCTCAACATTCGTGAAGACCATCGCGGAACTAAAGAACCAAATGGAAGCTGAATTTGCAAAGTCACAAGAGACATCGCGAGAGCTTTCGGTGTTTTGCAAGCTAGATTTACAATAGTTCAAGATCCTGGACGGTTTTAGGATAAATAAATCCTCAACGTCATCATGATCATTTGTGTGATTCTTCATAATATGGTCATCAAGGATGAGAGGGGTTTCGATTTGGAGTTCTTCTTTGACAATGTTTGTAACCGTGTGAAACCAACAAGAAATCTTGGTCGAATTTAAGCATTTGTTGAGACATACCGTGACATCGAGAACTCTGGAACCCACGATTAACTCTAGCTTAATCACATTCAACACCATTGGCAGATGCATGGTCGATACTCGATAGTGCACCTATTCTATTTATTTCATTTCATAATCATTCACGTGTGATCTGAACCATTATTTGTATTCCAAAACTTTCTTTATTTGTTTAGTTATTTGAATTTGAACTATTGATGTAATTTGGATTATTGTTGTAATGTGTGATGTTTAAAATATTTAAAATTTTCTTTATATTGCCATCATATGCACATTTTCATCCCTTAAATTGCGTATGCAACATTTTATAGCATGTATGTGTGACAAATGCAAATAGGATGGCAAAGTAGAACCCATAAAAAGAGACATGAAAACTTTTACTATCTCCTTCTGCACCATGTATTTTCAACCCGTAAATCACCTTTACCGTGCCCCATCCGCGTTTTTAAGGACCACGGGGTCTGCCTAGAGTTGCTCTTGGAACTAACCAAGGAATAATGGAATATGGACGAGCTGATGTATGAAACTGGGAAACACAATCAAGGCAAAAGAGGACAAGAGGAATACAGACTTCTAAACACAAATGAATTTCACAAGTTGCATTCATGTTCTGCAACAATCCTAGGATGCCCATTGACGTACAAATCCAATATACACAAGACCTCAAAAAAAATTAAGCATGAAGAAATTATCAAACAATATACATGACATGCTCAATGACAAGCTGAAGAAAAGAAAAAGACGTCTACTCCAGAAAATAGTAATTCCACCATACTTTGAGCGATTCAACTTTCCATGAAGCACACACCTCACTATTCACAGGACTGCAAGAAGTAAATAACAAAATGCACAACAGATCAATCTTGGATGGGTACTTCGTTTGAAGTGACCATAGGGGCAGTCGGATCAAGTACTGTCACATCTTCAACACTTTGTTCAGCAGCCAGCTCTTCCAGGACAGAAGGTTCTGCAGGGGGGATTTCGACTTGGTTATCTTGCAACTGCTCTACCTTTGGTTTTGATACTTTAGGTTTTGTATTCGAGGTTTTCTGCTTTGTAGTGAGGGGTCTTGTTTCAGCCTTTGCAGTGGCAGATGCTGGGGAAGGAGCTTTTGTGACCAATCTCTGGACAGGTTTCCTAGCAGCAACCCGAGGTTTGTTGTTTTCCACACCTTTGTTTACCTTGCCCGGATTAGTTGTGCTTCGTGGGCTCTCACAGGAGACAGAGCCATCTACAGAAGCAGCAGCAGCTGGACTGGCTGGCTTGTGCCGGCCAAGCTTTGGTGACCTAGCACGTGTTGGTGCAATCTGCAAAATGCCACAAGTTTATTTCAGCATGCCATGTTTACTAATGTAGCACAGCAAAATATTTACAGAATCAGGACATGAAGGGAACACTTTGAACATCCTACACAGACAAGCAGATATACACTATAGCACACAGGAAAATCACTTGAGCGTCAACAAATAAGGAGCTTAATCTTAGTTTGTAGATCCATTACATAAATTGGAGGTGTCATTAGATCCTGAAATATGTATGACTCATGATCGTATCATAAACCTAATCACCTAAATTAGCAACAAAACTATTGATCCATTTTTCACTTGGCAGATAAACCAAGAGACCTGCAGGCAGTACTCTTATTCGTGATGCAGCAAACATTTTATAAATTAATCTTTGAAGTTTAATCATTAGGAGTGCAGATGCATATGCGTTAGGTCCTGTCTAAGCTAGTAAACATTCACAGGTACTCTTGGCATGGGTATAAAGGTAATGTTGTATTGAAATTTGAAAATGAGCAAGTACGAAATAGAGAGCAAAGCAAACAAAATGAGCTATGTTAAGAAGCCCTCCTGAAATGGTTAACCAATGAAGTTATTTTCATAATAGGGAGTACCGGGCAAGCATACCTATTGCGAGTACTATACCTTAAATTATGCATTTTAACGTTGATGTTTGTCCATGCAGATAATGCATCATTACATTATGCATTTTGTGTAAGCTTCTAACAAATTAGGTGTCTTAACAGGACACTGATAAAATGCATTCTACAACACAGAACTTAGTTGGAAGTAAAGCACACTCAAATTTGCGAAGAAGTGTCACACCTGAATTTACTTGCTAAAGCACCGGATTACAACACAGATATGGCAACAAACAGAACATGTTCTCGAATGTATCAGTGCACTATGGACTACAATACATCTAGTTTACTGGATGTTTTAACATTTATTCGCATACTCATTTCAATGCTGCACCCAGAACACTTATATGTGACGCAGTAAATATTCTTTATTAACATTTGAAGTTCAATGATGAGCGCAGATAGATACTCCCTCCATTAGGAATTATAAGGCCTGAGAACTTTTTGAAAATGGTAGGAATTATAAGGCTCATCTCATTTATTAGCCTTTCTCATCCAATGCATGTCCTTCTTTTTCTCTCTCTTCTTCCATGCATGCAAAACTATTGGTCCATGCACTAATTAATGAGAGAAGTAATGGGCTTTCTTGGTCTTAGCAAATTGGCCCTCAGGCCTTATAATTCCTAACAGAGGGAGTATGTGTTAGGTCCTATCTACGAGCTAGTAACATTCAGAGGAAATGGCATGGGTGTACTAATGTTTTATCAATATTTCAAAATGAGTAACCAGTGAAAATGAATATAGCTATATGAAGAAGCCCTCTGAGAATATAGCTATATGAAGAAGCCCTCTGAGAATGGTTAACTAGTGAAGTTATTTTCAGATTAGGGAGTACGGGCCAGCATACCAAAAATGAATACAGCTACATGAAGAATTCCTCCGGAAATGGTTAACCAAGTATACCTAAAATCATGCATTTTAACTTTAAGCAAGCCTGTGCAGATAATGCCCATAAAATTATGTATTTTGAGTAAGCTTCTAACAAATTATGCATCTTAACAGGAGCACTCACTACATAAAATATATTCTACATCACAGATATTGGTTTGAATTAAATCACACTCAAATTTGCTACCCAAGCAGAGCGCCTGAATTTTAACAGGCATGGCAGCAAAAGGAACATGTTCTCGAATATATCAGTGCATTGTATGGAATACATCTACTTTACTGGATCCCTTAACATTTATTCACATATACATCTTCTCAAACAAGTAAAACAAAATAGCACGTCGCAAATGGGAAGACAAAAACATAGTCTAGTTACATTCTGCTATGCTACCATCTCGTAACCCACGGCTAGCTATGCGAGATTTCTTGTCAAGTATTCATATATTCACCTTCTATAACCACCATAAGCATTTTGCAATGAACATCTAACAAAAAATTGGAACTGCAGACCAGAGATAAGCAGTTGGTAATACCTCTTCATTATTCTAGCAAAAACATTAGAGTCATAAGACTACTCACAACGAACGTCAAACTTATCAAACCATATGTGCTATGCTATCATCTCGTAACCCACGGCTAGCTATGCGAGATTTCTTGTCAAGTATTCATATATTCACCTTCTATAACCACCATAAGCATTTTGCAATGAACATCTAACAAAAAATTGGAACTGCAGACCAGAGATAAGCAGTTGGTAATACCTCTTCGTTATTCTAGCAAAAACATTAGAGTCATAAGACTACTCACAACGAACGTCAAACTTATCAAACCATATGTGCTTGGTGTTTCAAAATAGAGAAATCAGATGCAGTTGGATCATATGAGACTATTAACATGGAATAGATCAGAAACATCAGCATTTAACGTAAATTGACATAAGTACCTTTTTCAACTCAACTTTAGGAGGCTGCTCCTTGTAGAAGCTTGGCATAGGTGCTGCTTTAAATGTCAGGCTCTTCCTAAGCCGTTTAATCTCGGCCTCTTGGCTCTCCTGAGTAATGAATGAATTCTTAGAATCAAATCATACAGGTGTTCAAAAGATTTGACATAAACAATACGAAAGCAGCTCTCACCTTAGATTTTTCCTGCAAATTCGTTTGTTCAAGCTCCTTGGCATGAACTTTCTCTTCAAGCTTCTTTAAGAACTGAAAGTAAAGACATGAATGCATGCTTAGAGAAAACACAAACAGGCATGCAACTACTTATCAACACAATGTCTCTGTTAGTTGATAACCTCTTTACGCTTCTCAGCACGCTCCTCCAAGCGGAAACTAAAACCAGATGCAGCAGCATTCTTGCGTTGAGTATTGGTACTCCTGAAACGGAACGCCGAATGACAGCATTCTGTGTTAACATCATAGCACAAAATAAGTGACAAGCAATTATATGAACACAAAAGAAGGCTTTACGATGTAGTGGAGTGCACATCATCCTCCAATTTTGCTGGAAGCGACTCCCTGTAAGGTTTAGTAGTGTTCTCATTTGACCTGTTAAGGCATGCCAAACATTTCAGCATAAGAAAACAACAAGACCTGATTTAAAAAAATTATGCCTTTATTCCACTGGTCAGTTAGTCCAACACTGCAGTGGATTAAAGCCTTGATAACTGGGTACATATTAAGCAATGACCGAAATTGCAAATCCAAATGCAAAAAAGAAAGAAAAAAGATGATCTATAATGTGGGTTTGTACTAAGAGAACTTACTCTTGGACTTCAGAAGAAGCATCATTTGGAGTTGAGTCCACCGATTCAGGCTTCACTGGCTACGCCAAAGAAAAATGAAACCAAGTTGAGTACAATGCATCTAAAATGTACAGACTTTGGTTACCCAGTAAGTAAGTGAGACGGGTGCCTACCATGGATCGACGAGCAGCAGGCATCTTATTAGCCAAATTCGCCTTCTTTTCGGTGCCCCGTCCTGCAATACCATCCCAATTCTGTAATAAGTAACCCCAACAGCAACCGTCTGTGAGAACCAAGATGATAACAAGCCGAAAACGAACCAGTGGCTGCTGCAGATCCATTGGGCACGGCAGCCTTCCCCTCCGGCTTGGCTTGCTTTGGCGGCGCCGTGACGGTGGCAGCCTTCTTTGCACCGGCCGTCCCTCTGGCCGGGAAGGAGGCGCTCTGCGACAGCCCGGGCTTCTTCCCCCGCGGGGCCGCCGCCGCCGCCGCCGCCGCCACCTTGCCGTTCTGTACCTTGGCTTGAATTCCCTTCTTCTTCCCGGTGGCATCCTTGGATCCAGCCTTGTGCGCACAGGAATAGACAACGTTAGCCGGCAGCAATGCAGCAGCACGCACTAAACAGGGAAGCGCGACAGAGCAAAAAGAATTTACCTTGGTAGATGCCCTGGGCGGCTCCTCGGGAGTTGGCACAGCGGTGGCAGATCCGACCGGCACCTCCCCGTCAGCGAGATCCTCCTGATGATCACCTCCGTCCGTTGCGACCGCGTCGACGGCGCCATCCTGGTCGCCGGCCTTGACGACGACGTAGTCCTCCCCTCCAAGCCCATTCGGCACGGGCGCCGCCGCCTCAGCCGCGGCCTCGTCGTGGTCGCCCTCCATCCCCGCGTCCCAGATCCGCGGCAAGATCCGGCCCGGATCACGGCCGCAGGATCCGGCGGTGCCGGTGGTATGGAAGTGGAAGAGGCGGCGGGGTCAGTGGCGGAGCGGGGATGGCATCGCGGACGGGCCCAGGAACAGTGGCGAGCGGGCGGGCGGGCGGAGAGGAGGAGCAGGGGAGGGCAACCACCCACCCAACCACTGCTCGCTGCTGCTGCTGCTGCTGTGCTGTGGCTACGAGAGGGAGAGGCGCGGGCGGGGGCAGTAGTACTAGTGTAGAGAAGAGGAGGTTGGGAGGGAGCGTCCGGGGGCGAGTTGGTGTAGTGAGGGAGGCTGGACTCGCACTCGGAGGAGACGGACGGCGAGACGAGACGACGTGTACCTTCCAGCCCGGTGACTGTGCAAGGCGCGCACACACACACACACGACTGCACGTACACGCCGCGGTTGCTGCCGTTTCCTTCTGGACGGTTTTGTCCCTCCTTGGGTTACGCAACTGTCCTACAGCTATCCAGGGGTTGGGGATTTGGAAGGATCTGAATGCCGCAAACCGCAGCAACTCTTTAGACCGCTCATAGTGGGAGTAACATAGCTAGTAACATCACACATCTCAATGCATTTTGGTGACGTTTAATAAATAAAGAAAGAGTGAGGTGGTAACTATTTATGTTACCATAACATCACACACCTCAAGGCAAGATAAGTCTACAACATAATAAATGATACAATGCATGACACCACGTATAAGTTATTAACCACTATGAAGGTAGTAACCTAGACTAGTAACATGGCATATGTTACTAGTCTAAGTTACTCTCCACTATGACCAGCCTTACTATTGGTGTTTGCTTGCTGTGATTTAACAAGTCATGAGGAAATATGGGGCGTGTTTGGTAGCGTGCGACGCCTTTTTTGCATGGGATGGATTTTGAAATACGCTTGTTGCCTGCAGGCCGCCGCTTTCTTGCAGGAATCAGGTTTTAAAGCACCCTTTCTTGCAGGAATCGGGTTTTAAAGCACCCTGGGATAGTCCTGGAGGAACGGCCGGAATGACCGTTTCTTCGGAGCCAGGCCCGTTGCGGCCAGAAGGCTGCACGCGTGGGAAAGGGAGGCGGAAACGCCGCGTCCCTTCGGGAACACGCGCCATAATTAGCCTCATCGCTCCCCTCTCATTCCTCCCACTCGCGACCGCACTCTCACCCCCTCCAAACTGCCATCACCCTGCGGTTTCCCTCCCGCCGACCAATCCGCCGGACCGCCGCACGGAGGAGCACCGGTACCGGAGGAGGAGACATCGGCGAGCAGCACCGCGACATCGGCCGCAACCTGCTCTGCAGTCTTCATCGGCATCTCGAGTTCGCCCGCGACCTCGAGCTCGTCCTCGGCCGGAACAATGGCAGTAACGACCTCTCATTCTCACCTTCTTACTCGCTGTGCCAGAACATGCCATTCTCGGGCATTTGCGACGACATGCACATTAGATCTGCTAGGGTTTTCATTAGGATAGGGTTCGGATTGATGTTTGCAAGGTGTCCGTCCCCATTGGTTGATGTTCTTGTCGAGGTCTTGGTGTTCATTGAGCATCTGAGGGGCCCGATGATAGCTTTGTTGAAGGAATACCCAGATTGTTTTGCCTGGGATTACACAGAGATGCCCGGGTTAGACAGGAGCATCATTGAGCATCGGCTCCCTCTGAAGAAAGGATTTCGGCCGTTCCAGCAGAGAGCACGATAGATGAAGGCCGAAATTTTAGAAGAAGTCAAGAAAGAGATCGAGAAAATGTTGAACGCTGGGTTCATCAGGCCATGCAGGTATGCTGAGTGGATTTCTAGTATCGTACCTGTGGTGAAAAAGGATGGCCGATGGCGCGTCGCCATAGATTTTCGGGATCTAAATAGAGCCACTCCAAAGGAGGAGTACCCAATGGCGGTAGCGGAGACATTGATCAATGCAGCTGCCGGTCATAAAGTTTTAAGTTTCATGGATGGCAATGCCGGTTACAACCAAACTTTTATGGCTCCAGAAGATATACACAAGACTGCATTCAGAGTACTAGGATCGGTGAGCTTGTTTGAATATGTAGTCATGACATTTGGGCTGAAAAATGTCGGCGCAACGTACCAAAGAGCCATGAATTACATCTTTCATGATCTGATCGGCAAGTTGGTGGAGATTTACATTGATGACGTGGTAGTCAAGTCTGTTTCAATGGACTACCTACCCTTGCACCAACAATGACGTAGTATGAGGCAATATGCAAGGGAATGGAGTTGCTATTGGAAGCCGGGGCAGAGGCAGTGGAACTTTTTGGAGACTCCAAATTGGTGATTTCCCAACTCACGGAGGAATACAAATGTGAGAGCGAGTCGCTCTTCCCATTATGGATGCAATGCCGTGAGCTGATGACACAATTTAAGTACATAAACTTCAATTGGATCCCGAGGTCACAAAATACCGAGGCAAACGATCTCGCACAGATGGCGTCAGGCTACAAGGACGTAGCGGATGGAGCCGATGTTCATGTACAGCCCTGGCCGGATGACTGGAGAGCCGATATCTTCAATTACTTGAAAGATTCGGCTCGGGGGCACCTAAACGGATAAGATACAAGGCCATGAAGTATGTCCTTATTGGGGATGACATGTTCTACAGGACTTTGGAAGGGTTACTTCTCAAATGTTTGGGACCAGCTGAGTCAAATCGGCTCTTACACGAGGTACATGAAGGTGCGTGTGGAACTCACCAATCGGCTCATAAGATGAAATGGTTGATCAGCGATCAGGTTTTATTGGCCCACCATGCTTGAGGACTTGTTTTAAGTATTATAAAGGATGTCAAGCATGTCAAGTTGGCCAAAAGATGGTACCCGGGGTTTACTAAAGGCCCAGGACTCGAAGAATAAGAAGACTTGGAAGCCCATTTAGTGTTAAGGAAAGATAGTTTGTATTAGGAAAGATAGAGATTTGTAATCTTACGGGTTGGGTACGAAACCCTCCCGAACTCTGTAACTTGTGTATTACGAAACCCTCGGCTCCACCTCTATATAAGGGGGAGTCGAGGGACGAAGAAAGGATCGAATCTATTGTCAACAGAACCCTAGTTTTCATAATCGGCGAGTACCTTTCGGCTGAAACCTTCGAGATCTACTTGCCCTCTACTTCTAGCAAAACCCTAGTCTACAATCTGTAGGCATTGACAAATTAATCCTTTGTCAATTGGCGCCGTCCGTGGGAATTAGAGGTTGCAAGGAGCTGATCTCGATGGCACGTCCAGAATCGTCGACTTCGTCGGTGGCTAGCAATGCGATGGATCGAGGTAAACAGGAAAAAACTCATCTAGTCGACTTTATTCCTCACCCGCCCTCCCGTATGGATGCATGTGCCCTGGAGGAGCCCATCGTCATGACGTTCGGAGAATTCCAATTTGGCGTCAACAAGGAAGGATCCTACCGTCTCGAAGTTCCGATCGGAATTTTCAGCGGTCGATTCTAACTTTTCGTCGAGTGACGAGGAGTTTTCATCGCCACGCTTCATCGACACCAAGGCAAGCGGAAAGCTCGCCAAGGTCTTCAGCAACACATCTTTCGAGTCGTCTCGGACTCCTTTATAAGCAGCGATTCCAACAGCGTCGACACTTCAACTTCATCGACAAATCTGCTGCCATCGGAAAGGTCTTCACCAATCTATATGATGGTGTCACCAATCCCGACAAAAATCAATACGCAAAATACCATCAAATCTGTGCAATCGAAGAGGCAGGCCGATCGGAGAGACGTCAGAGGCTTTCGACGATTTGGGAAATCCATACGTCGATCCCGCTGATCTCAGAAAGGCTTAGGCACTAAATATGCTGGGTCTTCAACTCGCGCAAGAGTTCAACTCCCGCAGGAAGCATGGGATAGGGCCGCAAAAGCCATGGATGGTTCAGAACCAATGACCACCACTGCTATTGTACAAGAACTACAAGCATACCAATATAGACTTGCTCGGGTAAGTAGAGAGCTGGAAAAACAGACAACATCCTTGAATAGGAGAAAAGAGGCAGCTTCCGCGTCCAGCAGGCGTCGAGCAGAGCTCATCGACAATCGAAACTTCGGCAGATAGCCATAGAGAGGCTCGAAGGAGAATGAGATCTCGGCTGCAAAATATACCTGAAGAAGAGAGAGGAAACATAATTCAAAATCTCGACATGTCCTTCATGACGATTGATACAAGGGGAAATATCATCCCGAAAACACCAGAAGCAGGTTACATGGCAACGCAAGCTTACATCCTCGCGTCCAGACCACCTCCTGGGGACCAGAGAACCATTGTTCAATATGGCAATGGCTGGAGTAGGAGTTATGGGAACAGCGTTCGCAGCCACGCCTCCCGAAGCAAATCCTCGGCAAAATAGTCCACGACCCACCGCAACGGTGCAAGACCCACCAAGAACAAGTGGAGCAAGAGACACAGCAGTTCAAGTAAGGGTGGAAAGAGCGCGACAAGAAAGAAGAGAACGTCAGCACTCACCAAAAGTTGCCGACAAAGATATGTGTGGACTCCCGTGCTTTACGAGAAGAGTTCGAAAGACTCGAGTCCCAAAAGGGTTCAAGTTACCCGAGAATTTCAAGAAATTCGATGGCCTGCAGGATCCCGAGGATTGGCTCGTTGATTATCTCGAGATGGTGAAGCTGGTAGGAGGAACCAGAGCAACAACCATGCAAAGTATCCAAGTTCACTTGAGTGGTGCCGCAAGATCTTGGATAAAGAAACTTCCCCCAGGCTCCATCGACAGCTGGATAATTTCGAGGACATCTTCGTGAGAAATTTCCGATCCACCCGCAAAAAACCTGCATCATTGGAAGAGTTGAGGGCATGTCGACAGAAACACGATGAGTCGATGAGGAAATATATACAGAGGTGGAATATCATTAAAAACTCGGCAGAAGATATATCGACGAGAGAGAAATAGACGCGTTCGTAGCAGGAATTCGGCGGGAGATTTCGTCGAGGACTTAGGGAGAACCAACCCTAAGACAATATCAGACTGATGGAAATAGCCAACAAGTGGGCAGATGGAGAAGACGCAATATATAATAAGCGACACAGGTCGCCAGAAGAGGATCGCGGTCGAAATTTTCAAAATAGAAGGCGATTTTCTCGCCAGTTCTACAACAACGACGCTCCTGGCCATATATCGGCTGGTTTTCGGGGAAATCCTGGAGGAAATAGTCGAGATGACTATCAAAGGAGTAATGAGCAACAAGGCGACAATAGAGGTGATTCTCGCGGCAACAGGCAAAATAGTGGACCAAGGTTTCAAAGACCTTATGTGTCCCCCGAGGAGATGATGAACGGTCCATGTCAAATGCACTTTTATCTCGAGAACAACGGAAAGAGGCAGTCAGGACATCTCCAGAAAGACTGCCAAAATTTTCAGGCAATGTTGCGAGCTGCAGGAATTGCAAATGTCCAAGCCATGAACAGAAACCCCCAGGGGCCAAGGAGCGAGATCCACCTCCCACCTCCTCCCGCAATCACGGACGAAAATCGGCACCAGCTCAGAATAGCGGCAGCACCACACCCACCTCCATACGTTGACCCTAACTCCAACGGTGCGGTCTCGATGATTCAAAAAGCTAGGCCATCCAACAGGGCGCAGAAGGTAATCTCACGGCAAGTGTTCATGGCCGAAAAGATGCCTCCACCAACGATTGAGTACCTAAATTGGTCAGGGCAAGATATTGGCTTCACAATTGCGGATCATCCACAGCAAGTTCCTCGACTAGGACAATCGGCACTCATCCTACCCGCAGTAATTGCTGGTTTTGACGTGTCGAGAGTTTTTATAGATGGCTACAGTTTAAACCTTATGTATGCAGATACATTGAGGAAGATGAACATATCCCTGGCAAACCTGAAACCAACTGATACACGTTTCCATGGGATCACACCAGAGAAGTCAAGTTATCCGTTAGGCAAGATCAACCTCGATGTTCAGTTTGGAACCCGAGAAAACTACAGGATAGAGAACTTGGAGTTTGAAGTTGTGGATTTCCCGTCGCAATATCACGCTTTGTTGGGACGACCAGCATATGCCAGGTTTATGGCGGTACCACACTATACGTACCTATTGTGGAGGTTGCCCGGACCCAAGGGACCTATCACAATTAAAGGAAGTTTCGCGTTGTCGATAAGTGCGACAAAGATTTTCGTCGGTTGTCGAAACTTTCGGATGCAAGCAGAATATATGGCGCCAAGGCTTACGATTATGATGTGCTACCGGATGCAGGGAGGTCTCTCGGGAGCCAACCTTCAACACGCCAAGGATTTCAAAAGGTGCGATCCACCCGACGGACCCAAAGAAAACGACATCCATTGCAACAAACATGGATATCGCATAGGAAAGCGCGCTCGTCGAGTTCCTCCGTGAGCTGGAAAATCTTCGCATGGTGTCCAGTGACATGCCAGGAGTACCCAGGGAACTTGCCGAGCACCACCTCAACTTGGATCCTCTCGCGAGACCAATCAAGCAACCTTTGCGGCGTTTGAACCCAACCGCAAAGCTATGTTATCGAGAAATAGATCGACTCAAAGATGCTGGTTTTATCAAAGAAATATCTACAGAAGCCACGTGGGTAGCCAACCCAGTGATGGTGCCGAAGAAACACACGAAAGTCCTTCGCATGTGTGTCGACTTTACGTGCCTCAATAAACATTGTCCTAAGGATCACTTTCCCCTCCCAAGGATCGATCAAATCATCGACTCCACGCCTTCAAAACAGCCGTATCCGCAATACCAGAAACTGGCGTATGGAGTATTCACGACAGCAAGAAAACTGCGACACTATTTTTCGGCGCACCCGATAATAGTGGTCAATGAAGCTCCTTTGTCAAACATATTGAACAACCCAGAAGCTACGGGTCGTGTCTCCCTTTGGGGAATAGAACTTTCCCCTCGGGACATCACGTATGAAAAAGAAAGGCAATAAAATCGCAGGTGTTACCAGATTTCATTGCAGAGTGGATGGAGCTACAAAACACGGGGCCTCCAGATTTATCGAGAACCTGGACTATGAACTTCGACGGATCCAAAAGGTTGGAAGGCGCTGAGCAGGCGTGATACTAGTATCACCTGAAGGCGACAAATTGAAATATGTCTTGCGGATGACGTTTCCAAACGCATCTAACAATGAAGCAGAATATGAAGCTCTCATACACGGGATGAAGATGGCGAAAGCTTGCGGTGCAACCCGATTGAAGATCTTCGGCGACTCACAATTGGTGGCACAGCAAGTTATGAACCAGTGTGATGCAGTCAACGAAAGTATGATAGCATACAAGGAGGTGTATAATCAGCTGGAAAAATTGTTTGATGGATGCGAGGTAAACCACATCAGCAGGCTGAGTAACGATGAAGCCGATGTTCTTGCAAACATCGGGTCACAATGTCTCGCGATCCCTCCAGGCGTGTTTTGGGAAGAAATAAGCGAGAGATCAACAAAGCCAGTAAAAATAAAGAAGAAGGAGAACGAAGAGAAATCTTCGAGTGCCACCAAAGACTCAGAGGAAGAAGAGGAACAGGACCTAGTCATGATGGTGCAAATACCGTGGATGCAGGCTTACATATCATACATCCTAAGGAAAACAATACCCGACGATCCAGTTGAAGCAAGGCGAATAATCAGGCGATCTAAAGCTTTCTGTGGTAAAGGGGAGTTGTACAAACGAAGTATCTCGGGTGTGCTACAGAGATGTGTCACACCGAAGAAGGAAGGATCATCTGAAAGATGTACACGAAGGAATATGCGGGCATCACGCGAGCAGCCGAGCCATCGCGGCCAAAGTCTTCAGAGCAGGATTTTATTGGCTAACGCAATTGAGGACGCGAAGGAAATAGTGCGAACTTGCGATGCGTGCCAAAGATTCGCTGCCAAACCTCACTCGCCAGCAGCAGAACTTATGCCAATCCCATTGTCTTGGCCCTTTGCTCAATGGGGTCTCGACATGGTGGGAAAACTACATAAAGCTTCGCCAGGAGGATATGAGTATATGCTTGTTGCTGTCGACAAATTTACTAAGTGGATAGAAGCAAAGCCGATAAATTCACCGGACGGCGCGTCGGCGATCAAGTTCGTGAAAAGCATCGTCTTTCGATTTGGAGTCCCTCACAGCATTGTCACGAGACAACGGCAGCAATTTTACGTCCAAGGAGTTCAAGGCATATTGTGCGTGGGCATCAAGCGAGTTTCGCGTCGCCACATCCACGGACCAATGGTCAAGTCGAGAAAGCTAATGGCATCATCTGCAACGGTATCAAGAAACGTTTGTTGGGACCATTGGAAAAAGCTCGGCATACTTGGCCGAGGAGCTGCCAAGTGTGTTGTGGAGTATTCGAACAACACCAAATACGGCGACGCAGGAGACGCCGTTCTTCTGGTCCATGGAGCCGAGGCAGTCCTGCCGATAGAGATAGAACATGATTCTCCAAGAGTTACAGAATATGATGAAGAAACTTCGAGAAAAGCTTTGGAGGATGATGTCGACGCACTTGATGAAGCTCGAGATGAAGTCCTATCACGAGTTGCCAAATATCAGCAGGACCTGAAAAACTACCACAGTCGACGATTACGACCGAGATCTTTCCAAGTTGGTGACTTGGTTTTGCGACTTAATCAAAAAAGTCATGAAAAACTCGAGTCACCGTGGCTTGGACCCTACATCGTCACGAAGTAATCGAAGGAGGAGCATACGGAATCAAAGACAAGAAGACAGGGATTGCCGAGCCAAATCCTTGGAACGTGGCGCAGCTCAGGCGTTTTTACGCCTAGATGTCGAAATATAGTCTCCTTTATAAACATACAATGTACTGAAACGCCCGCGAGTTTTCAGACGCACTCTTTTCCTTTTTCGGGGCACCGAGTGGGGCCGAGAAAGGTTTTTAATGAGGCGGGCTCGCAGTGCTGCAATATAATAAAGATAGTGGAGTTATACATCTTTCTCAACAGGCTCGGGGGCTTTCCCCTAGACGATACAATATATATATATATATACGCAGTGTCGACAAACATAACTCGCAAAAAAAACATCTCGCCTTGGTATAAAGTACCTCGCCAAAAATAGAAACATCGACAAATAGCGATCAACACAAAGCTCGGGGGCTCGTACCCGCAAAAATAGTACACAGTATAATTTATTTTGCCTTGGGACAACCTCGCATTATAAAACAAAAGCTGTCACCAATAAAACGCCCGGGGGCTTGGCGGTAAAAATAAAAATATAGTGACTTTACAATACAGATCATATACACAAGATACAATTTTCGGTACAAGTTTATCTTCAAGGATTTCCCAATATATTGTCTATTGTCAATCGCTCATTATTTATAGCACGAGTGCTATGCTCAGCATAGCTGCCCTTCACGAAGAATTCAGAATCCATCCGAAGAAGTTCATCCATCATATCTTCGGCAACAGGGGTCACAACGTCGTCATATTTACTGAAGTTCTTCCTCCTCTTCGCCATCTTGGCTAAGCACTTTGGAACAACTTGACCCACATCTAACTTTGGGTAGCAGATTTTTATCATGATCATAGCAAACCTTGCGCCAGCTAATTGGGCTCGCACAAAGCCATGGATTCGAGGAGCATCCCGAAATTTATCCATTAAAGCAGGGAGAGTTTCTGGCATCTTATTGCGAGGAAACATGGTGCCATAAACCAGAGATAAAGTCCTCGTGCAGAAGTCGAGATAGTCGCGAACCTGAAGCGCGCGATCTTGAAATCTGACGATCTGGCGAGTCCGTTCAGGCGTGCCCCAGAAATTTGAACCATGATCATTTGCAAGCCGAAGAAGTGCATTGGACCGAGCCTCGACACGTTCATCTTCAGTAGTAGCATCCAAAAAGGAACCTATTTTTTAAAGAGTCAGTGAACATTAAGGAGACAAGCAAAAAAGGAAAAGAAAAGCACGACAATGATAATGAAACACACCTGCCATGTCCAAGCTAGCATCTGTCAGCAGTTGGAGCATAAAATTTTCGCGGGATGTAGCTGCAGCAGCTTCAGCAATGGCGGAGTCCTTCTCAGAGATGGCATCTTGAGCTTGTTGGAGTGCAATCTTTTCCCTTTCAGAAGATTTACGAGATTGTTCCATGAGCATAAGTGATTGCTTCTTCGTGGATTGGAGTTGGTGTCGAAGTTCTTCCAAATCTTCTGCCGAATTCTTACTCGAAGAATTTTCAACAAACTCAACAGAGACAGGGGTTTTCTTCGAATGAGACGAAGGAAAAACCTCGGAAGGACCAGGAGTTGCCGTATAGTTGTCAAAAATTAACTGAAAACAGAAATTTCGACATCAATCATCGAGCAAAGACAGATATCCATTCATTTTCATAATATATACATGTCTATTACAAAAGGAGGTCCTCTAGAGAATTACAGAAGCAGTCATCGCCAAGAACACTACGGCGACAGCACCAAAAGGGGAGATAAAACTAAAAAGGAAAAAGCAAAAGTGGTCTACTTGACCTCCGGTTTTGAAGAACTCGGAGCGGTTGGTGGCTTATATCCAAGAGTGGCGAGGATCTTCTTCGAATTGGGCTTTGCCGCTTTGATTAGCGACTGCCACTTCTTAGTTTCAATCTTCCCCGCGTCGCCAACCTTTGACCAGTCGACTTCTTGTTGACTCTCTGCAACCAAGGCCATAGTACCTTCGACACCAACTTTTAGTCCCTCTTGACGAAGTTGGAGTCCAAGGTCTTCATTGCCGTTGAAGCACTTGGCGAGGTCAATGAAAACTGCAGGTCGCTCCTTTTTATGGAAGAAATAAGGAAAGAGTCGCGACAGGCCAGCTTCAGCTTCATCTAATCCGTTACGAGCTTCCGTCCCATGAATTTCGAGAAGAGAAAGCGCATCGAGAAGCTCGTCATCCTCAAGATTGTCCAGCTCGTATTCTTGATGTGTTCTCCCTGTTTAAAGCACACAAAAAAAGAAGGTTATTGAAAAGAGAAAAGGGGGGAGACCAAAACACGACGTGAGAAAACAGTAAAAGGTGCAAGGACTTACTAACAAAACGTCGACTCTGAGTTTCCAGTCGACTGAGGATCTCTTCTTCTCGAGCAGAATGCTGAGCTACATTTTCTTCTAAGGCCCTTTTTGCGTCATCGAGTCTTTTTTGAAGATCCTCGACGACTTTCGCGTGCGCACTCTCGCTTTGTTCTAACTCAATAGCGAGAGCGTCAGCACGTTTGTTGGCTTCTGCCAGTTTTCCTGCCAACGTAAAGACAGATAATCATTGATAGTGGCAAGAAAAACTCGACAAGAAAAGCGGGAGAGAACAAGCAAGTACCTTCAAGTTCGCCGGCATAATCGCGGTACCCGATAAATTGGGTACCGAAACGGACGAGCTCTTTCATAAAAGGCTGGAGAGATTACAATGAAAAAAGAATCAATATAGGAAGAAGACAAAGTTGATATCAAGGAGAAAAAGAGGAAAACTTCAAAATAAAAAGTCAATACAGAACAATTTACCTCTTCCATCAAAGAATTCGAGGAACAACCAGTTAATATGGTTGGTTCCTTGGTTGTTTCTACCCTAGCTCTCTTTGGGGAAGGAGCTCGGGGGCTTTCAGCTGATTTTGGATGTTCAAGGTTTTGCGGAGGAGGAGAAGCTTCGTCGACATCAGGACGAGTTTCTGAAACAACTAAAGTACGAGACGTGCTCGTTCGAGCAGTCTCGTCGATAGGAGCATCCTCTTCTTCATCGTCACTGCCATAAATATAGCGACAAGATAAAATAGCAATTTCAAAAACATCGACAAAGGGAAAAAACAGCACAGCAATTGCAAATAACTTACGAGCTGACGAGAGCAGCACCGTAAAGATCCAAAGTTTCTTCCTCAGCAGTGAGTGTAGCTTTGGAGGCGCCAGAGTCGATGGCTTCATCCCTTTTCCTTTTGCCCTTTGGAGAAGCAGCAGGGAGAGATGAGCGTGTCGACGAAGAAACTTCTGCTTCAGTCTCTTTTTCAAGAGAAGCCGCGGATTTATGGGAATCCCCGACTCCACTTTCAGGGCGAGAAGCACCCTGGTTGTCGTCGGTGACAACAGCCCGTTCTTCGACTTCCCCACCTTCGGGAAGGGGAGGAAGAGAAGATAGAACAAGGTGACCCTGTGGAGAACAAAGAATATCGACAAAACAATTATATCTCACTACAAGTAAAAATAGTCGACACAAAAATACTTCGGGAAGAAGGTATAATACCGGCGACGAATAAATACCTTGGGAAGAGGATTGGCGCGGCAAAATGGCGCAACCTTGCAAGAAGATGGAATGGTGTCCTTCTTGCTAAGCTTGGAGATTCTTCGGATTAGCTTCTCCAAATCTTTTGCAGAAAGATCTGTGGAGAGCCTCTCGATATCTTCATCACCAGCATACATCCAAAGGGGATTTTTTCGGGCTTGCAGAGGCTGCATTCTAATCCTAAGGAAGTAGGCTGTGATTTGGATACCCGATAGCTCCTTGCCACGGGTACTCTGAAGTTCACGGATGCGAGTCATCAGCGCCTCTGTCGCCAATTTCTCTTCTTCGGAAGCTTCAGCATCCCAGGAGCGGCGGCGAAGAATTTTGGCTTTTCCGTCAAAAGGGGCGATGTTGTACTCCATTGAATCAGAGCTTTCTTCGTGCACATACAACCACCTCTTGCGCCAGCCTTGGACAGAATCAGGAAATTTGACGTCGAAATAATCGACGTCCGATCGAACACAGATAACGGCGTCGCCAATATTATAGGCGACGCCGTGGGAGCCATTACGGCGGAGGCAGAAGATGTGTTTCCACAGAGCCCAGTTTAGGTTGGACTCCGAGAAGCATTCGCACAAGTGTGATAAAAATCGACACGTGCAAGATAGAATTGGGCGTCAGCTGGTGAAGCTGAAGCCCATAAACAAAAAGAAGCGCGAAACTCGTGGATCGGAGGGGAAAGACCGCGGATAAGATGGTCAACAAAACTAACCCGGTACTCCATTGGAGGCTTTGGGTAGCTTTCCTCGCGGGGGAAGCGCAATGCATCCTTCTCCTTGGTGAACCCCAACCTCTTCAGCAGGTTCAGGTCTTGATTGGAGATCTTGGATCTCTCCCACTCCAGATCTTCGATGGCCATTGGAGATTGTTGAAGCGCTGGAGTATGAGTGTCGCGGGGATGATGATTCCCACTCGAGGGGAGTAGAACAGCACAAGCTGGGAGGAGCGCGCAAGGCAATGGGCGCAATGGAGGATTTTTGGCAGAGGCGCAGATGGGCGGAGTGAGCGAAAGAGACAGAGGAAGAAGATGATGGAATTAAATAGAGGTGCGGTGAATCGACGCAGCCGTTCGATGAAAAATTTACGGCGTAGATGGATTACACGTGGACAAGGGGTAAAAATGGCTTTTCACTGAGAAAAGAAACGACAGAGGGCACAGTACGTGCGCCGGAAAAAGTGGAGGACGTGTGTCCCCCACTTGCACGACGTGTCAATCAGATGGGGAATTTGGACCCACAAGGCAGTGAGAGGAGCGGTTTTCGCATGTTTCCAATACGAAGTCGTGGCTATCATCAGCGACGTCATCATGGTAAAAGAAAAGCTCGACTATGAAGCAGGGAGAGATTATCGACAACATAAGATTATTTCGAGAGCTTTTGATCAAATACAAGTTTTTGCCCAAACGCTCGGGGGATACTTTGGAAAAATAGAAAACTTTGAGTATGACAAGATAGAAATGGCGAGAGCCTATGACCAAATGCAAGCATTTGTTCATAGCCTCGGGGCTACTCCCATCGGGAGCGCTGGTTGCGCACCCGATAGATAGAAAAATATCGAGAAGGATTATAAATATAGCGGCAAAGGATACTAATCTGTGGAGCCTACACCCAAGCACAAGTTCTTGGCTGTAGCCTCGGGGCTACTCCCATCGGGAGCCTGTTCGCGTGCCCGATGAATTTTATCAAAAGAAAGAAACAGAAGTGAGTATATTTCGAGTTACACGGATAACTCTACATATACTCCCATCGGAAAGACAAAATAAGTCATCAAATATGACTCGATAAAATGTGCTATTCCAACAGCCGAAAAGCACTCGACAATATATTCTCGAGCGCTAAAAGTCGCGACAAAATCTCTGAATGCCGCAAAACTTTGCGAAGGTAAGACCCCAGATCCGTTCTGAGCGGCGTGGCACCGTCTCTGACGGCGGATTGCTACTTTTTCCGTATCAACAGATGCGAAGAAAAATACTAACGGACGCGTTAGGTACCCGATAAAATATGACTGGGACTCGACAGAATGGTAAGACCTTAAGCGGCACATGTCGAAGTTTACACCAGTATCCCAAGATCATGTCCGGGGACGTGATCTTGAAGTAGGTTTTTGCGGATTGCCACTAGAGCAGTTAACTAGTACCTGATCCGTCAGATGAACTAGCCCCAACTACCATTATCCCTGTACAAAATAGTATTTGCATATTGAAAGATTATGTAATGAGTAAAATTAGAGATTTTCCCTAATTTTCCGATTCAAGAAAAATCTCGGGGGCTACTGACATAGGCATCCCCAATGGGCCTGCCAAAGATGGTACCCGGGGTTTACTAAAGGCCCAGGACTCGAAGAATAAGAAGACTTGGAAGCCCATTTAGTGTTAAGGAAAGATAGTTTGTATTAGGAAAGATAGAGATTTGTAATCTTACGGGTTGGGTACGAAACCCTCCCGAACTCTGTAACTTGTGTATTACGAAACCCTCGGCTCCACCCTCTATATAAGGGGAGGGACGAAGAAAGGATCGAATCTATTGTCAACAGAACCCTAGTTTTCATAATCGGCGAGTACCTTTCGGCTGAAACCTTCGAGATCTACTTGCCCTCTACTTCTAGCAAAACCCTAGTCTACAATCTGTAGGCATTGACAAATTAATCCTTTGTCAGTACCCGCATCAGCAATGAACCCCATCATCAACCCTTGGCCATTTCGAGGTTGGGGTATGGATATGATCGGTAAAATCAATCCTCCATCGAGCAAAGGCCATGTATGGGTTCTGGCCATTACAGATTATTTCACTAAATGGGTGGAGGCCGTCCCTATGAAGTCAGTGGCATCGAAAGATGTTATCAATTTTGTGAAAGAACATGTCATTCATAGGTTCGGGATTCCCCAGACTATCACGACCGATGGAGGTTCGGTCTTTGTGTCTCACGAGTTCAGAAAGTTCTGCGAGGACATGGGAATTAAGTTGATCCGATCGTCTCCATACTATGCTCAAGCAAATGGGCAAGAAGCGTCCAACAAGAGCCTTATCAAGCTGATTAAGAGGAAAATTGACGAGCACCCTAGACGTTGGCACGAGGTATTGTCAGAGGCTTTGTGGGCTTATCGCATGTCATGTCATGGAGCGATAAAAACCTCGCCATATCATCTGGTCTATGGACAAGAAGCCGTATTGCCCTGGGAAATCACGGCTGGGTCGAGACGTGTTACGTTTCAGAATGATTTAACAACTGAAGAATATGCAGCCCCGATGAGTGATAGCATTGAGGATGTAACGGAGCTTAGACTGTGGTCGCTTGAGAAAATTAAAGAGAACAAAGCCAAGGTAGCTCGTGCATATAATAAGAAGGTGAGACCAAAGGAATTCCACGTTGGTGATCTGGTATGGGAAGCTGTATTGCCATTGGGAACTAAGGATGCAGCATATGGTAAATGGTCTCCAAATTGGCACGGGCCGTACAGGGTCGACCAAGTTTTAAAGGGTAATGCATACATGATCGAGGAGCTGAATGGTGTGAAGTTCCCAGTGGCTGCCAATGGCCAACATCTCAAGAAGTATTTCCCAAGTATGTGGGATGATGAACAGTAAAATATGGAGGCCGATGCATGAAATCGGCCAGTAAAAAAAACAATTTTTTCACAGTGAAATATGGGGGCCGATGCATGAAATCGGCCAGTAAGAAAAATATATATGTAAAGCAACAGGATGCTAAGCACAGCCGATGAACAGACATCGACTTCAGACCAAAAGCCGATGCGCAGCCATCAACTCTAGAGGTACAAAATGTTACGAGCAGGTATCAAGTTACCGTTTGAATTTGGGGAATGTCTACTTGGACCTGTCTAATTAGGTAATTGAGTTTGGCCTTATTGGCGTTTGATGGTGAAAGACCGATACATTGCTATCAGTTCTTTGTGCGTTGACCTACTTTGACAATCGGAAGAATCAGATTAGACAATCGGCAAAATCAAATATAGAAATATTCTTCATTGATTGAAAGGGAGATTTTACAATAAGAGCTGATTGCTCTCAAAAGGATGATCTGATGCCTAATGCACTACTACTAGCCCTATACTAGTCCCTAATCTAAGGGCCGGTGCCGCCCTCGCTGTCGCTGCCCTCGTCGTCGCCGTCGTAGCTGCCATCGGCGCTGCTGCCGGCGACGTCTTCGTCGCTGCTGTTGAAGCCGCCGGCAGGGGCTTCATCTTCCTCGTCGTCGTCGTCGTCGTCGTCGTCCGACCCGGCGCGGAAGCGCTTCGTCGGCGGGTACTCTTCGGAGGAGGAGTCCTCCTCCGCTTCCTCTTCCTCCTCGTCGGAGGAGATGTCCGCGCCCCAGGAGAAGGCGTCGTCATCGCTCGCCTCCTCCAACTCCCCGTCGACGAGGAATTGGAGGTTGTCCTCCCCGTCGGTCAAGGACTCGTCGTCCTCCGACTCGACGGAGAAGTCCCACTCCCTCGCGTCCCACCACATTGGGGCGCGGGCCTCGTACGCCGCTATTCGGTCGTACTCCGGCGCCGGCTCGCTGGAGGAGGAAGAGAGGGAGGAGAGATCCGAGGAGTAGGAGGAGGAGGGTTTTTTGCCGATGGCTAATGCGGAACAGGGGAGTGAAGAGGCAAACTGCTCGGATGAGTTTAAATAAAGGGGATATAGTGAAAGGTGATTCAATGCTGTGGCAGTTTCGATGATGCGGTGCCAAAACTGTCAAATCGTGCAGTGAGAAGTTGAGAAGGCAAGGCATCATGATGAAAGGGCACTGTAACGGTTCTGCTCTGCAACGCGTGACCCGATGAAGGAAACAAAGTGGTTTTGGAATTATTATTGCCAAAACCATGGGGGCATGTGTTATCACCAGATTTTAGCCAAATCAGAAGATGGGCCGCGATTGAGATGGGCTTGAAGGATATGCACATAATGTGTTTCTGAATCGGCCTCGTGCGAGGATTTGGGCTAGATTGCCCGTGTATTTGTACATTATGGTAGATCGTATTTTAGTTTAGAATTAAGAGATAGAGTTTGGTTCGTACACAGTTAGGTTTATTCCAAAGATAGAAAGTCCACGGACTATAAATATGTATCTAGGGTTATTGAGAAAGGAGGACGATCACGTTCACAACAAACACAATCTAGGCGCATCGCCACCCCTTGTTTCGATGGTTTCTTCCGGGTAAGCGTCATGCTGCCTAGATCGCATGATCTAGGCAGTATCGGTTTATTCGTTGTTTTGTGTTGCTTGTACTGAAGCCTTGTTGATGGCAAGTAACACTGTTATCATAGATGTTTTGGGGCTTAGGTTGATACTTTTCTGATATGTTTGCTTAGTTATGCTGCCCCTCAATATCTAGCTGCCCTTGCACTATCTTAGGTGAAAGGGCAGCATCTTGCTTCGTCTTTATTTAGTAGATCTGATCTGTTATGGTTGTTCCTTGTTATTCAAGGATTAGTTTGATATCCGCATGGTTAGGCCTTGCAAACGGGTTGAATGATCCAGTGAGTGCGTAAGTACGGTTTGCCGATCCCGAAGGGATGTTCGGGAATCAACTCTGTGTTGGTTTTTAGGCCTTTTCTAGGACTAGTTTTGTTATCTTTCGTATCTGCCAGCTCAGCTACGCGTAGGATGTTCGGTTATGCGGTGAAAGCCCTAAGCGTCGTAGATTGATTTAACTTAGTATTGATAAAGCGGGATCCCCATGTCATTGTAGATCCATTATGAACCATGGGTTAATCGGCTCTTTGAGCCTATTCACGGGTAACCTGAGAGCCGATCGAGGCTCATTTAATGTTTACGTGTCTGCCATGCGGAAACCAATTGAAGCAATCCAACACCTTCGACCAGGTATAGGTCAGTGGCACGCAATAGCCGGACGTGTGCGGAGCATTACGGCCGTCGCAGGGACCAGCCCACACCCCTGGGAGCCTCCCGCTCCGTGTTGCCGTCGCTGCTCGCCGGTGGGTTTTGCGAACACATTCTGGCACGCCCGGTGGGACATTCTACAACAACTGCGTCAACATCTGAAGCTAAGATGGCGGATGCACCAATCACCTACGAGGAGCTGCCGGATGATCACAAGAAGAAATATGATGAGGTCAAAGCTCTTTTCGAAGCCGATCTCATCGGCTCTTTCGAGAGGACCCGTACACATGGCATCAGGTGGAAGGGATTCTCACCTGAAGGCGTTCTCGATGAAGTAGACCTGTCTCTCCCTTCAGAGGAACGCACCAGAGCTCTGCGCCAGGAAGTTAATTACATGGTGGCTCATTCTATACACCGTCATTCGAGAGCCTGGTGAACTCTTTTGAGCGTATTGCGGTTCGCGTGGTTCAGGAAATCATGAAGCATCGGTACTCTCCGTCAGGGACCTACCCTAGGGACTCACCGGGGAGAGATACTGTTCAGGACCAGACCACAGTGTCATTCACGCTTGCCGCTCCGAGCCACGGGGTTCAGGCATACGTCGTTTACAAGGTTGGAGGCGATCCTGGCGTTGCCAATTCTGTATGAGCCACCCAAAGAAATCCCACATGGGTACGTGTGCTCGTACGTGCTGACGCAATAACTTGGCGCGCACGAACCAGTTGCGGCGGGAGGGATCTGGAGCAGAGATAAACGGCGTGGCTAGCCAAATATGCCACCAGAACGAGTCATGAAAGCCCATCCCATGCAACTCATACAGTGGAACAAATCAGTACAATCTTGAGAGACCAGTTCGGCATCCTCCCAAAGAGGAGAACAATCGGCTATTCTAAGCCGTACCCCAACAAATATGATTTGATTCCGCTGCCACCCAAGTATCGGCTCCCTGAGTTCTCTAAGTTCAATGGATCAGAAGGGTCTAGCTCAATTGAGCATGTGAGCCGATATTTGGCACAGTTGGGCATGATTTCAGCATCAGACCCGTTACGTGTAAGGTTTTTGCGCAATCTCTCACAAGACCAGCTTTTGGGTGGTACACCTCATTGCCACCAGATTCGGTCGGACTGGAAGCAAGCTGGAAGAGCAGTTTCATGTGCAATACGATTCAGAAGCTACCGAGGCTGGCATTGCCGAGCAGCGCAGTGCGGCGAAGCGGGGAGAAACGATGTCGGAATACATTCAGTGTTTCAGGGTATCAAGCCGATGTTATTCGGCTCGTTTAACGAGAAAGAAGCGATCGATGGCAGTGGTGGGCCTCGCAGCGCCGTTCAAGGATCTGACTTTCCGGGTGGAGTACAATTCAGGCGCACTTGGTCCATAAATTGACATTGTATGAGCAGCGCCACCCAGAATGTACCAAGATAAGTTCAAACGCCCAATCGGCCTGGTCGAGACAGAAGACGTTGAAGACTCGAAGACCGGAGGTAGCTAGCTGAATGGGCTCGGGGGCAGCTCCCGTGTCCGGCAAATGGGTGAAACAACAAGGGCCTGCAAAAGGGTTCGACTTCGATATAAGCAAAGCTGAGCAGATATTCGATTTATTGCTTAGGGAAGTGAAGTTAGAAGGCCATAAAATCCCTATGGCGCAAGAAGTGAACGGAGACCGTACTAAGTGGCATCACTCGTTCACCCATATCACCAATGACGCAAAGAACTGCGTCGACAGATCCAAACGGCGATAGAACAAGGCTGTTTGATCCTTGGTCAGTTTGCCATGAAAGTGGACACGCAACCGCTTCCTGGCGTCAACATGGTGGAACTCAACCACTCCATGAAGCGTCAGCCATGTTTCTCATTCGGTGTTAACATGGCAGGGCCTGTACACCACTATGGCAACGACAAAGAAGAAATCGGTCACTCCCGTGGCAAGGAAAAGGAGGAGGCCGGCCCACGCCCGATATGATGATAGGAGGTACGTCACCGAGGAGCAAGTGAGAAGCGTGCGGTATCAACGACCACTCTCTGCGCACCTCCTTAACAAATATGAGCATCAGTACGACCGACGTCGGCGGTACGATATAGATTACGAAAGATATCGTCGGTCTGATGCAGACAACAGAAAATATCGTCGATTTGATAGAGACGACGAAGGTTATGAGCGCCGCGCTAAGGGGAAGTCAAGAGAGCAGGAAGACCTGGACAGACATTGTGATTGTCCTTTCTTTAAGCACTGCTGGGATTCGGGAATGAGTCGATTGCCCACAGTCGACAACTGCCGGAGTGTAGACAGCAGAAGAAGGGCACAAGTGAGGTTTCGGTGTTCAAACGTCTAGGGCCTCTCCCATCTCAGAACAGACAAGCTGAGTCATCTCAAGGGGAAGATTTCGAGGAGTCGAAGATGAAGAAGAAGATAGATACCACCGGCCAAGGTGGTGCCCGATGGACTCAGCCACTCCCAAAAGCGTAGGGTTCAGCGGTTACGTAACTTGGAGGAAGCCGAGGCGCACCCACGTTGAGGAAAGCTCGGCCCGAGCCGTGAAAATTCAGCAAACGTTGGAGACGGAGATGCGTCCAGAAGAAAGAATGGCGCCCCAAACAAAAAAAAGCCGATGCAAAGGCATCGGCACAAACATGGTGTTCATACTTCCGTCGGTTTTCGGCTCCAAGAACCGAAGAAGTGCGTTTTGGGCCACTTTTGAAAAGCCACGAGAGAGGAGCTACAAACATTTGAAGGCCCTGTACAGAGGTTATCAACGGGCAGCGTCGGCAAGATGTTGGTTGACACGGGAGCGGCAGTCAATATAATGCCATACTCCATGCTACGGCGTTTGGGACGCTCTAACGAAGACCTGATCAAAACCAACGTCACACTAAGCGACTTCAACGGCCAAGCATCCGAAGCGCAAGGTGTTCTGAACGTGGACCTAACCGTGGGCCGAAAAACCATCCCTACGTCATTCTTCATTGTCGACAGCAAAAGCACATACGCTGTCCTGGGGAGGGATTGGATTCACGCCAACTGTGCATTCCATCCACAATGCACCAATGCATCAGTGGGATGGAGATGAAATGGAGGTCGTTCATGCAGATGACTCGATCGAGATCTCAATAGCTGGCATGAATATTTGGGACGCAGATGATCAAGAGCCGATCTCTGGAGTCAGTTTGGACGGCTGCGAGCGCATCGAAGCTACAAAAAACGGGGTGAGGCTGGTGATGCGCGTAGATGTACACGTCCGTTGGGAACCCCAAGAGGAAGGTGTGATGCGCACAACAGCAGGTTTTCCCTCAGAAAGAAACCAAGGTTATCGAACCAGTAGGAGCCAAGAAGCACGTGAAGGTTGTTGGTGGAGGAGTGTAGTGCGGCGCAACACCAGGTGAAAGCCAACGTGGAACTGCACAACACAATCAAAGTACTTTGCCCCGTAACAGTGAGGTTGTAAATCTCACCGGCTTGCTGAAAACAAAGGATTAAACGTATCAAGTGGAAGATGGTGTTTGTTTGCAAAGAACAGTAAAAATAGTATAATGTATTCAGATGTAAAAGAATGGACCGGGGTCCACAGTTCACTAGTGGTGTCTCTCCAATAAGATAACTAACATCTTGGGTGAACAAATTACAGGCGGGCAATTGACAAATAAAGATTCAATACATACCAGCGATGATTACTATGTGATTTAATCGGGGCATTACGACAAAGTACATAGACCGCTATCCGCATGCATCTATGCCTAAATAATCCACCTTCGGGTTATCATCCGAACCCCTTCCGTATTAAGTTGTAAACAAGATAATTGCATTAAGTATGGTGCGTAATGTAATCAACACAAATATCCTTAGACAAAGCATCAATGTTTTATCCCTAGTAGCAACAGCACATCCACAACCTTAGAACCTCTGTCACGATCCCAGATTCAATGGAGGCATGAACCCACTATCGAGCATAATTACCCCTCTTGGAGTTACAAGTATCAACTTGGCCAGAGCCTCTACTAGCAACGGAGAGCATGCAAGAACATAAACAACACATATATGATAAATTGATAATCAACTTGACATAATATTCTATATTCATCGGATCCCGCCAAACACAACATGTAGCATTACAAATAGATGATCTTGATCATGTTAGGCAGCTCACAAGATCTAAACAATGATAGCACAAGCGGAGAAGACAACCATCTAGCTACTGCTATGGACCCATAGTCCAAGGATGAACTACTCACGCATCAATCCGGAGGCGGGCATGATGATGTAGAGCCCCTCCGGTGATTATTCCCCTCTCCGGCAGGGTGCCGGAGGCGATCTCCTGAATCCCGAGATGGGATTCGCGACGGCGCGTCTCCGGAAGGTTTTCCGTATCGTGGCTCTCGGTACGGGGGTTTCGCGACGAAGGCTATTTGTAGGCGAAAGGGTAGGTCGAGGGGCGCGCGAGGGCCGGACCACGGGCGCGGCCGGGGCACAGGCCGTGCCGCCCTATGGTCTGGCCACCTCGTGGCCCCACTTATCCCCTCGGTCTTGGAAGCTTCGTGGAAAAATAGGATCCTGGGCGTTGATTTCGTCCAATTCCGAGAATATTTCCTTACTAGGATTTACGAAACCAAAAACAGCAAAACAACAACTGGCACTTCGGCATCTTGTTAATAGGTTAGTGCCGGAAATTGTATAATAATGTTGTAAAGTATGTATAAAACATTCAAGTATTGTCATAAAAGTAGCATGGAACATAAGAAAAATTATATATACGTTTGAGACGTATCAGCTGGTCTTATCCACCGGCCTGACAGAGTAGCAAGACCAAAGTCAATGGACGTACGTGGCAAGGCCGATCCCTACGATCGGCCCCAAAAAATAAAAAGCAATGATCTCACCTCAAGCATGTCACGTAGTCGTAGTAGGGAGACCACCTCCCGTAGTAGAGCACAGATAAGTTGTAAACCTTCATTGTGCAATGCAATTGAAAAGGAGGACGATTCCGGCAATCGGCCAAAATTATCCTCACCATACGTTTTGCTGTGTTCAGCATCGATCTAGCGGCGACAGCTAGGATATGGGTTTACATCGGCTGACGAGCTAGAAGAGATTGACATTGGTCCTGGGGATAAGCCACGACCAACATTTATCAACAAAAAGTTAGATCCGCATCGAGGGGCCCGATGATAGCTTTGTTGAAGGAATACCCAGATTGTTTTGCCTGGATTACACAGAGATGCCTGGGTTAGACAGGAGCATCATTGAGCATCGGCTCCCTACGAAGAAAGGATTTCGGCCGTTCCGTGAGCTCGACGGATGAAGGCCGAAATTTTAGAAGAAGTCAAGAAAGAGATCGAGAAAATGTTGAACGCTGGGTTCATCAGGCCATGCAGGTATGCTGAGTGGATTTCTAGTATCGTACCTGTGGAGAAAAAGGATGGCCGATGGCGCATCGCCATAGATTTTCGGGATCTAAATAGAGCCACTCCAAAGGAGGAGTACCCAATGCCGGTAGCGGAGACATTGATCAATGCAGATGCCGGTCATAAAGTTTTAAGTTTCATGGATGGCAATGCCAGTTACAACCAAACTTTTATGGCTCCAGAAGATATACACAAGACTGCATTCAGAGTACTAGGATCGGTGAGCTTGTTTGAATATGTAGTCATGACATTTGGGCTGAAAAATGCCGGCGCAACGTACCAAAGAGCCATGAATTACATCTTTTATGACCAGATCGGCAAGTTGGTGGAGATTTACATTGATGACGTGGTAGTCAAGTCTGTTTCAATGGACTACCTACCCCTTGCACCAACAATGTCGCTGAGTATGAGGCAATATGCAAGGGAATGGAGTTGCTATTGGAAGCCGGGGCAGAGGCAGTGGAACTTTTCGGAGACTCCAAATTGGTGATTTCCCAACTCACGGAGGAATACAAATGTGAGAGCGAGTCGCTCTTCCCATTATGGATGCAATGCCGTGAGCTGATGACACAATTTAAGTACATAAACTTCAATTGGATCCCGAGGTCACAAAATACTGAGGCAAATGATCTCGCACAGATGGCGTCAGGCTACAAGGACGTAGCGGATGGAGCCGATGTTCAGGTACAGGCCCTGGAGCCGGATGACTGGAGAGCCGATATCTTCAATTACTTGAAAGATTCGGCTCGGGGGGCACCTAAACGGATAAGATACAAGGCCAATAAGTATGTCCTTATTGGGGATGACATGTTCTACAGGACTTTGGAAGGGTTACTTCTCAAATGTTTGGGACCAGCCGAGTCAAATCGGCTCTTACACGAGGTACATGAAGGTGCGTGTGGAACTCACCAATCGGCTCATAAGATGAAATGGTTGATCAGGCGATCAGGGTTTTATTGGCCCACCATGCTTGAGGACTGTTTTAAGTATTATAAAGGATGTCAAGCATGTTAGAAGTTTGGGAGCATTCAGATGGTACCCGCATCAGCAATGAACCCCATCATCAACCCTTGGCCATTTCGAGGTTGGGGTATGGATATGATCGGTAAAATCAATCCTCCATCGAGCAAAGGCCATGTATGGGTTCTGGCCATTACAGATTATTTCACTAAATGGGTGGAGGCCGTCCCTATGAAGTCAGTGGCATCGAAAGATGTTAGCAATTTTGTGAAAGAACATGTCATTCATAGGTTCGGGATTCCCCAGACTATCACGACCGATGGAGGTTCGGTCTTTGTGTCTCACGAGTTCAGAAAGTTCTGCGAGGACATGGGAATTAAGTTGATCCGATCGTCTCCATACTATGCTCAAGCAAATGGGCAAGCTGAAGCGTCCAACAAGAGCCTTATCAAGCTGATTAAGAGGAAAATTGACGAGCACCCTAGACGTTGGCACGAGGTATTGTCAGAGGCTTTGTGGGCTTATCGCATGTCATGTCATGGAGCGATAAAAACCTCTCCATATCATCTGGTCTATGGACAAGAAGCCGTATTGCCCTGGGAAATCACGGCTGGGTCGAGGAACGTGTTACGTTTCAGAATGATTTAACAACTGAAGAATATGCAGCCCTGATGAGTGATAGCATTGAGGATGTAACGGAGCTTAGGCTGTGGTCGCTTGAGAAAATTAAAGAGAACAAAGCCAAGGTAGCTCGTGCATATAATAAGAAGGTGAGACCAAAGGAATTCCACGTTGGTGATCTGGTATGGGAAATTGTATTGCCATTGGGAACTAAGGATGCAACATATGGTAAATGGTCTCCAAATTGGCACGGGCCGTACAGGGTCGACCAAGTTTTAAAGGGTAATGCATACATGATCGAGGAGCTGAATGGTGTGAAGTTCCCAGTGGCTGCCAATGGCCAACATCTCAAGAAGTATTTCCCAAGTATGTGGGATGATGAACAGTAAAATATGGAGGCCGATGCATGAAATCGGCCAATAAAAAAAACAATTTTTTCACAGTGAAATATGGGGGCCGATGCATGAAATCGGCTAGTAAGAAAAATATATATGCAAAGCAACAGGATGCTAAGCACAGCCGATGCACAGACATCGACTTCAGACCAAAAGCCGATGCGCAGCCATCAACTCTAGAGGTACAAAATGTTACGAGCAGGTATCAAGTTACCGTTTGAATTTGGGGAATGTCTACTTGGACCTGTCTAATTAGGTAATTGAGTTTGACCTTATTTGCGTTTTATGGTGAAAGACCGATACGTTGCTATCGGTTCTTTGTGCGTTGACCTACTTTGATAATCGGAAGAATCAGATTAGACAATCGGCAAAATCAAATATAGAAATATTCTTCATTGATTGAAAGGGATATTTTACAATAAGAGCCGATTGCTCTCAAAAGGATGATCTGATGCCTAATGCACTACTACTAGCCCTATACTAGTCCCTAATCTAAGGGCTGGTGCCGCCCTCGCCGTCGCTGCCCTCGTCGTCGCCGTCGTAGCTGCCATCGGCGCTGCTGCCGGCGACGTCTTCGTCGCTGCTGTTGAAGCCGCCGGCAGGGGCTTCATCTTCCTCGTCGTCGTCGTTGTCGTCCGACCCGGCGCGGAAGCGCTTCGTCGGCGGGTACTCTTCGGAAGAGGAGTCCTCCTCCGCTTCCTCTTCCTCCTCATCGGAGGAGATGTCCGCGCCCCAGGAGAAGGCGTCGTCATCGCTCGCCTCCTCCAACTCCCCGTCGACGAGGAATTGGAGGTTGTCCTCCCCGTCGGTCAAGGACTCGTCGTCCTCCGACTCGACGGAGAAGTCCCACTCCCTCGCGTCCCACCACATTGGGGCGCGGGCCTCGTACGCCGCTATTCGGTCATACTCCGGCGCCGGCTCGCTGGAGGAGGAAGAGAGGAGGAGAGATCCGAGAGTAGGAGGAGGAGGAGTCCATGGCGGAAGGAGGGTTTTGCCGATGGCTAATGAGGAACAGGGGAGTGAAGAGGCGAACTGCTCGGATGAGTTTAAATAAAGGGATATAGTGAAAGGTGATTCAATGCTGTGGCAGTTTCGATGATGCGGTGCCAAAGCTGTCAAATCGTGCGGTCTTGAGAAGTTGAGAAGGCAACGCATCATGATGAAAGGGCACTGTTACGCTCTGCAACGCGTGACCCGATGAAGGAAAACAGAGTGGTTTTGGAATTATTATTGCCAAAACCATGGGGGCATGTGTTATCACCAGATTTTAGCCAAATCAGAAGATGGGCCGCGATTGAGATGGGCTTGAAGGATATGCACATAATGTGTTTCTAAATCGGCCTCGTGCGAGGATTTGGGCTAGATTGCCCGTGTATTTGTACATTATGGTAGATCATATTTTAGTTTAGAATTAAGAGATAGAGTTTGGTTCGTACACAGTTAGGTTTATTCCAAAGATAGAAAGTCCACGGACTATAAATATGTATCTAGGTTATTGAGAAAGGAGGACGATCACGTTCACAACAAACACAATCTAGGCTCATCGCCACCCCTTGTTTCGAGGGTTTCTTCCGGGTAAGCGTCATGCTGCCTAGATCGCATCTTGCGATCTAGGCAGTCATTTATTCGTTGTTTTGTGTTGCTCGTACTGAAGCCTTATTGATGGCGAGTAACACTGTTATCATAGATGTTTTGGGGCTTACGTTGATACTTTTCTGATATGTTTGCTTAGTTATGCTGCCCCTCAATATCTAGCTGCCCTTGCACTATCTTAGGTGAAAGGGCAGCATCTTGCTTCGTCTTTATTTAGTAGATCTGATGTTATGGTTGTTCCTTGTTATTCAAGGATTAGTTTGATATCCGCATGGTTAGGCCTTGCAAACGGGTTGAATGATCCGGTAGTGCGTAAGGTACGGTTTGCCGATCCCAGAAGGGATGTTCCGGGCATCAACTCGTGTTGGTTTTTAGGCCTCTTCTAGGACTAGTTTTCTGTTATCTTTCGTATTTGTCAGGCTCAACTACGCGTAGGATGTTCCGGTTATGCGGTGAAAGCCCTAAACTGTCGTAGATTGATTTAACTTAGTATTTATAAAGCAGGATCCCCATGTCATTGTAGATCCATTATGAACCATGGGTTAATCGGCTCTTTGAGCCGATTCACAGGGTAACCTAAGAGCCGATCGAGGCTCATTTAATGTTTATGTGTCTGCCATGCAGGAAACCAATTGAAGCAATCCAACACCTTCCTGACCAGGTATAGGTCGGGTGGCACGCCTGCAATAGCCGGGACGTGTGCCGGAGCATTACGGGCCGTCGCAGGGACCAGGGCCACCGGCAGTCTGGGAGCCTCCCGGCTCTCCGTGTTGCCCGTCGCTGCTCGCCGGTGGGTTTTGGCAGGCAACACATTCTGGCACGCCCGGTGGGACATTCTACAACAACTGTGTCAACATCTGAAGCTAAGATGGCGGATGCACCAATCACCTACGAGGAGCTGCCGGATGATCACTAGAAGAAATATGATGAGGTCAAAGCTCTTTTCGAAGCCGATCTCATCGGCTCTTTCGAGAGGACCGGTACACATGGCATCGGTGGAAGGGATTCTCACTGAAGGCGTTCTCGATGAAGTAGACCTGTCTCTCCCTTCAGAGGAACGCTCTGCGCCAGGAAGTTAATTACATGGTGGCTCATTCTATACACCGTCATTCTGAGAGCCTGGTGAACTCTTTTGAGCGTATTGCGGTTCGCGTGGTTCAGGAAATCATGAAGCATCAGTACTCTCCGTCAGGACCTACCCTAGGGACTCACCAGGGAGAGATTTCGCTTTGTTGGGAGGACCATTGGATTCTCACGAGTCCAACAAGAATGGTGTATACCAGAAGATGGCAGATTGTTTTGAAGACAGTGAATGAGCTGATTGATCCGATTTCTAATACTTGGGATGAAGAGTTAGTAAGATCGTTATTCATGCAGGTTGATGCTGAAAGAATTCTACATATCCCATTAATCACACAACTATCAATTGACTTTGTGGCGTTGCAGCAAACGAAGAATTTTATTTTCTCTGCCCGATCGGCGTATTTCATTGAATGGGAGCACCAGTTTGGACACAAAACTAAAAGGAGAGATGGACAAGGGTCGGATCAAATTAATCCCGTCTGGGAAATTATGTGCGATAGGGCAAAGGTGGCTGTTCTTTCGATGAGATGAAGATAACGTCGATTTGTTGGTGGAGTTCGTGCTTGACGATCCGACTACACGTGCAAAGCTCGTTCGTCAATGCAATCGCTAGGACAATCTCCGAGAGTTACTAATCTTGCGGATGCACGATCAGCCTGACCAAAAGGTCTTAATTCCTACCTGAAATGAGAACAAGTAAGAACTAGTAATGCAATCAGAATATTGCGGATATAGATGAAATCTTTATTGAATAATTAAGGTGGGATTCCGAATAGTCGGTCTTGTTCTAAGCGTTGGCCTCAAAAGAAGTACACGAAGAGTTGCAGCAATGGCTAATTTTTAGTGTAATCAAAATTCGAGTCTAAACGCGACGGCTATGGGGGTATTTAAAGGAGGAAAAGGTGGTGTTTCGGCCAGTCATACGTATGGTGGCCGAACCAAAACCTAGAAGGTCTTTCCCTCTTCAATACGGACTCTAAACGGTGGCTGACTTAATTCCTGCGAAAATAACATGGGTCTGTCCTAAAACTAAAGGTGACACAACACCACATTATGTTATGGAAGAAATTATGAAGTATAATCTTGTGTATTTCGTCCAAGTCTTCAATCATCATTATGGTGGCTTCAAAGTTCTGAAATCTCCACTTGTCGCGTCCTCTTCAATCCTCACATGCTTGCTGCCATCTTCTCCATGTGTGATCATGCTCCAATGTTTGTCCTTCTCATCCATGCTAGGTCAATTATTCCTAAGAGTAACAAACACATCTGATTTAGGCAACATCATATTCTCATGTATGTGAGCAATAGTTCCAAGAAATGAAAGTACCTGATAGTTAAGTTGTTTGGCACGAGCTCGAGTGGTTGGTCCTTGTATTTGTGGGGCTGTAGGTACAGCGGCTGTATCAATAGATGGGATGTCCTCATCATGCTCCCCTTCTTGAATTGAAGTCGTCATTGACGCAATCTCATGTTCTTCACCAAAGTAAGGCTTCAAATCTGCAATGTTAAATGTAGGACTAACCGAACCAAAATAGAAGCTCAAGGTTATATGCATTATCATTTATTTTCTCTAACACCTTAAAAGGACCAGCAATGCGTGGCATTAGCTTAGACTTGCGCAAATCAGGAAAACGATCTTTGCGCAAATGCAATCAAACAAGATCACCAACATCAAACACAACATGCTTTCTTCCTCTATCTCCAGCAATTTTATACTTAGAATTCATGCGTTCTATGTTGTATTTGGTAGTCTCATGCAATTGTAATATCATTTCAGCACGTTGTGTAGCATCCAAATTATTTTGCACGGAAGATGGTAATGGCAATAAATCAATAGGCGCACGAGGAATAAAACCATACACGATCTTAAAAGGGCACATCTTAGTGGTAGAACAAAGCGAATGATTGTAAGCAAATTCAATATGAGGTAAACATTTTTCCCCCAATTTTAAGTTCGTCTTTAAAAAAGCCCGCATCATAGCATACAATGTTCTATTTACTACTTCAGTTTTTCCATCGGTTTGGGGATGACATGTAGTACCAAACAACAATTTTGTCCCCAACTTAGCTCATAAACATCTCCAAAATTGGCTAAGAAACTTAGTATCACGATAATAAACAATAGTATTTGGCACACCATGTAAACAAACAATTTCACGAAAGAACAAATCACCAACATGCGTAGCATCATCAGTCTTATGACAAGGAATAAAGTGTGCCATCTTAGAAAACCGATCCACAACAACAGAAATACTATCCCTCCCCTTTTGTGTACGAGGCAAATGCAAAATGAAATCCATAGAAATATTCTCCCAAGGTACACTAGGAACTGGAAGAGGGATATATAAACCATGTGGATTAAGTCGAGACTTAGCTTTTTGACATGTAGTGCAGCGTGCCACAAATCTCTCAACATCTCGACGCATACATGACCAAAATAAGTGTGCAGCAAGTACATCCTCCGTCTTCTTCACACCATAGTGACCCATCAATCCTCCTCCATGCGCCTCCTGCAACAACAAAAGACGAACATAACTATCTGGGATGCATAGCTTGTTAGCACGGAACACAAATCCATCATTGATGACGAATTTGTTTCATGTTCTACCATCTTTAAAATTCCGCAACACAT
Source organism: Lolium multiflorum (assembly GCA_030979885.1). NCBI lineage: Eukaryota > Viridiplantae > Streptophyta > Magnoliopsida > Poales > Poaceae > Lolium > Lolium multiflorum. The sequence continues at coordinate 244,981,796 of CM061750.1, forward strand.
TTTTAAAATCAGCATCATGCAAGTATTGTTCCTTTATAGTTTCTGATCCAAAAATCTTGAAGTCAAGTTGAGATAGCATAGTATAACGCCGCGACAAAGCACCAGCAATAACATTATCTTTACCATTTTTGTGTTTGATAACATAAGGAAAAGACTCAATGAATTCAACCCACTTTGCATGGCGGCGATTCAACTTAGCTTGACTACGAATATGCTTCAAAGATTCATGATCAGAATGTATAAAAAATTCTTTAGGCCATAAATAATGTTGCCAAGTTTCTAATGTCCGAACCAGTGTATATAATTTTTTATCATAAGTATAATAGTTCAGACTAGGCCCACTCAGTTTCTCACTAAAATATGCAACAGATTTGCCCTCTTGTAATAACACACCTCCCAAAACAATTCCACTAGCATCACATTCAAGCTCAAAAGTCTTATTGAAATCAGGAAGTTGGAGCAAAGAAGCATGCGTTAACTTATCTTTCAATATTGTGAAGGCTTCTTGTTATGCATCGCCCACACAAAGGGCACATCCTTCTTTGTAAGCTCATTCAGCGGCGCAGCAATGGATCCAAAATCTTTCACGAAGCGCCTATAAAAACCAGTGGGGCAAAGAAAACTCCTCACTTGTGTAACCGTCTTGGGCTGCGGCCAATTCTCAATCCTGGCTAGATCAACTTCAATACCCTGTGCAGTAATAACATAGCCAAGAAACGCAATTCGATTGGTGCAAAAGGTGCACTTCTCAGGATTACCATACAAACGTGCAACATGTAAAGCATTTAAAATAACACGTAAATGATCCAAATGATCCTCCAAAGATTTGCTATATATAAGAATATCATCAAAGTATACTACCACAAATCGTCTAATAATTAAAAGCACGTAAAACTTTGTTCATCAGTCTCATGAAAGTACTAGGAGCATTACATAAACTAAAAGGCATTACTAACCACTCATATAAGCCGAACTTACTTTTAAACGTTATTTTCCATTCATCTCCTAATTGCATACGAATCTGGTGGTAACCACTACGCAAATAAACTTTAGAGAACATAATAGAACCACTCAACTCGTCAAGCATATCATCCAAACGAGGTATAGGGTGACGGTATCGAATGATAATATTATTAATAGCTCTATAATCAGTAAACATGCACGAAGAAACATCTTTCTTAGGCACCAAAATAATAGGAACATCACATGGGATAAGAGACTCATGAATGTAACCTTTATCTTGAAGAACCTGAATTTGTCGTTGAATCTCTTTGATCTCTTCAAGATTGGTGTGATATGGCACATGGTTGGGCAGCGAAGCTCCTGGAATTAAGTCAATTTGGTGTTCTATCCCACGAATAGGTGGTAATCCATGTGGAAAATCTTGTGGGAACACGTCCATGTATTCCTGCAAAAGGTTAGCAACCGCAGGTGGCAAAGAAGGACGCATATCCTCAAATGAAAACAGAACTTCTTCGCAAATAATTGCATAACATTGAGTATTGTGCACATCAAGTTCAGCAATATCAGATTTGCTAGCAAACAAGGATTCTTCAAACTAATTTCAGTAGCATGATTAGAATCAGATTTAGAAATATTTTATGTGTTACAAAATCTGCAGCAACAATCTGATTTTCACTCGTATGTTTCTCCTCGTTTTTTACTCTACTAGTTCTAGTAAGATCATGTTTTAGAATTTCTTCAGGAGTCATAGGTTTGAGACCAATTTTTTTTCCATCATGCATAAGAGAATAGTGATTAGTTTTATCATTATGAACGGATTCTATATCAAATTACCAATGTCTACCAAGTAACAAAGAACAAGCTTGCATAGGTACAACATCACTATCAACAAAATAAGAATATGTACCAATAGTAAAATGCACATGTGTTGTTCTTGTTACCTTGAGCTTACGAGAACTCTCAAACCATTGAATATAATATGAATGTGGATGTTGTCTTGTAGGTAGAGAAAGCTTCTCCACCATGTCAACGCTAGCCAGGTTATTACAACTCCCTGCATCAATGATGATCCGTATAGCTCGCTCTTTTACAATGCTTGTTGTTTGAAACAGATTGTGGCGTTGATTATGCTCATCTTTGCTCAATTACACACTCAACACACGTTGTGCAACTAAGCTCTTGTATTGATTAGCAGTTTCATCTCCCATTACCTCCATCTCTCTTTCAGAATCAGAATTGGCTCCATCTCGTGCAGCAATAAGGGCCAATGTATCTTCATCAAAGTCATTTGCAGAATCATATTCTCCATCTTCACGCACCAAGATCACATGTTTGGATCTGCATTCTCTTTCTATGTGACCAAATTCCAAATATTTGCGACATTGAATGTCGCGCGTCTTCCCCGTGGAGGCCATCGAAGATGAACTCCGAGGAGGACCAGCAGATGGTGGTGGAGTAGCAGCAGGTGGCGCTCGTGATGCAGGCGCGGTGTACTTGGAGGTAGTAGGCGCTGGTGTAGCCCCACGAGTGGGTGGATCTAATTGTCGCGTAGGCCATGTTGATGTACGACCTGCATAAATATTAGCTCTTCTCTATGGTGGTTGACAATCCTGCACTTCACGTTCATCTTTGCAAGCAAGATGAAATAAACGAGTAATGGTGTTGTACTCTTTATAATCTTAAATATGCTGAATCTCTTTATTCAAACCACCAAAGAAACGTGCAAGCATAGCTTCATTATCCTCTACAATACCACAACAAATCATGCCAGTTTGCAATTCTTGATAATAGTCTTTTACATAATTTTTTCCTTGTTCTAAACGAGACAATTTTTTAAGCAAATCATGTTGATAATGTAGAGGAACAAAACCAATACGCATAGCAAGTTTTAAACCAACCCAAGTAGTAGGAATATTAGCATGATGTACTCTACAATGTTCATACCACCAAATAGATGCAAAATCTCTGAACTCACAAGTAGCAGCACTAACACGCAAATTATCAGGATATCGTAAACATGCAAAACGTTTCTCCACTTCCAATTCCCAATTAAGGTATGCATCAAGACTATATCTACCCTCAAATGGCAGAATATTTAATTTAAGTTTTGCAGCATGATCATCATCACGTACCGGTCGTGGAGGTGGATGAGCGTTGTGGTTGTATTGTCGTGGACGACTAGGCGGAGGTTGTTCAACCTCCTCGCCGTGAAGCATGTTCTCATCTACCTGCTCGTCCTCCCCTCCATAATCATCGTATCCTTCATCAGCGGCCGCTTCAGGCGTGACTAGTGCAGCAACAACGGTACCCGCAGGTAGATCCATACGAGGAACACAGCTTGCGTGTCGGTGCCCGTTGTCGCAAGGTTGCAGTAACTGTTACCCTCCAAAACCCACCGTCGGGCAATGGTTAAGCAACACGAAGAGCCGGGAGGCTCCCAAGGCCGCTTAGTGGACCCTGGCACCTCGCGTCGTCCCGCAAATCTTCCAGCCACGTCTGGCGGTTGCTAGGGCGTGCCACGACCTAGACCCGATCAGGAAGGTGTTAGAGTGCTTCGATTGTTCTGCATGGTAGACACGTAAACATTAAATACGAGCCCTATCGGCTCTCAGGTTGCCCTGTGGATCGGCTCAAGGAGCCGATCGCCCCATGGTTCACGTTGGATTTACAATGACATGGGGATCTTGCTTGATCAAAACAAAGCTAAACCGATCTACGACAGTTTAGGGTTTTCACCGCATAACCGGAACGTCCTACGTGTGATCGGGCCTAGCAGCTACGGAAGATGATGCAAACTACCCCTACAAGAGGCCTAAAAACCAACATAACGTTGATTCCCGGAACATCCCTTGTAGGGACGGTAAACAACACCTAACGCACTACCGGATCGTCCGACCCCAGCAAGGCCTAACTATGCAGATATTAAACTAATCCCTGCGGAGCAAGGAGCAACTATAACAGATCGGATCTACTAAATAACGAACAAGCAAGATGCTGCCCTCACACCCGTATAGGTGTAAGGGCAGCTAGGTGTCGAGGGACGGCATTGCCACGCAGATATGCACGAGAAAGCATCAATGCGAGCCCCTAAACACCTAATGATAAGTAGTGCTGCTCGCCATCAACAACGCTTCAGCACGAGCAGCACAAGGTAGACGAATAAACGTACTGCCTAGATCGCAAGATGCGATCTAGGCACATGATGCTTACCCGGAAGAAACCCTCGAAGAAAGGGGTGGCGATGCGCTGATTTGTGTTTGTTGTGAACGTGATTGTCCTCCTTTTCCGATAACCCTAGATACATATTTATAGTCCAAGGGACTTTCTAATTGAGGCGTGCACCTAACCGTGCACGGGCCAGACTCTATCTGTTAATTCTAAACATGATGCAATCTACTATACTACAGATACATAGGCAATTAAGCCCAAACTCTTTGCACGAGGCCGCTCCAAAGACGCTCCATGTGTACTCTCCAAAGCCCATCTTCACTTACGGCCCATCTCCTGATTTGGCCAAAATCGGGTGATAACACATGCCCCCTGGTTTTGGTAATGATAATATCAAAACCATCTATTATTCCTTCGAGGGGTCATGTCGTGGCAGAGCAGAACCGTCGCAGTATTTTCTCACCATGACGACTTGCCTTCCATCCCTTTCTGCACGATCTAACAGCTCTGGCAACTCCCGAGTAATCGGCTCTTCTTTTTGTTCCTTCTCTTTTGAGCTATCGGCTTCTAATTAACTTGGCCGACGGCCAAAGTCAAACAACCCCCAAAAGAGCCGATGGTGTCGCATCGGCCTCTACCATAAAACGAGCAAGGTCAAACCTAATTGTCCCTCCAAACGGTAACTTGCAACCTCCGTCTGAGAAAGCAAACTCAGATCCCCAAAATCCGCCGCCCGAGCAGCTTCACGAGCTTCAGATCTCAACCGCGCCGCCCCAACTCCGCAGCGCATCAAATGGCGGAATCTTCCAACACCAACGCCATGGTCTCCGAAGGTAATACTCCACTGCTTCTTCGCCATTAGGATCAATCTCAGGATTGAACAGAGGAACACCTGAATTAATGTTCTATTCCGTTATTAATTTTAGGTCTCCGATATCCTGTTGCCGCATCCTTCTCTCCCAAATTCCATGTGTCTTGGCCCCCGTTCTTCCGAGAGTCCCGCCCACTTAATATCCTGTGAGGCGAACAGAATCCCCTTCGTGAATCAAAATTTAGATCTGACTTCCTGGGCCGACTGCGAGCCTGGCCTAATCCTCCGGAAGGTTGGGTGGCATGGTACACTAGAGTGTCCAAAACCCATTATGCCACCTGGGAAACGATAGGGATAGCCGATGCATTGTCATTATCATTGTCTCCTCTTGAAAAGAATGAGAACATTCTGAAGACCATCGGCTACTTTTGGTCCGACGCGCTGAACTGTTTCATGTTTGGTCATGGTCCCATGACGCCAACCTGCTGGATGTAGCCATGATCACAGGCCTTGACATTGCATCCCCCTCTGCCTTTAAGCTGCCAAAAGTCCCTTTCACCCTTTCTTCTAAAACAGAGTGTACAAGCTGGGGCGCCTACCTCGGCGTTATATGAAAACCAAAGGCCCTGTAACGAAAGAGAACACACGGCCTTCTTGAACTTTTGGTTGGAGCACTTCATATTCTGTGGTCCCTCACTCGCTCCAACCAAGAATTACCTTTCCCTGGCCTACGAACTCGCCAAAGGCACTCAACTTGGACTTGGTAAACTGTTCCTTGGGGAGGTCTATCGATCTCTCAGCTGACATCGGTTAAGCTGTTCTCTCAAAAGACAGTTAAGACAGGAGGCCCCTGGTGGTTCATTCAGCTATGGGCTCAGCTGTACTTCGAACCAGATCCCAGGACTTTCCGTCTTTGGCCACCTGCACCTTTCCGATGCCAATGGGAAGGAGATACGGTGCACTAGCTATGGTCAAGCTCTGTATAGCCTTCCAGGCAGGCTGATCCCTAAGGAAGCCGCAGGGTGGTTCAAGATTTTCTTCCAAGGCTCGGACGACCCCTGTTCTTCCGTACACCGACTCGGAGAACTTCGAGAATCCGGTCTCCTTCCGATTAGACAGCTTTGCCGATGACACTAGCACCCGGCACTTGTACTCCGTCATGATCCGTCCTTGCTTCCTCCCGTTGGCATGAGTACCTCTAACCGGATCATCAAGCCTGGTTACGAGTCTTACCAACCAGTGGTAGTAGCTCGGCTCGGTCTTGGGCAAGTGCCTCCACACTTCTTTCTCCACCACGACATCAAGCGAGCTGAACTGACATCCTTACCGGCCAAAGGTGCTATACCTTCGTTGACGCCCTGGCCATTCCAATTCCCCACAACCTCTGTTTCACCACCACTACCGATGGATTTGATACTTGGTGGTCCATGTGGAAGACCCATGCCTTCAGAAGAGCTCTAGGACCGTTGCTGAGGCAACTCGATGCCGAATATGACACTCCTGCACATCAGGTACCATTTCATTGAGATTTCTTGCAATTGCCCATGATAATTGTCTAAAAACCTGGTTTTATTTCTTGGCAGGAACAAGATGGCCCAAAGCCCACGCAGATCGACGGCTCTCCCTTCACATTCCTTCCACCAGCCCCGGTAGTTCTCTTCTGTCAGAACTCGCCGGCCCTGAAGAAGGTCATAATGCAGGGCCAGCCGATTTCACCAAAATCGGCTCCCAAAAGTAAAGCATCTTCGGGGCCCGTTGCCCCCCGAGCTTCCAAGCGAGGAAGGCGGTGAGGAAAGTAGAGGAAGACCCTGAAGCGCAAAGCTCCTATCCAGGAAAACTTGCATGTAAGCTGACCCGAGCCCTGACTGCTATCTGTCCTCCCAGTCTTTTTCCGACATGCATCCACATCCTTTTGCAGACTTCCACCGAAGAAAACTCTAGCGAGGAGGTACATTCCAGTCAAAGGGACTCGAACCCGGGTAATTCTGGGAGATCCACCACGCAGAGCCATACGGATTCGCCAACGTCAGTTTCTGGGAAAAGATCGACTCCCTAGCCTGTTTCCCCTCAAGCTCCAATCCAAGCAAGGTCCCGTGTGAAGCGTCGATGCATCAAAAGGTCTTGCAAAAACTCGCAAGTTTCCTCCTCAAGCCAAGAGGTTTCGAATGTAACCACTTCATCAATTCATATCCTATGTCATCTCGATGTTACTTGGATCTGCTCACCATCCCTTTTGCAGATTAATGAGATCTCTAGCGGGGACGGTGAAGAGGTCTCGATGCCCTCGGCCACACTAGATCTGGCCGCCTCGACAAGTGTGGCTGGCCAAGTGGCTAACCTGGCCAAGCCCACAGCTCAGCCGATTATCCCTACGTCGGCCGCTCCTCCTTCTTTGGGAGAGGTATACTCCACTCCCTTGGCTCTATCCTCTCATGTGTTGTATACTCACGTCGCTCTTGCTTGTCTGTCAGGGATGTGATCCTTCGAGCTTACTGACGTTCGATCCTGAATCCATCGAGCCAGCTGCTCCCAAAGTAAGTGAAGAGCCAGGCCTTGACATGGTCCACGGTCCCCTTCAGCGCCTCAAGGCTTTGCTCTCCTCCTCAGTTGTGATCTTGGTTGAAAATCCCGAGGCAATCAAGGGTATCCTCGATGAAATCCAGCCTCATCTCCCCGTGACACTGCTGGTGAAGCTTTGGCCAGCTGCAACCCTGTCGGCTTTCAAGTCAGGAGTGCAATCGGCTCGCCAAAGAATTACCCTTCGTCGCGCTCAGCTCCCATTGAGAGCCGATATTGCAGAGAAATGTCAACGGCTTAACGAGAAAAAGACTGCTCTAGACGCCAAGACTGATACTTCTGCCCACAATGTTGAACTCGAAACCCTGCGCAAGGAACTGGAGAGCCTTGAAGAGAAGGTGAGGATGACCAAGCAGCTCATCCAAGAGAAGGAGACCTTCATTGCCCGCTCTCGAGAGGAAGCGCAAGGCCTCACAGCCGATCTGAAAACTGATCTGGCGGAGATTCGCGCTCTGAGCGGCCAGCTGGTGACAGGCAAAGACGAAGACAACGAGACTGAGATTGCCGAAGTGGATCGTATCCGTGCCGACGCCCTTCGCGCTCTTGATGAATTTCTCCAGAAGAATCTCTCTGTGTAAGCTACTGAATGTTGTACTGAACTTGTACCTTTGATTGCGGATGACTGCACATCGGCTTTGATCAATTAGCCGATCAAATTTGCATTTTTTTTATTAGCAAGCATACATACTCCGTGGCCTTAACTCTTCTCTGTGTGTATGCCCCCCCAAGCCGAATCCTTCGAGTGATTGAAGATATCGGCTTTTCAGCCAATTCAAGATTACCTCACAACTTGCCATGATAAACAGCACCACAGTGAATACACGTGGTGAGAATGATTTTAGCCGATCGCTGGGATCGGCTTCCCTTGCAGTTGTCGATCCGACTATTCATCCGGTGGAGTAGCGCTATTGAGGTTCCGGACATCTATAGCGATGCGCCATCGGCCATCCTTTTTCTTCGTTAGTACAACATTGGAAATCCATTCAGTGTACCTGCACGGCCTGAGGCACCCGACGCCCAACATCTTCTTGATATCCCTCTTGACTTCCTCAATCTCCTCTAGCTCGTCAGCTGATGTAAACCCATAACCCAGCTTTCCATCGCCTGCGAGGTCAATGTTGAACACAGGCAAAGCGTATGTTGAGGGTAATACTGGCCGATCGCTGAAGTCGGCCTCCTTTTCCATTGTGATGCTTGATGAGGGTTTACAACTTCTCGGTCTCTTATTATGGCGACGTGACTCGCTGGAGGCACGTTCACCACGTCTTGGGTCATAAATCTCTGACGAGATCCTGAACACTGTGTTTGTACCAGCCGACGTCTCTACATCGGCATCAGCCGATGCCTGCAACGGCTTTCGTCTGTTTAGGGCGCCACACTTTCTTTGGCGGGCGCGCCTTTGTCTCCAATGTTTGCTGAATTTTCACGGCCAGATCGGGCCGTGCCTTCCTCAACGTGTACAGGTACTATGCCTCGGCTTCTTCCAAGTTTCGCGCCGCACTCTACGCTTCGAGAATGGCAGTCCATCAGGGCACCACCTTGGTCGGTGATACCTATCTTCTTCTCCATCTGACTCGTCGAAGTCTTCTTCTTGAGATGACTCGGCTCGTTTATTCTGAGGTGGGAGAGTCCTTAGACGCTCGAACACTGAAACTTCATTTGCCCTCCTCCTTTGATGTTTGCACTCTGGGCAGTTCTCGATTGTTGGCAATCGGCTCATTCCGGAGTCCCAGCAATGTAAGGGACAGTTCCAGTGCTTATCCATGTTGTCTTGCTCCCTTGACCTCCCTCTAGCGTGTCGTTCGTACCCGTCGTTGTTTCTATCATACTGACGGTACCTCCTGTCTGCATCAGACCGACGATATCTTTCATCATCTTCGTCGTAGCGCCGACGTCGGTCATACCGCTGCTCATATTTGTTGAGGAGGTGCACGGAGAGTGGTCGTTGATACTGTGTGCCTCTCACCTCCTCCTTGGTTAGGTACCGCCTATCATCATCTCGGGGCCGGTCGCGTGGAACGGCCTCTCCTTTATCTTTGCCACAAGAGTGGCTGCTCTCTGCTTTGTCCGCGCCATGGCGGTTCACCAGCCCTGCCATGTTGACACTAAAGGAGAACCCTGGCTCCCTTATGGAGTGGCTGAGATCTACCGTGTTGACGCCATGCGACAGGACGCGTGTCTCCTTTGAGCTTGATGCCGTGAGAACGGGTCGTCTCAAAGGAGCCGATGAGCTCGGCTTCACGGATGGCCTTCACTCATCGTATTTCTTCTTGTGCTCCGCGGGAGATCCTTGTATGTGATCTGCTCCTCTGCCATCTCGGATGTCGGTGTTGACGTGGATGTTGCAGAAGATGTCCCACCGGGCGTGCCAGAATGTGTTACCCTCCAAAACCCACCGTCGGGCAATGGTTAAGCAACACGAAGAGCCGGGAGGCTCCCAAGGCCGCTTAGTGGACCCTGCACCTCGCGTCGTCCCGCAAATCTTCCACCACGTCCTGGCGGTTGCTAGGGCGTGCCACGACCTAGACCCGATCGGAAGGTGTTAGAGTGCTTCGATTGTTCTGCATGGTAGACACGTAAACATTAAATACGAGCCCTATCGGCTCTCAGGTTGCCGTGGATCGGCTCAAGGAGCCGATCGCCCCATGGTTCACGTTGGATTTACAATGACATGGGGATCTGCTTGATCAAAACAAAGCTAAACCGATCTACGACGGTTTTCACCGCATAACCGGAACGTCCTACGTGTGATCGGGCCTAGCAGCTACGGAAGATGATGCAAACTACCCCTACAAGAGGCCTAAAAACCAACATAACGTTGATTCCCGGAACATCCCTTGTAGGGACGGTAAACAACACCTAACGCACTACCGGATCGTCCGACCCCAGCATAAGGCCTAACTATGCAGATATTAAACTAATCCCTGCGGAGCAAGGAGCAACTATAACAGATCGGATCTACTAAATAACGAACAAGCAAGATGCTGCCCTCACACCCGTATAGGTGTAAGGGCAGCTAGGTGTCGAGGGACGGCATTGCCACGCAGATATGCACGAGAAAGCATCAATGCGAGCCCCTAAACACCTAATGATAAGTAGTGCTGCTCGCCATCAACAACGCTTCAGCACGAGCAGCACAAGGTAGACGAATAAACGCGTCTTGCCTAGATCGCAAGATGCGATCTAGGCAGCATGATGCTTACCGGAAGAAACCCTCGAAGAAAGGGGTGGCGATGCGCCTGATTTGTGTTTGTTGTGAACGTGATTGTCCTCCTTTTCCGATAACCCTAGATACATATTTATAGTCCAAGGGACTTTCTAATTGAGGCGTGCACCTAACCGTGCACGGGCCGGACTCTATCTGTTAATTCTAAACATGATGCAATCTACTATACTACAGATACATAGGCAATTAAGCCCAAACTCTTTGCACGAGGCCGCTCCAAAGATGCTCCATGTGTACTCTCCAAAGCCCATCTTCACTTACGGCCCATCTCCTGATTTGGCCAAAATCGGGTGATAACAGTAACCTAGCCAAGACCTCCTGAAACTTGGCGTCAAGCTTGGAGTTGAAAGCTTCCTCGAGGCCATCTATCTTCTTGAGCGCGTCGGTGATCTTGGAATCAACGCCACCAAGGCGCCCATCCACGTCGTGTGCATGCCCGCCCAAAAGGTGGGTGAAGTGAGCGTGCAACTCCGCACTCGTCATCTTGTCCGGGTCAACGGTCGCCAATGTAGTTCCTGTCATGGTTAGTATGCAACAAGCAAAAATGTATATGCCAAAAAATTACGGAATATGGTGGTTCATGCGTAATCTTTCAAGCAAAATATGAAGCTCTTACAAATTCTTACTAAACAGGAGGAAGACGATACGACAACCAGGAAGGATCAGCAATGCCCCAAAGATTGCCAAGGCGATTACTAGGTGTCCACATAGAGCACGTGGAGACAATTGATACGTCTCCAACGTATCGATAATTTCTTATGTTCCATGCTACTTTATTGATGATACCTACATGTTTTATGCACATTATATGTCATATTTATGCATTTTCTGGAACTAACCTATTAACAAGATGCCGAAGTGCCGTTGTTGTTTCTGCTATTTTTGGTTTCAGAAATCCTAGTAAGGAAATATTCTCGAAATTGGACGAAATCAACGCCCAGGGTCCTATTTTTGCACGGAGCTTCCAGAAGACCGAAGAGGGAAGGAAGTGGGGCCACGAGGCGCCGTCACCATAGGGCGGCGCGACCCAGGCCCCGCCGCCTATGGTGTGGGGCCCTCGTGTGGCCCCCACGTTGCCCTTCCGCCTACTTAAAGCCTCGTCGCGAAAACCCCATGCAGAGAGCCACGATACGGAAAACCTTCCGGAGACGCTGCCGCCGAATCCCATCTCGGGGGATTCAGGAGATCGCCTCCGGCACCTGCCGGAGAGGGATCATCTCCGGAGGACTCTTCATCGCCATGATCGCCTCCGGAGTGATGAGTGAGTAGTTCACCCCTGTACTATGGGTCCATAGCAGTAGCTAGATGGTCCTCTTCTCCTTGTTGTGCTTCATTGTTGGATCTTGTGAGCTGCCTAACATGATCAAGATCATCTATCTGTAATACTATATGTTGTGTTTGTCGGGATCCGATGGATAGAGAATACTATGTTATTGTGATTATCAATCTATTGTTTATGTGTTGTTTATGATCTTGCATGCTCTCCGTTATTAGTAGAGGCTCTGGCCAAGTTTTTGCTCTTAACTCCAAGAGGGAGTATTTATGCTCGATAGTGGGTTCATGCCTTCATTGACACTGGGATCGTGACAGTAGGTTCTAAGGTTGTGTTGTGCTGTTGCCACTAGGGATAAACATTGATGCTATGTCTAAGGATGTAGTTGTTGATTACATTACGCACCATACTTAATGCAATTGTCTGTTGCTTAGCAACTTAATACTGAACGGGGTTCGGATGATAACCTGAAGGTGGACTTTTTAGGCATAGATGCGGTTGGATGGCGGTCTATGTACTTTGTCGTAATGCCGGATTAAATCTCACTATATTTATCATATCATGTATATGCATTGTTATGCCCTTCTCTATTTGTCAATTGCCCGTGTAATTTGTTCACCCAACATGCTTTTATCTTATGGGAGAGACACCTCTAGTGAACTGTGGACCCCGGTCCTATTATTTACATAGCATACAATCTACTGCAATTGTGTTTTACTGTTTTCTTGCAAACAATCATCTTCCACTCGATACGCTTAATCCTTTGTTACAGCAAGCCGGTGAGATTGACAACCTCACTGTTTCGTTGGGGCAAAGTACTTTGGTTTTGTTGTGCAGATTCCACGTTGGCGCCGGAATCCCTGTTGTTGCGCCGCATCACATTTCGCCACCATCAACCTTCAACGTGCTTCTTGGCTCCTCCTGGTTCGATTAAACCTTGGTTTCTTTCTGAGGGAAAACTTGCTACTGTGCGCATCATACCTTCCTCTTGGGGTTCTCAATCTCTTTACTTTGTTTTTGTCTTGATTTATTTTATTTACTACTTTGTTTGCTGCACCTAAACAAAACACAAAAAAAAATTAGTTGCTAGTTTTACTTTATTTACTGTCTTGCTCACTATATCGAAAACACAAAAAAAATAGTTACTTGCATTTACTTTATCTAGTTTGTTTTATTTACTTTTGTTAAAATGAATACCCCTGAAAATACTAAGTTGTGTGACTTCACAAATGCAAATAATAATGATTTCCTATGCACACCTATTGCTCCACCTTACTACAGCAGAATTCTTTGAAATTAAACCTGCTTTACTGAACTTGGTTATGAGAGATCAATTTTCTGGTGTTAGTTCTGATGATGCTGCTGCCCATCTCAATAATTTTGTTGAACTTTGTGAAATGCAAAAGTATAAGGATGTAGATGGTGATATTATTAAATTGAAAGTGTTTCCTTTCTCATTAAGAGGAAGAGCTAAAGATTGGTTGCTATCTTTGCCTAAGAATAGTATTGATTCATGGACTAAATGCAAGGATGCTTTTATTGGTAGATATTATCCTCCCGCTAAAATTATATCTTTGAGAAGTAGCATAATGAATTTTAAGCAATTAGATACTGAACATGTTGCTCAAGCATGGGAGAGAATGAAAACTTTGGTAAAGAATTGCCCAACCCATGGACTGACTACTTGGATGATCATCCAAACCTTCTATGCAGGACTAAATTTTTCTTCGCGGAATTTATTGGATTCAGCTGCTGGAGGTACCTTTATGTCCATCACTTTGGGGGCGGCTACAAAACTTCTTGATGATATGATGATAAATTACTCTGAATGGCACACGGAAAGAGCTCCACAAGGTAAGAAGGTAAATTCTGTTGAAGAAACCTCTTCCTTGAGTGATAAGATTGATGTGATTATGTCTATGCTTGTGAATGGTAGATCTAATGTTGATCCAAATAATGTTCCTTTAGCTTCATTGGTTGCTCAAGAAGAAAATGTTGATGTGAATTTCATTAAAAACAATAATTTCAACAACAATGCTTATAGGAACAACTCTGGTAATAACTATAGGCCATATCCTTCTGCTAATGGTAATGGTTAAGGTAATTCTTATGGGAATTCTTACAACAATAATAGGAGTGTACCCTCTGGTCTTGAAGCCATGCTTAAAGAATTTATTAGTACACAAACTGCTTTTAACAAATCTGTTGAGGAAAAGCTTGATAAAATTGATACTATTGCTTCTAGAGTTGATAGACTTGCCTCCAATGTTAATCTTTTAAAATTGAAAGTTATGCCTAATAATGATATTGATAATAAGATTACTACTACAGAAAATGCCATCCAAGTTAGAATTAATGAGAATATAAGATTAATGGCTGAACTGCGTGCTAGGTGGGATAGAGAAGAAAATGAAAAACTAGCTAAAGAGAATAATGTAGCTAAAGTTTGGACTATCACCACCACTAGTAATGTTAATTCTTCACATGTTGCTGCACCTCCTACTATCAATGGTAAAATAATTGGTGTTGGCAATGTTTCTACTCCTAGTGCAAAGCGAACAAAACTGCCTGAAATTGCTAAAACTGCTGAAACTGCTTGTGATAAAACTGCTGAATTTTTTTCCAACCTTGGGAAAAATGATCCCATTGCTGTAGCTCATAATTATTTAGATTTTGATGATTGTCACATCTCTGAAGTTATAAAGTTCTTACAAAAACTTGCTAAAAGTCCTAATGCTAGTGCTATAAATTTAGCCTTTACAAAACATATTACAAATGCTCTCATAAAAGCTAGAGAAGAGAAACTAAAACTTGAAACTTCTATTCCTAGAAAGTTAGAAGATGGTTGGGAGCCCATCATTAAAATGAAATTCAATGACTTTGAATGTAATGCTTTATGTGATCTTGGTGCAAGTATTTCTGTTATGCCTAAAAAGATTTATGATATGCTTGACTTGCCACCATTGAAGAATTGTTATTTGGATGTTAATCTTGCCGATAATGTTAAAAAGAAACCTTTGGGGAGGATTGATAATGTGCGCATTACGGTAAACAATAACCTTGTCCCCGTTGATTTTGTTGTCTTGGATATCGAATGCAATGCATCTTGTCCTATTATATTGGGAAGACCTTTTCTTCGAACCGTTGGTGCTGTTATTGATATGAGGGAAGGTAATATTAAATATCAATTTCCTCTCAAGAAAGGTATGGAACACTTCCCTAGAAAGAGAATGAAGTTGCCTTTTGATTCTATTATTAGAACAAGTTATGATGTTGATGCTTCTACTCTCGATGTTACTTGATTTGCACTTTCTGCGCCTAGCTGAAAGGCGTTAAAGAAAAGCGCTTATGGGAGACAACCCATGTTTTTACTACAGCAATTTTTTGTTTTGTTGAGTCTTGGAAGTTGTTTACTACTGTAGCAACCTCTCCTTATCATGTTTTTGTGCCAAGTAAAGTTTCTATGTCAAAGTTGATGTTATATTTGGGATCGCTGCACAGAAACAGCATTGCTATCTGTCACGAATCTGGGCACAGGTCTCTGTAGAAAATTCTAAAAAATCTGCCAATTTACGAGCGTGATCCTCAGATATGTACGCAACTTTCATTAGTTTTGAGTTTTTCCATTTGAGCAAGTCTGGTGCCATCTTTAAATTCGTCTTTACGGACTGTTCTGTTTTTGACAGATTCTGCCTTTTATTTCGCATTGCCTCTTTTGCTATGTTGGATTCATTTCTTTGATCCATTAATGTCCAGTAGCTTTATGCAATGTCCAGAAGTGTAAAGAATGATTGTGTCACCTCTGAATGTGTGAATTTTTGATTATGCACTAACCCTCTAATGAGTTTGCTTGAAGTTTGGTGTGAAGGAAGTTTTCAAGGGTCAAGAGGGAGTATGATATACTATGATCAAGAGGAGTGAAAGCTCTAAGCTTGGGGATGCCCCGTGGTTCACCCCTGCATATTTTAAGAAGACTCAAGCGTCTAAGCTTGGGGATGCCCAAGGCATCCCCTTCTTCATCGACAACATCATCAGGTTCCTCCCCTGAAACTATATTTTTATTCAATCACATCTTGTGTTCTTTACTTGGAGCGTCGGTTTGTTTTTGTTTTTGTGTGAATAAAATGGATCCTAGCATTCACTTTGTGGGAGAGAGACACGCTCCGCTGTTGCATATGGACAAATATGTCCTTAGGCTTTACTCATAATGTTCAAGGCGAAGTTTCTTCTTCGTTAAATTGTTATATGGTTGGAATTGGAAAATGCTACATGTAGTAATTCTAAAATGTCTTGGATAATGTGATGCTTGGCAATTGTTGTGCTCATGTTTAAGCTCTTGCATCATATGCTTTGCACCCATTAATGAAGAAATACATAGAGCTTGCTAAAATTTGATTTGCATATTTGGTCTCTCTAAGGTCTAGATAATATCTAGTATTGAGTTTTGAACAACAAGGAAGACGGTGTAGAGTCTTATAATGTTTACAATATGTCTTTTATGTGAGTTTTGCTGCACCGGTTCATCCTTGAGTTTGCTTCAAATAACCTTGCTAGCCTAAACCTTGTATCGAGAGGGAATACTTCTCATGCATCCAAAATCCTTGAGCCAACTACTATGCCATTTGTGTCCACCATACCTACCTACTACATGGTATTTCTCCGCCATTACAAAGTAAATTGCTTGAGTGCTACCTTTAAAATTCCATCATTCACCTTTGCAATATATAGCTCATGGGACAAAATAGCCTTAAAAACTATCGTAGTATTGAATATGTACTTATGCACTTTATCTTTTATTAAGTTGCTTGTTGTGCGATAACCATGCTTCTGGGGAACGCCATCAACTATTGTTGAATATCATGTGAGTTGCTATGCATGTCCGTCTTGTCTGAAGGATCTATCACCTTAGTGGTTGGAGCATGCAAAATTGTTAGAGAAGAACATTGGGCCGCTAACTAAAGCCATGAATCATGGTTGAAGTTTCAGTTTTGGACATATATCCTCAATCTCATATGAGAATAATAATTGTTGCTACATGCTTATGCATTTAAGAGGAGTCCATTATCTGTTGTCCATGTCTAAGTTGAGAATAATCAAAAGCGAGAAATCCAAAATGCGAGCTTTCTCCTTAGACCTTTGTACAGGCGGCATGGAGGTACCCCTTTGTGACACTTGGTTGAAACATGGCATGCAAAGATCCGGTAGTCCAAGCTAAGTAGGACAAGGTGCGGGCACTATTAGTATACTATGCATGAGGCTTGCAACTTGTAAGATATAATTTACATAACTCATATGCTTTATTACTACCGTTGACAAAATTGTTTCATGTTTTCAAAATAAAAGCTCTAGCACAAATACAGCAATCGATGCTTTCCTCTTTGAAGGACCATTCTTTTACTTTTATTGTTGAGTCAGTTTACCTATCTCCTTCCACCTTAAGAAGAAACACTTGTGTGAACTGTGCATTGATTCCTACATACTTGCATATTGCACTTGTTATATTACTTTATGTTGACAATATCCATGAGATATACATGTTATAAGTTGAAAGCAACCGCTGAAACTTAATCTTCCTTTGTGTTGCTTCAATACCTTTACTTTGATTTATTGCTTTATGAGTTAACTCTTATGCAAGACTTATTGATGCTTGTCTTGAAGTACTATTCATGAAAAGTCTTTGCTATATGATTCACTTGTTTACTCATGTCATTACCTTTGTTTTGATCGCTGCATTCATTACATATGTTTACAAATAGTATGATCAAGATTATGATGGCATGTCACTTCAGAAATTATCTTTGTTATCGTTTTACCTGCTCGGGACGAGCAGAACTAAGCTTGGGGATGATACGTCTCCAACGTATCGATAATTTCTTATGTTCCATGCTACTTTATTGATGATACCTACATGTTTTATGCACATTATATGTCATATTTATGCATTTTGGAACTAACCTATTAACAAGATGCCGAAGAGCCATTCTTTGTCTGCTGTTTTTGGTTTCGAAATCCTAGTAAGGAAATATTCTCGGAATTGGACGAAATCAACGCCCGGGGTCCTATTTTTGCACGCTTCCAGAAGACCGAAGAGGGAAGGAAGTGGGGCCACGAGGCGCCGTCACCATAGGGCGGCGCGGCCCAGGCCCGGCCGCGCCGGCCTATGGTGTGGGGCCCTCGTGTGGCCCCCACGTTGCCCTTCCGCCTACTTAAAGCCTCCGTCGCGAAACCCCGCACCGAGCCACGATACGGAAAACCTTCCAGAGACGCCGCCGCGAATCCCATCTCGGGGATTCAGAGATCGCCTCCGGCACCCTGCCGGAGAGGGGATTCATCTCCGGAGGACTCTTCATCGCCATGATCGCCTCCGGAGTGATGAGTGAGTAGTTCACCCCTGGACTATGGGTCCATAGTAGTAGCTAGATGGTCGTCTTCTCCTTGTTGTGCTTCATTGTTGGATCTTGTGAGCTGCCTAACATGATCAAGATCATCTATCTGTAATACTATATGTTGTGTTTGTCGGGATCCGATGGATAGAGAATACTATGTTATGGTGATTATCAATCTATTGTTTATGTGTTGTTTATGATCTTGCATGCTCTCCGTTATTAGTAGAGGCTCTGGCCAAGTTTTTGCTCTTAACTCCAAGAGGGAGTATTTATGCTCGATAGTGGGTTCATGCCTTCATTGACACTGGGATCGTGACAGTAGGTTCTAAGGTTGTGTTGTGCTGTTGCCACTAGGGATAAAACATTGATGCTATGTCTAAGGATGTAGTTGTTGATTACATTACGCACCATACTTAATGCAATTGTCTGTTGCTTAGCAACTTAATACTGAATGGGGTTCGGATGATAACCTGAAGGTGGACTTTTTAGGCATAGATGCATTGGATGGCGGTCTATGTACTTTGTCGTAATGCCCGGATTAAATCTCACTATATTTATCATATCATGTATATGCATTGTTATGCCCTTCTCTATTTGTAAATTGCCCGACTGTAATTTGTTCACCCAACATGCTTTTATCTTATGGGAGAGACACCTCTAGTGAACCCCCCGGTCCTATTCTTTACATAGCATACAATCTTGCAATTGTGTTTTACTTGTTTTCTTGCAAACAATCATCTTCCACTCGATACGCTTAATCCTTTGTTACAGCAAGCCGGTGAGATTGACAACCTCACTTTCGTTGGGGCAAAGTACTTTGGTTTTGTTGTGCAGATTCCACGTTGGCGCCGGAATCCCTGTTGTTGCGCCGCATCACATTTCGCCACCATCAACCTTCAACGTGCTTCTTGGCTCCTCTGGTTCGATTAAACCTTGGTTTCTTTCTGAGGGAAAACTTGCTACTGTGCGCATCATACCTTCCTCTTGGGGTTCCCAACGAACGTGTGAGTTACACGCCATCAACAATATGTGGAGCTGTAGGAAGGCTAATATGCTAGAAAAAATAGCAATTGTCAAAACAACAATGCAATATTAAAAGTATACTCAACAACGGTACTGTGCTGGTCCTAGGCTAGACCGTACTAGAGACGCGAGCCTAGAGCACTAACAATGTCACGACGCGACACACAAGCAACGAGCAACTATGAGGTGGAGAACAGAGATGCGAAAATCACTATGATGGCAAGTGTCTCAAATTGATTCCCGAGGTCTAAAAAAAGTATAGCCCCTCCTCTATGTCGCCGATTGGGTTGCTGCCGACGATGTGGAACAGGTGTCGTGGAAAGGTTGCTCTTATGTCACACGACGGCGTCACCTCCATAGTATCGCAGCAAAAGGACAAAACCCTAACCCTATGGGACCTAACTCCAACAACGTCATGGATATGTGGTCTCCACCCTCTCCAACTGTCGGAGCACCAAACACAGGATGATGGTACATGTGGCTCCCCGGAGGGGAATGGTGGAGTGGGGTAGTCCTTTTTTCAGCGAGAGAGGAGATGGGAGGTGGTGGCAGGTTCAGCAGTTGTGAGGAAATATGTTACAAATGATATTTAGAGTTCGGTACTAAGGTTCTGTTTGGTAACAATGTATTTGTTTTAAATATTTTAGCAGCACTATAGTTTTTCTAAATATGACAGTTTTAAATATTTTGATGTATTTGGATGCGACTAAAAACTTTTGTATAATATTTAAATATATTTTTAAAACATGTTATTTCTTAAGTACTGGAAAATCAACTCTCGGTCTTTTTTCTTCTTCTAAAACTAAAGTATTGCTAGCCCATATAGCTGAACTCAGGGCCGGCTAGCCCGCAGTCAAAGCCGGCTGATGTTCCGCAGGCGGCACGCTGGCGATTTCTGGCGACGCTCGCCGGCCGCCGGCGATCTCCACCGCGCGCCACCCATCACCGAGCAGCTCGTACGCAGGCGGTGGAAAGTCATCTTCATCAGGTATGGCACTCGCCATGGAGGTTTTGTCCAGACCTCGGGGGACGATCACCTTGGGTTGATGGATGATTCTGAGGTAGAGTTTGGGAGGATCGCATGCTCGAGATGGATCGGTAATGGAGTTCAGGTGAAATCAGAGGATCTGCTGATCGTAATTGGTCCCGAGGTGCTTGTTCATCGGGGCACAGCGGTGGCGCAATTCGCAGAGGCGTCTCCTCCACCGTCCTGCGTATGCGTGGATGAGATTCTTTCCTCCGTTGATTTTGGGCGAGCTTTACAGCCCAGATCCATGGCGGACAGGTCCACTCAACAGTTGGATTTGAGGCCGCAGACCAGTACTGTTCACGATAGCCCACCGCATCGGTCCATAGAAGTGGGTCGCTAAAGAGTCTCCGCCAACAATCCCTTCACAAACCCTAGATCGAAGGCTACTTGTGGAGTCGTCTTCGTGAGAGATCCACAACCCCCCCCTCGGTCCTCGTCTTCGCCGATTTCGTCTCCTCAGATCTGGCGCAGGGTGAGATCGGGGGATCACAAATCCTTTGCTCAAGTTCTAGCCAGCGGAATGGATCACCGTCCTCTGCGGAGATCTCCGGTGCGGGGATATCAGAGAGCTCCTTACAACAACAGATTCATATCTGCTGAGGAGAGGCGTGAAATTGAGCGGAGGCGCGAAGATGAGAGGAGGTGGGAAGAAGATAGGAGAAGAGAGGAGGAATGGAGGCGTGATGAGGAGCGGCACAGAGAGGCGGATCTGCGGCGTCGTTCGGAGGAACGTCGCCGCAGTGAGGAACGAAGGCTGGAGGAAGATTGCCGCCGTGCTGAGACCCTGTGCATCACGGAGAAAGCGGCGAGGGAACGAGCTCTGGCTGAGAGACAACGCAAGGAAGATCAGATGACTGTGAATAACACCAACAGAGATCGTTGGGCTCACAGGCAAGAGATGGCAGGGACCCGAGCAGATTCATCTACAAATTCCTTCGCTACAACACCTTGTTCCTCGGTGCCGCATCAGACCACCATGGTGAGTATGGCAATCCCATCTAGACTCGTTGATCCTCCTGTTCCTACTTCTGGCAGATCTGTTCCCAGTTCTTCTGCTGCTCCGAATACAGTTGTTGTTGCACCTATGGGGTCCTCTGTACCTCCATCGGTGGCGACAGTTAACAGAAGTATTGTTCCTGCTACTCTTCCATTCCAGAACAGTAGGATTGAGAACCCTTTTGGTTGTTTAAATTGTGGCAAAAATCATCATGTTAGCATCTGTCAGGATAGAGATCCCTGGGAGTATAAATTAAGCACCTTACTATGGTAGCCCAGACTTTGGTCAAGGTTTCTATGTTATTCCTGATGTCGAAGCAGAAGTGCAATCTCTTGAGCTGTTGAATTATGCCCAAATAATAGTGGTTAGGGGAGAAGCTACCTTCAGAGACATGGAGCATGAATTTCAAGTTTGGTCTGATTCCATGGGTTACAAATGGAGATTTTATGTCAAGGTAGCTGCTGAGAATCAATACATCACTAGATTCCCCAATGCCAAGTGCATCGAAGAATTATCTCACTTTGGTAAATTCTTCATGAAGACTGTTCCTAATACCATTATCAAAATTGAGAAATGGGCTGGAGATATCGAAACTTTTGCTGTGATGGAAGAAGCTTGGTTCAGAGTAAAGGGAATTCCTATGAAATACAGAAACAATTCCACTGCTTACTATGTTGCAAGTATGGCTGGCCTGCCTCTAGCCTTAGATATGAACTACCTCAGGAATTTTTCTTACATCAGAGCCAAAATT
Source organism: Lolium multiflorum (assembly GCA_030979885.1). Lineage (NCBI taxonomy): Eukaryota > Viridiplantae > Streptophyta > Magnoliopsida > Poales > Poaceae > Lolium > Lolium multiflorum. The sequence goes on from CM061750.1 coordinate 245,004,001, forward strand.
GGTTGTCAGGATCCTGCTCTTGTTCCAAGCTCCAGAATTGGCTCCATCAAGAAGGGTTTCTATGAATTCCAGTTCACTAGGGAGGTGATTGACCCCAATACCAATCCTGCAACATATTATGCCTCTGTAGTGGAGAATGCCAATGGTGATTCACAGCAGAATTCCCCCAAGAGGCAGAGAACTGGTAATGATGATAATTTGAATGTTGTAGGGGGTAGTAATGAAAATACTACTACAAGGGAGGCTGAAAACAGAGGTGGACACACTCAAGGTTCACATCAAAAAGCTCTTCAAGATGGTACTTTGAAAGGTAAAGAAATTGTGGTGAGCTCCTCTAGCTTATCTGATACAGTTTCTGATTCCTTTGCTACAAGAATTCAGAATGCTATGAATCCACAAGATGCTCCTGTTGATAATTCTGGTTCCTCCTCTGCTGAGGTCAGAATCGTGGAAAATTGTGATCAAAACACCAGCCAGATCCCTCTGCTTGAGGTTCATAAAGAAGTTGATGCTGCTCTGGCTCCAGAAAGATTGGTAGAAGGGATAGAATTTCCATCCATGTCTAATGATGCTAGCTTCAGAGACTTCATGAGTAAATTGGTGAAGAGTGGGAGTGACAAAGGGTTTATGCACCAGAAAAAGTATCAGAAAATGATGGAACCAATTATAGAAGAACAAGTGCAACCTGTGCATGATAATAATGATGATGGATCGATTGACATGGTGGATTATGATGGAAGTGATAATGAGGAAAATCGGCAGGAAGAAGAGGAAGAGGTTGAACACATACAGGGGGTGATTCTTGCCCTGGGTGCTCCATCCTTGGAGCATGAACGTACAACAGTTGTTATCCCAGTGGATGGATCTCAGCCTGAAGCAGAAAATATACAGGAAGATATGCAAGAAGTTCTAACTCAAGAAGAGGTGCAGGGGACTTCTGTTGGAGATGCAAGGAGAATGGAGATCAACATTCTGGATCCTGTGCAGCCAGCAAGGGCAAGTACAAGAATTGCTGGGCATCCTCAGGCCACATCCAGGGTGGTGGATGGCACCAGGACTCAACAACCAAGGAATACTTAAGGTACAAATCTTAATGCTTTTAATTCTTTTGCCATTTTGGATGATGAGGATATTTGTTCTAGAGCTCTTGAAATGGGTGTTGATCCTGATACTTTTACCCTTCAAAATATCAATCATATTAAAGATCTTGAGATAGCTAGACATAATTTGAACTGTAAATCACAATTGCTGCAAAATGAAAATAAAGATACACAGCCTGCTGAACCCAGTCAGGTGCTCTTTTTGGGTTTTGGAGAAGAAAATGATGATGAGGATTTCACTCCAGTTGTATCCAGGAGAACCAGAAAAAGATTGAAATCTGCAAATAAAATTTAAAGGTCTATGGAAAGGAACAGATACAATACAAGATCTATGGGAGCACAGTCTGGTTTTGGTGCTGCCCAGGGGAAAGTCACTGATGACCACCCTGTGTGTGGCATGGTGACTGGACCCAGAGTAAGAAGAAAAAACCCAAAATATCTATGATTGGTGCTAGTATGAACTGCAGAGGTGTGGGAAAGAAAGGGATGAGTGCTTTTTTGACAGACTTCATTAGAGAGCAGCAGCTAGATTTTATTGGTCTGCAGGAAACTATTAAAAAAGATTACTCACAGGCTTTCTTCAGGAAAATTGATCCTGCGAATCAATTTTCCTGGAGATGGATCCCTTCTGTTGGTCGAGCTGGTGGCATCCTTGGTGGTTTTAACAAGATCAGATTTGATGTACTTGATACTATGTTGGGTAGATTCTTTATTAAGGTGACTCTACAAGATTTGAAGATCCAGATAAAGTGGGATTTAGTGTTTGTTTATGGAGTTGCACAGGAGGAAGATAAAGAGATGTTTCTGTCTGAATTGGCTGCTGTCTGCAGCAATCAAAAAAACCCTATGCTGATTGGAGGAGATTTTAATATCCTTAGATTTTCCTTTGAGAAGAATAAAGGGATGAGAAGGAATAAATGGTCTAGTTTGTTCAATGCAATAATCAATTCTCATGATCTTAGAGAAATTGATATGTCTGGGGGTCAGTATACCTGGTCAAATAATCAAATTAACCCCACTCTGGAGAAGCTTGATAGATTTTTGATGTCCTATGACTGGGAAGACTTATTCCCTTTGACAACTGTCCATAAAGTTGCTAGAGATGTCTCTGACCACAATCCCATTATTTTGGATACTATGGAAGGTAGAGAGTTGAAAAAATGACTTTCAGATTTGAGAAAAGTTGGCTGAAAGAGGAAGAGTTCCTGTATAGAGTGGAAAGAAGCTGGAGACAACCTGTTAGAGCTTGCAACTCCTTGGAAAAGGTACAGATAAAATTAAAGAAACTCAAAAATGATTTGAAAGGCTGGGGTGCAAATATCAGAGGAAGAGACAAGAAGAGAAAACATGACCTGCATCTGGAGTTAGCCACCTTGGAAGATTTGGAAGAACAGGGTAACATTTCCTTTGAATAGACATGCAGGAAAATACAGATTCAGGAGGAACTCCTACACTTGTTGGAAAAAGAGGAGGCTTTTTGGCAGCAAAGATCAAAGGAACAATGGTTGCTGCATGGGGACAATAATACTAGCTATTTTCATAGAATTGCAAATGGCAGTAAAAGAAAAAGGACAATGTTCTCTCTGAAAAATGGTTCTGAAAATATACAAGGGACACCTGCTCTTCTAGAGCATGCTTACCAGCTTCTATAAAAATTTATTTGGACCAGTTCATGATGCTGGTGTCAGACTGAGAGATGAAGTTTGGGATGAAGAGGAAAAATTGAATGAAGATGACAGAAATAATCTTGACAGAAGTTTCACTGAGCAAGAAATCCATGACATTATCTGCCAGATGGAAAAGAACAAGGCTGCTGGCCCTGATGGAATCCCTGTGGAATTCTATAAACATTGCTGGAACATCATCAAGATAGATTTGCTGCAAATGTTCAATGACTTTCATGAACATAATATTAGCCTGGAGAGAATAAACTATGGGATTATTACTCTCATTCCCAAAGGAGAGGATGCTGATATCATTCAGAAGTATAGACCAATTTGCCTGCTGCAAGTTTTGTTCAAAATTTTCACTAAAGCCATGACTGCTAGAGCTGAACCAATAATGGGGAAACTCATTCACCCGTGCTAGAATGCTTTTATCAGAGGAAGATATATCACTGATGGAGTGATGCTGTTGCAGGAAATCCTTAGAGCCAAGAAAAAACATGGGGTAGTGCTGAAAATTGACTTTGAAAAAGCATATGATAAAGTGAACTGGAACTTTTTGTTAGATTGTTGCAGACAAAAAGGTTTTAGTGACAAATGGATTATCTGGATTAAAGAATCAATCACAAAAGGGACTCTTAGTGTTAAGATTAATGACATGCTGGGCCCTTACTTTGGCAGTTTCAAAGGGGTGAGACAGGGGGATCCTTTTGCTCCCTTTCTGTTTACATGGCAACTAATAGCTTGTCCAAAATGATTGAAAATGCACAAAGAAATGGTTTGCTCAAAGGTTTGGCTGATAACCTGGTGGAGAATGGTATAGCCATACTTCAATATGCAGATGACACTATTTTGCTGATCCAAGATGATCTTGGTGGAGCCAGAAACTTAAAGCTGTTGCTGTACATATTTGAAGTAATGTCTGGCCTGAAAATTAACTTTGAAAAGAGTAAGATCATGATGGTGCTTGATGAACCTGGCAAGTTGCAAGACTATGTTGATTTATTCAATTGTCAGAAGGGTAAATGGCCTATTAAGTACTTGGGTACCCCTGTATGTGCCAGGAGATTGTCAGTTCCAGAACTCCAATTCATAGAAGACAAGGTGAAGAAGAGCATGGGAGGTTGGATGGGAAGCACTCTGTCTATTGGTGGGAGGTTGATCAAGATTGATGCTTGCTTATCAAATATTGCTGTGTATCAGATGTCTATGAGACTTCTCCACACAAAAAATATTGAAAATATCTCAAGACCCATCAGAGCTTTCCTTTGGGCTGGGGCTGCAAATAAAAAGAAATACCATTTTGTTAAATGGAGATGGATTTGCAAACCCAGAAGTAAGGGTGGCCTTGGAGTGAATGATCTGCACAAATTCAACATTAGTTTGATGTGTAAATGGTGGTGGAAGCTGGAAAAAGATGAAGGACCTTGGCAGAACTTTATGAGGAAAAAATATCTGGGAGATTTTGGTATTTACTTTACCAGACATAGAAGTGGTGACTCTCCCCTTTGGTCAGACATGTTACACATTACAGACATTTATTTGTGTGGGAGAAGGATGATTGTTGGAAATGGATGCAGGACCAGTTTCTGGGGTGATGCTTGGTGTGGACATACCCCTCTGAAAGATAAATTCCCAGAATTATTTGATATCTGCAATGAACAAAAGATCACAGTGGCTGCTGCATCAGCTATGGGTTGGAGACTCTCCTTTAGGAGATGGTTGTCTACAAGGCTGATGGAACTGTGGTGTGGGCTTGTGAATATTCTTCAACATATAAATTTGACTGATGCAATTGATAGACCCAGCTGGAAACGAACAAAGAATGGACAATTCTCTATCAAAAGTTAGTACAAAAAGCTTTGCGGCAATGGCATGGACAGGTCATTCAAACACCTCTGGAAGAGCAAAATCCCTTTGAAAATCAAAATCTGGCTATGGCTCATCTGGCATAATGCCATAGCAACAAAAGACAATTTATTGAAAAGGAACTGGGCAGGCAGCCCCTCCTGTCTCTTTTGCTTTACCCATGAAGATATTCTACACCTTTTCTTTTCCTGTAGTGCAGCAAAATTCCTGTGGAGCATGGTGGGGATGGCTGTAGGGGCCCATAACCGACCTGGGTCCTTTGCACAATACTTTTGGTGGATACCAAAATATTCCAATGCTAGTCGCAATGTTTAAATTGCTGGATTGGCAGCCATTTGCTGGGCTATGTGGAAAGCACGTAACAAAGCCTGTTTTGATAAGATTTACCCTAATCATGTTGATCTAATTTACCATGCTGTGGTGTTTATGAAATACTGGGCAGGTTCTCATTCTGCAGCTGAAGCTTCACAGCTGACTCAAGGCGCTGATGCTCTCCTCACCCTGGCTGCTGGAACGGTGAACATAAGGAATGACTCAGCAGGCACAAGTAATGTCCCCCGCCTGATGAATCGGCAAGATGATGACATGGATGTTGATGACGACAAGGAAGAAGAAGATGCTGATAACCTTGATGATTGACTGTGCTGTTTGCTGCTCCACGCCGTCTATCAGATTAAAAAACAATCCTCCCCGTTTTGGTGCTGGTGGTCATTGGTTTGGCCCCCTGGAAAAACTCTTCGCTTTTGGCAGTTGGCATGATCTATGTGCTCATGTGTCTAGTGCTGGTTAGACATTTCTTGTTTGGATAGCAGTTTGATCGACTAGCTGTTTCCGCGCTTCTGTGAGGCTTCCGTCCTCCATTAGCTGATCTGAAGTTGTACATAGCTTTTGCATAGGGCTAGCGTTTTCTTCTTTTGTAAAGAACAAAGACTTGACGGCATGTTTTCGTTATCCCAAAAGGTAATGAAAATCGATCCCCGCTGGGTGGATCGCTTGGAAAAAGTCAAAGCCGGCTGAGGAGCAGCCGGCTGGAGCTGTGGTCTGCCGCCTTGGGACCGACTGGAACCAGGTCTATGCTGGCTTGACCATGGCCGTATGTGCCATGGCCAGGGCCGGCTTGAACATACCATATCCGGCTGAGTTCGTCTTTCCCCTGGCCGGCTCCGGGAGTTGGTGATCCTTGCAGGAGATGGCTCCGGAAAGATCATCCGGGTGCCAAAGTCCACGAGGACATCCAATCCCGCGGATCTCGGAACACTGCAGAGCAACAGGGATCTGCCTGACGACATGCCATCATGGCCCGGCTCTCCGAGGCGGCGCAGGCTACGGGCGGCGCTACCTAGGGGCCGCAGGCTACATGCGGAAGCTAGATCCGGCCTATGGCCCGTCCATCGCTCCATCCTGTAACTGCTGGCCGCGATAGGAAGGAGAAGACAGGGGCGGCAGCCGGGGGGCCCCGGGCGCCTCGGGACCACGCGATCAAGCCGGAGCCGGTGGAGCCGACACCATAGCTTCTAGGGACCTCTCTGTAATTGTTCCGGGCACTATATAAGCCTCAGTAGCACCCCCCATTGGGGGCATCGATCCATTCCATACTTTCACACCTAGAGAAACCGCTCGAGAGAGAGGCCTTCGTCTACCTCGAGCCCTATCTCAAGCCGGCCATAGCTCAAGGAGCACCATTGTACTGTCTCTGTATCATATACATCTCTAGAGCAGGAGTAGGGGTATTACCTCCATACGAGGGCACCGAACCTGGGTACGTCGCTGTGTCGCTCGTGCTCATACCCGCATCCGGAGACCGCCGTAGGCCACATGCCGGAACCACTCGACTTTAGCCACCCCATGGCATATGCCGTGACGATATCACGACACGGCCGACGGGTGTGCGGTGGCAGCCAAACCCTAGGCATCGTGAGGGAGAGGGAGACGGTCCGACAAGGCGACGATCAAGTCCACAGGAGAGGGAGACGGTCCGACAAGGCGACAATCAAGACCACGATCAGGGCATTTTTCCTGAACCATTCCATCAGGGCAAAGGTTTCAGTTTTAATTATTTTTTTCTACGCAAGCTCACAGAAGGGGAGAAGCCCTGAGAATGCACCGTTTGCACCAACATTAAATGTTGTAGTAATACTATGGTTTTCTAATACTGCAACAAAGTTTTTCTAAAACTGAAATATTTGAAAACCACATTATTTTTGACCGTGGGCACAACATACTGCAGTGGGAACAACATAGTACAACATATATTGAAGTATTTTAAAGTATTGAGAATACTTTGACCTGTTTGGCTAGTGTTCATTACTTCATAAGGCCGCCGGCGCAGCTGCCGCTCAAGTTGCCTTCCGTCGTCAGGAAGTGTCTAGATGACTCCTATGCAGACTAAGCCGGCAACATCGCTGACAGTGCCGACGGTGGCGTTGGCCATCGGCACATCACACGTCTCTCTCTCTCTCTCTCTCTCTCTCTCTCTCTCTCTCTCTCTCGGCTCTCTGCAAGGCCCGCTTGAAACCTTTGGAGACGAACTGGTTGAACATCTGTTTGGAGATGGGGTTGTTGGGGTTCTTCATCTTGTCGTTCTGGAGGATAGTGAGCACCTCGTCAGCTACGTAGCATAGCACCTCCATCGGCTGGCTGCGAAACTGCTGCTAGATGACGCTAACCATGACCTCATAAGTGGTGCGTGTCAGCGTGTGTACTTTATCTGGGGCTTGTACACGACGTCGGCGCGGAGGGAAAACACACTCTCCTCCTTGAGCTGTGCGAGGACATGTCGGATCGACGCATGCGCTTTCCGGGCTGGTTGGTCTGTGGCCGCAAGCTCCTTGTTGTGACTTGGCGAAACACAAACAAGCTCACAGGAGTTGGCCTGGACGGCGCCTATTGAGAAGACATGGCGGCGGCTTGCAATAAGATAGCCGCATCGTTTTTCTACTTTCTCGGTTTCAGAAAAAAGAGGTCCGGGCCTGTTTTTTCAATACTTCAAAAATACTATAGTTTGAGGAATATTGCAGTATTAATACTGTCGTTTTTAGTCATTGCCAAACACATCAAAGTATTCAAAACTGAAATACGGAGTAATTTTAAAAACTGTAGTATTCTGGGAATACTTCAAAAACACTTTGCTACCAAACACAGCCTTAGTTTTCGGAAAACTTTGTTGACAAACTAGGCGCCTCTCCAGCCTCCGCGGTTCCAAATCAAAACGAGCTTCAAAATAACTTCAGACGGAAGGCAAGCCATATAGCCACAGTACCTAAAAATAATAAACGAGCATGATAGTTGCTAGCCCATAAAGAAGCATCCAGCATCGATCAATTGTGTCCAACTAAAAATAAAAGCACATGCATGCACGCTAGTTGCACGGGAGAGAAGGAGGGCGGAATAATTGTCGCAGCCATGCATGTCGCAAGGGCGAATTGGTCCATGCCGAAGCTGGTGGCCAACTCACAAAGGGCTCGTCACGTACATACTCTACCGTGTCATTTTCCACACGCATGTCATTTTCCACCTGCGAGTGGAGTGGATCTGGACGTGCATCACCGCCTGCCAGTTTGCCCACACGCACGAATGAACTGGAGTTTTAAAATCTGGAGCGTGCATTCGTGTTTTTTTGCCTTCCCTCTTTAGCAGACAAGATTGCGTAGCTGAAGATTTTGGCAGTGACAATGAAACTAACATTCGCATGGAGACAACACACGGCCGTGAAAGTCTACATTGTTAAACCCATGGGCCGTAAAGGATAGATCCTCCGATACGAGCTGTTGAACCGCTCCATCATTGTCGCACTACCAGCAAATAAAATGGAAGAGCCCTGACCAAAATGTTAGGCCCCATGTAGAATGCAGAAACTCAAAACATAGGAATAGAAAAAAAATGCAAAAATTGAGATGCCACGCATCCTGGACCTATAGGAACCAAAACCGCAGGAAAACTTTAAAAACATCGTTTGGATTTCACGTAGGAAATGCGTTGAAATCTTAGACACGAGGAGATGAAATAAATGGGGTACCATAGGAACTCTTTCCTCCAAATTTCCTATGGAATAGCCTATCCTAGAGAAAATTCCTATTCCTTTGTTCCAAACGATACCATAGGAACTTTTTTCCATAGGAATCATATCCTCCAAAATTCCTATGATTTTTTCTTTTGTTCCAAACATGACCTTAAATGGAAGAGCCTGGACCAAAATACTACCATCTCACAGTCAAGATATGGCAAAACATCGGCTAGAAGATCCACATGATCATGAACCAAAACAACACACGCTATGAGAGCAGAGTAATGAGACTTTTACTACGGGAGTGAACCATTTTCACCATCGACTTATCAACTGCCAAGGAAACACAAATCTAATATAGTAGAGTAAATTAAAGGCTAAACTTCTTTTAAACGACACGTTTCGGTGATGCATTATTTGATCAAAGATGTATAATAAGTTGTCACAACTATTTGTGGAGTTACCATTAGCACGGAGAAGTACATGTTTATATAGAACCGCGTACCGATGGAAAATTCTGGATAAAGTCTTTATATTTTTCTCTCTTATGACCACTTGTTCTTGATAAAGTGGCTGAAAAACTGTCCAAGGATCAACATATTTATGTGGCATCGTCTTAAATGCGTGCACTTGTGCTTTTTTGCCTTTCGAAGATTTCATTGAAGATTTTCTCAGCTACAATGAAACAAACATTGGCGTGGAGACACCGCATGTACATGAAAGTCTTCTTTGTTAAACCAATGCACCTTAAAGGTTACATCCTCTGATACAAACCGTTGAACCACTACTTCATTGGCGTACTATTATTGAATACGAATGGGAGCACAAAATGTTGAAATAGAAGAACCCCCGAACAAATGCTACCATCGTTGCTGTCAAAATATGCCAAAGCACCATTATGTGAAAATCCACATGATCATGGACACAACGGTAGCAAGGAGGCGCAAATCTAATTTAGTAGACCAAGACTATGCTTCCTTTAAAGTCATGTTTGGTGGTGTGATACAAACTAAGGGTAAGGAGTGAATGACATCTATGCCTCCATTACCTCATTTCGCAGCACAATCGACATACCTAGTTTCAAATTATCCCCTCCTCACACAGTCCTATTCTTCAAGGAGTTGGCTACCCGAGACCAAGTCTTTGTTTGGGGCTAGTGTGAAGTGTTGGTCGTAAAAAAACATACGATCATTTGTAGGTTATCTTCTTATTAGCTGCTTGATTATAGTTGCTACAACGGCTTGAGGATAAGGAGTGGATGGCAACGGGGGCATGCGGGTTGGAATCGATTGCCAATGAATTTGTATCCGAATATAGATGACAATCATTTAAGGCCTTGTTTACTTCTAAGGTATTTATGATGATGAGAGGGGATTAATTTGTATCCCGGAAAATCCCCACTAGTCTGTTTACTTCTCCAGTTTTGAACCAAACAATCCCGAGATATCCCCTCTCATCCCCTCCCATCCTCACATTTTTTGCCTAAATCAAAAACTCTCCACATACTAGTGTATATTTGGGGAAGGGTATTTGAGGGGATTGGGTGAACACCAAATCTCCTCCCATCCCCATACCCATTGATAAGAAAAAGGCCTAATGGATATGCAGTACTTCTCCAGTTAAGATTGAGTCGAGGCAAGACTGTCATCTATATTCGGGCACAAATTCACGGGTGACTCAATCTTAGCTACCACATATCGATTAAATGACCGCCATCTGTATTCGGGTACAAGGCCACACCCTTTTTATAATTTATTGCTTTTAAAAAAAATCTAAAATTTCGACATGTGTTGCATCTAGTGCACTTGCTTGACTCTAACCCTGTCTTTTAACCCGCACGATCTGGAAAGCGACATTCACTAGCCAGTTAGTCGCTAAGTACAACAAAGAGACCTTTGGGCTTTGGCACCGGTTTCCACGATAAGCATTAGCTCAGGGCACTGTCAGGATGACGGCATTTCGATAGGCTCTGGCATCAAAAATCCAAGTCCAATCGATTGGTATCAAGCTTCTCTCAGAAGGTGTCAATACAGGCAGGCAATTAGTTTTAAAACCAAGTTTTGATTAGATATTGGTATTGGTCTCTGTCGAGTGTATTCAGGTGTACGGCGGAAGCGTTCTCCCTTGAATAATTTCGTTCTGGTCTCCATTTCGTTCATGCATGTATATACCCAATCAAATTAACGGATGGATTACTAGTGCGCGTCCGAGATAGGAACTATATATATACAAATAGAACAAAATAGAAATTTAAGACTTGGCCGTGCAACTTGACTAGGACCTGACAACAAGAGATGGCATGTACGTGGCATATACGCGAACTATTTTAATCCATTATTATACACCAAAGCAACTCCATGATTCACAGCGACGAACCGGTGTCTCTTGCATTCTCCCAAATTATTTCGGTGCCTATCAACTCCTCGATGCATTACAGTTTGTTTTTCATAAGAGCTATTGTAACATATACTAAAATACCCAAACCCTTATAATACTTCTTTATGGTTTCAACATCTAAAATCTTCCCATTTAGATTCCGTATCTTTCCGAAAACCTTGCACCCTAGATTCCCCACCCCCACCTGTAGTGGTTCATACCTAGTTTTTGAAAGCTGAAAGCAAGCCAACGCTCGCCCCTTTTCCCCACAAAACCCTTGGCGCGCGCTCTCACTCATGGTCGACGTATCCTCCCGCCTGTGATTTTGGCCGGCGCATTCGACTTCGCGCCACCAAAAAGTCAAAGGTCGTCTACTGTCCACCGTGCCCATTCCACACCTTTGGACCTCGCTGGTCGCAGATCCTTTCCGGGTGAAACTGATTGAGATAGTGAGCGCCATGGATGCTACATGGAGTTTCAATTCGATCTTCTTGAAGTTGTAGGTTCCACAATTTGGCTGTGCCAGAGCGGTAGTCGCCGCCCCTTCCAATTATTTGGATTTAAACTATTGATATAATTCAGATTATCATTGTATTGTGTGATGTTTAGAACATTCATAATCTAGTTTATAATGCTGTCACATATACATTTAGTTGTACAAAAAATCATGTATACGCGCCGAATAGATTTCGGGATGCAAACCTTCGGTTTCCGTTACACGATTGCGTTTTTAGCTTCACTTATACAAGTTTTGAAGACTTGATTTTTTTTATGGATCTTTAATCCTTTTTTGCTTGCTGGTCGGTGGCAATGCAACGGCCGGGTTTGCCGGCCCCTTGCGTCGTGCGTATCCCGGCGCGGGGACACGAAGGGCGTGCAGCGATCTGCAGGCGCGGCCAGCCGGCTGCTGGTCGCCAACTGGGAGAACGTGGGAGACGCCGATCGAGCCCTGCTGCCCTGGCCTCCTCTCGCGTCGGCGTCGCAACAACGTGCGCGCCGCGCGCGGGTACGTCGTACGTGGCTCCGGTGCTCGCTAGCTAGCTCCCTGCCAAACGCCGTCCGCCGTGCGCGCGGCTGCATCTCGGCCGTCTGCCCATTGTTGCCGCCAGCCCAACCAATCATGCAAGCGCCGCGCGGATGGGAGTCGAGTTGGCATCCCATGTGGCGAGCCTGGCGACCGGCGCCGCGCGCCAGCATGGCACGCATATCGCTTTGCTTGGGCTCGGATACAACCTATCTACTAGCAGATGATTCACTCCCAAACTGCCAAGAACTGCTTCACAACAATTGAAGAGATCGATGGTGTACCTACCTACTATGCTGCATCCTCCAAACGGCAGACAGAACACAACTCATTCAACAAAACAAATTAGAGTTCAAAAAGCAGCACCATGCATGCATGCATGCATGCATGGTTTGACTATCATTTTTCTTCTTCGACGAATTAGGTTGGAACATCATGATATGCTTTACGGCGGATACAATTAATTAATTAAGACTGGGTTTGGACGGTTCGTGTTGAACATGTGTAATCCAAGTTAATTATCCTCGTTCAAAGAAAATCCCCCGTTTTCCCCCTTTCCAGCTAGCGAGCTGCTCCTACTCCATGAGAAGCGCCCGTGCAGTTTGCATACCTTTATTCAAGCTCGAGCAACCCACATCTCTGCAACTACACCATTAAACTATACAGTACAATAGACCGTAATGTTTGTCAAGTACTATATCCTTCTTTGCCCCAACTGTTCAAAGGGATGGAAACTGTCTGGAACGAACGGACCGACCGGCCGGCCGTCCGTCGGATGGATCGCATCCCATGCGAATCCAATCATTCATCGCTGCATCGTCGCTCGTCCTCCAGCGAGCTGTCTCCGCCGCGAGGATCGCAGTTGCCTTACACTTTTTGCCCTAAACCATTGCCGATATATACCATCACCTTGCGCCTGCAGCTGGGCTCTTTCTTCCTTTTTGTGTTGAAAATCGCCTCTATCATTTGCTTGCAACACGGGAAGAAACTCGTCTTTACTACTTTTTATTTATGAGGATATCGTCTACCCTACTTGGATGGACGAGGGAGTGGGGTTGGAATTGGGGAAGACAGCTCAGAAGAAGCTATGTGGGCTGCCTACCCAGTTGGGCCGCATAAGAGAATGCAGCCCACGTGAGGTCGCGGGGCTGGCGCTCGACGGAGGGCAACACACTCGACGATTAGTCCCACCTGGCCAACAGAAGTGACCTCCGACCGCTTTATAAGCTCGCTCGTTGCACCTGTGACTGTCCCTTCGGGGACATCTGATCAAATTGGAACGATACAGAGAAGCCCCTGCGCAAGGATGACACGCACAAATCGAGAAATGGTCCAATTTTTTTTTAAGATTTTGCACGCCGGTCCATTCGTCTTGCAGATATGCCCCTCGATCTTTCCTTTCACGCCCTTCATCTTTCGAGATTTTGTGCAGCTTGTCCTAATTTGTACGCAATTTCAAAAGCTGGTCCTTTTCCCTAACACAAGCGTGCCCTGCATTGTTCATTGACGTTCTTAATGTTTTCTTGTGGCTGCACGTAGTGTTCTTTTAATCTTTTCTCTAACATATGCCGCTGGAACCTTCCTTCCATGCCCTCGTGCACAGTTACTATATCTTTTTTTTTTGCCAAATAGAGCCCAAGAAACTCCGCTGAAGTAGAAAAAACTATACACATTCATCCCAGCGTGCACATGAAGCTCCTGCGCAAGTTCTTTTGTCAGGAAGAAACAACAAAATTGGTTACTCCATTGCTCCGAGCAAGTTCTTTTATTCAATGAAGGGAAAAGCAGATTGCTGACAAGTTGCAGAATTTTATAGCAAGGAAGAAAGGAGACGCTTCAGAGTTTTGACTACAATATTCGCTTGCCCGGTTTTAAAACAAAACAATACTATCTGCTTGCCCCAAGCCTGCAGCAAATAAAATTCAGTAGAGAGGTCAAAGGTACCATGTCTTGACAGCTCATGATCAATTAACAAGGGAAAATATAATGGGAGAACGACCCTTCATCAGCAATACAATCTTTGTGACAAAGTATCTTAGACTGTACCCAACATAGCCAGCAGTACAGAGCTCAGTAATATCCAAGAACACACATATTCTGCAAATTACAGATTACATGACCGTATTTTCCAGTTTCATATTCTGCATTCTCTCTAGAGACTCTCTTATTGCATGCAGTTCCTTGATGATAACGTGTGTTGGCATTCTGCTCAATGGCAGTTCCAGGGAGCAAGACAGTCCAAGTCGAAGTAGCAAAACCAGAGAATCGATCCTTGTCTTGCATGAACGAGGATCCGCAGAAATCCTATTCTCAAGGTTAAACTGAAGCCGAGTGTCAACAACTTCCATCGTTCTTTCACACAGACCAAGCTCAACGTACTCACGGAGACTCAGTCCTTCTCTGAATTTGCTATTGATGGGCCTCTTCCCGGTGACCGTTTCCAACACGAGAATTCCATAGCTGTAGATATCACCACACGTCGATAATGTGTTTCCAGCACCATACTCTGTTGTATTAAAGAATACAAAATATTAGAGTACTTATCATGTGTAAATTTCTAAATTTAAAATCGGGTATAAATGGTTTGGGCAACTCTATATACAAAAGAACACCATAATGAACCATCAACAATCTTCTTAAGCAACATATGTATTAGATAGATAAAATAAATAAAGGAGCAGCAAAGGTGGGCAAGTAAGAAATGATTAGGCTAACCTGGAGCAGCATAACCAATCGTCCCTCCAAGTCACATAGAGCTAGTTGGCTGTTGGAGAACTGAACTTTCTTCAGCAAGAATCCTAGCGAGTCCAATATCTCCAACATGTGCTACCATATCAGCATCTAAGAGCACATTACTTGGTTTAACATCACAATGTACAATAGGTGCATGGCCGTGGCAATGAACATAGTCCAACGCATAAGCTACATCAAGTAGTATGGTCACTCTTTGATGCAGATTCAATTGCTTCTGCTCTGCTTCGTCAGTTGTGTCAGGATGTAGCCAACCTTCTAGACTACCATTAGGCATGAAGTCATACACGATTGCTCTAAAGTCATTCCCGCTGAAATCAATGCTTCAGCAAACTGTAACTATCTTGACAAGATTCCGATGCCGTGCATATAGGAGAGCTTCACATTCAGCTGTGAAACTCTTGAATGTCTTAGGAGTTTGATGTTTTAATACCTCCACAGCAACATAATTTGTACTTTCATCGGCTTGAACATTTAACTCTCCTTTGTACACAGACCCAAATGATCCAGAACCCAAAAAATTGCTAGTCGAGAAACCATCTGTTACCTTTACCAACTGAGAATAAGAAATCTGTGGGTGCCCTTGCATGTATGTTGTTGAAGGGATCTTTGCTTTGGTTTTCTTGTGTGAAGTACGAAGCTTGTAGACTAAGGCAAGGACGCCTAGTGTTGTCATGACAGAAATAAGCATAGGTACAACTAGAAATGTATGTCTTTTCTTTGTTGATTGCAAAGAGCAAGAAGACAAATGTAGATCAGGTATACCACCACAGAGATTTTTATTGCCTAAGATTGATATTTCTGTAGAATTTGTGAAAATTCCTACATTTGGCACTTCTCCAGCAAAGTTATTGAATGAAAGGTTTAGATAATATAGTGTGGTAAGGTCACCTAAGGACCTGGGTATCTGTCCGGACAAATTGTTGCTTGAGAGGTCCAGAGTTTCTAGACCTTTTAATTGACTTAGGACTGATGGGATGGTACCACTCAAGATGTTATTTTGGAGATAGAGGTGCTGAAGAACTTGACATTCACCAAGGGTAGCAGGAATGTCAGCTGAAAATTTGTTCGCTTCTGCATCATGATGATGCACACGGTCTTTTATTAAAAAGTTATGAGTACAGAGTTTAAAATATCTCAAACATCGCCCAGAATTGATACAAGAATTAACCAGCGAAAGAAACAAAGCAAAAAAGGACTACGCATCAACGTAGCTGCCTATTATGCCTCCAGCCAGCCTGGCACAAGATATCCTGAGCGACCATCTGGAGCCATGTGCAACCAGTAGCCATAGCATCCCGCTATCCCTCCGGTGACAGCAGAGCTCACAGCTGAACCCAATGTGACACCATATGGATAACCTGCAAAAAGTGGAAAGATTATTTTTTGTTAAAAATAATATCATTACTCGCCCTCCATATAGACCAACATAAGGTAGAAACCCCAATACGGATGAATGCCTTAGATTGTCTATCAACTGCATTTAACCAATTACCAAACATATTCGTAATATTGGTTGGAGGTGGAAGATCAAATGTGAAATTAACCGTGCGCCAAAGTAGTTTAGCTAAAGGGCAAGTTATGAAGAGGTGTTCAATAGTCTCCTGCTCTCCGCAAAAAACACATTTTGTACACCCATTCCACCAACGTTTAGCTATTAGTAAGCAACACCTTATTACTCAGAAACCACATAAATATTTTTATCTTAGGAGGAACTTTAACTTTCCATAGGTATTTTCTCAAAAAAGGTGTGTGGTCATTCATAAGATTCACATACATAGATTTCACCGTAAACAAGCCATTTGTTGTCAAACTCCAAACAAATCGATCATTCTCTTCATTTAGATTAACCATCATAAGTTTTTGGCATAGCAGTAACCACAAAGTCCATTTGTTACCCATCAACAGCCTTCTGAAACTGATATTCAGAGGTGTTTGAGCTAACACATGAGATACCGTTACATTCTTGTGATGCACAATATTATATGAAGATGGATATTGCTGGGCTAGTGGTATTTTTCCTAACCAAGTATCTTCCCAAAAACGAGTAGATGCTCCATTACCAACTTTGAAAAAACCTCTACTGAAGAAGTCGTCCTTAACCCCCATCAATCCCTTCCAAAAAGGAGAGTCTGTAGGCTTAGCTTTCACCTCAGATAAGGTCCGTTGTCTTAGATATTTATTATGTAGCAATTCTTGCCACACCCCGTCCTCGTTAAGAAGTTTATAAAGCCACTTACTCAATAAACATCTATTTTTGAGTTCAAGAACCTCAGTACCTAAACCCCCTTGATCTTTGGGTCGGCAGACAATATTCCATTTTGTAAGTCTATATTTTCTCTTATTTTCATCGGACTGCCAAAAAAATCTAGACCTATAGAAATCCAGTCTTTTCCTTACCCCAACAGGTATCTCTAGAAAAAACAACATAAACATAGGTAAGCTTGTTAAAACTGAATTGATAAGGACAAGTCTATCCCCATAGGATAGTAATTTGCCTTTCCAGCATCCCAATTTACTTTCAAACCGGGTCTCCACTGGATACCAATCATAATTTCTGAGTTTTCTGTAATGGATAGGAATACCTAAGTACCTAAAGGGTAAGGAACCAGCGTCGCATCCGAATGACACTAAATTTTTCTGATTTCCTATTTCTTGTGGTAGTTATCCCTCTAAGTTATTATGGGACAAATTAAGAACTCTTGAGAGTGTTGAGAACTTGAGATGCTCAATAATCCACTAGGTATTGGTCGTCTAAATTTATTACCTGAAAGATCCAGTAACAGCAACTTTGTCAGGTTTCCAAGTGTGCTTGATAACCTACCACTAAAGGCATTCATGCCGAGCCATAAATAATTTAGCCTATTGTCCACGGAATTGGCCCACTTATTTTATTTTCATGTACAACAAGTCTTCCCAATTTTGTAAGCTGGGTCAAAGAAGGGGGAGAGTTCCAGTGAAAGAGTTTGTAGTTAGAACGAGTCTGAGTAAGTTAATGAGATTGCCTATGTCTCTAGGAATGCTACCCGATATTTTATTGCTCTCAAGTACGGCATGCATTAAGGATGTGGAAAGATTTGAGAATGAATCGGGGAGAACTCCTTCAAGTTTGTTTTCACCCAATCCCAGATCTTGTAGCCGAGAGCAATTAGTTAACCTGGTTATGAATTCCCAATCTTTGGGCTCTTTAGCTTGAAGCAGATTTCCCGACATCTGTAGCCAGTTGAGGTTTCTTAAGCTTCCAACCTCTGGAGGAATGTTGCCAGTGAAAAAGTTATAGTTGAGTTGAAATACTGACATACCGGAAGCATTGGCTATTGAAGCTGGGATACGGCCATGAAACTGGTTAGTGTCATGTATATCTTCTCGAGGTGAGAAAGTGAATTGAATGCATTTGGAGGTATTGTTCCACTTGGCATATTTTTCTTCACAGAAAACAATGCGAGGGAGGAAATGTTCCAAATAGAAGTGGGGATCACTCCGCTCAGATTGTTGACTCCTAGGTTCAGCCAACATAAAATGGACATGAGTCCCAAAGAGGAAGGGATGGTGCCTGATAGCTTGTTGTCCATGAGAGACAGATGCCAGAGTTTGGAGATGTTGCCCAAAACAGACGGTATCTCACCAGATATTCTGTTCTGGCTCAAATCCAAGAATTCAATCGATGTCAAGATTGCCAGCCATCCAAGCTCTCCTGACAAGTGAAAGAACATTGTTTGGAATGACTGAATTTCGCAAGATTTTCTATGCACTGTGTTCATCTAGGATCTCACCTTGGAGCTGGTTACTGCTAAGGTCAAGCGTCATGAGACCGGTGCATCTTCGCAGTGTTACAGGAATGCTTCCCTGCAGATAATTCTCACTCAGGTTCAGCAGCTGAAGTCTCACAAGACGACCAAGCTCAGGAGGTATCTGTCCGGCAAGGTGGTTGTTGCCAAGGTTCAGCTCTTGGAGATAAGACAGGTTCCCCAAAGACGGCGAGAGACGTCCTGACAGTTCGTGGGAGTGCAAGCGCAGCCCCACAATCCTCTTAGGGTGCCGGTGGCTTCCGCACACGACTCCCGGCCAGCGGCAATAGCTGCCTGAGGCGTTCCATGAGACCAGTGAGCCTTCTGACAGCATGGACTTGAAGTACAGCAGAGCAAGCTCGTCGGCTGTGGTCCTATTGGTGACGATCATCCCATTCGGAAAGGGAAATGGTAGTGCATAGGAACGGAGGATGCATAGCAGCAAGGAGAAGATGGGCAGTGTTAGTGCTCCATTCATGTAGGGGACAGGAAAGGTGCGGGTCAGAATATGTTCAAGTGTAGGTTGAGAGATGTTTCAGTTTCACTGAGGAAGCAGCACAATATATAAGTAGACATATATGATAGCATACTATCTCCTGTGAGTAGTCACAGTTGGTACTTGTTCGACGTGCTATGCGCTCTGCGGGAAAAGGATGAGACCGCTGTCATTGTACATGGTCAAAATGATGGTTGAATGAGACACACTAACTTCTTCCTTCTGCTGTCCCCATGAAAACAAAATTCAGAGGATGTACGCCAGGCAGACTCCAGATAGGCAGACTATTCAGAGGCTGTTGCTTGATTAGCTCCATGCACCTACTCTCTCTATCATAGGCTCTTTTGCCGCTCATGATTGGAGTAGTACCTATTTTCTTACTTTGATTTAGATAATCGATCATAGTTCTGACAAAGAAACATTTCTAGGTACTTGTTTCATGTTCAAATATCCTCATGATCAGCTGGTCAATGAGCTAAATTATAAGATTAGACCTCCTCAGTAACATATAACAAATCATACCATTGATCAAATTGGTCTACCTCATTCTGATAAGTATGACAAAGGTAATGTTTTTACTCGCTGGCTTGAAGCAGACGTTGAGTTACACAATTTTCCGACAGTAGCTTAAGCTATTGGTCATTCGATGAAATGCTTTGAGCATGAAACACTAAAACTCAATATGCAATCCTATACCAGCGCCTCAATCTTATTAATTAAGCACAGTTGGAACAGTAAGCTCAACATTCAGTTCAACACTCTAGAACAAAAGAAAACTAGCAGTCAGATTTCTGTGATGCAACCATGAACTATTGTAAGCTATTCGACTTACCCTTTGGTACTCAACTTACGATGTTGTGGCGAACGATTTTCAGCCACGAATGCATCCTCTAATTACAAGGATAAAAACAATTTTGGCAGCGAAGCAGTTCACAACGACGCACTGAGAGCACCAAAGCACTTGGCTTACCTTACCCTGCGCTAGATGGATCCTATGCAGAGGCTGGGTGTAATACTTAAAACTCTTTGAGTAATAAAGGGCCCCTTATCGAAAAAAAGACATTAGCCCCGCCAACCGCGTTAGGCAGACGCCAGACGGCGCCGCCGGATCCACCAAGCTATTACCAACGTTCTGGTATCCGGCTGTCTCCATCGCCGCAAAGCAGATGCCTCTGATCTCGCTAGGTGCCAGAGCGCCACCGATACAGATCCCAGGGCATACCCGTCGCAGCACCGCCTTGTCTTTCCCTTCCTCGGTGGGCCCGCATCGCCTTACTGTTCCCCACCTTCGCCGAGTTGTTGCCAAAAAGCATCGAAACCCCCGCCCGCTTTTTTTTTTTGGATTCACATGGAGACATCCTCCCCGGTTCCCTTTATAAAAGTTCCATTTATATTATAAACGAAACCAGTGTTAAAACAAAATTTGAAAACAGAAAACATCAGGGAGGACACTCGAAACAAAAGCCACAGCTTTTGAAACAGAGCACCAAGTTTTAAGCTAACACTAATCATCACACCCCTCCACGGCAAACTGTACCATCTGCAGCCCAGGACCAGCAAAAGCACGCCAAAAACCTAGTTTTCACCAGCTAAAACGAAACCGCCACCCTACGATTACACCAGCATGAGCATCAAAAGCAACATCTAGATCAATATCCCTATTACACACCAAACTGATGGAACTGAAACATCACAGCACGACGTGGACCGATGCATCCTCCTCTGGGTGTTCCTTCAGGTAAGCCAGTGATGCCCTCCCGCCATGATCAAGCTTCGAGGCAGGAGCCCAGGAGGAGATCCACTCAAAACTGGTGCACTTCAGCTTGATGTCAGTTCCATGGGCGCTTTGATCATTTTCGACAGGAGTTCCACAAAGAAGTCCACTTCCCTCCAGGACTGATCCTTGAAGGGAACTTTCCAGTTTCTCAGGTATGATAAGATCACTCTCCACACCTGTTTCAAATCCAACCATGTAAGTCTATTAAAACCAAACTATTCCTGGAATTCCAAATCCCCCACAATACAACAGAAGAGATGAAATTGAATTGTAAGAACTTTTTGTTACAAAGCCATCTACTAGCTATATCTAGGTACTTTTCCACCCTATGATTAAACATCTTCTCAACCAAACACCAAATATTTATAGACACTATGCAATCAAAAAAGAGACGACACACTCTCAATCTCCTTGAAAAAAGAGCATTCCATTGGTTTTGGCATACCCCTACGTCTCAAGTTATCTCTAGTCATGATTTTATTTTGTAAGAACAACCAGAGGAAAACCTGTACCCTAGGAGGGATTTTCAAATCCCAGACAGCAGGCAAGAAAATATGAATTACTCCCCTAAAATTGACCAAAGCATACATGTATTTCGAAGAGTACACCCTATTTGTTTCATAAGACCAGATAAGCTGGTCTTCATCAGCATTAAAAACTATAGTTTCAGCAATAGCCAAAAGTTCCTGGCATTGTACCATCATATCATCAGGGTTGTTCCATCCCACACCTCACTAACAGTTTTAGTTTGTTGATTAAAAACAAAATAAATATCCCAAAATTGTGTAGCTAGATTAATATTACCAAACCAGATATCTTCCCAAAATCTAACACTCCTGCAATTCCCTATTTTCCATTTGTATCCAAACCTCACTGCTTCTGCATCACCCATCACTTCTTTCCAAAAGGTTGATGGATGAGCATCATGACAGCAAAGTATGTTTGGATTCCTAGTGTTATATTTACTGTCTATTACTTTTCTCCACATAGTCCCTTCACCTTGTATATATCTCTTAATCTAAGATCCTAGCAGACAAAGATTTAACTCCTGCAAGTTTTCAATACCTAGACCTCGAAACTCTTTTCTCATACACACAGAAGGCCAGTTAGCCAAATGAATTTATTGTTTCCTTCTTCATCATTCCACAAACAATTAGCTAATTGAGTATTTATTAATTTCAAGGCCCATTTGGGAAATTTGAAAAAAGACAATAGATAGATGGGAATACTAGCTAAGACTGATCTAACTAGCTCCCTTTTAGTTGCAGAAGAAAGCAGTTTCCCTCTCCAGCCTGAAAATCTACCTAGAAGAGAATCTATCAAAGGTTGTAAATCCTCTCTTTTTATTTTATCATAATGCAGAGGAATCCCAAGGTATTTTATTGGGAAAGAACCTAGCACACAACCAAAAGTCTCCAAAAAAGAGGAGCACTCTTCTACCTCTACATTAATAGGTATCAAATCACTCTTATGGTAGTTTATTCTCATGCCAGATATTTGTTCAAAACAGGTTAAAATCCACTTCATATTAGTTGCAATTCTGCTGCTTTTCTCAAGGAAGAGCTGTTACCCTCCAAAACCCCCCGACGGGCATTGGTTAAGCAACACGAAGAGCCGGGAAGCTCCCAGGGCCGCTTAGTGGATCCCTGGCACCTCGCGTCGTCCCGCAAATCCTCGCCAACGTCCCGGTTGCTAGGGCGTGCCACCTGACCTAGACCCGATCGGGAAGGTGTTAGTGCTTCGATTGTTCCTGCATGGTAGACACGTAAACATTAAATACGAGCCCTATCGGCTCTCGGGTTTCCTGTGGATCGGCTCAAGGAGCCGATCGCCCCATGTTTCACGTTGGATTTACAATGGCATGGGGATCCTGCTTGATCAGGACGAAGCTAAAACGATCCACGACAGTTTAGGGTTTTCACCGCATAATCGGAACGTCCTAAGTGCGATCGGGCCTAGCAGCTACGAGAGACGATGCAAACTACCCCTACGAGAGGCCTAAAAACCAACATAACGTTGATCCTCGGAACATCCCTCGAGGACGGTAAACAACGCCTAACGCACCACCGGATCATCCGACCCCAACATAAGGCCTAACTATGCAGATATTAAACTAATCCTTGCGGAGCAAGGAGCAACTATCGGATCTACTAAGTAAGAACAAGCAAGATGCCCCTTACGTCGGATCGACGTAAGGCAGCTAGGTGTCGGGACGGCATTGCCACGCAGATATGCACGTGAAAGCACCAATGCAAGCCCCTAAACACCTAAGGATAAATAGTACTGCTCGCCATCAACAAGGCTTCAGCACGAGCAGTACAAGGTTGACGAATAAACGTGTACTGCCTAGATCGCTAGATGCGATCTAGGCAGCATGGTGCTTACCCGCGAGAAACCCTCGAAGAAAGGGGTGGCGATGCGCCTGATTTGTGTTGGTTGAACGATGATTGTCCTCCTTTTCCGATAACCCTAGATACATATTTATAGTCCAAGGGACTTTCTAATTGAGGCGTGCACCTAACCGTGCACGGGCCAGACTCTATCTCTTAATTCTAAATTACAATGCGATCTAATATGTTACAGATACATGGGCAACTTAGCCCAAACTCTCAGCGCAAGGCCGCTTCAAAGACGCTCCACGTGTAACCTTCAAAGCCCATCTTCGCTTACGGCCCAACTCCTGATTTGGCCAAAATCGGGTGGTAACACATGCCCCCCTGTTTTGATAATGATAATTGCAAAACCATCTGCCTCCTTCGAAGGGTCATGTCATGGCAGAACCGTCGCAGTTTTCTTCATGATGACGTCTTGCCTTCTCATCTTCTCTGCACGATTTGACAGCTCTGGCAACTCCCGAGTAATCGGCTCTTCTTTTCGTCCTTTCTCTTTTAAACTATCGGCTTCTAATTAACTTGGTCGACGGCCAAAGTCAAACAACCTCCAAAAAAGAGCCGATGGTGTCGCATCGGCCTCTACCATAAAACGAGCAAGGGCAAACCTTATTGTCCCTCTCAAACGGTAACTTGCAGCCTCCATCTCAGACCCCCAAAATCCGCGGCCCGAGCAGCTCCACAAGCTTCAGATCTCAACAGCGCCGCCCCACTTCCGCAACGCATCAAATGGCGGAATCGTCCAACGCCAACGCCATGGTCTCGGGTCTGAAGGTAATACTCCACTGCTTCTTCGCCATTAGGATTAAACTCAGGATTGAACAGAGGAACACCTGAATTAATGTTTCTACCCCGTTGTTAATTTTAGGTCTCCGATATCCTGCTGCCGCATCCTTCTCTCCCAAATTCCATGTGTCTTGGCCCCCGTTCTTCCGAGAGTCCTGCCCATTTAATCTCCTGTGAGGCCAACAGAATCCCCTTCGCGAACCAGAATTTAGATCTGACTTCCTGGGCCGACTGCCTGCGAGCTTGGCCTAATCCCCCTGAAGGTTGGGTGGCATGGTACAATAGAGTGTCCAAGACCCATTACGCCACCTGGGAAACGATAGGGATAGCCGATGCATTATCATTATCACTGTCTCCTCTTGAAAAGAATGAGAACATTCTGAAAACCATCGGCTACTTTTGGTCCGACGCACTAAACTGTTTTATGTTTGGCCATGGCCCCATGACGCCAACTCTGTTGGATGTAACCATGATCACAGGCCTTAATATTGCATCTCCCAGCCCCTCTGCTTTCAAATTGCCAAAAGTCCCGTTCACCCTCTCTTCTAAAACAGAGTGCACAAGCTGGGGCGCCTATAAGCGTTACATGAAAACCAAAGGCCCTGTAACCGAGAGAGAACACACGGCCTTCTTAAACTTCTGGCTGGAGCACTTCATATTCTGCGGTCCTTCTCTCGCTCCAACTAAGAATTACCTTTCCCTGGCCTACGAACTTGCTAAAGGCACTCGTCTTGGCCTTGGCAAACTGTTCCTTGGGGAGGTTTATCGATCTCTCCAGCTGATGTTGGTCAAACTGTTCTCTCAAAGAACAGTAAAGACAGGGGGCCCTGGTGGTTTATTCAACTATGGGCTCAGCTATACTTTCAGAACCAAATCCCAGACTTTCCACCTTTGACCACCTGCACCTTCCCGATACCGACGGGAGGGAGATCCGATGCACCAGTTATGGTCAAGCCCTGTATGGCCTCCCAGGCAGCAGGCTAATTCCTAAAGAAGCAGGGTGGTTCCAGATCTTCTTCCAAGGCTCAGAGGACCCCCTGTTCTTCCCCTACACTGAATCGGAGAACTTCGAGAACCCAGTCTCCTTCCGATTAGACAGCTTTGCCGATGACGCGGCACCCGGCGCTTGTACTCCATCATGATCCGTCCTTGCTTCCTCCCAGTTGGCATGAGTACCTCTAACCGGATCATCAAGCCTGGTTACGAGTCTTACCAACCAGTGGTGGTGGCTCGTCAGCTCGGTCTTGGGCAAGTGCCTCCACACTTCTTTCTTCATCATATGACAGCAAGCAGAGCTGAACTGCCTGACATCCTTACTGGCCAAAGATGCTACACCTTTTTTGACGCTCTGGCCATCCCAATTCCCCACAACCTCCGTTTCACCACCACTACCGATGGATTTGATACCTGGTGGTCCATGTGGAAGACCCATGCCTTCAGAAGAGCTCTAGGACCGTTGCTGAGGCAACTCGATGCTGAATATAGCATTCCCGCACATCAGGTACCACTGCATTGAAATTTCTTGCAATTGCCCATGAGAATTGTCTAAAAACCTGGTTTTACTTCTTGGCAGGAACAAGACGGCCCAGAGCCCACGCAGATCGACGGCTCTCCCTTCACATTCTTTCCGCCAGCTCCGGTAGTTCTCTTCTGCCAGAACTCGCCGGCCTTGAAGAAGGTCATAATGCAAGGCCAGCCGATTTCACCAAAATCGGCTCCCAAGAGCAAAGCATCTTCGGGGTCTGTTGCCCCCCGAGCTTCTACCCAAGCGAGGAAGGCGGTGAGAAAAGTAGCTGCCAGGAAGACCCTGAAGCGCAAAGCTCCTATCCAAGAACATTTGCATGTAAGTTAACCCAAGCCCTGATTGCCATCTGTCCTCCCAGTCTTTTTCCGACATGTATCCACCTCCTTTTGCAGACTTCCACCGAAGAAAACTCCAGCGAGGAGGCACATTCTAGCCAGAGGGACTCGAGCCCAGGTAATTCTGAGAGATCCACCACGCAGAGCCATACGGACTCACCTGCGTCAGTTTCTGGGAAGAAATCGACTCCCGAGCCTGTTGCCCCTCAAGCTCCAATCCAAGCAAGGTCCCGTGTGAAGCGTCGATGCGTCAAAAGGGTTCGTAGAGACTCGCAAGCTCCCTCCTCAAGTCAAGAGGTTTCGAATGTAACCACTTCATCCATTCATATCCCCTGTTGTCTCGATATCACTGGGATCGGCTCACCATTCCTCTTGCAGATTAATGATATATCTAGCGGGGACGATGAGGAGGTCCCGATGCCCTCGGCCACACTAGGTCTGGCCGCCTCGACAAGTGCGGCTGGTCCAGTTGCTAATCTGGCCCAACCCACGGCTCAGCCGATCGTTCCTGCATCGGCCGCTCCCCCTTCTTTGGGAGAGGTATACTCCATTCCCTTGGCTCTACGATTTCATGTGTTGCATGTTCACGTCGCTCTTGTCTGCCTGTCAGGGATGTGATCCTTCGAGCTTACTGACGTTCGATCCGGAGTCCATCGAGCCAGCTGCACCCAAAGCGAATGAAGGGCCAAGCCTTGAGATGGTCCACGGTCCCCTTCAGCGCCTCAAGGCTTTGCTCTCCTCCTCAATTGAGATCTTGG
Source organism: Lolium multiflorum (assembly GCA_030979885.1). Taxonomy (NCBI): domain Eukaryota; kingdom Viridiplantae; phylum Streptophyta; class Magnoliopsida; order Poales; family Poaceae; genus Lolium; species Lolium multiflorum. The sequence continues at coordinate 245,030,643 of CM061750.1, forward strand.
TCGAAAATCCCGAGGCAATCAAAGGTATCCTTGACGAGATCCAGCCTCATCTCCCCATGACACTGCGGGTGAAGCTTTGGCCAGCTGCGACTCTATCGGCTTTCAAGTCAGGAGTGCAATCGGCTCGCCAAAGAATTACCCTTCGTCGTGCTCAGCTCCCGTTGAGAGCCGATATTGCAGAGAAATGTCAACGGCTTAACGAGAAAAAAACTGCCCTGGACGCCAAGACTGATGCCAATAATGCGGAACTCGAAACCCTGCGCAAGGAACTGGAGAGCCTTGAAGAGAAGGTGAGGATGACCAAGCAGCTTATCCAAGAGAAGGAGGCCTTCATTGCCCGCTCTCGAGAGGAAGCGCAAGGCCTCACAGCCGATCTGAAAACTGATTTGGCGGAGATTCGCGAACTGAGCGGCCAATTGGTGACAGGCAAAGACGAAGACGACGAGGCTGAGATTGCCGAAGTGGATCGTATCCGTGCTGACGCCCTTCGCGCTCTTGATGAATTTCTTCAGAAGAACCTTCCTGTGTAAGCTACTGAATGTTGTACTGAACTCGCGCCTTGATTGCGGATAACAGCTTGTGCCTCTTGCGTCGAAATTTGGATTTTTTTTTGTTATTAGCCGATCGATCTCATGAATCGGCTCCTTTGGGTACAAACTCTGTGGCCTTAACCCTTCTCTGTGTATATGCCCCCCCAAGCCGAATCCTTCAAATGATTGAGGATGTCGGCTTTTCAGCCAGTTCAAGACTATCTCACGATTCACCATGATAAACAGCACAACAGTGGATCCACATAATGGGAATAATTTTTAGCCGATCGCTGGAATCGGCTCCCCTTGCAGTTGTCGATCCGACTATTCATCCGGTAGAGTAGAGCCGTTGAGGTTCCGGACGTCTATAGCGACGCGCCATCGGCCATCCTTTTTCTTCGTAAGTACAACATTAGAAGTCCATTCAGTGTACCTGTACGGCCTGAGGCACCCGGCGTCCAACATCTGCTTGATACCCTTCTTGACTTCCTCAATCTCTTCCAGCTTGTCCGCTGATGTAAATCCATAACCCAGCTTTCCATCGCCTGCCAAGTCAAGGTTGAACACGGGCAAAGCGTATGTTGAGGATAATGCTGGCCGATCGCCAAAATCGGCCTCCTTTTCCATTGTAATGCTCGATGAGGGTTTACAACTTCTTGGTCTCTTATTATGGGGACGTGACTCGACGGAGGCATGTTCACCATGTCTTGGGTCATAAATCTCTGACGAGATCTTGAACACTGTGTTTGTGCCAGCCGATGTTTCTACATCGGCATCCGCCGATGCCTGTGCATCGGCTTTCGTCTGTTTAGGGCGCCATATTTTCTTTGGCGGGCGCGCCTTTGTCTCCAATGTTTGCTGGATTTTCACGGCCAGATCGGGCCGTGCTCTTCTCAATGTGTCAGTGCGTGGCTTCTTCCGGGTTTCGTCGTTGCACCCTACGCACGAGAATGGCTGAGTCCATCGAGGCACCACCTTGGTCGGTGATACCTATCCTCTTCATCTGACTCCTCGAAGTCTTCTTCTTGAGAGGACTCAGCTCGTTTGTTATGTGGTGGGAGGGGTCCCAGACGCTCGAACACTGAAACTTCGTTCGTCCTTCTCCTTCGCTGCATGCATTCTGGGCAGTTCTCGATTGTTGGCAATCGGCTCATTCCTGAGTCCCAGCAATGTTTGAAGAAGGGGCAGTTCCAGTGCCTATCCACGTTGTCTTGCTCCCTTGACCTCCCTTCGGCGTGACGTTCGTACCCGTCGTCGTTGCCGTCATACTGACGATACCTTCTGCTTGCATCAGACCGACGATATCTTTCATCGTCTTCGTCGTAGCGCCGACGTCGGTCGTACTGCTGCTCATATTTGTTGAGGAGATGCACGGATAATGGGCGTTGATACCGTATGCTTCTCACCTCCTCCTCGATTAGGTACCGTCTATCGTCGTCTTGGGGCCGGTCGCATGGAACGGCCTCTTCTTTATCTTTGCCACGAGAGTGGCTCCTCTCTGCTTTGTCTGCGCTGTGGCAGTTCACCAGCCTGGCCATGCTGACATCAAAGGAGAACCCTGGCTCCCTTATGGAATGGCTGAGATCTACCGTGTTGACGCCATGCGGCGGACACGTGTTTCCTTTGAGCTTGATGTTGTGAGAACGGGTTGTCTCAAAGGAGCCGATGAGCCCGGCTTCACAGATGGCCTTCAGCTCATCGTATTTCTTCTTGTGCTCCGCAGGGAGATCCTTGCAGGTGATTTGCTCCTCTGCCATCTCGGATGTCGATATTGACGTGGATGTTGCAGAAGATTGTCCCACCGGGCGTGCCGAAATGTGTTACCCTCCAAAACCCCCGACGGGCGTTGGTTAAGCAACACGAAGAGCCGGGAAGCTCCCAGGGCCGCTTAGTGGATCCCCACCTCGCGTCGTCCCGCAAATCCTCTGGCCAACGTCCTGGCGGTTGCTAGGGCGTGCCACCTGACCTAGAACCGATCAGGAAGGTGTTAGTGCTTCGATTGTTCCTGCATGGTAGACACGTAAACATTAAATACGAGCCCTATCGGCTCTCAGGTTTCCCTGTGGATCGGCTCAAGGAGCCGATCGCCCCATGTTTCACGTTGGATTTACAATGGCATGGGGATCCTGCTTGATCAGGACGAAGCTAAAACGATCCACGACAGTTTAGGGTTTTCACCGCATAATCGGAACGTCCTAAGTGCGATCGGGCCTAGCAGCTACGAGAGACAATGCAAACTACCCCTACGAGAGGCCTAAAAACCAACATAACGTTGATCCTCGGAACATCCCTCGCAGGGACGGTAAACAACGCCTAACGCACCACCGGATCATCCGACCCCAACATAAGGCCTAACTATGCAGATATTAAACTAATCCTTGCGGAGCAAGGAGCAACTATAACGGATCGGATCTACTAAGTAAGAACAAGCAAGATGCTGCCCTTACGTCTGGATCGACGTAAGGGCAGCTAGGTGTCGAGGGACGGCATTGCCACGCAGATATGCACGTGAAAGCACCAATGCAAGCCCCTAAACACCTAAGGATAAATAGTACTGCTCGCCATCAACAAGGCAGATGAAATTGTGCATGAGGTTTTGTTTTCAAAATCGACTATGAAAAAGCTTATGATAGAGTAAAATTGTGCATGAGGTTTTGTTTTCCTCCTATGAACCTCATGCACAATTTCATGTGCAGTAACTACACTCTCTAGAATATATCTCCCCTTAATAAAGGCAGAACGATTCTGGGAAATCAATCTAACTATGATTTTAAATAACCTATTTGTCAACACTTTACAGAAAATCTTAAATTAGGTCTAAATTTCTTCATAGTTCTAGCATCACTTTCCTTTGGGATCAAAGTAATCATAGCAAAATTTAATCTAAAAATATCTAATTTATCTTCAAACAAAGCATCAAACAAATTCATTAAATCCTAAGCAATAAAATCCCAATATTTTTGGTAGAAGAAAAAGGACAGACCATCTGGCCCAGGTGCCCTATCAGCATAGGTACCAAAGACAGCCTCTGATACGTCGCAAACATATCTATAATTTTTGATGCTCCATGCTTGTTTCACATCAGTTGCTATATGTTTTGTTTACACTTCATGTCATTTTTATGCATTTTACGGCACTAACCTATTGACAAGATGCCACAGTGCCAGTTCCCTGTTTTCTGCTGTTTTTGTATTTCAGAAAAGTTGTACATGAAATATTCTCGGAATTGGACGAAACAAAAGCCAAAATTGCTATTTTACCAAAACGAAGACGGAGTCCAGAGGAGAGACGGAGGGGGGCCAGGGGCCGGCCAAACTACCTCTAGGCGCGGCCTGGCCTTGGCCCGCGCCTAGGTATGGTGTGGGGCCACATGGCGCCCACCGACCTTGCCCTTCCGCCTATAAATTCACTTCGACGAGAAAACCCTGAATATACAAGCCTCCGTCCACGAAAAGTTCCGTCGCTGCTGTCATCGTCCATACGAGTTTTGGGGGTCAGAAGTTCCTGTTCCGGCACCCTGCCGGGACGAGGATTGACCCCCGCAGCCATCTCCATCGACTCCACTGCCTCCACTTCGACTGCATGATGGTTCGTGAGTAGTTCCCCCTGGGACTACGGGTTCTCGGCTGTAACTAGTTGGTACTCTCTCTCCCAAGTACTTCAATACAATGATCTCATGAGCCGCCTTACATTATTGAGATCCGTATGATGTAATCGTTGTTGTGTTTGTTGGGATCCGATAAATTATGGAATTGTGATCAGATTGTTCATCATATTATCATACTACTGTTATTTAAGATCTTGCATGCTCTCCAGAACTTGTAGTTACCCTGATCAAGTAGTTACCTGTATCTCTAAGAGGTATTATTTATGCTCGATAGTAGGTTCATGCCTCTAGTTTTCTAGAAGAGTGACAATAACTTATAAGATTGTAGATGTGATTTTGCTACTAGGGAGAAAACAACAATGTTTTGTCTAAGGATAATTCTATTGTTTACTTTACACACATTGCTTAATGCGATTATCTGTTGCTTGCAACTTAATACTGGAAAGGGTTCGGATGATAACCTAAAGGTGGATTATTAGTCATAGACGCAGTTGGATTACAGTCTATGTATTATGTTGTAATGCGCAATTAAATAATACATTAACTTTTATCTTATCATAGCATGCATTGTCATGCCCTCACAATTATCAATTGCCCAACTGTAATTTGTTCACCCAACACATGTTATTTGGAGAGTTACCACTAGTGTAGATAGCTGGGAACCCCGGTCCTTCTGTCATCATCATTGCTCTACAGTCAACTACGCACTGGAATATTTTCCGGTGCCATCCCCTCTGTGTTACTGCCGCGGTGTTACTATTTCCATTGATCTCATATTACTGCTGGTTTCACATCACCCCTGTTACTAGTGATTTTCCAGGTGCAGCTGAATTGACAACTCCGCCATTAAGGCTTATAAGTATTCTTTACTTCCTCTTGTGTTGAATCAATAAATTTGGGTTTTACTTCCCTTGAAGACTATTGCGATCCCCTGTACTTGTAGGTCATCAGCCTCCTTCGCTTCTTCTAGAGTAAATCTACTTCCTAGCATAACATTCTCCTCTATAGTTACTTTTTCTTTAGGTAGAAAAAATTCATCCAGCAACCTAATATCAGGTCTATCCTCAGCACCAAACAAGTCTTTATAATAATCCTTAGCTATCTCTAACATTCGTTTTGTTTCAGTTACAGGGCCATCAGGACCTTCTAAAACAGGAATCATCTTCTTCCTCCCCCTTTGATTAGCTAAAGCATGAAAATAAGCAGTATTTCTATCCCCTTCACAGATTTCTTTATCCCTAGAACGTTTCTTAGCTTTTATTTCCTCAATAAGCCAAAAGGAACTCAGCTCAGCAAGGATTTGTTTAAACCTCTCAGCTTCACCAGCCAGGAGCTCCTGGGTTTTAGCTTTAATATCTAGTATATCATATTTCCATGAGGGATTTTTTCTTTTTCCTAATATCAGCATCTATGTTTGCACTCCACCCTTTTGCAGAGCTTCTAAAACACCTTACTTTTGCTTGCCAAACATCAAGTGGGTTACTGCTATGCACTTGAATAGACCAATCCTTTACTACCACATCCAAAAAATCTACTCTAGTGCTCCACCATTTTTCAAATTTGAAGCTACTCTTTCTAGGCACATCAGCCTCCCCACAGTCCCAAATGATAGGAGTATGATCACTCCCTAACCTAGGTAAAGCTCTTGCATTCCCTAAAGGGAACATGGCTTCAAAACTGGTATTACAGAAAATTCTATCAATCCTACTCGTGATCATATTGCTTTGATTATTACCCCAGGTGAAGGATCTATCCGCCAAACCAATTTCCACTAGGGCCCACATATCTATCCAAGCATTGAATTTATCTGACCATTTAAAATCTATAACACCATTACTTTTATCACTCTGGGATCTGACTAGATTAAAATCTCCACCAATCATGGCAGGTCCCTCCCAACTTAAAAACAACTCATGAAGCTCTGAGATAAAACCATCTTTCCCCTCCTCATAGGGGGAACCATAAACTATAGTGAGTCTAACAATGATGCCAGAACTTTTTATCTTAACTACTGTGTTAACAGAGAAAGATTTAATTTCCCAAGAAATAACCTCAAAAACATCACCATTCACACCTACTAAAATACCACCAGCAGTATCAACTGCAGACATAAAATTCCACTCAAAATTACTATTTTCCAAAATATTTTTTAGGAAATATTTAGTAAACTTCTCTTTCTTGGTTTCTTGGAAACCAATGTAATCAACTTTTAAAGGTATAATAGTATCCTCTAGACACTTTTTCCTACCAGGAGCAGTTATTCCTCTAATGTTAAAAAAGGAAACTAACATTGCAACATTTTCCTAGGGTGCTTTCCCCGAGATTTCCTAATAACATCTATCCACTTCTCCCCTTCATCTTCATAATTTTCATCTTTTTCACTATTTCTATTAGTAGGAGTAGAATCTAGGTCTACTTTCTGGAAAAAAATTATGTCCCCTGAGATTCAAGAGCCATACTCTCTCTAGGAATATCAGCATCTATTGACACACTCACATAAGAGCCAACACAACTACTAATATCACTAGAACTAACAACATGATCCTGAACTATTTTCTCACTATAACTAATAGCAGAGATGTCAATACCAACATTCCTAGCCAAAGATTCAAGGTAATCAACATCTAGAGATTGGAAAGCATTAGAATGCATTATACCTTTCATCTTCTTGTTAGGCTCCTCTAGGTTACTCCTTCTCTTGTACTCAATGGCCTTCTCCATCACATTCATAGGTCTCTCCACCCTAGAGCTCTGCCTTGTTGCTTGCACAGGGCCCCACACTTTGTTCTTCCTGGGTCTTCCCTGATCCCCTGATCCTCTGATTTTTCTTCTTTCTCCATGTCAGGTTTCTCAAAGCTAGGCATAATCTCATCTGGGAGAGCAACTTCTTGACCACCACTATCCATACTAACCCCTTCTAGTGCAATTTTCTGCTGGCAAAACAAGTTCTCCTGGTCTTCCAAGAGGAAATTCTACACTTCTTCTCTCACTGATTCATCAGCCACAGAAACATTACTCTTCCAAATGAATCTACCATGCTCGCCAATACACCCATTCCTAAGCAGCAAGTCATACACCTCTGATCCACTAACGTATTCCTTAACCTCATCACCACCAAAATTCAATTTTCTCACTATATTCCCAGAGCTGGAAGCATTAGGAGTCACACTATTAGAGTTGGCCGAAGCATTGCCAGTTGTAGCATTTCTATCAGTATCCATACCATCCTGTCTCCCATTTGTTTGTTCATCATTTCCATTACCATCATTTTCATCAGAAGGGGGAGGAGGTGGAGGAGGAGGATCCTCAGCCACCCCCATAGCAGGTTCCCCCTCAGCCTCAAACAACAGTTGATGGAATTTCTCCTGAAAATGAAACAATCTACTAGCAGGAATTCTAGTAGGGTCCCTACACTTGATCCTCACCCCGACCATCTCAGCACAGTCCTTGAAGACACTCATCCAATCAATTTCTTGTAGAATTCCACACACAGAAACAGCTTGAGCAATGGAGTTCCACTCACACCATGGTGGCTGCAGACCATGAATCTTCATCCGTGTCTCCTTCATAACTGTCATAGGGTCTGGATCATCATCCCAAGCTTCTACCTTAACCCATACACGAGGTTTTGTCAGACCAAATCTAGGATACCCGATTACTTGATCTATTGGAAGATGTGGAGGGAATTTAACCAAATATGACCACTGTGTGAGCTCTCTAACAAACGGGGAGAGAGATTTACCCAGGTTCGGGGCCCTCGATGAGGTAAAACCCTTACTTCCTGCTTGTCTGATCTTGATTTATCGAATATATTGGGTTACAATGGGGTAGCCGATAGGCTGCTATGGTCGACTCGCCGAGAGGCAAGGATTCTAGGGTTTGTGCTCTAAGTTGTGGTGTTTCTGCGTATTGTTGTTCTGATCTTCGACAAGCCCTCTCCTGGCCTTTATATAGCAGGCCAGTGTAGGATAACGTAGCATAGAAAACAAAAATTTTCCTACCGCGAACACGAAATCCAAGCCAAGATGCAATCTAGAAGACGGTAGCAACGAGGGGATTATCGAGTCTCACCCTTGAAGAGATTCCAAAGCCTACAAGATGAGGCTCTTGTTGCTGCGGTAGACGTTCACTTGCCGCTTGCAAAGCGCGTAGAAGATCTTGATCACGGCGCCACGAACGGGCAGCACCTCCGTACTCGGTCACACGTTCGGTTGTTGATGAAGACGACGTCCACCTCCCCGTTCCAGCGGGCAGCGGAAGTAGTAGCTCCTCTTGAATCCGACAGCACGACGGCGTGGTGTCGGTGGTGGTGGAGAAATCCGGCGGAGCTTCGCTAAGCGTGCGGGATGTGGTGGAGGAGAGAGACCGCTAGGGTTTGGGGAGAGAGGGGGTTGGGCGCCGGCCCTCTAAGGGGTGCGGCCAAGGCTGAGGCTTGAAGTCGTCAGCCCCCTCTCCTATGCCCCTCATTATATAGGTGGAAGCCCCAAGAGTTGTAGTCCAAGTCTTCGAATAAGACCCCAACACTAAAACCTCCCATATGTGGGAAACCTACTCAAGGAGGGAGTCCCACTCAAGGTGGGACTCCCACCTTTCCTTGAGGTGGGGTGGCCGGCCACCTCTAGGTGGAGCCCACCTAGGACTCCTCCTTTAGGGTTTGGCTGGCCAAGCTTGTGGAGTCCTTCCGGGACTCTACCTTCCATAGTGCGTTTCTTCCGGACTTTTCTAGAACCTTCTAGAACCTGCCATAAATGCACCGGATCATTTCCAAACTTGGAATATGACTTCCTATATATGAATCTTATTCTCCGGACCATTCCGGAACTCCTCGTGATGTCCGGGATCTCATCCGGGACTCCGAACAAATATTCGAACTCCATTCCATATTCAAGTTCTACCATTTCAACATCCAACTTTAAGTGTGTCACCCTACGGTTCGTGAACCATGTGGACATGGTTGAGTACTCACTCCGACCAATAACCAATAGCGGGATCTGGAGATCCATAATGGCTCCCACATATTTAACGATGACTTTAGTGATCGAATGAACCATTCACATACGATACCAATTCCCTTTGTCACGCGATATTTTACTTGTCCGAGGTTTGATCTTCGGTATCACTCTATACCTTGTTCAACCTCGTCTCCTGACAAGTACTCTTTACTCGTACCGTGGTATGTGGTCTCTTATGAACTTATTCATATGCTTGCAAGACATTAGACGACATTCCACCGAGAGGGCCCAGAGTATATCTATCCGTCATCGGGATGGACAAATCCCACTTTTGATCCATATGCCTCAACTCATACTTTCCGGATACTTAATCCCACCTTTATAACCACCCATTTACGCAGTGGCGTTTGATGTAATCAAAGTACCTTTCCGGTATAAGTGATTTACATGATCTCACGGTCATAAGGACTAGGTAACTATGTATCGAAAGCTTATAGCAAATAACTTAATGACGTGATCTTATGCTACGCTTAATTGGGTGTGTCCATTACATCATTCATACAATGATATAACCTTGTTATTAATAACATCCAATGTTCATGATTATGAAACTAATCATCTATTAATCAACAAGCTAGTTAAGAGGCTTACTAGGGACTCTTTGTTTGTTTACATAACACACATGTATCAATGTTTCGGTTAATACAATTATAGCATGGTATGTAAACATTATCATAAACACAAAGATATATAATAACCATTTATTATTGCCTCTTGGGCATATCTCCAACAATCTCCCACTTGCACTAGAGTCAATAATCTAGTTTACATATGTAGAGATATAACACCTTGGCCTTCTGGTGCTTTATCATGTTTTGCTCACGGGAGAGGTTTTAGTCAACGGTTCTGACACGCTCAGAAACGTATGTATTTTGCAATTCATATGCGTCTCAGCGCATCACTCATTTTCCAAATGAGTTGGCATATATGCTTAGTCCTCTAGTGGAACCTTAATTCTGCGGTCTGAAATATGTCACTAATATTGTCACACACAATATAGCTTCAAAGTATATCGGAACTACACCAAGTTCTCAAAGAACTTTTCGACTTAACATCCTTAGTCATTGTCAAAACAATGACATACTCTGCCTTCATTTGTAGAATCCGTCACAATATTTAGAACTCTTCTAAATCTAGCATTGTGCTACCTTTTTAAGAACACTTAGCCTAATTGAGATTTGAAATTAATTCTTATATGTGACCAAACAAATATCGATGCAACACCTTACAGCGATTTGTTTGTCATTACTCCATATAAAAACATATATATGTCCTTGGTTCTTCTGAAGCACACAGGGATATTCTTACTGTTTGTCCAATGATCATCACATGAATCATTCTGGTATATGCTCCTAACCTTTTAGAGCACAGGACATCTGATTTTGTACATATTATTTGTGATCCAAAATCACTCAAGTGTTTTTACTCATCGAGTGTCAAATACACTCAAGTCTTGTTAAACCTTTGTATGCAAAGAACACCTTCTTAATATTTCTATATTGAACTACTTCAATATCCATTTTATGTACTTTGACTTAAACTTATTATGTGTTTTAATCTATCTTCATAGATCTTGACACTAAATATGTTTCGTCCATATCCTTTCATTGAAGCTAATTCTCAATGAAACCTTTTAATCAATTATATAATTATAATATTTATAATCAACGATATGTCAGCTACATAAAGTATTACAAATATGTCTCAGCGCTCCCACTTAATTTCTTGCAAATGTAAGCACCTTCATCGTTTCTGATGAAATCAAAAACTATTTGACTATTTCATCCGGTGAAGATTCCAACTCCACAATACTCACTTCATCCAATTGAAGTTCGTATTCTTATCTAGTATTCTACGGACTAGCAAAAATCTTGGTTGTATCTTGTATACACCTTTAATACATACTTCTATTAAGTAATATATTTTGCTATCTTACTAGCATATCTCATAAAAAATATGTAGTGATTACTAGAATAATCCACATGGACTATAAGCATTGCTACGGAAGATCTAATCTTATCGTAGTCAACTCTTTGAACTTTGTCGTAAACAACTTTTCGACAAATCGTGCTTATTCAAGGATATTGCATCCAAATCCATCAATTTTATAGATCCATTTACTTTCAAAAAATATTCATCTATCTTGGATTTCATGGCGCATAGCCATTTTAACGGAGTCAGGGCCCATCATAACTTCTTTGTATGTAGTTGGTTTATTATTGTTCAAAATCAATCCTTTGTCCACAAATCATTTATTTGACCACAAAGTAAACCAAACCTACAAGGTTCAATAGGTACTTCGATCTCCATGGCTAAAACACTTTGTAGTCATGGGAGTCATGATTATCGTAGCTGCTTCCGGAACCTATTTCCGATGCTGCGCTAGATCATTATGCTCAGGTTCATAAACCTTATCAAGTTCTATTGTCCTCCCACTCAAATACTTCACTTAGAAAACAATTTCTTGGAAATAAGCAAGTAATATTAACAAACACTTTTGTCTTTTACTTCATAGTGGAAAGAATTCCCAATCAATTCTTTGGGATAACCAACAAAGACATTCATCCGATTTTGGTTGTAAACTCATTTACTTATGCTATGCATACCAAAATTTAAGAAAGGACTATTAGGGTTCATACCCATGCCATAACTCGTATGGTGTCATTTCAATGGATCATGATGATGCTCTATTTAGTGTAAAAGCGATAGTCTCTAAAGCATAATCTACAAAAATTATAATGGCATCAATATTTTATATCATCATTGACCCAACAAGGTTTGGATACATCTCTCGGATACTCCATCATCACTATGATACTCCAAGAAACGTGAGTTGTAGAACAATTTCATAACTCTCTTAGATGTTCGCTAAAACTCGTAATTCAAATATTTCCACCATGATCCAATCATAGTTATTTGACTTTTCTATTACGATGATTTCCACTTCATGCTGAAATTTATTTGAATCCATTCAAATGTTTCAAACTTCTTCCTTATCGAATATATCCACATATATATACTCAATTCATTGTTGGAAGTTTTCATGAAGTAGAAGAATCTCCCGCACACAACTATGCCCAGTGAACCACATATATCATCATGTATGTTTCCACTAAGTTAGTTGTCCGTTCAACTCATGGCCTATGAACGGTATTTCAGTCATTCTCTTTAGAAAAGATTTGCAAGCGCCAAACGATTCAAAAATCAAATGACTCCAAAAATCCATTTGCATGGAGTTCCTTCATGCGTTCCTTTCTAACATGACCTAAATGGCGGTTCCACAAATGAGTGGAATTCAAATCATTTGCGTTATGGCATTTTAGCGTCAGTGTTATATATGTGTGTTTCACCATTAAGATTTATAATAACTTATCCATCGTACATGGAGTAATGTCATAATTTGAACAATTTATTGTTTTCATTTGACCAGAGCAAAATAACAATTATTAAGTTCTTTATTATAAATTCTAAGGGCTAGATAGAATACCAACGACGAACATAATAACACTTTATTTTTGTTCCAGACGTGTATTCCTATCATATTCCTTGTCAGTCACTTAGGCCATTGTATTCTTGTATTGCGTTGTTTTGTATGACACTTCATACCAACCAATATGGTACAAATACCCAAGAATTTTATTGTGTGACCAAACTAGGAAGACAACCATAACATGTATATCATTTATATACACCTGAGCTAGACTTTCTAGTCTTTTCTTTTCTTTCTGCCAAAATATCTTTTATAGTTTCTCTTTTAGCTTTCCTCATTATTCAGAAAAACACTTCAACATCATTGACTTCTAGGTTTGTTGGTCAAATACCAATAACCTTGAGGTTCTTACTTTGAAGTTGATCATCATATGACAAGTGTTCCAGATTTCACTTATTAGTAACTTTGTAATACGATGAACAATTTCACTCATAATTTTATCCATCAATTCATGACAACTTTTTGAGACCATGTCTGTACATGCTAGGCTCATAAAGTTTAACCTTAGTATTCGCATGTGCAAATCTGGCTTGCACCCGTTGTATGCACACGTAGAATCTATCACACCCGATCATCACGTGATGCTTCGAAACGACGAGTCTTAGCAACGGTGCATACTAAGGATGATAACTTCATGGATACGCGAATATTATTAGTGCCCCAATAGTTGGAGGATTGTGACGCCTGGCGTCTTCAACCTTCATACATTCCCATAAAACTTATGAGTTTATGTAGTCTCACCAAATTATATTCTCTCATCTTGCAATAAGGTCTTAGATATCACATATATCTCATACCTTGATTATTTCTGAAAAACAAACTTTTCAGCTCCTTACTTTTCAAACGAATTTGAACATCAAGTTTCACGGAGACAAGATAATTGTAGGTACTAATTGAAACCATAGCTCTTTGAATCAACAATGTGAGGTTTACTAAAAGTTTGCAATAGGACTTAATCATTTCTTGATTCTTTAACAATACGGTACCAGTCCGTAAAGTTTATTGTCAGATTTTAACAGTATTTCTATCTCAATAACAAGACTAGCGCTTGGTAGAAAACGGATGCCAATACTACAAAATTAATTCAAAATACTACTCAGACTATGTTTATGATAATTAGTTCATGTTTTAATCTAATTACTAATGAACTCCCACTTAATACAACATCCCTCATAGTTGTTAAGTGGTACACGATCCAAATCCACTACATCAAAACCGATCATCACGTGAGATGATGTAGCTTCAATGGTGAACATCAACATGTTGATCATATCATCCATATGACTCGTGTTCAACCTTTCGGTTTCCGTTGTCCCGAGGCCATGTCTGTACATGCTAGGCTCGTCAAGCAAACCCAAGTATTGCGTGTGCAACATGGCTTACACCCGTTGTATGTGAACGTTGAGTCTATCACATCCGATCATCACGAGATGCTTCGAAACGACGAACTATATCAACGGTGCATACGAGGGGAGAACACTTTATTATCTTGATATTAATGTGAGGGATCATCTTATAATGCTACCGTCGCGTTCTAAGCAAAATAAGATGCATAAAGGATTAACATCACATGCAATTCATATGTGATATGATATGGCCCTTTAGTCTTTGTGCCTTCGATCTTCATCTCCAAAGCACGGTCATGATCTCCATCATCAATGGGCATGATCTCCATCATCGTCGGCGTAGCGTCAAGGTCCATGGCGCCGTCTTCATGGTTGTTCACCTCATGTAGCAACTATTACAACTACTTTGAAATACTACTCAACATGAAATTTAAAGACAACCATAAGGCTCCTGCCGGTTGCCACAATACAATAATGATCATCTCATACATATTCATCATCATATTATGGCCATATCACATCACCAAACCCTGCAAAAACAAGTTAGACGTCTCTAATTTGGTTTGCATATTTTACGTGGTTTAGGGTTTTCGAGTAAGATCTAATCCACCTACGAACATGAACCACAACGGTGATACTAGTGTTGTCAATAGAAGAGTAAATTGAATCTTCACTATAGTAGGAGAGACAGACACCCGCAAAGCCTCTTATGCAATACAAGTTGCATGTCGAACGAGGAACAAGTCTCATGAACGCGGTCATGTAAAGTTAGTCCGAGCCGCTTCATCCCACTATGCCACAAAGATGCAAAGTACTCAAACTAAAGATAACAAGAGCATCAACGCCCACAAAACCATTGTGTTCTACTCGTGCAACCATCTATGCATAGACACGGCTCTGATACCACTGTAGGATAACGTAGCATAGAAAACAAAAATTTTCCTACCGCGAACACGAAATCCAAGCCAAGATGCAATCTAGAAGACGGTAGCAACGAGGGGATTATCGAGTCTCACCCTTGAAGAGATTCCAAAGCCTACAAGATGAGGCTCTTGTTGCTGCGGTAGACGTTCACTTGCCGCTTGCAAAAGGGAGAAGATCTTGATCACGGCGCCACGAACGGGCAGCACCTCCGTACTCGGTCACACGTTCGGTTGTTGATGAAGACGACGTCCACCTCCCCGTTCCAGCGGGCAGCGGAAGTAGTAGCTCCTCTTGAATCCGACAGCACGACGGCGTGGTGTCGGTGGTGGTGGAGAAATCCGGCGGAGCTTCGCTTAAGCGTGCGGGATGTGGTGGAGGAGAGAGACCGCTAGGGTTTGGGGAGAGAGGGGGGTTGGGCGCCGGCCCTCTAAGGGGTGCGGCCAAGGCTGAGGCTTGAAGTGGTCAGCCCCCTCTCCTATGCCCCTCATTATATAGGTGGAAGCCCCAAGAGTTGTAGTCCAAGTCTTCGAATAAGACCCCAACACTAAAACCTCCCATATGTGGGAAACCTACTCAAGGAGGGAGTCCCACTCAAGGTGGGACTCCCACCTTTCCTTGAGGTGGGGTGGCCGGCCACCTCTAGGTGGAGCCCACCTGGGACTCCTCCTTTAGGGTTTGGCTGGCCAAGCTTGTGGAGTCCTTCCGGGACTCTACCTTCCATAGTGCGTTTCTTCCGGACTTTTCTAGAACCTTCTAGAACCTGCCATAAATGCACCGGATCATTTCCAAACTTGGAATATGACTTCCTATATATGAATCTTATTCTCCGGACCATTCCGGAACTCCTCGTGATGTCCGGGATCTCATCCGGGACTCCGAACAAATATTCGAACTCCATTCCATATTCAAGTTCTACCATTTCAACATCCAACTTTAAGTGTGTCACCCTACGGTTCGTGAACCATGTGGACATGGTTGAGTACTCACTCCGACCAATAACCAATAGCGGGATCTGGAGATCCATAATGGCTCCCACATATTTAACGATGACTTTAGTGATCGAATGAACCATTCACATACGATACCAATTCCCTTTGTCACGCGATATTTTACTTGTCCGAGGTTTGATCTTCGGTATCACTCTATACCTTGTTCAACCTCGTCTCCTGACAAGTACTCTTTACTCGTGGTATGTGGTCTCTTATGAACTTATTCATATGCTTGCAAGACATTAGACGACATTCCACCGAGAGGGCCCAGAGTATATCTATCCGTCATCGGGATGGACAAATCCCACTTGTTGATCCATATGCCTCAACTCATACTTTCCGATACTTAATCCCACCTTTATAACCACCCATTTACGCAGTGGCGTTTGATGTAATCAAAGTACCTTTCCGGTATAAGTGATTTACATGATCTCACGGTCATAAAGACTAGGTAACTATGTATCGAAAGCTTATAGCAAATAACTTAATGACGTGATCTTATGCTACGCTTAATTGGGTGTGTCCATTACATCATTCATACAATGATATAACCTTGTTATTAATAACATCCAATGTTCATGATTATGAAACTAATCATCTATTAATCAACAAGCTAGTTAAGAGGCTTACTAGGGACTCTTTGTTTGTTTACATAACACACATGTATCAATGTTTCGGTTAATACAATTATAGCATGGTATGTAAACATTATCATAAACACAAAGATATATAATAACCATTTATTATTGCCTCTTGGGCATATCTCCAACAGCCAGGTCCCAAGAGTCCTATCCGAGCTCGACTAGGTTACATTAAGATCTAATCTAATCTTTCCTTTGTCGGCGCCTTCTTGCCTTATTCATCAAGAATCCGTCTTCTGGTAGG
This sequence comes from Lolium multiflorum, assembly GCA_030979885.1. Lineage (NCBI taxonomy): Eukaryota > Viridiplantae > Streptophyta > Magnoliopsida > Poales > Poaceae > Lolium > Lolium multiflorum. The sequence continues at coordinate 245,047,426 of CM061750.1, forward strand.
TCTCCTTCGTTGCAACCGACGTACGGGCCTGCCTTAGTCTTGGACAATCTTTATGGGCCCCTAGTTGGGCCAAGGGACGTAGACTAATGTCGGGTACCCGAAGGGTAATTGCCACATCAATAGTGTTGTGCACCTTCGGGTGCATGGGTGGCAAATCCTCAGAGAGGGCATTGAGTAGGGTCGAAACATCTACTTCAGTATGGAGACACATAGAGGGTTCGACAACGTCCCAGATGGGGCGGATGCGGGGGCAACCTACGAACAAGTGCGAGAGATCTTCACGTTGACCAGGGAAGGACAAGCAATGGGGCGAGGGTACGCATCCGAACCGGTGAAGCAACACTCATGTCATGGTTTTGTGGAGGCGCATGACCTAGAAGAACACTCTCACTTTGAGAGGAGCAAAGAAGTCCCAGTGACAAAGTTGGTAGAGGGGTCAATGATGCGCGTGATGTACACGTCCGTTGGGAACCCCAAGAGGAAGGTGTGATGCGCACAGCAGCAAGTTTTCCCTCAGAAAGAAACCAAGGTTATCGAACCAGTAGGCGCCAAGAAGCACGTGAAGGTTGTTGGTGGAGGAGTGTAGTGCGGCGCAACACCGGTGAAACCGGCGCCAACGTGGAACCTGCACAACACAATCAAGATACTTTGCCCCAACATAACAGTGAGGTTGTCAATCTCACCGGCTTGCTGAAAACAAAGGATTAAGCGTATCGAGTGGAAAATGGTGTTTGTTTGCAAAGAACAGTAAAGAACAATGATTACAGTAGATTGTATTCAGATGTAAAAGAATGGACCGGGGTCCACAGTTCACAAGTGGTGTCTCTCCAATAAGATAACATGCTGGGTGAACAAATTACAGGTGGGAAATTGACAAATAAAGATTCAATACATATCAATGATGATTACTATGAGATTTAATCAGGGCATTACGACAAAGTACATAGACCGCTATCCAGCATGCATCTATGCCTAAATAATCCACCTTTGGGTTAGCATCCGCACCCCCTCCAGTATTAAGTTGTAAACAACAGATAATTGCATTAAGTATGGTGCGTAATGTAATCAACACAAATATCCTTAGACAAAGCATCGATGTTTACCCGAATAGCAACAACACATCCACAACCTTAGAACTTTCTGTCACTGTCCCAGATTAAATGGAGGCACGAACCCACTATCGAGCATAAATACTCCCTCTTGGAGTTACAAGTATCAACTTGGCCAGAGCCTCTACTAGCAACGGAGAGCATGCAAGAACATAAACAACACATATATGATAGATTGATAATCAACTTGACATAGTATTCTAGATTCATCGGATCCCACCAAACACAACATGTAGTATTACAAATAGATGATCTTGATCATGTTAGGCAGCTCACAAGATCTAAACAATGATAGCACAAGCGGAGAAGACAACCATCTAGCTACTGCTATGGACCCATAGTCCAAAGATGAACTACTCACGCATCAATCCGGAGGCGGGTGCTTGTTGCGCGTAGTGTACACGTCCGTTGGGAACCCCAAGAGGAAGGTATGATGCGCACAGCAGCAAGTTTCCCTCAGTATGAAACCAAGGTTATCGAACCAGTAGGAGCCAAGAAGCACGTGAAGGTTGTTGGTGGAGGAATGTAGTGTGGCGCAACACCAGTGAAACCGGCGCCAATGTGGAACCTGCACAACACAATCAAAGTAGTTTGCCCCAACGTAACAGTGAGGTTGTCAATCTCACTGGCTTGCTGAAAACAAAGGATTAAGCGTATCGAGTGGAAACTGGTGTTTGTTTGCAAAGAAGTAAAAACAGTAGAATGTATTCAGATGTAAAAGAATGGACCGGGGTCCACAGTTCACTAGTGGTGTCTCTCCAATAAGATAACTAACATGTTGGGTGAACAAATTACAGGCGGGCAATTGACAAATAAAGATTCAATACATATCAACGATGATTACTATGTGATTTAATCAGGGCATTACGACAAAGTACATAGACCGCTATCCAGCATGCATCTATGCCTAAATAATCCACCTTCAGGTTATCATCCGAACCCCTTCCGGTATTAAGTTGTAAACAACAAATAATTGCATTAAGTATGGCGTAATGTAATCAACACAAATATCCTTAGACAAAGCATCAATGTTTTATCCCTAGTAGCAACAGCACATCCACAACCTTAGAACTTTCTGTCACTGTCCCAGATTCAATGGAGGCATGAACCCACTATCGAGCATAATTACCCCCTCTTGAGTTACAAGTATCAACTTGGCAGAGCCTCTACTAGCAACGAAGAGCATGCAAGAACATAAACAACACATATATGATAGATTGATAATCAACTTAACATAATATTCTATATTCATCGGATCCCGCCAAACACAACATGTAGCATTACAAATAGATGATCTTGATCATGTTAGGCAGCTCACAAGATCTAAACAATGATAGCACAAGCGGAGAAGACAACCATCTAGCTACTGCTATGGACCCATAGTCCAAGGATGAACTACTCACGCATCAATCCGGAGGCGGGCATGATGATGTAGAGCCCTCCGGTGATGATTCCCCTCTCCGGCAGGGTGCCGGAGGCGATCTCCTGAATCCCGAGATGGGATTCGCGACGGCGGCGTCTCTGGAAGGTTTTCCGTATCGTGGCTCTCGGTACGGGGGTTTCGCGACGAAGGCTATATGTAGGCGGATGGGTAGGTCGGGCGTCACGAGGCCCACACAACAGGCGGCGCGGCCGGGGGGCCGCGCCGCCCTGTGTGTGGCCGCCTCGTGGCCCCACTTCGTTTCCCTTTCGGTCTTCTGGAAGCTTCGTGTAAAAATAGGACCCTGGGCGTTGATTTCGTCCAATTCCGAGAATATTTCCTTACTAGGATTTCTGAAACCAAAAATAGCAGAAACATCAACTGGCGCTTCATCTTGTTAATAGGTTAGTGCCGGAAAATGTATAATAATGTAAAGTATGTATAAAGCATTCAAGTATTGTCATAAAAGTAGCATGGAACATAAGAAATTATAGATACGTTTGAGACGTATCAAGCATCCCCAAGCTTAGTTCCTACTCGCCCTCGAGTAGGTAAACGATAACACAAATAATTTCTGAAGTGACATGCTACCAACATAATCTTGATCAACATTATTGTAAAGCATATGAGATGAATGGAGTGATCTGAACAAAAGATAGCTAACAAAGATAATGACTAAACAAATGAATCATATAGCAAAACTCATAAGCAATAAAACTTGCAAACACAAAGAAGTATCAATAAGACTTGCATAAGAGCTAACTCATAAGCAATAAATTCAAAGTAGAATGCATTGAAGCAACACAAAGGATGATTAAGTTTCAGCAGTTGCTTTCAACTTGTAACATGTATATCTCATGGATATTTGTCAACATAGAGTAATATAACAGGTGCAATAAGTAAACATGTAAGAATCAATGCACACAATTAACACAAGTGTTTGCTTCTAAGATAGAAAGAAGTGGGTAAACTGACTCAACAATAAAGTAAAAGAATGGCCCTTCGCAGAGGGAAGCATGGATTACTATTTTTGTGCTAGAGCTTTTGTTTTGAAAACATAGAAACAATTTTGTCAACGGTAGTAATAATTCATATGTGCTATGCATAATACTTCCTACAAGTTGCATGTCTCATGCATAGAGTATTAATAGTGCTCGCACCTTGTCCTAATCAGCTCGGAAAACACGGATTATCATCGCATAGCATATGTTTCAACCAAGTGTCACAAAGGGGTACCTCTATGCCGCCTGTACAAATGTCTAAGGAGAAAGCACGCATTGGATTTCTCGCTTTTGATTATTCTCAACTTAGACATCCATACCGGGACAACATAGACAACAGATAATGGGCTCCTCTTTTAATGCTTAAGCATTCAACAACAATTAATATTCTCATAAGAGATTGAGGTTGTATGTCCAAAAAACTTCCACCATGATACATGGCTTTAGTTAGCGGCCCAATGTTCTTCTCTAACATATGCATACTCAAACCATTTGATCATGAAATCGCACTTACTTCAGACAAGACGAACATGCATAGCATCTCACATGATATCCAACAAAGGTAAAGTTGATGGCGTCCCCAGAAACATGGTTACCGCTCAACAAGCAACTTATAAGAATTAAGACACATAACTACATATTCATCACCACAATAATTTTTAAGCTATTTGTCCCATGAGCTATATATTGTAAAGGTAAAGGAATGAAATTTAAAGGTAGCACTCAAGTAATTTACTTTGGAATGGCAGAAAAATACCACATAGTAGGTAGATATGGTGGACACAAATGGCATGGGTTTTGGCTCAAGGTGTTTGGATGCACGAGAAGCATTTCCTCTCAGTACAAGGTTTGGGCTAGCAAGGTTGTTTGAAGCAAACACAAGTATGAACAGGTACAACAAAACTTACACAAGAACATATTGCAAGCATTATAAGGCTCTACACTGTCTTCCATGTTCTTCAAACACTTTACCCGAAAATATCTAGACTTAGAGAGACCAATCATGCAAACCTAATTAAACAAGCCCTACGGTAGTTCTTCATTAATAGATTAAACTACATGATGCAAGAGCTTAAACATGATATATGAGAGTTCAAACAATTGCCAAGTTGCCAAACCATATGCAACATTTTCTGATTCCAACCAAATAGCAATTTAACGAAGCAATTTCAGCCTTCGCCATGAATATTAAAGCACAACTAAGAACACAAGTGTTCCATATGAAAAAGCGGAGCGTAATATCTCCAATATAAGAATGGTGGGATCCAACTTTATTCAAAACAAAACAAAAATAAAAGCAAACCGACGCTCCAAGTAAAGAACATAAGATTTGATGGAATAAAAATGTAGTTTCACTAGAAGTGACCTGATAATGTTGTCGATGAAGAAGGGGATGCCTTGGGCATCCCCAAGCTTAGATGCTTGAGTCTTCTTAAAATATGCAGGGATGAACCACCGGGGCATCCCCAAACTTAGACCTTTCACTCTTCTTGATCATAGTATATCATCCTCTTCTCTTGACCCTTGAAAACTTCCTCACACAAACTTCAAGCAAACTCATTAGAGGGTTAGTGCATAACCAAAATTCACATATTCAGAGGTGACACAATCATTCTTAACACTTCTGGACATTGCACAAAGCTTCTGAAAGTTAATGGAACAAAGAAACTCATTCAACATAGCAAAAGCGGCAATGCGAAATAAAAGGCAGAATCTGTCAAAAACAGAACAGTCTGTAAAGATGAATCTGGCAGGGGCACTTAACCTAATCAAATGGAAAAACTCAAAACTAATGAAAGTTGCGTACATATATGAGGATCACGCTCGTAAATTTGCAGATTTTTTCGATTTTTTATAGGGAGCTCTGCGAGAATTCGTGACAGACAGCAATGCTGTTTCTGCGCAGCGATCCAAAATATAGTATCAACTTTAACATAGAAACTTTACTTGGCAAAAAAACATGATAAGGAGAGGTTGCTACAGTAGTAAACAACTTCCAAGACTCAAAAATACAGTAAATAAAATAAAGCTTGGGTTATCTCCCAAGAAGTTCTTTTCTTTAACGCCTTTTAGCTAGGCGCAGAAAGTGCAAATCAAGTAACATCAAGAGAAGAAACATCAACATCATAACTTGTTCTAATAATAGAATCAAAAGGCAACTTCATTCTCTTTCTAGGGAAGTGTTCCATACCTTTCTTGAGAGGAAATTGATATTTAATATTACCTTCCCTCATATCAATAACAGCACCAACGGTTCGAAGAAAAGGTCTTCCCAACACAATAGGACAAGATGCATTGCATTCGATATCCAAGACAACAAAATCAACGGGGACAAGGTTATTTTTAACCGTAATGCGAACATTATCAATCCTCCCCAAAGGTTTCTTTTTAACATTATCGGCAAGATTAACATCTAAATAACAATTCTTCAATGGTGGCAAGTCAAGCATATCATAAATCTTTTTAGGCATAACAGAAATACTTGCACCAAGATCACATAAAGCATTACACTCAAAGTCGTTGAATTTCATCTTAATGATGGGCTCCCAACCATCTTCTAACTTCTTAGGAATATAAGCTTCAAGTTTTAATTTCTCTTCCCTAGCTTTAATGAGAGCATTTGTAATATGTTTCGTAAAGGCTAAATTTATAGCACTAGCATTGGGACTTCTAGCAAGTTTTTGTAAGAACTTTATAACTTCAGTAATATGACAATCATCAAAATCTAAACCATTATGTTCTACAGCAATGGAATCATTGTCACCAATATTTTGAAAAATTTCAGCAGTTTTATCACAAGCAGTTTCAGCAATTTCAGGCAATTTTGTACGCTTTGCACTAGGAGTAGAAACATTGCCAACACCAATTATTTTACCATTGATAGTAGGAGGTGTAGCAACATGTGAAGAATCAGCATTACTAGTGGTGGTAATAGTCTATACTTTAGCTACATTATTCTCTTTAGCAAGTTTTTCTTTTTCTTCTCTATCCCACCTAGCATGCAATTCAGCCAACAATCTAATATTATCATTAATTCGAACTTGGATGGCATTTGTTTTAGCAAACCTAGCATCTTTAACTTCCTCAGGCATAACTTTCAATTTTAAAAGATCAACATCAAGAGCAAGACTATCAACCTTGGAAGCAAGAATATCAATTTTACCAAGCTTTTCTTCAACAGTTTTATTGAAAGCAGTTTGTGTACTAATAAATTCTTTAAGCATCACTTCAAGACCAGAGGGTACACTCTTATTATTGTTGTAAGAATTACCATAAGAATTACCATAACCATTACCATTATTAGAAGGATATGGCCTATAGTTGTTGTTACCATAATTATTCCTATAAGCATTGTTGTTGAAATTATTGTTCTTAATGAAATTCACATCAACATTTTCTTCTTGAGCAACCAATGAAGCTAAAGGAACATTATTAGGATCAATATGAGATCTACCATTTGCAAGCATAGACATAATAGCATCAATCTTATCACCCAAAGAAGAGGTTTCTTCAACAGAATTTACCTTCTTACCTTGAGGAGTTCTTTCAGTGTGCCATTCAGAGTAATTGATCATCATATCATCAAGTAGTTTAGTTGCGGCGCCCAGGGTGATGGACATAAAAGTACCTCCAGCAGCTGAATCCAATAGGTTCCTCGAGGAAAAATTCAATCCTGCATAAAAGGTTTGGATGATCATCCAAGTAGTCAGTCCATGGGTTGGGCAATTCTTTACCAAAGGTTTCATTCTCTACCATGCTTGAGAAACATGTTCATTATCAAATTGTTTAAAGTTCATTATGCTACTTCTCAAAGATATAATCTTAGCAGGAGGATAATATTTACTAATAAAAGCATCTTTACATTTAGTCCATGAATCAATACTATTTTTAGGCAAAGAAAGCAACCAATCTTTAGCTCTTCCTCTTAAGGAGAAAGGAAACAATTTCAGTTTTATAATATCACCATCTATATCCTTATACTTTTGCATTTCACAAAGTTCAACAAAATTATTAAGATGGGCAGCAGCATCATCAGTACTAACACCAGAAAATTGCTCTCTCATAACAAGATTCAGTAAAGCAGGTTTAATTTCATAGAATTCTGCTGTAGTAGCAGGTGGAGCAATAGGAGTACATATAAAATCATTATTATTTGTGCTAGTGAAATCACACAACTTAGTATTTTCAGGAGTACCCATTATAACAGTAGTAAAGTAAACTAGGCAAATAAAGTAAAGACAAGTAACTAATTTTTTGTGTTTTGATATAGAGCTAGTAAATAAAACAGTAAATAAAGTAACTAAATTTTTTGTGTTTTTAATATGAAGCAAACAAGACAGTAAATAAAATAAAGTAAAGCAAGACAAAAACAAAGTAAAGAGATTGGAAGTGGAGACTCCCTTGCAGTGTCTTGATCTCCCACAACGGCGCCAGAAAGAGATGCTTGTTGCGCGTAGTGTACACGTCCGTTGGGAACCCCAAGAGGAAGGTATGATGCGCACAGCAAGTTTCCCTCAGTATGAAACCAAGGTTATCGAACCAGTAGCCAAGAAGCACGTGAAGGTTGTTGGTGGAGGAATGTAGTGCGGCGCAACACCATGAAACCGGCGTCAACGTGGAACTGCACAACACAATCAAAGTACTTTGCCCCAACGTAACAGTGAGGTTGTCAATCTCACCGGCTTGCTGAAAACAAAGGATTAAGCGTATCGAGTGGAAAATGGTGTTTGTTTGCAAAGAACAAGTAGAACAGTAGAATGTATTCAGATGTAAAAGAATGGACCGGGGTCCACAGTTCACTAGTGGTGTCTCTCCAATAAGATAACTAACATGCTGGGTGAACAAATTACAGGCGGCAATTGACAAATAAAGATTCAATACATATCAACGATGATTACTATGTGATTTAATCAGGGCATTACGACAAAGTACATAGACCGGTATCCAGCATGCATCTATGCCTAAATAATCCACCTTCAGGTTATCATCCGAACCCCTTCCGGTATTAAGTTGTAAACAACAGATAATTGCATTAAGTATGGCGCGTAATGTAATCAACACAAATATCCTTAGACAAAGCATCAATGTTTTATCCCTAGTAACAACACATCCACAACCTTAGAACTTTCTGTCACTGTCCCAGATTCAATGGAGGCATGAACCCACTATCGAGCATAATTACCCCCTCTTGGAGTTACAAGTATCAACTTGGCCAGAGCCTCTACTAGCAACGGAGAGCATGCAAGAACATAAACAACACATATATGATAGATTGATAATCAACTTAACATAATATTCTATATTCATCGGATCCCGCCAAACACAACATGTAGCATTACAAATAGATGATCTTGATCATGTTAGGCAGCTCACAAGATCTAAACAATGATAGCACAAGCGGAGAAGACAACCATCTAGCTACTGCTATGGACCCATAGTCCAAGGATGAACTACTCACGCATCAATCCGGAGGCGAGCATGATGATGTAGAGCCCCTCCGGTGATGATTCCCCTCTCCGGCAGGGTGCCGGAGCGATCTCCTGAATCCCCGAGATGGGATTCGGCGGCGTCTCTGCAAGGTTTTCCGTATCGTGGCTCTCGGTACGGGGTTTCGCGACGAAGGCTATATGTAGGCGGAAGGGTAGGTCGGGCGTCACGAGGGCCCACACAACAGGCGGTGCGGCCGGGCCTGGGCCTGGCCGCTGCCCTAGTGTCGGCCGCCTCGTGGCCCCACTTCGTTCCCTTTCGGTCTTACGGAAGCTTCGTGTAAAAATAGGACCGGGCGTTGATTTCGTCCAATTCCGAGAATATTTCCTTACTAGGATTTCGAAACCAAAAACAGCAGAAAATATGGCGCGCGGCATCTTATTAATAGGTAAGTGCCGGAAAATGATAATAATGTTGTAAAGTATGTATAAAACATTCAAGTATTGTCATAAAAGTAGCATGGAACATAAGAAATTATAGATACGTTTGAGACGTATCAGCGGGCATGATGATGTAGAGCCCTCCGGTGATGATTCCCCTCTCCGGCAGGGTGCCGGAGGCGATCTCCTGAAACCCCCAAGATGGGATTGGCGGCGGCGGCGTCTGGAAGGTTTTCCGTATTGTGGCTCTCGGTAGGGGTTTTCGGAAGGCTTTAAGTAGGCGGAAAGGCAGGTCAGGGGCGACGAGGGACCCACACGCTAGGCCGCGCGGGCCCAAGCCCGCGCCGCCCTAGTGTGGCGTCGCCTCACGGCCCCACTTCGTATCTCCTCTGGTCTTCTGGAAGCTTCGTGGAAAAATAGGACCCTGGCGTTGATTTCGTCCAATTCCGAGAATATTTCCTTTGTAGGATTTCTGAAACCAAAAACAGCAGAAAACAACAACTGGTACTTCGGCATCTTGTTAATAGGTTAGTGCGGAAAATGTATAATACTGTAAAGTGTGTATAAAACATTCAGGTATTATCATAAAAGTAGCATGGAGCATCAGAAATTATAGATACGTTTGAGACGTATCAAGCATCCCCAAGCTTAGTTCCTACTCGCCCTCGAGTAGGTAAACGATAACACAAATAATTTCTGAAGTGACATGCTACCAACATAACCTTGATCAACATTATTGTAAAGCATATGAGATGGATGGAGTGATCTGAAGCAAAAGATTGCTAACAAAAGATGATGACTAAACAAATGAATCATATAGCAAAACTTTTCATGAATAGTACTTTCAAGACAAGCATCAACAAGACTTGCATAAGAGCTAACTCATAAGCAATAAATTCAAAGTAGAATGCATTGAAGAAACACAAAGGATGATTAAGTTTCAGCAATTGCTTTCAACTTGTAACATGTATATCTCATGGATATTTGTCAACATAGAGTAATATAATAAGTGCAATAGGTAAACACGTAATAATCAATGCACACAGTTAACACAAGTGTTTGCTTCTAAGATAGAAAGAAGTGGGTAGACTGACTCAACATAAAGTAAAAGAATGGCCCTTCGCAGAGGGAAGCATGGATTACTATTTTTGTGCAAGAGCTTTTATTTTGAAAACATAGAAACAATTTTGTCAACGGTAGTAATAATTCATATGTGCTATGCATAATACTTCCTACAAGTTGCAAGTCTCATGCATAGAGTACTAATAGTGCTCGCACCTTGTCCTAATCAGCTCGGATAACACGGATTATCATTGCATGGCATATGTTTCAACCAAGTGTCACAAAGGGGTACCTCTATGCCGCATGTACAAAGGTCTAAGGAGAAAGCACGCATTGGATTTATCGCTTTTGATTATTCTCAACTTAGACATCCATACCGGGAACATAGACAACAGATAATGGACTCCTCTTTTAATGCATAAGCATTCAACAACAGATAATATTCTCATAAGAGATTGAGGTTGTATGTCCAAACTGAAACTTCCACCATGATACATGGCTTTTGTTAGCGGCCCAATGTTCTTCTATAACAATATGCATACTCAAACCATTTGATCATGAAATCACACTTACTTCAGACAAGACGAACATGCATAGCATCTCACATGATATCTGTCGGGGGTGCTCCTCGACAATGCCCTCCGGTAGGGGCTTAGGGTTGACGGAATCCTGCAAGCTGATACGAGACATTGGTTCACAGACAAACGGGGAGAGCGATTTACCCAGGTTCGGGGCCCTCGATGAGGTAAAACCCTTACGTCCTGCTTGTCTGTTCTTGATTATGATGAAAATAGGTTACAATGGGGTGCCGAATAGTTCGGCTGAGATCTCGTCGAGATGCTAAGCTTAATGATGACCTAGCTCTAGGCTTTTGGTGGCTAGGATTGCTAAGGTTGATTGTGTCCCTCGGCAGCCCCTCTCCTGGCCTTTATATAGGAGGCCAGGTCTCAAGAGGTCTAACCGAGCACGACTAGGTTTACAATAGTTTTAGATCTAATCTTTCCTTGTTCGGCTGCTTCTTTGTCTTGCTTGCCAAGGAACCTTCTGGTGCACCGCCCGGATGGGCCGCCTTTCCTCCAAGTGCCTTCATGGGCCTCCAACTAGAAGATATAGGATAGGGCAATGTCGGTTACTCAAAGGGTAATGCCCACGTCAGTAGCCCCGAGTGTCTAGCCGAAGATAATTCGGGTAGAGACTAAAACATGGCCTTTTCTAATGTCCTTCTTCTTGATTGTCCTTGTTCTATCGGGTGCGCGTCAGCGCTCCCGATGGGAGTAGCCCCCGAGTCTAAGTACGGATGCCTGCAATCCGTGCATAGACTCAAGTTGTACCACTCGAATATTTTTTGCTCTGCCGAAGGTTTTCTGCAAATCATCTTCTTTATACAAGGGATAATGAGTAACGCGCCCAACTTTTGTTGGTTAACTGCCGATGGCAAAACAACGTTACCCTGCACAGAATCAAGTCCCCGGGCATGATCCTGGAGTGCAAAAAACTTTTATCGGGTGCACAACCAGTGCTCCCGATGGGAGTAGCCCCCGAGTCTGGACACGAACGCTTTATGCTCGGGTGCAGACTTAAGTTGAACATTCCATTCCTTTCTCCAAATATATCTTCGAGTCCTCATTCTTTCGAATGCGCATCTTCTTTTTATCGGGTGCGCGTCAGCGCTCCCGATGGGAGTAGCCCTCGAGTCTAGGCGTGAATGCTTTGCAATCTACGCATAGACTCACTATCTGATAGATTCTTTTATTCCTTCGAATGTTTTAAACATGACGTCATTGATGACGCTTTGCTAACATCTTGATTTGGATTGACAGGACGTGACCTGCTGGGCCTATTCTGCCTCTGCCCAACCTCGTTTTTAAGCAACATCCACTTTTCATGCACAGTTACCGAGGTGCCTCCTCGATTTCCGCAATCCTTAACGAAAAAGGACCACTTAAAGAACAAAAAACTCTGGTCCTTCCCAGTCTTGCCATAACGCCTCTTCGTCCTTCTCCTTCTTCCTTCCTCCACAACTGCTGCGCCGCCACCACCATTTTTCGATCCTTCCTTGATCTCACGATGGTGAAGAAGAAGAGCGTTACCACCGCCGCCAGCTCCACCAGCGGAGGCGCCGCCGCCAAACCCCCTCGATTCCTCCGAAGGGCGCTCCAAGCGCTCCTCCCCCATTTCCGGTGCCGCCAGCACCGTCAAGTTCGGTGGCCAAGCCCGGAGATTGGACTGCGTCTACAGTCACCAAGCGTGACGAGAAAAGATCCCGAAGCCTGGGACTTATCTCCTCTAATGAGGGGAATGTGATCTTGCCAGGTGCGATTTCTCGGCCTAATCCCCCTGCCGGTTTCACCGTGATGTTCTTGTCGTTCTTATATCGAGGCCTTTTGCTCCCCGCTCACGAATTCCTCCTCCACCTCTTGCGAACTTATGAGATCCAATTTACTCCCAACTCAATCTTCCACGTTGCTGTGTTCATCACCCTTTGCGAGGCATTTCTGGGTATCAAACCTCATTTTGGGCTATGGAAAAAGATCTTCTATGTGAAGAGATATAGCAGTAGTAATGGACCCTTTGTCACCGGAGGAGTAGGGTTCGTAGCTCGTTCAGAGGTCAATTACTTCAATTTCCCAATGAGAGAATCTGTGCAAGGGTGGAGACTCAAATGGTTTTACGTCAAGGATTCCTCGTCACCCGAATCCCAGCTCCCTTGCTTTACCGATGTCTTTGAAGCCAAGCCTAAAAATTCCTGGAAGAACATTCTCTCTCCCGACGAAAAAGTAGCAGCCGACGAATTATTTGCCAAATTTCTTCGAATCAAAGAGGCCGATGGCCAAACCATGGTCGGCACAGAGGTGGCAGCAGTGTTCCTGAAGCGTCGGGTCCAACCAGCCATGGCCAGAGTTCATCCGATGTGGTTGTATTCAGGCCCAAAGGACGTAACCAGGGTTAATGCTGCCGAACTGTCGGAGAAGGAGCTGCTTGATGAAGTCCGTCGCCTTACTTTCTTCAGTCAAGAAGATTCGATCTCGTTGACATGTGCTTACTCTCCCCTTGATGCTGATCATCTACCGCCCGAGGTATCTTTCCCTTCTAAATCCTTACTGCACTTCTCTTAATTAACATAATTACCATTGTACTTATTCGTATTCCCTTTCGACAGGTTCCCATAGTCTCTGGGAATTTGCATGATTCACCAAACGATACCTCTGAAGGAAGAGGCTCCTCAGTGCCCATTGATTTTCACACTGTCGAGCATACAAGCCCAGAAAGCGATGACGATCCGATAGATTCTGAAACTGTCCACACCGATCTCCCTCCCCCAGCCGATGACGCTTGCAACACAGAGGGATCAATGCATGATGATGACGCTGATCATGATGCCTTTGTTGATGCAGCTGTGGAGGAGGCCAAAGCTTCACCCGCGAAGAGATCAATCGGCGGTTTCGCCGATGAAGACGACCTCCTCGACTGGTAAGTACTTCCTGCTCTATCGTCTTATTTGGTCCTCTTATTTCTTACATTCGTTTTATAACTTTCAACGATCATTTCCCTTTTTGCAGGGACGAAGGTTTCATCGAGCCTCCGTCCAAGAAAGCTAAACCCGACACCGCTCCGCCGGCCGCTGCAGCTTCCGAAGCTTCAGCTCCTCAAGCAGCTCCCGCTCAGGCCTCGACTGCTTCTTCCCTTTCCAAGGGAAAGGAGGTTCCTGCCACCACCATGACTCCTCCTTCTGTAAGTCCCTTTTGAATACAACGCGAATTTCTTGAAATATGCCTTGTCTAGTGATTCTTCTCAATTTAAGGACTTGCGAGGCGTCATATCTTCCTTGGAGGCGTTTGCCTCTCAATTTACCTCTCTGGAGGCGGACAACGTTCGGCTGCAGGAGGAGGTTAAATCTTCCTCTTCGAAGTTGGACGGCGCCATTAAGAAGGCTGCCATGGCTCGCCAGGAGGTCGACTCCCTGAAGGAGGAGCTGGGCAAACTGAAGGAGAAGCTGAAAGAGGAGGAAACTCGGGCAGCCGAAAAGGATGAGCTCCTTCGACAGTGTTCTTTGGCTCTACTTGGTAAGCTCTTTTATACGCCACTGCTGATTATTACTCTTACGGATTCATTCCTTTATCAATGATCTTTTCCAATTTTATCTTTTTTTAGAAGGCGCCAACATTCCCGCTGCTGCCTTGGACACGGTTCCAAACAACTCTCCAGCAAATGGTGTGTCAATGTATCTTGCCTCCTACCAACTCATGCGTGAGCTTCTTGAAAGGGGGAAAGGTGCCCTGGCGCGGATGCATTTGATGATTTTCCCCAAGCTCAAGCAGGACAAGACTCTGGGGCAGTTGGTCGAAGCCTTCGCGGTTGACACCAAGGAGGTTATCAAGGTATTCAAGCGTACTTCGCGTACCTATGGTGCCCTTCTCGCCTTCCAACTTATGATGGGTCATGGCTTTAAGGCTAATATCGAAGAGATGACTAAGGAGCTGCCGAAAGGGCAAGATGGGCAATTTGTTGACTTAAGCGTCTTTACAACGCCTGCCCTTACTTGTGCTCGTCAGCTCCTTGAGCTAGTTTCATCAAGAAAGACATCGACTGGACCCAGTCTATCTACCCAGACCCAAGGTCCTTGACTTTTGTAACAAACTTTCTTCGGGCTATTGTGGAACATTGTTCTTTTGCAAAACTTGTGCTTGTAATAAACTCCGTGTTTGGCAGTGTTGCCAGCACACCTTTATTATGATATTTTTACTTGCACCTCTCCCGATGGGAGTTTCCTTAGGCGCTCAATTTGACCATGTCTGTCATCCTTTTTTCTAACGCTGTTTTCGCAGGTTTTCCCAGTACCGTCATTTGTCGATGACTCTTCGGGTGCTCTTCCTCAAGTTGATCGGATCCAGCGTATGAAGGATCGGATCACTCAGATGGAAAAGGAATTGCGCAGTACTTACGCCTTAGCTGCAATTGTTAATAAGAAGAGCGAGATTGCAGCCGACGTGGAGCGATACGCTCTTACTGAACTGCACAAAGCTACCGAGAGTTTGAACTGTAAGTTTCTTGGTCCCGACTTCCTTTTGTTGACAACGCCTTGTCTGATCCTCTGATTACTCCCTTGCCAGTCATATCTCTGAACCATGCGGAGGAAAATAAACGGATTCACGAGCGTGTACATGCTTTAACCCAGCTGTCCTCAGCCGAAGAGATTTTCTGGCGGGAACACTCGAAGGCTTCGACTGTTGCACAATTTCAGGATCGGGTTCAGCAAGTCCACCATTTCTTCGACAAGTGCTACAAAGCAATGAGGGTGGTTTGGAAGACAATGTTCCCTTTAAACGCAGTTCCCCCTACGCTGCTGACTTTGATGTCTAAGTTTAGAAATGCTAAGAAGATTCGAGACTTGGTGCAAGCTCAAGTTTTTGCAGGGGCCAGGTTCACGCTTGCCCTTGTACTTGCTCGTTATCCCTCAAGGTCTGTCTATTGCCAACGCATGGCGACTTAGAGGTACTGTATCCGAAGGTATTGTTGCCCGCCAATATAATTATTGACAGGCTTGAGAAGGATTCACAGGTGCCTGAAGAAAAGGAAACTCCACAAGGGTGAATTCAGAAATTGATGTTACTTTGTAAATAGGTTTTTCTGGCTACTTTATCCAGGTGTTGAGGATTGTTTAGCCGAAGCTTTTTATTCGGTGGATACATGTAGATGTATTTTTACCGTGTTAATGCCGTTGGCAAGTTTTGAAGGAGCAAATCTTAATTGCCCGTTTAAATGTATGTGTACTCGTTGGTCAGCAAAACGTTTGAGTGATCAGCTCGTGTTGCAGGTTTTGCTAAACCTGTTGTATGCGCAACTTTGCTTTCAACCGATGTATGTTTCGACAGGCACTCCCGAATATTTCGGGTGCAGTGGTCCTGCCGATGAGCCCGTTGTTCTTTGATATTTCCATAGGTAAAATATCGAACGTGGGTTGTATTATGTGTATTCTCGCTATTTGCGGCACTCGTAGAGGCATCTATAGCAGAGGGAAGGATTAGCATCCTTGTGTGCTTTGTATCTTTTAGCACTCGTAGAGGCTTTTTCTTTTTGAAACACGATCTTCTGCCGCGGACTATGTTGCATAGTGATGCGGATTAGTCGTTTTGAATTACTGCAATTCTTAACAAAAGATCGAAACTTAAGTTCTCATTAATAAGATAAGCACGAGACTAGAGGGCGAAAAAAGGAAGGCCCTGTTTAAAATAAAGGGAAAAAATGTAAATGCTAATAAATTGCTTAAGCAAGGAAGGGATTCTTCTCGTCTTCTGGCTTTTTCACCACGTTAGTGGTTGCTGCAGCGTTGTTGATTTCACCAAGGGTCTGGGGTGGTTGCCAGCGTATTGCCTGTGCCGTCAACTGCCGAACCCTTTGCTGCGGAAGCTTTAGCTGCCGAAGCTTCTGCTGCCGAGGCTTCCGCTGCCGAGGCTTTAAGAGCAAGGTCGGCTTGCTTCTTCTTGATTTCCTTATCCTGTTTCTCCTCCTTGATTTCGCGTATCGACAGCTTGGGTGGAGGATTGATAATTTCTTGTTTGAACCCAAACTTCGCGGCAATCCTCTGAAAATCGCGATCACAATTGTCCGAGCGTGAAAAACTTCCATAGACTGTGATGTTTGTCCCGTTGTTCCCAGGCATTTTCAGCTTAAGGTACGCGTAGTGCGGCACAGCCATGAACTTGGCATAAGCTGGTCTTCCGAGTATAGCGTGATACTGTGACTCCCAGTTCACTACTTCAAACTCAATCTTTTCCTTCCTGAAGTTATCGGTCTTGCCAAAGACGACGTTCAGGTAAACTTTGCCAAGAGAGTAACCCGGCGTAGTTGGAAGGATCAAATGGAAAAAGTGTCTGTTTCTTCTAGCATCCTCATGGTGATCCCCATACTCTTGATTGTGTCGACGAAAATCAGGTTTAACCCGCTTCCACCATCCATAAAGACTTTGCTCATCTTGAATCCCCCTATCTGTGCCTCGACTACTAAGGCAGCGTGTCCTGGTTTCGGTATGGTCATCGGGTGATCTGCTCGACTGAACGTAATGTTCTGAGAGGACCACTCGACATACTCGGGGATGTTTGCCATGATGCTTTCAGCCAGATTAATCTCTCGGGTGAGCTTCTTCATCTCTCTTCTCGAAACTCCTGTCCTATGGATCATGCTCATCTGCCCACGTGGTGGTGGGAACGCCTCGTTGGGTTGATGAGGTTGGGCCTGGTGGACTTGATGCTGCTGTGGAGGTGGGGGTGGAGGTGGCGGTTGCTGTCCTGACTGCTGGATGAGTTTGTGCATGTCGAGGAACTGCCGACAGTCCCTGAGCAAGTGACTCGACTTCGTTTTGCCGTCATTGGAATCGACATACGAGTGTAGGTAACAGGGGGCGTTGATCTGCTCAGCGTAGGGTAGCTCAGGAGTCCTCTGCTGCCGTGGTTTATAGTTGCCACGGTTCCCAGAGTTATTTTGATTACCGTCATGTCGATCGTCTCTTCTTTCGTCATACCGATCGTCATGTCGATCGGAGTATCCTGCGGCTACCAGGTTGTTGTCGTCATAGTTGCGGTTCTTCCTTCTCTTGTGGCGATCCCTTCGGCCACCTGAGTCGTGCTTCGGCTGGTCGTCATCTTCATCGTTGCTGCGCTGCCGCGGTTTTCGCACGTTGTCCTCACCATCAGCCCAGCTGTTGGCGATTTCCATTAACTTGGTAATGGTTTTTGGCTTTTTGCGTGCTAGTTCTTCTATGTAGCTTTCACGTCGGACGCCATCGCTGAAAGCGTCGATTGCTCTGTCGACAGATACATCTTCGGCATCGTTTAGGAGTTTGGTGAATCTCCCGATGTATGAGCGCATCGACTCCTTCTGCTTCTGCTGGCAGTTGCGTAACTCTTCAATCCCGACGGGTCTCTTGTATGTTGCCTGGAAATTAGCAACAAAGGCGTCCACTAGGTCGTCCCATGATTTAATGGAACCCTTCGGCAGCCCCCTTAACCAGGCTCGCGCTGAATCCTTTAAGTAGAGCTGCAAGCACTGCATTGCTGCTATCTGGTTCCCCTTATGCAGAATCACAGTCTGCAGGTAATCGTCTATCCAAGATCTTGGTTCCTGCTGCCCATCGTACTTGGCAGCGTCGGTAGGAGTAGGCTTGAACTTCTTGGGCGGCATCGTCTCGCGGATTTTGTAGCTCAAACAATCGGCTCCCCTGAGTTCTCCATCGTACTCCTGATCCTCATCCGAAGAATCACTGTCGTCGTCCTTCCTGGTGGCGCGTCGTCGCCTTGCTTTATCGATCCTGCTCTGGGTGATTTCGTCCCGAGCATCTCTCGTATGATATTTTGAACCACTAGCCTGTGCCGTGCTCTTTTCCTTTTGCGGAACTAGATTTTTTCCCAATATCGTGAGACTTTCTAGGGCGCCTCGGTGAGCTTGAGCCATGGATCCTTCAGGGCGCTGGTTGATGATGTACGCAGCGAGATTGGCAGTTGCTCCCGCAACGTTTTTCGGCCGTGGCATGCCCGCGGTGTCCATGGTCATAAAGGACTTGGTTAGGTTTGACGTTATTTCTCTAGCGTCGTCTTCCGAGAGCCTGGACAGCCTTGACCGGTGCTTGCCTCCCCCATGGGTACTTCGAGAGACGCTTCCTTGCAAGGCTCTCTGTCGCTCGCTGGATCGGTCTGCCGCAGATAGACGTCTCTCGAGGGTGGCTTGCTCTCTCGACAGGTGCTCCCGGTTTTTCTCTAGTATAGAGCGGTAGGAAGGGTTCCAACCGAGGTTCCTGCGGGGAGCGGGGTGTTGTTAAGCACGGCTGCCCTAGCTGTCGCCCACTCTTCGTCTGCGATGGTGTAATCGCTGTCGCGGTTGCTGGCGCTGTTCTCAAGCTTGCTCGCCTACTAGAACGAGGCGTGTGGTCTCCGTCTCCTGTGCCCTGTGTTGTTGGCGGCATAAACTTGATGATGTGCCGTTCCTCGGGTGGTTCCTCGGACGATGCTGTCGACACTGTCTTCTCCCGATGAATATTGGGCATTGCAGATGAACGGTTTGTCGTTCGACCCCGAGCCGTGCCTGGCGTCGCAGTTCAAGCAGTAGTACGAGGTTAACTCCGAAGATATGGGATCGTCGGATCCTACCGACATGGAAGGCGCCGAACGGGGAGTCGAGGGCGCGGGCGAACTCATCGATCCTGTCAGACCAGCCAACAGGTCGAGTGATGATGACGTGCTAGGACTCGTTGATCCGGAGGTGGGTGATTCCAGCAGCTGAAGAATTCCTTCTGCGTTGACGTTGTAGTGGACGCTGCCGATGGTCATCTCCATGTTTCCTTGTAGATCCGAAAAGTTTGATCGAGAAGAATCGCTGTGCGGCGTGAACTCATAGGAGCCGAATCGAATCGGACTTCCCAGGTTTGGTGATGACGGTGTCGATGAAAACGTTGATGACATGACTGGATCTGCCGATGACCGATCTTGCGCCAGCAGGGTTCCCACAGACGGCGCCAATTGTCAGGGGTGCTCCTCGACAATGCCCTCCGGTAGGGGCTTAGGGTTGACGGAATCCTGCAGGATACGAGACATCGGTTCACAGACAAACGGGGAGAGCGATTTACCCAGGTTCGGGGCCCTCGATGAGGTAAAACCCTTACGTCCTGCTTGTCTGTTCTTGATTATGATGAAAATAGGTTACAATGGGGTGCCGAATAATTCGGCTGAGATCTCGTCGAGATGCTAAGCTTAATGATGACCTAGCTCTAGGCTTTTGGTGGCTAGGATTGCTAAGGTTGATTGTGTCCCTTGGCAGCCCCTCTCCTGGCCTTTATATAGGAGGCCAGGTCTCAAGAGGTCTAACCGAGCACGACTAGGTTTACAATAGTTTTAGATCTAATCTTTCCTTGTTCGGCTGCTTCTTTGTCTTGCTTGCCAAGGAACCTTCTGCATGGGCCGCCTTTCCTCCAAGTGCCTTCATGGGCCTCCAACTAGAAGATATAGGATAGGGAAATGTCGGTTACTCAAAGGGTAATGCCCACGTCAATATCCAACAAAGGTAAAAAGTTGATGGCGTCCCCAGAAACATGGTTACCGCTCAACAAGCAACTTATAAGAACTAAGACACATAACTACATATTCATCACCACAATAGTTTTTAAGCTATTTTTCCCATGAGCTATATATTGCAAAGATAAAGGAATGAAATTTTAAAGGTAGCACTCAAGTAATTTACTTTGGAATGGCAGAAAAATACCACATAGTAGGTAGATATGGTGGACACAAATGGCATGGGTTTTGGCTCAAGGTGTTTGGATGCACGAGAAGCATTTCCTCTCAGTACAAGGTTTGGGCTAGCAAGGTTGTTTGAAGCAAACACAAGTATGAACAGGTACAGCAAAACTTACACAAGAACATATTGCAAACATTATAAGAATCTACACTATCTTCCTTGTTGTTCAAACACTTTACCAGAAAATATCTAGACTTAGAGAGACCAATCATGCAAACCAAATTTAACAAGCTCTATGGTAGTTCTCAATTAATAGATTAAACTACATGATGCAAGAGCTTAAACATGATCTATGAGAGCTCAAAACAATTTCCCAGTTATTCCAAACCATATGAAGCATTTTTTGATTCCAACCAAATAGCAATCAACGAAGCAATTTCAGCCTTTGCCATGAACATTAAAGCACAATTAAGAACACAAGTGTTCCATATGAAAAAGCGGAGCGTAATATCTCCAATATAAGGATGGTGGGATCCAACTTTATTCAAACCAAAACAAAAATAAAAGCAAACCGACGCTCCAAGTAAAGAACATAAGATGTGACGGAATAAAAATATAGTTTCACTAGAAGTGACCTGATAAGTTGTCGATGAAAAATGCCTTGGGCATCCCCAAGCTTTAAGCTTCTTTCTTAAAATGAATGATACGTCCATTTTGCATCACTATTTTATATCATAATTTGCTGTTATTCATTGATATATTTCATATTTAGAGATGATACTTATGTTATTTCACCTATTTTGCATGTTTCATGATCATTGGAGAATTATTCACCGGAGTCAGGATTCTGCTGGAAAAAGCACCGTCAGGACACCATATTTCTGAAGATCAACAATTGACGGCAATTATACGAAAATCCTATTTTTCCAGAAGACGAAGGGAGCCAAAAGGAGGGGCCGAGAGGGGCCACCATGGCCCCCCCATAGGCCGGCGTGGGCCCTGCCCTGGCCGCGCATGTGGGGAGGGGGCCCACAGCCCCCTCTGGCCGCCTCTCCTTCGCGTACTTCTTCACCCAGAAAACCTAAGCCAAGGGAGTTACGGAGAATAGCCAGAGTCGCCTCTGCGGGGCAGAGAAACACCAGAGAGAAAAGAGCTCCGGCGGGCAGGAATCCGCCGGGGAAATCCCTCCCGGAGGGGGAAATCGACGCCATCGCCATCGTCATCGAGCTGGACATCATCTCCATCATCATCACCATCATCTCCATCATCATCACCGCCATCTCCACCGCTGCATCTCGTCACCGCTGTAACAATTAGGGTTGGATCTTGATTGTTTGATAGGGGAAACTCTCCCGGTATTGATTTCTACTTGTTATTGATGCTATTGAGTGAAACCATTGAACCAAGGTTTATGTTCAGATTGTTATTCATCATCATATCACCTCTGATCATGTTCCATATGATGTCTCGTGAGTAGTTCGTTTAGTTCTTGAGGACATGGGTGAAGTCTAAATGTTAGTAGTGAATTATTGTTGAGTAGTATTCAATGTTATGATATTTAAGTTGTGGTGTTACTCTTCTAGTGGTGTCATGTGAACGTCGACTACATGATACTTCACCTTTATGGGCCTAGGGGAGTACATCTTGTATTCGTTTGCTAATTGTGGGGTTGCCGGAGCGACAGAAACCTAAACCCCCGTTAGTATATCGGTGCAGGAGGGATAGCAGGATCTCAGAGTTTAAGGCTGTGGTTAGATTTATCTTAATTACTTTCTTGTATTTGCGGATGCTTGCAAGGGGTATAATCACAAGTATGTATTAGTCCTAGGAAGGGCAGTGCATTAGCATAGGTTCACCCACACAACACTTATCAAAACAATGAAGATTAATCAGCTGTATGAAGCGAAAGCACTAGACTAAAATCCCCGTGTGTCCTCAAGAACGTTTGGTCATTATAAGTAAACAAACCGGCTTGTCCTTTGTGCTAAAAAGGATTGGGCCACTCGCTGCAATTATTTCTCTCGCAATTTACTTACTCGTACTTTATTTATCTGCTATATCAAAACCCCCTGAATACTTGTCTGTGAGCATTTACAGTGAATCCTTCATCGAAACTGCTTGTCAACACCTTCTGCTCCTCGTTGGGTTCGACACTCTTATTTATCGAAAGTACTACGATACACCCCCTATACTTGTGGGTCATCAAGACTATTTTCTGGTTGCTGATTTTGTTTCTGCTTGCTGCTATAAGTCATTATGGAGAGATCCTCCCTTGAATTTCTATTTGGGAAATCTACTACTACTGCAACGGTAGTGGATGAGGCGCCAGGTGAGGAAGTAATACCATATAAAATACCTATGAAAATTATTGAACGTGTTGTGGATAACCGCTATGAAGGGGATGGAACTGTCATCCTGGAGATCATTTACTGTTTTTACATGAATTATGCGGGTTATTCAAATGTGCAGGTATTTCAATGGATGAAGTTAGGAAGAAATTATTTGTTATGTCGCTATCTGGTAAAGCGGCGCATTGGTATAAACTGCTGAAGGATGGGCGTTCTCTTGATTGGAAGGATATTGTGCCTCTATTTTACTCTAAATTCTATCCTCCAAGTGAAATTCACAAAGACCGCAACCGTATATATAATTTCTGGCCTCATGATGGAGAGAGTATTGCCCAAGCGTGGGGGAGATTGAAGTCTTTAATGCTCAAATGCCCCATTCATGAGCTTCCTGGTAATATTATCATTGATAATTTCTATGCAAGACTTTCTTTTCAAGATAAAACCTTGCTGGATACTGCTTGTTCTGGATCATTCACACGCAATAAAGAAGAGTTTAAATGGGACCTTCTTGATCGAATCCAAGAAAATACTGAAGGATGGGAGAATGACTTGAAACTTTTATGGATACTGATGAATATCGTAATATAAGTGCTACATATGGTCTTGACTCTCAAGTTGTTGCAAATATTTATAAAGCCTTTGCCTCTCATTTTGAATTGCCTAGGAAGAATTTTGATAAGTATCATGAACCATATAAAGATAAAGTTGATTCGCCTAAAGGTAAATGTATTGAAATTAAAACTGTTGATCATGTTCTTCCTGAAGCTTATATTGAAAAAACTCCTTTCCCTGCTAAAATGAAGGAGTATTCTGTTATAACTAGTGTAGTTAATAAAAGTGCAAAGAAACCCATAGAACCTGAAGAACAAATAAAGGTTGAACCTGCTGTTGCGCGTATGTACACGTCCGTTGGGAACCCCAAGAGGAAGGTATGATGCGCACAGTGGCAAGTTTCCCTCAGTAAGAAACCAAGGTTTAATCGGACCAGTAGGAGTCAAGAAGCACGTTGAAGGTTGATGGTGGCGAAATATGATGCGGCGCAACACCAGGGATTCCGGCGCCAACGTGGAACCTGCACAACACAACCAAAGTACTTTGCACCAACGAAACAGTGAGGTTGTCAATCTCACCGGCTTGCTGTAACAAAGGATTAACCGTATTGTGTGGAAGATGATTGTTTGCGAAGAAAACAGTAAAGAACAATTGCAGTAGATTGTATGCGATGTAAAGAATAGGACCGGGGTCCACAGTTCACTAGAGGTGTCTCTCCCATAAGATAAAAGCATGTTGGGTGAACAAATTACAGTCGGGCAATTGACAAATAGAAAAGGGCATAACAATGCATATACATGATATGATAAATATAGTGAGATTTAATTGGGCATTACGACAAAGTACATAGACCGCTATCCAGCATGCATCTATGCCTAAAAAGTCCACCTTCAGGTTATCATCCGAACCTTCCAGTATTAAGTTGCAAGCAACAGACAATTGCATTAAGTATGGTGCGTAATGTAATCAACAACTACATCCTTAGACATAGCATCAATGTTTTATCCCTAGTGGCAACACATCCACAACCTTAGAACTTTCTGTCACTGTCCCAGATTTAATGGAGGCATGAACCCACTATCGAGCATAAATACTCCCTCTTGGAGTTAAGAGCAAAAACTTGGCCAGAGCCTCTACTAATAACGGAGAGCATGCAAGATCATAAACAACACATAGGTAATAGATTGATAATCACCATAACATAGTATTCTCTATCCATCGGATCCCGACAAACACAACATATAGTATTACAGATAGATGATCTTGATCATGTTAGGTAGCTCACAAGATCCAACAATGAAGCACATGAGGAGAAGACGACCATCTAGCTACTATGGACCCATAGTCCAGGGGTGAACTACTCACTCATCACTCCGGAGGCGATCATGGCGATGAAGAGTCCTCCGGGAGATGATTCCCCTAAGGTGCCGGAGGCGATCTCCTGAATCCCAGAGATGGGATTCGCGGCGGCGCGTCTCGGAAGGTTTTCCGTATCGTGGCTCTCGGTACAGAGGGTTTCGCGACGAAGACTTTAAGTAGGCGGAAGGGCAACGCGGGGGGCCACACGAGGGCCCCACACGCTAGGCCGGCGCGGCCAGGGCCAGGGCCGTGCCGCCCTATTGTGGCGGCGCCTCGTGGCCCCACTTCCTTTCCCCCTCGGTCTTCTGGAAGCTTCGTGCAAAAATAGGACCCTGGGCGTTGATTTCGTCCAATTCCGAGAATATCTCCTTACTAGGATTTCTGAAACCAAAAACAGCAGAAAACAGCAACTGGCTCTTCGGCATCTTGTTAATAGGTTAGTGCCGAAAATGCGTAAACACGACATATAATGTGTATAAAACATGTAGATATCATCAATAATGTAACATGGAACATAAGAAATTATCGATACGTCGGAGACGTATCAGCATCCCCAAGCTTAGTTCCTCGTCCCCTGTAATAACAACATAGGAGACATGTGACAAAGGATTAACTTGTCAATGCCTACAGATTGTAGACTAGGGTTTTGTTAGAAGTAGAGGGCAAGTAGATCTCGAAGGTTTCAGGCGAAAAGTACTCGACGATTATGAAAACTAGGGTTATGTTGACAGTAGATTCGATCCTTTCTTTGTCCCTCGACTCCCCCTTATATAGGAGGCGGAGCCGAGGGTTTCGTAATACACAAGTTACAGAGTTCGGGAGGGTTTCGTACCCAACCCGTAAGATTACAAATCTCTATCTTTCCTAATACAAACTATCTTTCCTTAACACTAAATGGGCTTCCAAGTCTTCTTATTCTTCGAGTCTTGGGCCTTGAGTAAACCCCGGGTACCATCTTTGGCAGGCCCATTGGGGATGCCTATGTCAGTAGCCCCCGAGATTTTTCTTGAATCGAAGAATCAAGGAAAATCTCCAATTTTACTCATTACATAATCTTTCGATATGTAAACATTATTTTGTACAGGGATAACGGTAGTTGGGGCTAGTTCATCTGACGGATCAGGTACTAGTTAACTGCTCTAGTGGCAATCCGCAAAACCTACTTCAAGATCACGTCCCCGGACATGATCTCGGGATACTGGTGTAAACTTCGACAGGTGCCGCTTAAGGTCTTACCATTCTGTCGAGTCCCAGTCATATTTTATCGGGTACCTAACGCGTCCGTTAGGATTTTTCTTCGTATCTGTTGATACGGAAAATAGTAGCAATCCGCCGTCAGAGACGGTGCCACGCCGCTCAGAACGGATCTGGGGTCTTACCTTCGCAAAGTTTTGCGGCATTCAGAGATTTATTCGCGACTTTTAGCGCTCTGAGAATATTTTGTCGAGTGCTTTTCGGCTGCTGGAATAGCACATTTTATCGAGTCATATTTGATGACTTATTTTGTCTTCCCGATGGGAGTATATGTAGAGTTATCTGTATAACTCGAAATATACTCACTTCGTACTTCTTTCTTTTAATAAAAATTCATCGGGCACGCGAACAGCGTTCCCGATGGGAGTAGCCCCCGAGGCTACAGCCAAGGACTTGTGCTTGGGTGTAGGCTCCACAGATTAGTATTCCTTGCCGCTATATTTTCAATCCTTCTCTATATTTTTATATTTATCGGGTGCGCGACCAGCGCTCCCGATGGGAGTAGCCCCCGAGGCTATGAACAAATACTTGTATTTGATCATAGGCTCTTGCCATTTCTATTTTGTCATACTTGAAATTTTCTCTTTTCCAGAGTAGCCCCCGAGCGTTTGGGCAAAAACTTGTATTTGATCAAACACTACAAGAAAAGTTCTGATAGACAACGTCCCAAAATCATCCACTAAGGGGTATTTTTCGTCGCCTATGGGCCTAACCCGACGATATGGGTTCTGTTGTCGAAACTGCGTCAGGCAAAGTCCAACGACGATTTTTTCGGTCCGTCGCGCTTGGGCGCCCTTCCGCCACGGAAAATCGGACCGTTGCGAAGTGTTTCCGGAGCCCGTTGACTGCTGACGTCATGCAAACTGACACGTGGCAGACGCCGTTAACTGGCATTAACGGCGTTAACCGGCTGAAACCCGTGGTAGATGGTAGGCCCACACGAGGCCTGCCACGTCTTAAGCGGGCCGGGCCAGATGACATAGTTTGACCGGTCAACTATATAGCTGGGCTGGTCCATTAGTTACGTGGGCCGGGCCTAACCTCTAATGTTGACTGGTCAAAACTTAAATGGGCCGGCCCATTTAACATGTGGGTCCACCTTACAAGGGCCGGCCCAAGAAGCAAGTGGGCCGGGCCAAAAACACAGGTGGGTCCCACTATCCTGTTAAAAGGCCGGCCCATTTAGTGTGTGGGGTCCACCATATAGCAAGTGGGCGGCCCAACAAGCTAGTGGGCCGGGCCAAAACACAGGTGGGTCCCACTATCCTGTTAAAGGGCCGGCCCATTTAGTATGTGGGGTCCACCATATAGCAAGTGGGCCGCCCAACAAGATAGTGGGCCGGGCCAAAAACACAGTGGGTCCCTTTGTTAAAGGGCCGGCCCATTTAGTATGTGGGGTCCACCATATAGCAAGTGGGCTGGCCCACCAAGATAGTGGGCCGGGCCAAAAACACAGGTGGGTCCCACATTCCTGTTAATGGGCCGGGCCATTTGGTATGTGGGGTCCACCATATAGAAAGTGGGCCGCCCAACAAGATAGTGGGCCGGGCCAAAAACACAGGTGGGTCCCACCTTCCTATTAAAGGGCCGGCCCATTTACCATGTGGGACCACCATATAGCAAGTGGGCTGGCCCAACAAGATAGTGGGCCGGGCCAAAAGCACAGGTGGGCCCCACTTTCCTGTTAAAGGGCGGCCCAATTAGTATGTGGGGTCCACCATATTGCAAGTGGGCCGGCCCAACAAGATAGTGGGCCGGGCCAAAAACACAGGTGGGTCCCACTTTCCTCTTGAAGGGCCGGCCCGTTTAGTATGTGGGGTCCACCACAAAAGCAAATGGGCTGGCCCAACTAATTAGTGGGCCGGCCCAGTAGTGGGTGGGGTCCACCTTAAAGCAAGTGGGCCAGCCCAATTAGAGTGTGGGGTCCACCGTAACTCAAATGGGCTGGCCCAAGAAGTAAGTGGGCCAGCCCGTTTAGTTGTTGTTTATATGCCGGCATAATATGCGCTTTAGGATTTTGCGGGCAGGCACATATGTGATTTCGCTTAATTGGGCCGTTTAAGGGATGGGAATTCGTGATTTAGATACTGAGAATATTTACGCAGCATTGATTTCTGTCGGATAGCCTCACTTACCACAAGCACCAAAGAAAAAATGCGCGAAAGAACTATAAAAACTAACTAAATATTACATCAGCTGCAAGGCATTGAAAAAAATATTACAGAACCCAGAGAAATTGAATGGTAATTAAACCTAGCAATACAATGAAGCGATCCGACAATCTTTTAAGTTGTCCATGCAGCACCTATATCTGAAACAAAGACATTACAAGTTAAGACAGCAACAATGGAAAGGCAAAGACACTACAATATTGTTTGCCAAAGAATTTGGAACTCATCATTTCGTCGTTATAACAAGATCATTGTAATGCGCACAATAAGCAAACAAAGAGTGCATGCCGCATACCAACAGCCAATATAACAGAGCATGTTAGAATGAAACAACAGACTTACTACTGTCGAGTCCCATGCAAACCAACATGTTCAGGGAGTACAAAATTGGCATGAACAACATAGTAGCAGGCTATAAATTTTGTAACAACGACTGAGCAAGATGAAGTTATGATGGCTACATCTACAGAGCAGGGAATGTAAACCAAAAATAGAAGTTACGATGGCAAAAGCTAAAGAGGAGGGAATGTGAACCAACATGTGCCAAGTGCAATTACTTCATTTTGGCCGTGAACTAAATAATACTCCTGAACTTATAGTGAAGGGGATGCAAATCAAGATGTTTCGGGATATAAACTTGTAATGAGCAACACATAGAGGATAGTTAATGCTGGAGCTTAGGATGGACCAGATACAGAATATAGTGGGATCACCTGTGAACTTGTATAAGAGGGAATGCAAACCAATATGTTCAGCTTTCCATATGTGAGCGTCATGCCAAGTCAGAGAAACAAGTCAATAATGCAGCTTTTGAAGAACAAGATGGCACGCAAAATTATTATCTAGTAGTATGACAAGTTTATTTGTACTACAGGCTAGATAGCAGAGTGATAGCATGCCAAACTAAGTCCTTACTTTGTTAGCTTACAATGAACTAGATACAAAACAATGGCATCACCTGTAGTACAGGGAATGCAAGCCAACATGTTCATGGAGTAAAAAATTGGCACAAACAACATAGTAGCAGGCCATAATTTTTGTAACAACGACTGAGCAAGATAAAGTTATGATGGCTAGATCTACAGAGCAGGGAATGTAAACCAAATATAGAAGTTACGATGCCAAAAGCTATAGAGCAGGGAATGCGAACCAACATGTGCAATTACTTAAAATTGGCCATGAACTAAATAATAGCAGGATGTTACTATAATACCTATAATTTTTGTAACAACGACTGAGCAAGATAGAAGTTATGATGGCTACATCTACAGAGCAGGGAATGCAAACCAAAATGTTCAATCGCTTAAAGTTAGCAATGAAGTAGAAAATAGCAACGTGTTACGGTCATAGCTAGGAATGAACTAAAAGAGCTTCAGACAAACAAGAATCTGAACCCAGAACATGGCGCTAAAACAAGGGACTTACATTAGGAGAAGCACTCTGTGGGAGTCACAGCAGATCTTCCTGGGGTTGATAGATCCGGTGATGAAGTACGCTACATGTGCTACTTGGGGTTGGAGAGACGGCCATTACACTTCATGGTTACTCATCTCATCTGCAAAAACGTAACGGCGCGTCGTTAGCACAAACAGGTTCCCCCAAGATTAAAGAAGAACTTGCAGGCAAGCAATAGAAAAGCGACAGTAGAAGAGTTTAGATCATGCACTGCGCCGGTGAAGCAGATCCGGTTCATGCACAGCGGTGTCGGTGAGCAAGATCCGATGCGGTGGACGACGGATCCGGCGAAGCGGCTCCGGCGGGGTGGACGATACCGCAGCTGAAGCGACTGCGGTAGACTGCTGGATGAGCATATGGTTTCGAGGTTCGGCGGGGATGATCCGGTCCGGTTGATGACGGCGTCGATGAAGCGGCTCCGGCAGGCAGCCGGATGACGAGGATCGCGAGGCCTCGGGTAGGCCAGGGAAGTCCGGCGGGGATGTTCCGGTGCGGTGGTCGTGGAGGTGGGAGAGAGGGACTTGGGAAGTTCCGGTGGGTGGTCTGAGGGAAATGAATTTTTTTGGGAGGGTTTCCGGGCTAGGGAGGTGGTGATCCAAAAAATGACGGGCAGACCCCCCCACCAACCGACTTTGCTGCCATCTCCACAGGGGTAGAATGGGAATTTGGAAGCGTGTGAAATTTTTGTATTTTGTGGGCGGGAAGTTTTGCCGCTATGAGATTTTGAATTTGGCCACCGTCCAAGTATAATGATAAAAAATTGTGAGACCGTACTAGTACCTCTGTTCAAGGCCGAGTGCAAAATCAAATCATCATCACGTTGAAAATTTGTTACCAACTTACCATGATCATGATCTACCTCTGAAAATGGGCGCATCCACTAAAACTTGCAAAGTATAATGATACAAATTTGTGAGACCGTACTAGTACTTATGTTCAAGGTCGAGTGCAACATCAAATCATCATTATATTGAAAATTGTGTTACCATGATCATGATATTTCTCTGAATTTGGCGCATCCGCTAAATCTCGCAAAGGATAATGATAAAAAAAGGTGAGATTGTACTAGTTCTTATGTTCAAGGCCGAGTACAAGATCAAATCATCATCACGTTGAAATTTGTTACAATGATCATGACATATCTCTAAAATTGGTGCATCCGCTAAATCTTGCACGTGGCGCATCTCGGTGCGGAGCAACAAGTCGGTGCTATCAAGGTTGAGGCGTCGGTAGCGTCATCGGGCTCTCATCTCTTGATAGATCTTCTACATGGCGCGGCGCACCACCCGCCGATAAGCAGTCACATGTGAGACCGAGGTGGAGACGTCCCCGGCATCCTCGAGGCGCGGCCGCCCTTCTACGAGCCAGCGTCGACTCAAGGTATGAATCCATGTGGTGTCTTAGATTTATTGTTCTTCTCTTATGATTATTTTGAGCCGAACATGTGTGCTCTTTCTCTGAATATATTGCTTGAAAAGCTTACCAAGTTACTTAAATTCACTTCGTTCTTAATCTTGCGAGCTAATATTGTTATTTTTAATGAACGGTGGTGTGCGCAAGCAGAGTTATTTGTGGATGTGTTGAGCTGTTAGGCATAAGTCGAAATCCTCATCTAAACGAGGCCTCAGATTAACACATAAAAAAGGTGTTCAATCTCGCCCACAATACCCTCTTCTTTCCTCTCCCTTTATTGGAACTTGTTTTGCAGACAAGGAAAGTGGCACGTGTAATGTGAGTAAAACCCTCTTAGCCAAAATCATCTACGAGCAAGATTTTCTATATTGTAGATGCCCCAATTGACTCTCATCCCCAAAGTAGTTTTTTATGTCAGTATAGACTTCTTTACTGGATGTATACTATCGTACATGGCATGCATTTGCCTAATGAGCAACATTGTATTGCTATTCTAGCCAACCTGATCGATATGTCAAGCTTCATGCACGAGATGCCATGTTTAATTTACTCCCTCGCTCTGATCCATATTTCTTGATGTGAAATGAATGTGAATCGGAGGGAGTACTTTTCTTAGATAGTACTATATCATTTCAAAAAAAAGTACTACTACATCACAAATGCATCAAAAGAGTACTACATCACAAGACCACCACGGTTGTACTAGTAGAGTTTAATGCTGAACTTCCAAAGGGATTAAGATTACACATATGAACTTTAAACATGACCAGGAGCATGAGGGCCAGCAGCAGGGGCGTTGACGTGGAGCAAGCTAGGCAAGACGTAATTCTGGAGGAAGAGGCCATATGATGCGTACTTGGCCTTGGTTGCAGGGCGGTGTTTCCCCCTATGTACTTAGGCCTACACCCATCGCATGTTGGATCAGGCTGTGGATGTCCTTCTAGAGAAATTTGCCACATAATGGGCAAAATAGCTCCCCGCGCATGCAGAAACGAATTTCACCACCCTTCAGCCGCTTGAGAACATAGCGGCTTTTCCGGTCCCTGCGCACCTTGTTGTTGTCCATGTCATCAGAATACTCCTATGAATTATTAAGTACTACATAATCAGGTTTTTTATGACAGATCGAATAAATACTCCACTAACATAATCAAACCTTAGAAACCCTAAAATTAAATGTGTAGAACAAGTAAATGGCAGAAGAAATCGTAATAAATCATGAGAAACCCTATGAACAACCATGAACATTAGCCACAACAATTGCAAGTCCACTAAGTATGAACACATAAATTGATTATATGACTACATGGCAGATTAGTCGAAATTAAACTAGAATCTGATCTTACGAATCGTAGAATCAATTACATCTACAAGAACAAGGTAGGATATCAAATCAATCAAGAACCAGGCTCGTGCAAACCATGTGAACAGCAATATGACACAAAGAGGGTTGGGACAGTTTCGGTAAAAGAGAAGTACCTCCTCGTCATCACCCTCAACATCCTCCTGGAACTGAACGTTTGGGCCGAAATCATCGAAGGGGTCGAGGTTCGCGTCCAGCATCGGGCCTAGGAAGACCTCGCCGTGGTGGCCTGCAACGCCGTGCACATCTTCGGCGGGATAAACAACGTTGGTATCCACCTTCTGCTCGACGGCCAGGACGCCCGTTTCGACCGAGGTCGAAGAACCAGACAAGCAGAGGAGACGAGCGGCATGGGTGCCCGGTGAAGCCTCACCCGTCGTGACGGCCAGGATGCCCATTTCGACCGAGGTCGAAGAATCCGACAAGCAGAGGAGACGAGCGGCCTGGGTGCCCGGTGAAGCCTCACCCACCACGACGGCCACTACCGTAGAGGCATCCTCTGCGTGGGCGGTCGCCTATTGCTCCGCCTCGTATGCAATACCTATCTTCATGCTGTTGTGGTTGGAAACGGGAAAGTCGATGCCTCAGAGGTGCGGTGAGTGGATGGGGGTTTTCACAGTGTGGGGGAGGCAAGTTGGGGGAGTGGAGAGGACGAGCTCGCGAGAGATGATGAGGCCGATTATGTTATAGCCTCCGACTCCCTGTATCCAGTAGTGGACGCGTGAAGTCATGCATGTACTCGACTTTCCACTTTCTGGGAGACGTGTACGAAACTTTTTTTTGGACCATTTAACTTCATGTGGGACTCATGTATACCAATACTTCCAAACGTCATAAGTAATTCAAAATCATTCAGAATAATATGAGACCTTAACATTTTATTTTTTGTGTCAGATATTGTCTATGAAAAATAACATCCTTCAAAAAATAAATCGCCTATGCCAATCCGATCATGCCCGTCTACTCCAACTAGCTTCCTCGAGTAATTTGTCACCTTACATTCTTAAAATGAACCAAAATTTGGCACAGGGGTGCATCATCACATGGAAAATGATGTTACCATTCTGTCTTCCCATTTTTTTTTTGAATTTTTCAAAATTGTCATGCCCTAACGGAAAAAATGTACTCCTTCTAAGAAGCATGTATCAGAATGGCATTACCAAAACCTAGGGGTGGGGTGGGGGGAGGGGGGCACATGGTGGTGTGATGATACATCACATTTGGACCACACAACACCATTTGGACCAACCAAAAAAAAACACCCTACACAAACCCTGGTCAAAACTAGTTTGACCAATATTACAAAAGTTGTACGGAGTACATAATTCAGAAACCGTCAGAAATATACGAAGCATTCAGGAGTCCCCAAAGTCAGTGACTTTGAGTCACTTACAACTGTGGTCCACATATCAGTCACCCAAAGTCATGGCAAAGTCAGCTTGGCAAAGTCACCGACAGACAAAGCAAGCAGTGAACAGACAACTCCGTAGCACTGAAAAGACATCTCACAGAAAAGGCTAGTACTACCTTTTCTTCCCGGATAAGCAAAAATAGCTGATCGGTACTGACGAAATGCACCAGGTCCGCAATGTACTCCAGCTATAAGTGAAGCATGCCTACCACTGAAGAGGAAATTCAAGATTCCACCAGATCCCCATATCACTCTTTTGCATAAAACACGGACATATCTTTTGCACAATTCACCACTTGTTGGTCTAATCTATCGCAGCTTCCATCAGTTGGTCATCCAATTAACGATTTAACGGATTAGAAAAATAAGCGGTGGAATTAGAAGTACTAGTAGCGAAATGTGCAAAATATACCGCCCTTCCCGAGGGGGTTTGTCCAGAAGAGGGCCGGATGACAATGTCCCGGGTGCATCCAGAAACGAGAGGGGTAGTTTCTAATACATGTAAGAAATTATTTTACAAAAAGGTACATATTAAGTAGTACAACTATTAGTACAGTACTACTATTTCGAGGGAAAATGCCATGTCGTGCGACCTCTAATCAATGAGTAGAAGTTGTAGGTGCGCCTAACATGCATTGCTGAAAGCTGGTTCCGCTGGAATTTGAGCTCAGCCGGGGCGGATTCTGCGAAGTTCGCCCGACGTCACTCATGTATCCCACCAAACTGCTCACTTCTTTCAATGTCTCTTCTCTTTCACTGCAGCTCTCCAACATCAGGTGCATCAACTTATCTTGTGCCTTCTGCCTCTCGAGAAGGGCAAGGATGGCGATGTCAGCATATTCAAGGTTCAACTTTTGGAGCTGTACTTTATCCTGAAGAAGGATTTTGTACTCTATATCAGACTTGTCTCTGTCGAGGCACACAGTCTTGAGTATGCTGCTGGCTTTCTCCGCTGATGCAATGTTCCTCTCTTTCTGCTTAATCAGCTCGTTCTTCAACATATCGCGCTCATTTCGAAGGCTGCAAATGAGCTCCACAAGAGTTTTCGAATTCTTCTTCTTGGCAGCCAAATCGTCTCGGAGGCGATCACACTCTAAGCTGAGCTCCTCGTTTTTTTCCATCAAGATGGCGACAGTGGTGTCGATAGTCGGCGCCGCTTCCTTCAGGGCGAAATCATCGGTAGCAAGTAAGCGCAAAGGAAGAAGAAGAAGAAGAAGAAGAAGAAGAAGATAACTACACAGTGCTTGGTGCTACCTCATTTCGCCGGGGTAGGGCCGGGTTGAAATCATCGGACGACGATGATTCCTTGGTCGTGGAAGTTGGTGCAGTAGGGGCGTCGTTGGAACTTCCAACCCTTTAAGATGTATAACCATAGAGACTCTTAAAGAGCTTGAGCCCGGGCAAGAAGAAACGAAAGTACATGGCGAAGGAAACTAACCCGGTGAGCACAGCACGGACGCGTTTCGGCGGCGGCGGCAGCGGCGGCGACGGCGAGCCCACTTGGTTTCTGGAACCGTCTCTCGAAATTTCGAGCCGGCGTTTTTTATCCGCGTACTTGACCGCCGGCGACCTGAAGTTTGAACACATTAATTGCTGGAGGAGAGAGCGACGAAAGAAACGAAAGTACATGGCGAAGGAAACTAACCCGGTGAGCACAGCACGGACGCGTTTCGGCGGCGGCGGCGGCGACGGCGAGCCCACTTGGTTTCTGGAAGCGTCTCTCGAAATTTCGAGCCGGCGTTTTTTCTCCGCGTACTTGACCGCCGACGACCTGAATTTTGAAGACATTGCTGGAGGAGAGAGCGACGAACAAATGTTTGTTAGGTGGAGAGAGGAAGAAAGTGAATGGAACGAGAGAGTTTAGCGTTTTGCCCTTATAGTCATAGTCGCTAACCGTGACGCGGGAAGGTTGGTCGTCGGCGTTTAATGGTCTCCCGCGTGGAAACCGAGGCGGCCACGAGGCAGCGGCTGGCCACGCGGCGTCCAGTCGCCTACGCCGCCGTAAATGAGGGTAGTTGCCTACCACCACCAGGTGACATGCACCTTTTGCATGTCACCGTGTGACATGCGGCCTAAATTCAAATTTAAAACATTGCGAAAAAAATCATGCATCCGGTGACATGCCCATGGCATGCCACCGATGAAGAGTTCCGTGCCATGCACTCTGGCACTCTGCGCCGTCTTGGATCAGAAAATGAGCGAAGAACGAGGACGAGGCACTAGTTCAAATTTAGGATGAAGTTTAAGTTTTATTTTGGTTTAAATTAGATTAGAGGGAGTAGTACTCTTACTTTATTACTCGTACTTGTGTTAATGTAGTAGTATTATTATGGTGGTGTACTTGCGTTCGTGTACTTGTTTCAGCTGTTTTGGTGAAGGAGACATGCATCACCTTTTTTGGTGATATATCTAGTCGTCATGTAGCCCTCTACCATGTACTATTTTTGCTATGAATATATGTGGTATTGATTGTCAAAAAAAAAACCCCAAGATCCTGAAAAACTGTTGGTCTATCCCGAGAAACGAGGAGGTTTAAGGAAACGAGGAGTCCAGCGCGTGCGGAAGGAGCTTTAATCGTGCGAGCATGCAGGGGCAAAATGAGGAAACTAGCGATTACTTTCTCTCCTGCCAGTCTTATACCTTAATAAATGGGCAAACTGAGCACGTTGTAGCTAATCCTTTTATTAATTAAACAGCTATATTAGTCAATAAGATTGCCTTATGTTTTTCCTCAGTTTTCGCCAAGCCCTTATTTGTAACCCGCAGAAGGAGCTCAGACGGGAGGATTCCAGTTTAGTTGACCGTTCCGTGCTGACGTGTGGGGCTAGTAGAAAGGGACCGCGTGGGACAGGACGAGACCGCGTTTGGTTGTACGTGAGCAGGAGCTGGGTTCTGTCTCTCTCGGCGCGAATTGGCATTTTTAAGAGCACCTTTTCCCCCTCTGTCTCTTTGTCTTTATTAACCAAATTAGTATCAAATCTAGAGAAGCTTGCATTTCTGTCTTTCTTCAATTATTTGTGCCTTTTGGCCCTCGTTGTTTGCCCAATATGGCAGCAAATCTAGTACTCCCTCTGGTCCATATGTATGTAGTTAAATCTAGAAGCAAATCTCCAGGGTAATGTACTCCGTACGACAAATTCACAGTAATAGTAAATCGAGAAAACAAAGTAGGGCCAACAAAATATACTCCAGTAGAATAGGGATAGATAATAGGGATCCCTCCCTAGATAATAAGCTGCATACACAGCAGCCAACAGGTTCGAGGTTCTTCACAACACCATCATACTAACAACATAACAACAAGGGATCCCTAGCTAACAACAAAATAGAAGCTGCTTTGCAGCAGCAGCAGCACACGTCCGGGACTCCGCCTACCCCATCTGCCTCCACTTGTTGCTCCCCTTGGGAGCCTTGGGCTTGAGCGGAGGCATGCGCCCGGCGGAGATCTCCACCCGCTGGATGCTGCGGAGGTGCATGCCGAGCGCCATGTGCTTGGCGCGGAAGGAGTGGGGGTTCACCGACGCGCCGACCTTGGGGTTGGTGTTGCCGATGTTCTCGGCATGCGTGAGGAGGCAGTTGAAGTCAGTGCGGCCGAGCCTCCTAGTGCAGAAGGGGCACCTGTAGACACCCTTGGCGAAGTAGGAGACGTACTGGCCGACCTGCAGCCTCCGCAGCACCTGGCGAGTCTTGACGTCATGGTGCTCGTCGTCGCTGCCGACGTCGCTGCCAGACAGCTGATCCATATCAAACGGGAACTATTAGTGAATGAGATGCAACGATGACTAACGTGCATGATAACAAAGTAAGGAAAAACAGAGCCAGCCTCAGTTAGAGTGGACACGATTATATGTCTACAGGGATGGTGTTAGCGAACCATAGCTCATGCACAACAGATTTGTACACAGCAATGGTTCGCTGAACCCACTCTGTAAAAATTTGTGCCCAACGATTCATCATAGGCAAAGAAACAGATTCCAGATCTGATTTTGAACAGATTCCAGAATATTTGCAAAATTAAACGGTTGATATCTTTTGATTCCTGCATAAAATAACTGACTGAGATCCCATAAATTAACTGATTGAGATCCCATTATTACTTGCATAAATTAACCGAACGGCCGAACTCCAAATCTTAAACGAAATCAAGAAGGGATCAAAGCAAAATGGAATAAAATCGGCGCAAATATTAACCCAATACTCAACCATCTACAGATCGGCACTAATAGTTACTAGGGAACCAGCAAAAATAGGGTTCAAAAAGGAATGGGGAACAAAAAAGGGAGCAAACCATAGTTACCTCGTTCCATGGGTCGTCCATGAAGGTGTCGTAGGGGTTCGGAGGCGAGATGTACGGCACCGGCTCATAGGGGTCCCATCCCGGCGGGATACGACCGCCACCGGCGGCGGCGACGGCCTTTGAGGGGACGACGTCGAAGAGGGAGGCGTCGCGCTTGGAGCCGACGGCGTCATGGACGATGGGATTCGCATTCTCCATGTCCATCTCGCCTGCAGAGAGGGAGAGGGTTTTTGCTTTGGAGAAGATGATGGGACGTGAGAGGCGGCGTTGCATGAGCGAGTGAGAGTGACAGAGATAGTGCGAGGAGG
Source organism: Lolium multiflorum (assembly GCA_030979885.1). Classification (NCBI taxonomy): domain Eukaryota; kingdom Viridiplantae; phylum Streptophyta; class Magnoliopsida; order Poales; family Poaceae; genus Lolium; species Lolium multiflorum. The sequence continues at coordinate 245,086,040 of CM061750.1, forward strand.
CGTCTATAAAGGCGAGGGGTGGTTAATGCGACCCGCGTCCTACGCGTCCACCATTTAACGTCTGCACGTCTTGGGCTTCTGCAACGCGACACGCGTCCACAATTGCACGTCTTCGACTTCTGCACCGCGACTCGCGTCAGTACCCGTCAACAATTGCACGTCTTCCACTTCTGCACCGCAACACGCGTACTCGAGTCTAACCCTGGAAATTTAGATATACTCTCGAGTCTTATACTGTAGCATTTTTTGTGTGCTCGGTTTTCCCCTTGAGTACTAATACTGGCTAGTGCAATATACTCAGTTTTACCTCAAGTGCCTGGTCAACAGAGAGTCAACAAATGGGATTAACTAGTTAAATGAGTCAACAAATGGGATTATCAGTTCGTTTTCACGTGTTAAACTTGTCTAAATATTGGTCAAACCAAGGATTTGACCAAGATTCAAATGGGCAGAAAATTAAAAAAATCAGAAAAATGAAAAACCAAAGCACATAGTCTTCTTATGTCATATAGTAAGCATTAAAGGTGATAAACAAGGTCTACACATATTCAAACCATACAAATCATGTATCTACTCCCTAACCCCTAAACTCTGTCTTATGAAGTCAAGCATGAAGAGAAGTGGTTTTGGGTTTCAAACATGGAAATTTCAAAAACCTCCCAAAAACTTCATTTTAGAGTGACTAAGAAGGATACATGCTTCCCTTTTCATTTTCATGTTTTAAACTTGTTTAAATCTTGGTCAAACCTAGGATTTGACCAAGATTCAAATGGGCATTAAAATTTAAAAATCAGAAAAATGAAAAACCAAAGCACATAGTGTTCTTATGTCATATAGTAAGCATTAAAGTTGATAAACAAGGTCTAGACATATTCAAACCATACAAATTATGTATCTACCCCCTAACCCCTAAACTCTGTCTTATGAAGTCAAGCATGAAGAGAACTGGTTTTGGGTTTCAAACATGGAAATTTCAAAAACCTCCCAAAAACTTCATTTTAGAGTGACTAAGAAGGATACATGCTTCCCTTTTCATTTTCATGTTTTAAACTTGTTTAAATCTTGGTCAAACCTAGGATTTGACCAAGATTCGATGGGCATCAAAATTTAAAAAAATCAGAAAAATGAAAAACCAAAGCACATAGTTTTCTTATGCCATATAGTAAGCATTCAAGTTGATAAACAAGGTCTATACATATTTAAACCAGACAAATCATGTATCTATAACCCTAAACCTTAAACTCTGTCTTATGAAGTCTAGCATGAAGAGAAGTCGTTTTGGGTTTCAAACATGGAAATTTCAAGAACATCCCAAAAGCTTCATTTTAGTGTGACTAAGAAGGATCAAGGCTTACCTTTTCATTTTCATGTTTTAAACTTGTTTAAATCCTGGTCAAATATAGGTTTGACCAAGATTCAAATGGGCATAAAATAAAAATATAGAAAAATGAAAAACCAAAGCACATAGTCTTCTTATGTCATATAGTAAGCATTAAAGTTGATAAACAAGGTCTAGTCTTATTCAAACTAGACAAGTCATGTATCTACCCGCTAACCCCTAAACTCTGTCTTATGAAGTCTAGCATGAAGAGAAGTCGTTTTGGGTTCAAACATGGAAATTTCAAGAACATCCCAAAAGCTTCATTTTAGTGTGACTAAGAAGGATCAAGGCTTACCTTTTCATTTTCATGTTTTAAACTTGTTTAAATCCTGGTTAAATCTAGGATTTGACCAAGATTCAAATGGGCATAAAATAAAAAAATAGAAAAATGAAAAACCAAAGCACATAGTCTTCTTATGTCATATAGTAAGCATTAAAGTTGATAAACAAGGTCTAGACTTATTCAAACTAGACAAATCATGTATCTATCCGCAAACCCCTAAACTCTATCTTATGAAGTCAAGCATGAAGAGAAGTGCATGGTTTTGGGTTTCAAACATGGAAATTTCAAAAAACTCCCAAAAAATTCATTTTAGAGTGACTAAGAAGGATACATGCTTCCCTTTTCATTTTCATGTTATATACTTGTTTAAATCTTGGTCAAACCTAGGATTTTACCAAGATTCAAATGTGCATCAAAATTCCAAAAAAATAAAAAAATGAAAAAACAAAGCACATAGTTTTCTTATGTCATATAGTAAGCATTAAAGTTGATAAACAAGGTCTAGACATATTCAAACAAGAAAAATCATGTGTCTACCCCCTAACCCTAAACTCTGTCTTATGTAGTCAAGCATGAAGAGAAGTGCTTTTGGGTTTCAAACATGGAAATTTCAAAAACCACCCAAAAGCTTTATTTTAGAGTGACTAAGAAGGATCCATGCTTATCTTTTCATTTTCATATTTTAAACTTGTTTAAATCATTGTCAAACCTAGGATTTGACCAAGATTCAAATGGGCATAAAATTAAAAAATCAGAAAATTGAAAAACTAAAGCACATAGTCTTCTTATGTCATATATATAGTAAGCATTTAAAAGATGATAAATAAGGTCAAGACAATTCAAATAATACAAATCATGTATCTACCCCTAACCCTAAACTCTATCTTATGAAGTCAAGCATGAAGAGAAGTGGTTTTTGGTTTCAAACACAAAAATTTCAAAAACCTCCCAAAAGCTTCATTTTAATTAGACTAACTTATTAATTATGAAGGATCCAGGATTGATTACCTTTTCATTGTCATGTTTTAAACTTGTTTAAATCTTGGTCAAACCTGGGATTTGACCAAGATTCGAATGGGCATAAAAATTAAGAAAAAAATCGTAAGAATGAAAAACCAAAGCACATAGCCTTCTTATGTCATATAGTAAGCATTGAAATTGATAAACACTAGTCATCAACCCATGCAACTGCATGGGCTAGCTATTTTTTAAGTGCCACATTAATAGTATAAATATAAATATGAAATTTAATGTGTTGCTTTTAAAATATGTAGTTATTTTTTTGCTTTTTTTAGAAATACATAACATAATCATTTACATTAATCAATCGTGATTAAACTGGTTTTTATTTACAAATTTTTGTGTGTTCAAGGATAGACATCTTTTTTCAAATGGCGCTGACTTTATTAGTTAAAATATGTTGTATGTTTATTTTGCAACATCTTGATATAAATCAGAGCATAATAATATGGCATATTCCCTGTTTATAGTAGATAAGTGAGTTTTTGTGTACAAACATGTTTTCCTGTATGTAACTTCAACTATTAGTTTCCATCTCAATATTTGACGAAAGATCGATATAAATGTAAAACCATGAAATATTTTTATGGACAAATGTAATATGTTATTTCGATCAATGTATGATTTAGACTTATGCTTTGTATACTTTGTCTACGAAATTTTGGTATATCAATATGATTTTTGTAATTAATTAATAATATTTTTGTTCAGTAGACATACTATAATATAAATATTTTGTCATATGTATGACATATCCGTACATGCTTCCAAATACCATGCATGCAAGAAATTAACCCAAATTATGCTGGAATAAGCTATCCACAATTTATTGATAGCTGCATGCAGTAGGGTATCATACAGAGCCTATCTATTCACTATGAATTAAAGTAGGTGCTGCTCCATTCACATTGATCATACCCTCCAGCGAGTTAGCAAATTTATCTCGTTGTATGTAGCTTGAATAAGAATATAAGATACACTTCACGTTACCTCAAAAAACATGGAGATCATATGCGCGCAGATACAGTATGATGCATGGAAGCTTACCAAAAATAACATAGAGGACATGCCTGTCATGTACAATGATCGATTCTCTGCGCATGTAGCGCTCTTCCTTTCTCTATCGTCCTCTACCATCACCCCTCCGTAATTTTATTTCTTGCAGCTGGCCAGCAGCTACTGCTTTCCTATAGTGACTGCATTCAATTGATCGTAGTTCAGGGTGCAGTCCATGTCTAGCCACCGGTAGCAGAAACACATGGTTGTTTTAGGACTTCCGGTGTTCACATGCACGATTCATCAAAATAGGAAAGAGGTCAGGTCCGTCTCGTGATGGATACCGGCCTTATGGATGAATTGGCATGTCCATGCATACGTTGGAGATGATATGGTGTGCGCTACAACCATGTTTGATCCATCCCCGAGGCGACGAAGAGCATCAGATGGATTTGTGAACTTGAAATTCGAACGCGGGTCTCATGGTGGATAGACAATCTGATGCGCCGAACTTTGGACGTCATAGGTCGCACGTCAGAGAATCTCTGGATGGCTAGAAGAACTGTAGCATCAAGCTTCGGATATCAGTGGCTGCGTCACATCTCTGGATGGCCAGACGCCATGCAATATCGAGCTTTGGTCGTTCCAAGCGGCATGGCATATCTGGATGAATTAGTATGCGATCCAGGCCGCATGGATGAGCATCCTTTGAGATGAATCATAATAAATATGGCAGAGATTGATCGGATAAAACTCAGAAGTTGCTTGACTCTCTTTTAAGCATATATGTGGCTTGTTATCTTAGACTCATACGAACAAAGCGGATATATATTCTCACGAAGAGAACTATGTTTAAACTACAGGTCGTACGTACTCTACCAGGACTTTCATAAAACTCCACGTACACGGTCCATGTGCCATCACACGCCTAGAACTAAAATCAGAAAATTAGATTTGATACACGTGATAGACGTGTCTACGTGACGGCCTACGTGACATTATTTATTACAACTTTCTTGACTAATCCCAACCATTAATCTTAGATCTAATTGTCCTAATTATTCTAATGATGTGGATTAATGTGGTGTATTGTATGGTGCCTCTAATTAGTAAATATAAGAAGGTCTAGACATGTTCAAACCAGAAAAATCATGTATCTACCCCTAACCCTAAACTATGTCTTATGAAGTCAAGCATGCATGAAGAGAAGTGGTTTTGGGTTTCAAACATGAAAATTTCAAAAACCTCCCAAAAGCTTCATTTTAGAGCGACTAATAAGGATCGATGCTTACCTTTTCATTTTCATGTTTTTACTTATTTGAATCTTGGTCAAATCCTAGGTTTGTCCAAGATTTAAACAAGTTTAAAACATGAAAATGAAATGGGAAGTGTGTATCCTTCTTAGTCAGTCTAAAATGAAGCTTTTGGGATGTTCTTGAAATTTCCATGTTTGAAACCCAAAACCACTTAAGACAGAGTTTTTGGTTAGGTGTAGATACATGATTTTTCTTGTTTGAATATGTCTAGACCTTGTTTATCAACTTGAATGTTTATGACATAAGAAGGCTATATATGTGCTTTGGTTTTCCATTTTTTTCATTTTTTCGAATTTTTTATGCCCATTTAAATATTGGTCAAATCCTAGGTTTGACCAAGGTTTAATCAAGTTTAAAACATGACAATGAAAAGGTAAGCATGAATCCTTTCTCAGTCACTCTAAAATGAAGGTACTTGAAATTTTTATGTTTGAAACACAAAACCCCAGTTCTCTTCATATGTTTGACTTCATAAGACAAAGTTTAGGGTTAGGGGTAGATATGATACATGATATTTCTGGTTTGAATATGTCTAGACCTTGTTTATCAACTTGAATGCTTACTATATGACATAAGAAGGCTATATATGTGCTTTGGTTTTTCATTTTTTTTATTTTTTTTGAATTTTACGCCCGTTTGAATCTTGGTCAAATCCTAGGTTTGACCAAGGTTAAAACAAGTTTAAAAAATGGCAATGAAAAGGTAAGCATGGATCCTTCTTAGTCACTCTAAAATGAAGCTTTTGGGAGGTTTGTGAAATTTCCATGTTTGAAACCCAAAATCACTTCTCCTCATACTTAACTTCATAAGACAGAGTTTAGGGTTAGGGGGTAGATACATGTTTTGTGTGGTTTGAATATGTCTAGACCTTGTTTATCAACTTGAATGCTTACTATATGACATAAGAATACTATGTGCTTTGGTTTTTCATTTTTCTGATTTTTTTAATTGTTAAACCCATTTGAATCTTGGTCAAATCCTAGGTTTGAGCAAGATTTAAACAAGTTTAAAACATGAAAATGGAAAGCTAAGCATGAATCATTCTTAGTCACTCTAAAAATCTTTCGGTCTGCAGAAGAGTCGAATCTGCAATCAGTAGTTACAAAAGCGACCCACCTTAGGGATGGATAATAAGACTTGGGCAATATAAACGTTGATACTTACTTTGTGATACTAAAATATATGTATCTAGACATATTTCAGTTGTAGATACATCCATTTTAACATCAAGTAATATGGATCGGAGGACTAGCTAAAGAACAATGAGAGGCAGTGTTTCTCTCCCCCAGCCTACTTGGCGGAGTGGCCCTCCATCAGGACAGGTGGTGATTCCGCTTCTCTCGTTGGAATTCCTTATCCCCCAGCCTACTCGGCGACGTGCGCTCCTCAGTGACCTGCGCGAGGGCGCCTCGGCGACCTACGCAAAGGTGGCTGGACTCGGAGCGCATCGACTTCCTTCTGCGGTGCCTGGATTGGATCGACCATCCCGCGCGTGTCCTCCACCATATTGTTTTTCTTCAAGATGCTGTCATCCATCATCTTCTTCACCGCATCATGTTGGGTGTTGAGGCTCCCGTTGAGAGCTTGAACGCACCTGTTTGATAGCTCGACGTTTTCTTCGCGAAGAAAGCCGCACTCGATCTTAAGCATCAAATTCTCGCCCTTGAGCTTCTTGATGACAGAGTTCGTTTCCTCACTTGATGGAACCCTCACATCATGCAGCTTGCCCCGGCCGGTGACCTCGTCCTTCAAAGTATCGACATCATCGCGAAAGTTGGAGGCGAGTTCCACGAGAGTTTTAAGCTCATCTCTGAAACACGCCGATGCTTCCTGCATGGCAATATCATCAGTACCGAAACAAAGTGACGAGAGGAAGACGAAAATGTCCAATCAGTGGTAACCTCTAAGCGCAGGAGACAGGGGTTGAAGTCGTCATGAGAAGATGTCAGGGTGCGTCGTGGGGCACTGAGATATGTATAAAAAGGATTAATACGGAATAAAGAGTTGGGACCTCCGGGCCAGGAAGAATCAAGAAACATGGCGATGGAAACCAACCAGGAATCTTCGACCGCACGACTGACGCCGTTCCGAGACGAGCGCGAAGCAGGGCCTTCGTTTTCTGGCGGGCCCTTTCTCGCGGCCAGCATCTGGATAGACCGCCGGCGGGAACTCTCCGCGTCCTTGGTCAACACTAGATGGTGCTTCTTCAAGCGAGATGGTGGCCTTGACTTCGGAGGCATCGCTGGAAGTGGAAGGAGACTGGAAGTGAAGCAAGAAGGGGATGGAAGAAGTACTCCCCCCTATTAAAACCAGACAACCGTCTCCTGCCCTCGCTTCGAGCAACCTGGTCCGCCCATCCTAAATCAACGGCCGAGAGGGGGCTCCCTTGCGAACTGAGATCCAGTGACTTTACCCAACAGAAGTTACCATGAACTTTACCTATACGAGCCATCAGGTTAAGATCCAACGAACATGGTCGATCTAAAATTTGAAATTAAAATTTATGTAGCTCAGAAAAAACAGAAAAACTTTACATTAAGACGTATTCTCGGAAAGTTCCAGTCCATTTAAAATATTAGTTTAGTTTAAGTTCGAAATTTGGATCAACCGCGAGCGTTGGATCTTGATCGAATGGCTCACGTGTGTAAAGTCGCATGGTTTTATTTTTCTGCCCATTTGAATCTTGGTCAAATCCTAGGTTTGACCAAGATATAGACAAGTTTAACACGTAAATGAGTTAACTTGGATTTCCTACCCTTGAATCCATAGGAAACTTTGTTCTAATGCACTATTATAATCAACCGAGTTTTTACACCAACAGGTCTGTCACTTACGTGTGGTGCCCACGCTTGAGGTCCCACACTTCAGTGAGCACAAGTCACGTGCAATAGGTACGCAAACTCCCAGCCATTTTCTTTGTCAAGAGAAGACGCATCAGGATGCGTATTGGAAGTCTGTGGGTCCTTCTGGATCCTTCGGTCGTCCCTCTCACAAAAAAAACAAATCTCTCTCATTCTCGGCCTCGCTCGACTCGCTCGCTCGCTCGCTCGCACCTCCTGCTCACTGACAAACCCTGCACAAAAGTCAACATCATCACCCGAAAAAGGGGAGACACCATAATTCTCTCCCTTCTTCTCTCCTTCCGAGTGATCCCTCTTCCTCCGAGTTTCACTCGACGGGCAAACACCCATGTGCTGCATAGTAATAATAAAAAGGTAGTACTCGTAGAAAAATCGATATACGAATCTGTAATTAAATAGGTTAAACTAGGGTTTTGCCCAGTTCTACAGATCAAGGGTTCAAAAAAATCCAACTACGGGGTTCGAACAACACGATTCTAATCCAAGAATTTTTTCGACCTAGGTCACCCAAATGGCCTCAAACTATAGGGTTAGCATCTAGTGCAGTATGTGTGAAAATGTATGCACTATGTGTGCTATAACTTGTATGTCTTTCATATTTGAACCAAATTTGAATAAGTTTGAAATATTTGAAAAGGGGCTTTTGGCTTAAACGTTTGAAACCAAAAACCACTTCTCTTCATGCATGCTTGACTTCATAAGACAGAGTTTAGCTAGGGTTAGGGGATAGATGCATGATTTTCCTGGTTTGAATATGTCTAGACCTACTTTATCAACTTAATTGAATGCTTACTATATGACATAAGAATACTATGTGCATTGTTTTTTATTTTTTGATTTTTTTAAAATTGTATGCCCATTTGAATCTTGGTCAAATCCTAGGTTTGAACATGGTTTAAACAAGTTTAAATCATGAATATGAAAAATTAAGCATCTATATATCCTTCTTAGTCACTCCAAAATGTAGCTCTTGGGAGGTTTTTTCGAAATTTCCATGTTTGAAACCAAAACCACTTCTCTTCATGCATGCTTGACTTCATAAGACAGAGTTTAGCTAGGGCGTTAGGGGGTAGATACATGATTTTCCTGGTTTGAATATGTCTAGACCTGGTTTATCAACTTAATTAATTGATTGTTTACTATATGACATAAGAAGACTATGTGCCTTGGTTTTAAATTTTTCTGTTTTTTTTGAATTTTACGCCCATATATTTGAATCTTGGACAAATCCTAGGTTTGACCAAGATTTAAACAAGTTTAAACATAAAAATGAAAAGGGAAGCATGTATCCTTCTTAGTCACTCTAAAATGAAGCTTTTGGGATGTTCTTGAAATTTCCATTTTTGAAACCAAAAACGACTTCTCTCTTCATGCTAGACTTCATAAGATCGACAGGGGGCAGATACATGATTTGTCTGGTTTGGATATGTCCAAACCTTGCTTGTTTATCAACTTGAATGCTTACTATATGACATAAGAATGCTTACCATATGTTTGAATTTTAAAAGCATATAGTCTTCTTATGTCATATAGTAAGCATTCAAAAGTTTTTCTTTGAGAGAGTAGCATGCATTCAAAAGTTGATAAATAAGATTTGTACATATTCAAACCAGACAAATCATGTATCTACACCCCCTAACCCTAAACTCTGTCTTATGAAGTCAAGCATGAAGAGAAGTGCTTTTGGGTTTCAAACATGGAAATTTCACAAACCTCCCAAAAGCTTCATTTTACAGTGACTAAGAAGGATCCAGGCTTACCTTTTCATTTTCATTTTTAAACTGCTTGTTTAAATCTTGATCAAACCTAGGATTTGACCAAGATTCAAATGGGCATAAAAAATCAGGAAAAAATGAAAAAATGAAAAAACAAAGCACATATATAGCCTTCTTATGTCATATATATAGTAAGCATTCAATTAAGTTGATAATTTTAAACAAGGTCTATACATATTCAAACCAGAAAAAAGCATGTATCTACCCATGCATATATATATAACCCTATACTTTTGTCTTATGAAGACGTCAAGGATGAAGAGAAGTGGATTTGGGTTTCAAACATGGAAATTTCAAAAACCTCCCAAAACATGTATATATCTACCCCTAAACCCTAATCTTTGTCTTATGAAGCCAAGCATATGAAGAGAAGTGATTTTGGGTTTCAAACATGGAAACTTCAAAAACCTCCCAAAAGCTTCATTTTAGAGAGACTAAGAATGATCCATATGCTTACCTTTTCATTGCCATGTTTTAAACTTGTTTTAACCTTGGTCAAACCTAGGATTTGACCAAGATTCAAATGGGAGTAAAAATTCAGAAAAATTCAAAAAAAATGAAAAACCAAAGCACATATATATATATATATATATTATGTATATATATAGCCTTGATCTTGTCATATAGTAAGCATTCAAGTTGATAAACAAGGTCGATCTCTAGACATATTCAAAGCAGAAATATCATGTATCATATCTACCCCTAACCCTAGCTAAACTCTGTCTTATGAAGTCAAACATATGAAGAGAACTGGGGTTTTGGGTTTCAAACATAAAATTTTCAAGTACCTTCATTTTAGAGTGAGTAAGGAAGGATTCATGCTTACCGTTTCATTTTCATGTTTTAAACTTGTTTAAACCTAGGATTTGACCAAGATTTAAATAGGCATAAAAAATCGAAAGAAATCAAAAAATGAAAAACCAAAGCACATATATATAGCCTTCTTATATCATATAGTAAAAAATTCAAGTTGATAAACAAGGTCTAGACATATTCAAACAAGAAAAATCATGTATCTACACACCTAGGTTTGACCAAGATAATTTAAACAAGCTTAGAACATGAATATGAAAAGGGAAGCGTGTATCCTTCTTAGTCACACTAAAATGAAGTTTTTGGGAGGTTTTTGAAATTTCCATGTTTGAAACCCAAAACCACATCTCTTCATGCTTGACTTAATTTATAAGACATAGTTTAGGGGTTAGGGGGTAGATACATGATTTGTATGGTTTGATATTTCTAGACCTTGTTTATCAACTTTAATGCTTACTATATGACATAAGATGACTATGTGATTTGGTTTTTCATTTTTCTGTTTTTTATTTTATTTTTCTGCCCATTTGAATCTTGGTCAAATCCTAGGTTTGACCAAGATTTAGACAAGTTTAACACGTGAAAACGAATAAGTAAGCATGGATCCTTCTTAGTCACTCAAAAATGTACCAATCGATAGATGTGTTAACTTTGCTTCATGGAAATAATAATGTCATGTAAATGAGTTAACTTGGATTTCCTACCCTTGAATCCATAGGAAACTTTGTTCTAATGCAGTATAATAATCAATCGAGTTTTTACACCAACAGGTCTGTCACTTACGTGTGGTGCCCACGCGTGAGGTCCCACACTTCAGTGAGCACAAGTCACGTGCAATAGGTACGCAAACTCCCAGCCATCTTCTTTGTCAAGAGAAGACGCATCAGGATGCGTATTGGAAGTCTGTGGGTCCTTCTGGATCCTTCTTAGTCACTCTAAAATGAAGCTTTTGGGAGGTTCTTGAAATTTCCATGTTTGAAACCCAAAACCACTTCTCTTCATGATTTACTTCATAAAACATAGTTTAATTAGAGTTTTAGGGGTAGATATATACATGATTTTTCTGGTTTGAATATATATGTCTCTAGACCTTTGTTTATCAACTTGAATGCTTACTATACATATGACATAAGAATGCTATGTGCTTTGGTTTTTCATTCTTTTGATTTTTTTCTGAATTTTTAGGGCCATTTGAATCTTGGTCAAATCCTTGGTTTGACCAAGATTTAAACAAGTTTAAAACATAAAAATGAAAAGGGAAGTCTGTATCCTTCTTAGTCACTCTAAAATGAAGCTTTTGGGAGGTTTTTAAAATTTCAATGTTTGAAACCCAAAACCACTTCTCTTCACATGCTTGACTTCATAAGACAGAGTTAATTAATTTAGGGGTTAATTAGGGGGTATAGATACATGATTTGTGTGGTTTGAATATGTATGGACCTTATTTATCAACAACTTTAATGCTTACTATATGACATAAGAAAACTATTTGCTTTGGTTTTTCTTTTTTCAATTTTTTTTTCAATTTTGATGCCCATTTGAATCTTGTCAAATCCTAGGTTTGACCAAGATAATTTAAACAAGTTTAAAACATGAAAATGAAAAGGGAAGCATGGATCCTTCTTAGTCACTCTAAAATGAAGCTTTTGGGAGGTTTTTGAAATTTCCATGTTTGAAACCCAAAACCACTTCTCTTCACATGCATGCTTGACTTCATAAGACAGAGTTTAGGGGTTAGGGGGTATAGCTACATGATTTGTCTGGTTTGAATATGTCTACACCTTGTTTATCAACTTTAATGCTTACTATATGACATAAGAAAACTATGTGATTTGGTTTTTCATTTTTCTGTTTTTATTTTTCTGCCCATTTGAATCTTGGTCAAATCCTAGGTTTGACCAAGATTTAGACAGGTTTAACACGTGAAAACGAATAAGTAAGGCTGGATCCTTCTTAGTCACTCCAAAATGTACCAATTGATAGATGTGTTACTTTGCTTCATGGAAAAAATAATGTCATGTAAATGAGTTAACTTGGATTTCCTACCCTTGAATCCATAGGAAACTTTGTTCTAATGCACTATTATAATCAACCGAGTTTTTACACCAACAGGTCTGTCACTTACGTGTGGTGCCCACGCTTGAGGTCCCACACTTCAGTGAGCACAAGTCACGTGCAATAGGTACGCAAACTCCCAGCCATCTTCTTTGTCAAGAGAAGACGCATCAGGATGCGTATTGGAAGTCTGTGGGTCCTTCTGGATCCTTCGGTTGTCCCTCTCACAAAAAAAACAAATCTCTCTCATTCTCGGCCTCGCTCGACTCGCTCGCTCGCTCGCACCTCCTGCTCACTGACAAACCCTGCACAAAAGTCAACATCATCACCCGAAAAGGGGAGACACCATAATTCTCTCCCTTCTTCTCTCCTTCCGAGTGATCCCTCTTCCTCCGAGTTTCACTCGACGGGCAAACACCCATGTGCTGCATAGTAATAATAAAAAGGTAGTACTCGTAGAAAAATCGATATACGAATCTGTAATTAAATAGGTTAAACTAGGGTTTTGCCCAGTTCTACAGATCAAGGGTTCAAAAAAATCCAACTACGGGGTTCGAACAACACGATTCTAATCCAAGAATTTTTTCGACCTAGGTCACCCAAATGGCCTCAAACTATAGGGTTAGCATCTAGTGCAGTATGTGTGAAAATGTATGCACTATGTGTGCTATAACTTGTATGTCTTTCATATTTGAACCAAATTTGAATAAGTTTGAAATATTTGAAAAGGGGCTTTTGGCTTAAACGTTTGAAACCAAAAACCACTTCTCTTCATGCATGCTTGACTTCATAAGACAGAGTTTAGCTAGGGTTAGGGGATATATGCATGATTTTCCTGGTTTGAATATGTCTAGACCTTGTTTATCAACTTAATTGAATGCTTACTATATGACATAAGAATACTATGTGACTTGTTTTTTATTTTTTGATTTTTTTAAAATTTTATGCCCATTTTAATCTTGGTCAAATCCTAGGTTTGAACATGGTTTAAACAAGTTTAAATCATGAATATGAAAAATTAAGCATCTATATATCCTTCTTACTCACTCCAAAATGTAGCTCTTGGGAGGGTTTTTCGAAATTTCCATGTTTGAAACCAAAACCACTTCTCTTCATGCATGCTTGACTTCATAAGACAGAGTTTAGGGTTAGGGGTAGATATATACATGATTTTCTGGTTTGAATATGTCTAGACCTTGTTTATCAACTTGAATGCTTACTATATATATATGACATAATAATGTTATGTCCTTTGGTTTTTCATTCTTTTGATTTTTTATGAATTTCCATGCCCATTTGAATCTTTTGGTCAAATCCTAGAGGTTTGACCAAGATTTAAACAAGTTTAAAACATGAAAATGAAAAGGGAAGCTTGTATATCCTTCTTAGTCACTCTAAAATGAAGTTTTTGGGAGGTTTTTGAAATTTCCATGTTTGAAACCCAAAACCACTTCTCTTCATGCTAGACTTCATAAGACAATTTAATTAGGGGTTAGGGGTAGATACATGATTTGTCTGGTTTGAATATGTCCAAACCTTGCTTGTTTATCAACTTGAATGCTTACTATATGACATAAGAATGCTTACCATATGTTTGAATTTTAAAAGCATATAGTCTTCTTATGTCATATAGTAAGCATTCAAAAGGTTTTCTTTGAGAGAGTAGCATGCATTCAAAAGTTGATAAATAAGATTTGGACATATTCAAACCAGACAAATCATGTATCTACACCCCCTAACCCTAAACTCTGTCTTATGAAGTCAAGCATGAAGAGAAGTGCTTTTGGGTTTCAAACATGGAAATTTCACAAACCTCCCAAAAGCTTCATTTTACAGTGACTAAGAAGGATCCAGGCTTACCTTTTCATTTTCATGTTTTAAACTTGTTTAACTCTTGGTCAAACCTAGGATTTGACCAAGATTTAAATGGGCATAAAAAATCAGAAAAAAACAGAAAAAATGAAAAACCAAATAACATAGCCTTCTTATGTCATATAGTAAGCATTCAAGTTGATAAACAAGGTCTAGACATATTCAAACCAGAAAAAGCATGTATCTACCCCTAACCCTAAACTCTGTCTTATGAAGTCAAGCATGAAGTGGTTTTGGGTTTCAAACATGGAAATTTCAAAAACCTCGCGAAAGCTTCATTTTAGAGTGACTAAGAAGGATCCATGCTTACCTATTCATTTTCATGTTTTAAACTTGTTTAAACCTTGATAAAACCCAGGATTTTACCTATTTAATCATAGATTCATAGGTCGATTTTTTACTTTTTTATTTTTACTATGCAGCACATGTGTGTTTGCCCGTCCAGTGAAACTCGGAGGAAGAGGGATCACACGGAAGGAGAAGAAGGGATAGCAGTCACGGGGCCCCTCTTATTATTTATGGTGTATATCTTTTTTCTGGTGATGTTGACTGTTGTGCAGCGTTTGTCAGTGCGCAGGAGGTGCGAGGCTGCGAGCGAGCGAGTCGAGCGAGGCCGAGAATGAGAGAGATGTTTTTTTCTTTTTCTTTTCCGTGAGAGGGACAACAGAAGGATCCAGAGACGACTTCCACTACGCATCCTGGTGCGCGTCTTCTCTTGACAAAGAAGATGGATGGGAGTTTGCGTACCTACTAATCTACTATAGTACTACTACACAAGAACCATATACATGTCAAACTTTTCAATCATGACCCACATGCATTTTATGTATATATTCACAACTTTTAATGCATGCATGAAAACTCAGCAAAATATGTGCATTTTGGGTTGTCGCACATAAATGTGCTTTTACTTGTCTGCCACCAATCCAATTTTCATGTGAGGGGGAAACATGACACACGATGGACATTTCCAATGTTTCACGAATTAATTATCTCAATTTGCATCCATATATATATGCGCCTGGTTACTGAAAGATCGAACCAAAGGTGAACTTGAAACGTTTTCATTTTCATGTTTTAAACTTGTTTAAATCTTGGTCAACCCTTGGATTTGACCAAGATTCATAAAAAATTCAAAAACATAGTCTTCTTATGTCATACAGTCAACATTCAACTTGATAAAACAAGATCTAAACATATTAAAAGAAGAATCATGTATCTACCCCCTAACCCTAAACTCTGTCTTTTGAAGTCAAACATGAAGATACGTGGTTTTGGGTTTACAAAATGGAAATTTCAAAAACCTCCGAAAAGCTTAATTTTGGAGTGACTAAGAAGGATACATGCTTACTTTTTCATTTTCATGTTTTAAACTTGTTTAAAGCTTG
Organism: Lolium multiflorum; assembly: GCA_030979885.1. NCBI lineage: Eukaryota > Viridiplantae > Streptophyta > Magnoliopsida > Poales > Poaceae > Lolium > Lolium multiflorum. The sequence continues at coordinate 245,101,800 of CM061750.1, forward strand.
GTCAAACCTAGCTAGCTTGGATTTGACCAAGATTCAAGTGCGCATAAAAAATTCGAAAAAACCCCCAAAAATGAAAAACCATAACACATAGTCTTCTTGCGTCACATATATTGTAAGCATTCAAGTGTTGATAAACAATATCTAGACATATCAAACAAGAAAAATCATGTATCTATACCCCTAACCCTAAATTTGTCTTATGAAGTCAAGCATGAAGAGAAGTGGTTTGGGTTTTCAAACATGGAAATTTCGAAAACCGCCCAAAAGCTTCATTTCGGACTGACTAAGAAGGATCCATGCTTACCTTTTCATTTTCATGTTTTAAACTTGTTTAAATTCTTGTTCAAACCTAGGATTTGACCAAGATTCAAATGGGCATAAAAACAATCGAAAAAATCAAAAATGAAAAACCAAAGCACATAGTCTTCTTATGTCACATAGTAAGCCATTCAACTTGATAACAAGGTCTAGACCTATTCAAACCAGAAAAATCATGTATCTACCCCTAACCCTAAACTCATCTGTCTTATGAAGTCAAGCATGAAGAGAAGTGGTTTTGGGTTTCAAACATAGACATTTCAAAAGCCTCCCAAAAGCTTCATTTTGGAGTGACTGAGAAGGATCCATGCTTAATTTTTCATTTTAATGTTTTAAACTTGTTTAAATCTTGGTTAAACCTATGATTTGACCAAAATTTGATTCGGCATGAAAATTCAAAACAAATCAAATAAATAAAAAACCAATGCACATAGTACATCTTCTTATGTCATATACTAAGCATTCAAGTTGATAAGCCAGGTCTAGACATATTCAAACTAGAAAAATCATGTATCTACCCCTAACCCTAAACTCGATTTGTCTTATGAAGTCAATCATGAAGAGGTGTTTTGGGTTTCAGACATGGAAATTTCAAAAACCTTCCAAAAGCTTCATTTTGAAGTTACTAATTAAGAAGGATCACTACAAGAAAAGTTTGGCAACTTTTCTTGTAGTGGATCCAGGCTTAATTTTTCATCTTCATGTTTTAAATTTTGGTCAAACCTAGGATTTGTCCAAGATACAAATGGGCATAAAAATTCAGGGTAGCATCATACCCCCCTCCTTCCCGCGTAGAAAAAGTGTTAGGCGAGTAGTAGAATGGCATGACCAACAAGTTTCAAGTAAAATTTTGAATATGACCAAAATATACCAATTGATAGATGTGTGTGACCCAAGATTGAGCCATGGTACATTTTGCCAACAAAGTAGCAATTGAGTTGGCTTTCTACCTTAGTAGGCGTGCATTGGAAGGATGCATTATGCCGGCAAAGTTTTCAAACGTTCAAACTTTTCCGGTTTCTCATACAGTATTTGGCTCCTTGAGAAGCATTGATGTGATCATATAAGGTTATCCAAAACTTCGCCTTTCCCGTATTTGCCCGAGCACTCGACACCCCTCGTCCCATGGCGACTCCTCCAGCCATAGCCCCGTGCACCCAGGCTCCACGACTCAGCCTCGGAGGGGTGTGCGCTAAAAGCTCGCAAATGTCTGTGTGCCATTGGTGTGCGATGAAGCAGGCGGCTCTGTGTCTTGCTGTGGCTAGACTCCTGGCGCCCTTTGATCTAGGAGAGGGAGAGGAGGGAGGGGGTCCCATGAAGCGGCGGTGGCCCAGGTATCGGCGGCAGCCCAGGCAGCAGCGGCAAAGTGGGCTGGTCGGAGCATAGGCATGCGCCGGGGGCGAACCTCGCCGGGTGAGGATGCTTCCATTGTGAAGAAGCACTTGCCATCCAGGGCTTCGGGTTCGCCAACAAACTCAGCGCCTCGGTCCATGGCGTTGCCGTCGTGGGGACGTCGGGGGCGGCGGCGACGTGCTGCAGCCCCAGCCTTTAGTGGGGACCAAAGTGCGACCGACCACATCACGGCGTCGGCAGCATTGGGGATGCCGATGGGCATCCACTGCCACACACAGATTTGGGAGGTTCTGGCCGGGCCGAGTTCCAAACTTCCATCATCGGAGCCGAGGGCTTGGTACTTCAAATTCCGAATCAGGCAATCCTTCGACCCCAATCAGCTTCTGCCTGTGGTCCAAATCCGAGATATCTTGGCGGCAGCTATGCTGGTTAAGCTTAGCCGGACAGCGGCAATCGACGATCTGCAAAACCTAGATGCCTTCCGAGGATTTGCAGCAGCCGTCAATGCACTCGTGGAGGCATCGCATGCTGGTAGCAGCGGCGAATGCGGGTATGTTGTTTTACTCCCTTTGTATGCTTTTGTCATAAAAATCAATTTGCTAATTCTCATTCGATTGAAAATTAGACCCATTCACCATCAACTCTCAAACAGTGGACACTAGTAATATGTAGAACTAGAAATTACACAAGATTTCTGTACTGCTAGTACTATTACTTCGACGCTACATGTTGTTTACACGAGGAAATTGCACAAACTACCGCTTATTGCTGCCTTCGTTGCGTAAAACACTTTTTAAAACTGTAATTTTTTTCCGCACAAACCACCAACTATCGTGTTCTGTTGCAGGGAATTTCAAATTTAGGATTGAGCTGTTTAAGAGCAAATCAGATGATCGGGGACCACCAACTACTATAGTTTTAATTGCAAATAGAATAGATTTTGCAAAATTATGAAACGCACATAACGTTTGAATTACTACAATTTTTTTGAAGGTTTGATATTTTCATCATTTTTGTGTGAATCTTACACCAAGTAACACAACTTTCAGACGGAATACAAAATATTTTCAAACTTCCTAGATTTGATAGCTCAAATATTTTTAATTACTAGTTTTTCAGTATTTTAAAAAGTCGAAACACTATATTTTGGCTGAATGTTAGAAAATATATTTCATGATTATCCCATATTAGTTAAGAAGTACATAAACTAGTAGTAGTAATAAAGAACAGAGGGAGTTTATGGAGATACATCCATTAAGGGCATGTTAGTGTGTGTTGGTGTATTACTTATGCCTTCTTTGGTTAATACACTTCTCAAGTGATCCCCGCAAACCCTCTATTCTTGCCTAGAATACAAAAACTCCCCATCAAAGTATTAGTGCATTTTTTGGATGAGTATTCGAGAGGATTGGGTGAACACCAAGGATTTGCATAGGGAATTGGTACAATTGAATCCTTGGCTGTTTGATTTGTAGGATTGTTTCCGATAGGAATTTTTCCTAAGGATTTCTTTGCACAGATTCCATAGAAAATTAAACATCTACTCATACCTCTTTTTAAGAATGCTTTACTTTTCCTATGGTGGAATCAAACAAAGTTTGGATTCTATGAATTCCTATAGGATTGGAGTGGACATGACATTGCAATCCTACATTTCCCTATTCCTACATCTTTCGGTAGGCATTTGCCTAGAATAAATAACCATGTGTATTACGGAGTAGCAATAAAATATAGGTTTATTTCTCTAAAGCATCTTGCACTGTACTAGTACATGGCTTAAGAGACAATATTTTTACCATTTTTTTGCGAGAAGACAATATTATTACCATAGTTACTAAGTACATTTTATTGGATGATGAAGTGATAGCCCTCATCAATGCATTGTGAATTATTAGGGCATGGGTCGCACGTGATTTACGAGTACACCGCACGATCGAGAGCCGCCGTCCCTCTTTGCTTTTTACCGATGCGGCGGAGCTCCTCCCCACACCCACGAATAACTGAAAGCCACAACTGCTGGGGAAAAGTCTTGCGCCGAGAAAATCTACAACCGTGGTTGAGTACATGTGTTTCTTAAGATACGAGTGCTCCAATGCATTTTTTCTTTCCTTTTACTAATTTACCTTGAAAATCCTGCACGTCCACTTATTTGTGGACGGAGGGAGTATCACGCCAAGAGGAAGTAGGACAATAGTGGGCGCTTATAGCCCGCCTACGTGGTACTTTTGCCAGCTGTTGGCTCTTCTATTGTTCTTGCTCTAAAGAAACCCCGATTGTGAAAGGCCAAGGCGTACTTCTTTTGGTCACGCAAAATTCAAAATACTGCCATGGACATTGAATTGACATGACAACACATAGCTTGGGATGTCCAAATTTGCACGTTAGACCAGTGACTTGTTCTTCACCTTTTCAGAGGGAACAGTGACTTTTTATTATGGGTCTATACACTTTCCAAGAAACAGGAGGAGATGCTGTAGAGTGTAGAGGAGCGAAGTCAAGCGCCCCGCCCCCACCTGCCCTATTTCTGTTCACCTCCATCGTCTACCTCCGCCCCCGCCCGCACCAATCGACCACCTTCCATAGCACGCGCCAGTGCCGCCGCCATGCAGCTTTAGAATCAATTCCACCGCCCAGTTTGAGAGCCTCCGTTCTTCATCTTCCCCGCCACCTGCCGCCATCGAACCCAAATTAAACTCCAATCAGTTGAACCCAAACCTCATAGACCCACCCCCTGCCCTGCGATGGCGGCATCGAACAAGGAAAATGATGACTCTGAACTGTTTCAGAAGGTCTTTTCCGAAGGTCCCCTTGAAGAACTCGTAACAAGATGCGACGTCATCACCGCCGCGAGCCTCGTCGGTTCGTCCAAACTATTTTTCGACTCTGCAAATGATAGTGCAACTCTATCTTTTTCTCTCCCGTTTGGCCTCCCATGTGTTCTTCATTCTCACCCGACGAAGGTAGCACGGGATTGCAAGCTGACGCCGCTGGACAGGTTCTCCTCCGACGCTGTGATGCCAGACGGTACGGGTAAGCAGTGGGTAGGTGCCAATGGAGATTGGGTTGCCATGGTTGACACTGGCTTTCCTGCTTGCAAATGGAAACTTGTCAACGTCTACACTCGCCGTGAAATTCCTCTCCCTGTGCCGTTTGAAACCACCCACATTCCAAATATATACCACCACAACCTTCGTGCTATTATATTTCACAAGATATATATTTGCCAAGTTCCCACAGCTGCTGGGGGGTACAAAAATTTCTCTCTTGTTGCTGTTTTTGACATCAGAGTTGCCCTCCTTTGCGGCGAAGATTCTGGATGGACAGTTCTTACAGAGCCCAAGTCCCACATCTTTTACAATTACAGCGATGCAATTCTCCACAATGGGCTTGTGTTTGCCACAACTCATACTGGCACTGTTCACGCATGGAATCCTCAGCAAGCTGGTAATTTTCCTCCGGACGTAAGTAGTGTATGATGAGCTTCATTATTCATGGCTGTAAAGATAATTTTAATGCACAAACTTATTAATTTTCGAACCTGACTGATCTGACTTGGAGGCTTGGGGCATATTTGCTTCGGATGAAATTTCATTGGTATTTAGACTTTTTATTCGAGATGATTACCATAGAAAAATTTGAGGATTGTATAATTAGGAGTTTTATTCTCAGATTGAATTATGTTGGATTTTGACCTCTACTTGAACTTCTTGAAATGAATCCTTTGGTTTCCCATGTGATGTACTCAAATACACCAATATGCTGTATTATTGAATGGAAATGCCATTATATCATCCCATCTGAATCCTAATGCGTTTTCCCAATTCTTACGTTTTCAGATTTGTGCAAACCAAACATACCCTTCTTAACAGTAATTTCGTTTTCAAGCAGGTCCTCCGCTGATCGTAGAGCCACCGCCCATTGTGTTTGAATGGCGGTGTGCACTTGATGATGCTCTTGGCCATGATCACGAGGTCGATTATGGCATGTGGTGGTTAGCAAGATCTATAGATGGTTCTAGACTTCTTCTGATCCATACACTGGGCATTGCTGATGAAAGGGAATATTCCTGTAAAGTTTGCCATACTGCTTCTGATCGTCGTGTTCATCATGGTCGCACTGTTGGCAACTATGCTTCTGGGTTTGGTTGCCTGGTGTTCACGAAGGACACTAGTAAGTTAAATGAAGGTATTCCATGGGAAAAGATTGATGACCTTGGAGAATATTCTCTTTTCCTTGGAGTGAACTATCCGATTATGCTGCCATTAGGCGGTGCAGATGTTGTCCCAGGATGTCTGACGAGAAGAAATTGTGTGTACACCTTGCCGAATGAAGCATGGCTTCGCAATTCGCAGCTGCCTGAAATATGCCGATTCAGTCTGAATCGTGAAGATTGCGCCGTTGGTTTCCAAACCAACGCCTTGGAGAAAACATGCAAAACAAAAAAAGATAGGTACCTGGTAAAGACACCGCTTTGGTTCATCCCAAACTTCGCCAACGCCCCGGATTGGAACAAGTGTGATGTTTAATTCTGAAACAGGGCCTGCAGCCATTGTAGCTACTGATAGTATGTAATTTCATAGCTAATGAACGAGGCAATTGTGGTCTACTAATTACAACTGTTTTGTAAAGAGGTGGTCTATAAGTATACCCCTCTCTTCATTGATGCATTTGTGGTCTACATGATGGTACTCTTAAATATATGGGTGTGGCTCCTCAACACATAATGTGGGGGTATTATTGTGTTAAAGTTGAAGGCTTGATCAACTATAGGTTCACTTCTCTAGTTACATTACTAGGTACTCCGGTTGGCTATGTTGTGATGAAATTGTGTTCTGTTGTTCGGTGAAGACAAAAGTAGAACTATGGTATGCTTATGTTTAAGAGCAAGCGAGGGTTTAGCTTGAGATGTTAAAATTCAGATTTGAACTATTTTTTGATATGGAAATTTGAAATATATATGGTACTGTATATGATTATGTGTAACAACAAGCGACGAAAGGGCTGATGCTCCTATTCCTTGTCGGCGGGAGGACTATGTGTGCGGCGACTTGAGCCAAATTAGAAGGCCATAGCTATGTTGATTGGTCCTTGAAGTTGGAGGGGCTAGGATTTCGGATGAGCGGAGTGGGGGAAGTTGTTGCTCATGGAACATAAGTCCTTAAAATAGTAATGTTAGTATATAGGAGTACAAGGTATATACTTGTACTATTTTAGTACTATAATAAGTATATCGGGTTCATCAAAAAGAATTATCTCGGGTTCACAACCACGTGGGGTCAAGGTGAGGGAAAGTTGGTCAATACCTCTTACCGCTATATCCCCGCCCCAAGTTCTAATGCGCAAGTGCTGTTATTTTTTTTAAGGGAAATAGTGGTTCCTCTCCCCCGGAAACATGCCCCGCATCTCCACCTCCTAGTATCGTAGTACTACTACTGCATCTTCTCCAAAAAAAACCCTCTTCTGTCTCTTTCTCCCGTTCACCCCTCTCTCCCTTGCATTGGATTACCGACTCCAATGAAGCAGAAGCGTAAGATTGAGGAGATTCCTGATTGCTACCACCAGTCCATGGGGTGGGGCAACCTCCACTACCCACTGGTGGAGAACATAGCCGAGCGGGCGGATATCCTCAGCACTGGTCGCCTCGCTCGAGGCATGATCGGCATGCGGCATGCCATCCGCGGAGCGCATAAGGTTCCGTTCGGTTTACCGAGCCTGCTCCACTGCGACCCCGAGACATGGCCAGACGACCGCGACAATACTGTAAGAGTATTTATTTATTTACTCATCTCGTTTCAGCTTGTGTTTTTTCAATCAACTTTTCTTATTGCCAAACATCATGCATGAATTTAGACTCAACATCATCACCTGATTTGGGAGTACTGTAAGGTTTGCTGCCTTCACTATGCACATGTACTCTTCGGAATTGCTTTATTTATCCATTACATCTGTGCTTCAGTTCTGCACAATCCGCTCTTCATTCTGTCGAATACCTTGCATGCATAGACAATTTTGAAACAAATCCTATTTGCAGGGCATTCACGCGTTGCTGATGCCATTAGACAAGCCGACAGTTCCAGCATTTATCCATACCAAGGAGGAACTGGATGGACATGGACCCATGCACTGGGTGGGTTGTAACGGCGACTGGGTGGCATTTGTCCAGCAGGACGGGCACTTGACGATCCGCAACATATACATATCAGATACTATTATACCTCTTCCATCTCTGCAAGATGCAGGAATTTCTTTGGGCCCTACTAGTGAATGGTGGCATGGCAGCCCACCATTCCTGTTCAAATACAAAATAGATAAAAGTTTGGAACTGCTCAAAGTACGGATCGTCAAGAGGCCGTACAAAGATGATCTAGCAGGGCCATGGCATTACGAGGTAATCGTTGTATTTGACGAATTGATCGCTATCCTACAAGCGCCCCTAGAAAAGGAGTGGAATATCCTGAGAAACCCTGAATTCTTTGATAGAAACAGCTATGTCGATGCCATGGGCATTCCTGGATATGGTACAAGTTCACACCTACATCGTGTATACGCAGTTACATATCCGTATGGAGATGTTCTGGTTTGGGAACCATATACCTGTGGTGAGTCTTTGTTTTATGTCTTAACTAGTAAATGGCATGCTGCACATGTTGGACCAATTACGATTCGCAATACTGATGTATAAAAGTTGCGTTCTAAATGTTGTTCAAACTTTCAATACAACTAATAATTTGGTTATACCATCAAAATAAGTGTGAGCATACAGTTTATAAATATGAACAAAAATTTGGAACCTTTCTTAATCACTATCAAGTGGGACGTGTGATATCGGTGTGAGACTGCTCTGATTTTTCTTCATAATGGAAACATGACGGTTCTAGAAACACGTGGACACTGGTGTGGTATTTTTTTCACGCGAATACCTCTAATCCCAACCGTTAGATTTTGGACACCAACAGTTGGAATTGCTGCTACATGTCTTGTTAAAAACTGGTGCCTTATAGTAGTAGAAAATAGAAGATAGAAGAGAAGAGATAATTTTCAGTGTAGTTCCTACTTGCTGCATTGTGGTTGATCTTTGTGCATTGCAGGGACACATGCAGCCCCGCGTCTCATTGACGCCCCTGTCATTGAAGATGAAGAAGCAGAAGTGGCTGCAATTTTCGCTCAAATCGAGGGAGATGCTGTCATGGAAGATGATGAAGCAAATGTGGCTCAAGGCGATGGAGGTGCCGATGAAGATAATGATGCTGATGAAGAAGAATTAGAAGAAGAAGAATTAGAAGAAGACGAATTCGATGATGAAGAATTAGATGATGAAGAATTAGATGATGATGGTGATAATCATAATTATGAAGATGAAGATGTATTTCTTGGATTTTCTGACCAGCGCACTTGGTTCCTGGCACCAATGAGAGCAGAGTCCATTACTGGTGAATCTGATCTCGCGTGGATTCAGGTTAAAGGTTATCGGCCCATCCTCGGTCCTCCAATATTACATATGGGTAACAAGCTGAGGTCTTATCCTTTGGTACGGTGCTACGTTTTCTTGAGATCTGCCCATACCTTGGACCCTGTAGAAGAGGCAAGGTGGGAAAGATTGAACAATTTGAAGGGGCGTTCTTTATTTCTTGGACTCAATCACCCAATTTTCATGCTACCCCCGCCAATCGACGCAGAGGCTGCAGAACCAGATTTCCAATTGTTCAAACCTGACTGTGTCTTTGCTACCCACAATCGCGCCCGTGATACATGGATACGTCCAAGGCCAAATTGGTGCAGAATGCACGTCAATGGAGGTCCTGCCATAGGCTCAAGATTGCAGTACAAAAAAGAGAAGATTGAACATAGAGCCGAAGCACCCATGTGGTTCGTCCCAACACTTCCACCTGTTTTTCCTTGAGAAATAAGAGACAGATGGTGACCTTATTTTATAGAGAAAACATAGTGTTCGTGAACTTAACCTCATGAACATTCGCTGTTCGGTTTTTGCTGAAATCAAAATTTTGCAGAGATGAAGATCTTTGTTTGAATCCCGTGCTGAACATATTTTTCACAAATTAGCTACCCGTATTGTGATGAATACATGCTGGTTTGTTGTTTGGTGCAGTAGCAGACATGAAGATCTTTGTCCTGAATACCACAATGGACATCTTTTTTTTCTTCAAAAATTAGCTAAGCTCACGCTATTAGGCGCAAATGCCTATTAAGAGATTTGGTGCTCTTGGGCACCATTGCTCCTGCTATTTTAGAAAAAAATAAAAAATATATTTATTTGTTCAAAAAATTAGAAAACAAATCATGGAGTAGCTAATGAATTGTCCCATAAACGTGCAAAATTTCAGTTTCAAATACAAAAAATTCTGGGCTACACAAAAGTAACAAACGTGTGGATCTGGGTATGCATATTTCAAATCTCCAAATTTCAACAGATTTTGTCTTTTTTGTGTAGTCTACAATATAAAGAATATCATATTAAAATTTTACACGCTTGTAGGTTACTTTATTTATTATGTCTACATTCATTTTCAGATTTTTTTGAAACAAATATGTATGCTATTTGATTTTTTTTAAACAGCAGAGCACTGGTGCCCATTAGCCAAAGACACTTTTCGCAAATGCCTACAATAAAGGAACGGATGGTGACCTTATTTTATAGAGAAACCATAGTGTTTGTGAAGTTAAAGTCATGAACACACGCTGTTCGGTTTTTGGTGAAATCAAAATTTAGCAGAGATGAAGATCTTTGTTTGAATCCCGTGATGAACACATTTTTCCTAAATTAGCTACCAGTATTGTGATGAATACATGCCGGTCTGTTTTTCGGTGGAGTAGCAGACATGCAGGGGATCGAAAGAAACGGCAAAGTAGCCAGAAATCAGGGGTCAAATATAAATTCGAGAAAGGAAACGTTTATTCAACAGTCAGGCTGACATGTGGGACGTATCTTGCAGCCGCGGCCCCAACATTTATCATTCAGAGAGGATGACATGTGGGACCCACGAACCAGTATCGTTCTCGGCGTTTCTCAAAGGGGGCAGGAGATCGAAAGAAAAAGGCAAGTAGCTCGAAATCAGGTGTCCAAAAAATCCAAGAAAGGAAAGGTTTATCGCACAAAGAGGCTGACATATTGTACCCAGTTTGCAGCAGCGTCATCAACGTTTCAAAGGCGGTGGAGTTCGAAAGAAAAAGGCAAATAGCCAGAAATTAGGGGTCAAAAATAAATCCAGCAAAGGAAACTTTTATCGTACAAAGAGGCTGACATGTGGGACCCAGCCAGCAGCGTCCTCAACGTTTCTAAGGTGGCAGGCAATGGAAAAAAGGCAAATAGCCAGAAATTAGGGGTCAAAAATAAATGCAACAATAGAAACTCTTATTGTTCATAGAGGCTGACATGTTGGACCCATGAGCCAGCAGGGCCCTCAACGTTTCAAAGGCGTCACGGGATCAAAAGAAAAGAACCAAGTAGTCATTAATTAGGTGTCAAAAATAAATCCAAGAAAGTAAATGTTTTACTTTTCATAGAGGCTGTCATATGGGACCCATGAGCCAGCAGCGTCCTCAACGTTTCTAAGGCGGCTGGGGATCGAAAAAAAAAGCGAAGTAGCCATTAATTAGGGGTCAACTATAAATCCAAGAAAAGAAATGTTTATTGTTCTTAGAGGCTGACATGTGGGAGCTATGCGCCAGCAGCGTCCTCATCGTTTCAAAGGCGGTCGGGGATCCAAAGAAAAAGGCAAATAGCCAGAAATCAGGGGTAAAAAAAATCCAAGAAAAGAAATATTATTGTTCATAGAGGCTGGCATGTGGGACCCATGAGCCAGCAGCGTCCACAATTTCAAAGGCGGCACAGGATCGAAAGAAAAAGGCAAGTGACCAAAAATCAGGGGGTAAAAAATCCAAGAAAAAAACTTTATTGTACATAGAGGATGACATGCGGGTCCCATGAGCCAACAACTTACTCGTCGTTTCAGAGGGCCGAGGCGGCATGAGATCGAAAGAAAAAGGAAAGTGACCAAATATCAGGAGCAAAAAATAATCCATGAAAAGAAACTTTCATTGTACATAGAGGATGACATAGGGTCCCATGTTGTAGCAGCGGTCTGAACGTTTCAAAGACGGCATGAGATCGAAAGAAAAAGGCAAGTGACCAAATATCAGGAGCCAAAAATAATCCAAGAAAAGAAACTTTTATTGTACCTTTGAGAGTCGGCATGAGATTGAAAGAAAAAGGCAAGTGACCAAATATCAGGAGCCAAAAACCTAGAAAAGAAACTTTTATTGTACATAGAGTATGACATGCGGGTCCCATGACGCTGCAGCATCCTCAACGTTTCCAAGGCGGCAGGGGATCAAATGAAAAGGAAATAGCCAAAAAGCAGAGGGTGAAAAAAATCGAAGAAAAGAAACTTTTATTGTTCATAGTGGATGACATGTGGGACCCATGAGGCAGCAGCATCCTCAACGTTTCCAAGCAGCAGGGGATCGAAAGAAAAAGGAAATAGCCAAAAATCAGAGCGTGAAAAATAATCCAAGAAAAGAAACTTTTATTTTACATAGAGGATGACATGTGGGTCCCATTTTGCAGCAGCGGTCTCAATGTTTCATATGCGGCTTGAGATCAAAAGAAAACGAAAGTAGCCCGAAATTAGGGGGAATAAAACTCCAAGAAAAGAAAGTTTTTTGTACATAGAGGATGACATACGGGTCCCAAGGCGGCAGGGGAACAAAAGAAAAAGGAAATAGCCAAAAATCAGAGGGGTGAAAAAAAATCCAAGAAAAAAGAAACTTTTAGAGTTCATAGTTCATAGAGGATGACATGCGGGTCCCATGAGGCAGCAGCGTCCACAACGTTTCCAAGGCGGCACACAGGACCAAAAGAAAAAGGATGTACCCCTGCTGGGCCTTTTGATCAAAAAATAATCCAAGATAAGGAAGATATAAATTGGGGCTGCCTGGCCATCTGGGCCTTCTAACCTGCTGGACGTCTTTTGACTCGTACAATTTCAGCCCACTCCAAAACAAGAAAGTCCTATGCTTCGCAAAAACAAAACAAAAACAAGGAGATTCATATTAGTTCGTTTATGTAAAAATAAAGATTTAATTTATCCGTTTGCAATAGCTCAGAGCGAAATACACTTTTTATTGTCTGCAAAATAATCAAGATATCACATGTTTCTTGTACGGGGAGGCTGACATCGGGACCCATGAGCCAGCAGCGTCGTCAAAGTTTTAAAGGCGGCAGGGGATCGAAAGAAAAAATAAATCAAAAATCAGTTGGTAAAAAAATCGAAGAAAAGAAACATTTATCGTTCTGAGAGGATGACATGCGGGACCCATGTGGCAGCAGCATCCTCAACGTTTCCAAGGCAGCACGGGATCCAAAAAAAAGGCAAAATAGCCAGAAATTAGGGGTCAAAATAACTCCAAGAAAAGAAAGGTTTATCGTCCATAGAGTCTGACATGTGGGACCCATTAGCGAGCAGATTCTTCAACGTTCAAAGGCGGCAGGGGATCAAAAGAAAAAGGAAGTAGCCAGAAATTAGGGGTAAAAAATAACTCCAACAATGGAAACTTTTATTGTTCATAGAGGATGACATGCGGGACCCATGAGCCAGCAGCTTCCTCAACGTTTCAAAGGCGGCATGGGATCGAAAGAAAAAGGCAAGTGACCAAATATCAGGAGCCAAAAATAATCCAAGAAAAGAAACTTTATTGTACATAGAGGATGACATGCGGGTCCCATTTAGCAGCAGCGGTATCACCGTTTGAGATGCGGTCGAAAGAAAAAAGGCAAGTGACCAAATATCAGGGCCAAAAAATCCAAGAAAAGGAAGTTTTATAGTACATAGAGGATGACATGCGGGTCCCATTTAGCATCAGCGGTATCACCGTTTGGGAGCGGCAGGGGATCGAAAGAAAAAGGCAAGTGACCAAATATGAGGTGCCAAAAATAATCAAAGAAAAGAAAGTTTTCAACGTTTCAAAGGCGGCAGGGGATCAAAAGAAAAAGGAAGTAGCCAGAAATTAGGGGGCAAAAATAACTCCAAGAAAGGAAACTTTTATTGTTCGTAGAGGATGACATGGGGGACCCATGAGCCAGCAGCTTACTCAACGTTTCAAAGGTGGCATGAGATCGAAAGAAAAAAACGCAAGTGACCAAATATGAGGTGCCAAAAATAATCAAAGATTTATTGTACATAGAGGATGACATGCGGGTCCCATTTTGCAGCAGCGGTCTCAATGTTTGAAATGCGGCTTGAGATCAAAAGAAAAAGAAAGTAGCTAGAAATTAGGGGGTCAAAAAAAATCCAAGAAAAGAAAGTTGATGGACATAGAGGTTGACATGCGGGTCCCATGTGCCAGCAGCTTACTCAACGTTTCAAAGGGGCCAGGGGATCAAAAGTAAAAGGCAAGTGACGAAATATCAGGAGCCAAAAATCAGAGGGTGAAAAAAAATCCAAGAAAACAAACTTTTATAGCACATAGAGGATGACATGCGGGTCCCATGAGCCAGCAGGTTCCTCAATGTTTCAAACGTGGCATGAGATCGAAAGAAAAAGGCAAGTGACGAAATATCAGGAGCCAAAAATAATTCAAGAAAAGAAACTTGATTGTACATAGAGGATGACATGCGGGTCCCATGTGTAAGCAGCTTACTCAACGTTTCCAAGGCGGCAGGGCATCAAAAGAAAAAGGAAATAGACAAAAATCAGAGAGTGAAAAAAACCATAGAAAATAAACTTTTATAGCACATAGAGGATGACATGCGGGTCCCACGAGCCAGCAGGTTCCTCAAAGTTTCAAACGTGGCATGAGATCGAAAGAAAAAAAGGCAAGTGACCAAATATCAGGAGCCAAAAATAATCCAAGAAAAGAAAGTTTATTGTACGTAGAGGATGACATGCGGGTCCCATTTTGCAGCAGCGGTATCACCGTTTGAGAGGCTGCACGGGATCGAAAGAAAAAGGCAAGTGACCAAATATCAGGAGCCAAAAATAATCCAAGAAAAGAAATTTTATTGTACGTAGAGGATGACATGCGGGTCCCATTTTGCAGCAGCGGTCTCAACGTTTCCAAGGCGGCACAGGACCAAAAGAAAAATGAAGTAGCCAGAAATCAGGGGGTGAAAAAAATCCAAGAAGAAAGATTTCAATTGGGCTGCATCTGGACATCTGGGCTTTCGAACTATCCTGCTTGGCCTTTTGACTCGTACAATTTCAGCCCACTCCAAAACAGGAAAGTTCCGAATTTTCTAAAAAAACAGGAAAGTCCTATGCTTCGCAAAGACAAAAAAACAAGGAGATTCAACATATAAGTTTGTTTATGTAAAAATAAAGATTTAATTATCCGTTTGAAATAGCTCAGAGCGCAATACATTGTTTATTGTCTGCAAAATAATCAAGATATCATATGTTTCTTGTACGGGGAGGCTGACATCGGGGACCCATGAGCCAACAGCGTCGTCAACGTTTTAAAGGCGGCAGGGGATGGAAAGAAAAAATAAACCAAAAATCTGTTGGTAAAAAATCCAAGAAAAGAAACATTTTCGTTCTGAGAGGATGACATGCGGGACCCATGAGGCAGCAGCATCCTCAGCGTTTATTGTTCATAGAGGTTGACATGTGGGACCCGTGAGCCAGCGGCGTCCTCAACGTTTTAAAGGCTGCAGGTGATCGAAAGAAAAAATAAGCCAAAAATCGTTTGGTCAACAAAATCCAAGAAAATAAACATTTACCGTTCTGAGAGGATGACATGCGGGACCCATGAGGCAGCAGCATCCTCAACGATTCCAAGGCGGCAGGGGAAATATCCAGAAATTAATGAGGGGTTCAAAATAAATCCATCAAAGGAAACTTTTATTGTTCATAGAGGATGACATGTGGGACCGACCTGCCAACAGCGTCCTCATCGTTTCAGAGGCAGGAGATCAAAAGAAAAAGGCAAATAGCCAGAAATTAGGGGTAAAAAATAACTCCAAGAAAGGAAACTTTTATTGTTCGTAGAGGATGACATGCGGGACCCATGAGCCAGCAGCTTACTCAACGTTTCAAAGGCGGCATGAGATCGAAAGAAAAAGGCAAGTGACAAAATATCAGGAGCCAAAGATAATCCAAGAAAAGAAACTTTATTGTACGTAGAGGATGACATGCGGGTCCCATTTAGCAGCAGCGGTCTCAGCGTTTCAAATGCGGCTTGAGATCAAAAGAAAAAGAAAGTTGATTGTACATAGAGGATGACATGCGGGTCCCATGAGTCAGCAGCTTACCATACGTTTCCAAGGCGGCAGGGGATCAAAAGAAAAAGGAAATAGCCAAAAATCAGAGGGTGAAAAAAATAAAGAAAATAAACTTTTATAGTACATAGAGGATGACATGCGGGTCCCATGAGCCAGCAGGTTCCTCAACGTTTCAAACTTGGCATGAGATCGAAAGAAAAAGGCAAGTGACCAAATATGAGGAGCCAAAAATAATTCAAGAAAAGAAAGTTTTATAGTACATAGATGATGACATGCGGGTCCCATTTAGCAGCAGCGGTATCAGCGTTTGAGAGGCGGCAGGGGATCAAAAGAAAAAAGAAATTGCCAAAAATCAGATGGTGAAAAAAAACCAAGAAAATGAACTTTTATAGTACATAGAGGATGACATGCGGGTCCCATGAGCCTGCAGGTTCCTCAACGTTTCAAACGTGGCATGAGATCGAAAGAAAAAGGCAAGTGAAAAAATATCAGGAGCCAAAAATAATTCAAGAAAAGAAAGTTTTATAGTACATAGAGGATGACATGCGGGTCCCATTTAGCAGCGGTATCACCGTTTGAGAGGCGGCAGGGGATCGAAAGAAAAAGGCAAGTGAAAAAATATGAGGAGCCAAAAATAATTCAAGAAAAGAAAGTTTTATAGTACATAGAGGATGACATGCGGGTCCCATTTAGCAGCAGCGGTATCACCGTTTGAGAGGCAGCAGGGGATCGAAAGAAAAAGTCAAGTGACCAAATATGAGGTGCCAAAAAAATCCAAGAAAAGAAAGTTTTATAGTACATAGAGGATGACATGCGGGTCCCAATTAGCAGCAGCGGTATCACTGTTTGAGAGGCAGCAGGATCGAAAGAAAAAGTCAAGTGACCAAATATGAGGTGCCAAAAAAATCCAAGAAAAGAAAGTTTTATAGTACATAGAGGATGACATGCGGGTCCCATTTAGCAGCAGCGGTATCACCGTTTGAGAGGCGGCAGGATCGAAAGAAAAAGGCAAGTGACCAAATATGAGGTGCCAAAAATAATCCAGGAAAGAAAGTTTTATAGTACATAGAGGATGACATGCGGGTCCCATTTAGCAGCAGCGGTATCACCGTTTGAGAGGCGGCAGGAAAAGAAAGGCAAGTGACCAAATTTGAGGTGCCAAAAAAACTCCAAGAAAAGAAAGTTGATTGCACATAGAGGATGACATGCGGGTCCCATTTAGCAGCAGCGGTCTCAACGTTTCCAAGGCGGCAAGGGATCAAAAGAAAAAGGAAGTAGCCAGAAATCAGGGGGTCAAAAAAATCCAAGAATAGAAAGAATTTTGGTTCATAGAGGATGACATGCGGGACCCATGATCCTGCATCGTAAACGGCTCGATCGGAGAACGTTGAACGAGATGGCGCGATCTAGAAAAAAACAATGCCAGAGAGGCTGCCATCTGGGCCCTACATCCCTCGGCGGTGCGGATTTGCGTTGACTCGGCCGGCGAACCCGAGATTTCGAGATGCACCACGTCCCGGGCCACCATACGCGACGTTTTGGCCGCTTTCGTCGGGCTAGGTGGCCTCAAAAACGAGAAAAAAAAGTTTTGACATGCACCACGGAGGGACCAAAAATCGTCGGCCATGGTACACCAGCAACCACGGCGCGACTTCAACTTCGTCGGCCATGGCAACTCTTAGGTTGTCGATAAACTTTTGAAGCCTCATAGTCGAGCTTTTCTTTTATCTTGACGACGTCATTGCTGATGATAGCCACGATTTCTATTTTGGAAACTGACCATTACCGCTTCTTTCGCTGCCTTGTGGGTCCCAATTCCTGATCTAACGGACACGTCGTGCAAGTGGGGGACACATGTTCTCCCCTTTTTCTGGCACACGTTCTGTAACCTCGTCAATGTTAAAATACCTTTTTACCCTTGTTTCCACGTGGTGATCATCTCCCGCATTCTTTTTCCATCCAACGGTCCGCCGCTTCACCGCACCTCTATATAAGATCTCCTTCTTCTACCTCGAGCACTTCCGCTCGCGCCGTTCCCCTGCTTCTACTCTGCAAAACTTCCTCCTGCGCCCCCCTCTTCTCCGCAGCTGATTCCTCCGCCATTGTTGATGCCACCTCGTCGCTTGACCAGGCACAGCACGCCGATTCATCGATGGCTGCCGCGGATCTAGGAGCCGCGGAGTGGGAAAGGTCCAAGATCACGAACCAGGACCTGAATCTCTTGAAGAAGCTGGGGATTAGCAAGAAACCCAAAGCGGTTTGCTTCCCCAGTGAAGAAAGCTACCCAACCCCTCCAATGGGGTATCGGGTAAGTTTTGTTGATC
The DNA here is from genome assembly GCA_030979885.1 of Lolium multiflorum. Taxonomy (NCBI): domain Eukaryota; kingdom Viridiplantae; phylum Streptophyta; class Magnoliopsida; order Poales; family Poaceae; genus Lolium; species Lolium multiflorum. The sequence goes on from CM061750.1 coordinate 245,120,031, forward strand.
ACCTCATCCGCGGTCTTTCCGCCCCCATTCACCCTTTTCTTCGGGGGTTGCTTTTTGTTTATGGTCTCCAACTTCACCACCTCACGCCCAACTCTATCCTTCATATTTCCATCTTCATCACCCTCTGCGAAGCCTTCCTTGGTGTCCAGCCTAACTGGGCATTATGGAAGCGCATTTTCTTCTGTCGCCGTAATGGCTCTGCCAATGTCGCCTATAATATAGGCGGCGTTGTTATTTCTGTTCGCTCCTCTGTCAACTACTTCGACGTCAAACTCCCTGACTCCGTTCAAGGGTGGCGCAAGAAGTGGTTATATATTCGGGAAGAAAACCATGGATGCGCCGAAGACAACATTCCTCCTTTTGACGGTGCCGAGAAAATCCTTCGCCGCCGTTCTTGGGACGCAGAAGCTACCGAGGAAGAAAGAACTTCGACAGAGGCCCTGATGACTCGCATCCATGAGTTGCAGAATACTCGTGGAAAAGAATTATCAGGCATCCAAATTACGGCGTATTTCCTTAGGACTAGAGTGCAGCCTCTTCAGGCTCGCAAAAACCCTTTCTGGAATTATGCTGGCGATGAAGACACAGATCGCTTGTCGACGAATCTGGAAGTCAAGGATTTGGATAGGCTTATCCGAAAAATTTCATCTCTCAAGAAGAAAGATCCTATCCCTTCCACTTATCGCGTAAAACCATACAGCGCCACCAATGCGCTTCCTAAGGTAAACATTGTCGCTTAATTTGTTATTGCCTTGCTATTTGTGTTGTTACTCCTTTTTGACATCCTTCCTTCTTTTTATACAGGACCATCCAAATCTTGTTTCGCTTCCTCCCCTTCCTGAAGGTGGAGAAGTCGAAGAAAGGACGGTTATTTCCGATGATAACCAAGATGCCCCCTCTTTTGTGACTGAACCCGCAGATTCTCGAAAATCTGCGGGATCTGATGAAAAGGAGGTCTCTGAAGCCACTGCGTCGGCACAATCTCCTCCTCCTGCTGTTTCTCCAAAGAACAAAAGGAAAAGGAATGATGCCGAAGATTCCGGCACCTCCAAGCCCGAAGAAGCTGTTCCTTCACGCCAGAAGGCAGCTTATGATCCATACCTCGAGACCCTCATCAGTTCGTAAGTACCTTCTCTCTATTTAATTGCACTTGAAGATTTTTGTCTATCTTGCTTTTTATGTTGTCGACATTTACTCGTAGTGATGATGAAGAAGAAGTACCAACTGCTGATGTGGCTGCTCGAACGAGTACGTCACATACATTAGTCGCCTCGGAGACGCCAGTTGAAGGAGAAGAAACTTCGCCTCCTCAACAAAACGTCGGCGCTGCTACTCCTCCTTCAAGCCCCCTTGTCCCTTCACCAAAAAGGGCAAGGGTTGAAACAATCCCGGAGCCTACTCTTCAATTGAGTAGCTCCTCTAACCCTCTCTTGGATGATGTAAGTTCTTAATTTGCTTGTCGTTGTCTATATTTTCTCCATTTGCTTCTACGTGCCGTCATTTTTCCCATACCGACATTTTCTTTCTTTGTCTTTCCTTGATAGCCTCCGATCAAAGAGCTTCTTCGCATCGGTGCCCAATTCGTTGGGTACCGTGATTACGCCAGCAAAACTGAAGGTAGTGCCTCGCTGCTTTTTGCTTCCTTTCTGCTTTGTTGTCGACGTTTTAGCTAATCTTGTCTTTCTTTACAACTGGCGAAAGCCAATGAACGTGCTGACACACTTGCTCAAAAATTAGAGCAAAGTGAAGAGGCTCGTAAGAAAGCTGAGTCGGATGCTGTTCAAGCTAGGCGAGAAGCTGACAAAGCCAAGGCTGATGCTGCTAGTGTCGGAGATCTTCGGAAACGTCTACACGCTGCCGAGACTTCGTTGAGCGAGCACATAACTGCACAATCTGCTCGCGAAGATCACCAAACGTATAAGGACACAAAATCGCCGCTTTGTCAGTAAGTATCTGCACCACTTCATATCCTTTGGATTTTTCTTTTTTGCACTTGTTTGTTGATCGGATTTTCTTTTTATTTTGACAGATAAGACCTCTCAAGAATTTGAACTTGAAGATCCCGACAATGATCCTCTTCTTGACGCCGTTTCGTTCCTTGAATTTCATGGGACAGAAGCGCGTGAGGGCATTGATGAAGCCAGGACAGGGCTGTCGCGGCTCTTCCCCTACTTCTTCCCGAAGAAAGAGGAACCCGCAACTTTCCTTACCTTGCCAAGTGCTTCAATCCTCCCGAAGATCTTGGGTTGAAGATGCGCCATGAGAATATGAAGGTTGCCGTTGAAAGCACTGTTGCCTTGGTTGCTGACAGTCAACAAACCATTGACTGGGCGAAAGTGGGCAACACGGAGCAGATAGAACAAGCAAAATGGCGATCATTGATCAAGGCGGCAAAGCTGAACACGAAGAAAATCCTGGCCTATCTCGGGATCAAACCATCTTCGACTCCTAGCTCGTCAAGGCCGGAGGTCTAATTGAATGCCTTTGCCTTTTCTACTTTTTGCTTTCTTTATTTCTTTTGCTGTTGTCGCCATTCTAGCCTTGGCGACAATTACTCTGTTAGTCCTTTTGGAGAACTTCGTTTGTAATGACCATGTAAACTTTCTAGAAAGCAATGAAATTCCTCTTGGTACTATCATTGATCCTGGGATTTTCTTTTCCAGTTAATATTTGATAATTATTCAACCAACCCTTGCTCTCCCGACGCTGTGCCTGCATCTTCCTTCTCGAAGAAAGTAAAAGCCGATGATAATCTCCTTGAAGGTTCTTCAAGCAAACCTGTGTCGGAAGATTTACAAGAACTTCGACAACAACTTCAATCCATGAAGAAACAAACTTTGGCAATGATGGAACAATCTCGGAAAGCGTCTGAACAAGAAGAACTTGCTCTTCAACAAGCCAAAGAGGCTATGGTTGCCAAAGATGCTGCTGTATTGGAAGCAGAGGGAGCTGCTACCCGAGAAAATAGCATGCTCGAGCTAATGTTGGAAGCTAGCACAGATATGTTAGGTATGTATCTCCAACCTTATGGTGCATTCTCTTTATTTTGCTGTGCCTTCTTCCAAGTTTCTTGCCTTGTTGCCTAATAGGCTCGGTTCTTGATGCTGCCGCCGAGGATCAAAGAGTGAATGAGAGGACGAATCTTCTTGTCAATCTTTCCCTTAACCATGGCTGTTTATTTTGGATTGTCAGGTTCAAGATCGTGCTTGCCAAGTGCGCGAATTTCTCAATTTTTGCACGACAACATTAACCCTTGTTTTCAAGACTTTGTTTCCTCGAAATGAAGTTCCGCGACTCTTCCTGAATTGCTAGAGACCTTCAGAGATGCTCCTCGTATTCATAATTTTGTGCGAGCTCAATTGACTGCTGGAGCAAGATTTGCCATGATTATGATACATATTTGCCATCCAAAATTAGACCTGACGAAGATTGTCGTTGATTGCATGGCGAAGAAAACGCGGCGGAAGAATAATATTGATGCAATCAATGAAATGGTGACTCCTGTGGCCGAGTCGATGATAGATGAGCTTCTTCGGATGGACTCAGAATTCTTCGTCAAGGGATCTTATGCTGAGCATAAAACAACCAGAGGCTTGTCAATAGATACTATTTTAGGTTCTGACTGATTTGTAAAACTTTGTCGAAGAAATTTGTTGTATATCACAAAGTGCTCTATATTGTTGGAGCCCCCGAGCCTTTTGGCTAGAGTTTGTACTATTTTTCTCTTTCAAAGATTTCTTCTTGTGTTGTAATAAAACATCTTGATGGTGCAGGATCTTGAGTATCCTAGTGTCGAAGTTCTATATTTCTGTTGCCGGGTTTTTGGACCAAAGCGATGAGATTTTCTGACGTGTATACTATATTTATCATTACCAGCTTCCGATTTATGTATTTGGCGAGGTATTATTGTACCAAGGCGAAATATTTTCAGTAAATCGAGTTTGTCTGTTTTGATATTTGAAGGTGTAGAGCCCCCGAGTGTGTCGACGAATAAGAAGTATATCTTTACTATTTTTATTATATTGCAGCACCGCGAGCCCGCCTCATTAAAAACCTTTCCCGGCCCCACTCGGTGCCCCGAAAAAGGAAAAGAGTGCGTCTGAAAACTCGCGGGCGTTTCAGTACATTGTATGTTTACAGAGGAGACTATAAACGCCTGAGCTGCGCCACGTTCCAAGGATTTGGCTCAACGTTCCCCGTCTTCTTGTCCTTGATTCTGTATGCTCCTCCTTCGATTACTTCTGTGACGATGTAGGGTCCAAGCCATGGTGACTCGAGTTTTTCATGACTTTTTTGGTTGAGTCGCAAAACTAAGTCACCAACTTGAAAAGATCTTGGCCGCAATCGTCGACTGTGGTAATTCTTCAGGTCCTGTTGATATTTAGCGACTCGTGACAGGACTTCGTCTCGAGCTTCGTCAAGTGCATCGACGTCGTCCTCCAAAGCTTTTCTCGAGGTTTCTTCATCATATTCTGTGACTCTTGGAGAATCATGCTCTATTTCTATCGGCAGGACTGCTTCGGCTCCATGGACCAGAAAAAACGGCGTTTCCTGTGTCGCCGTATTTGGTGTTGTTCGGATACTCCACAACACACTTGGCAGCTCCTCCGGCCAAGTATGCCGAGCTTTTTCCAATGGTCCTAGCAGGCGTTTCTTGATACCATTGCAGATGATGCCATTGGCTTTCTCGACTTGACCATTGGTCTGTGGATGTGCAACAGACGCAAAACTCAATTTAATGCCCACTTCTGCGCAGTATGCTTTGAACTCCTTGGACGTAAAGTTGCTGCCGTTGTCTGTGACGATGCTATGAGGGACTCCAAATCTGAAGACGATGCTTTTCACGAACTTAATCGCCGACGCACCGTCCGGTGAATTTATCGGCTTTGCTTCGATCCATTTTGTAAATTTGTCGACAGCAACAAGCATATACTCATAACCTCCTGGCGAAGCTTTGTGTAGTTTTCCCACCATGTCGAGACCCCATTGAGCAAAGGGCCAAGATAGTGGGATTGGCATAAGTTCTGCTGCGGGAGAGTGAGGTTTGGCGGCAAATCTTTGGCACGCGTCGCAGGTTCTCACTATTTCCTTCGCGTCCTCTATTGCTGTTAACCAGTAAAATCCTGCTCTGAAAACTTTGGCCGCGATAGCTCGGCTACTCGCGTGGTGGCCGCATATTCCTTCATGCACATCTTTCAGGATGATTCTTCCTTCTTCGGGTGTAACACATCTCTGTAGCACGCCCGAAATGCTTCGTTTGTACAACTCCCCTTTTATCACAGTAAAAGCTTTTGATCTCCTAATTATTCGCCTTGCTTCAACTGGATCGTCGGGTATCGTTTTCCTTAGGATGTATGATATGTAAACCTGCATCCATGGAATTTGCACCATCATGACTAGCTCCTGCTCCTCTTCTTCTTCTGCTGTGTCTTTGGTGATACTCGAGGGTTTCTCTTTCTTCTCCTTCTTTGTTTTTGCTGGCTTTGTTGATCTCTCGCTTATCTCTTCCCAAAACACGCCTGGAGGAATCGCGAGACACTGTGACCCGATGTTTGCAAGAACGTCGGCTTCATCGTTACTCATCCTGCTGATGTGGTTTACCTCGCATCCATCAAATAATTTCTCCAGCTCATTGTACACCTCTTTGTATGCTATCATACTTTCGTTGACTGCATCACATTGGTTCATAACTTGCTGTGCCACCAATTGTGAGTCGCCAAAGATTTTCAATCGGGTTGCACCACAAGCTTTCGCCATCTTCATCCCGTGTATGAGAGCTTCATATTCTGCTTCATTGTTAGACGCATTTGGGAACGTCATCCTTAAGACATATTTCAACTTGTCGCCTTCAGGTGATACCAATATCACGCCTGCTCCAGCACCTTCCAACCTTTTGGACCCGTCGAAGTTCATGGTCCAAGTTCTCGATAAATCTGGAGGCCCCGTGTTTTGTAGCTCCATCCACTCTGCAATGAAATCTGGTAAAACCTGCGATTTTATTGCTTTTCTTTTTTCATACGTGATGTCCCGAGGAGAAAGTTCTATTCCCCAAAGGGAGACACGACCCGTAGCTTCTGGGTTGTTCAGTATATTTGACAAGGGAGCCTCATTGACCACTATTATCGGGTGCGCCGAAAAATAGTGTCGCAATTTTCTTGCTGTCGTGAATACTCCATATGCCAGTTTCTGATATTGCGGGTACCGCTGTTTTGAAGGCGACAGTACTTCGCTGATGAAATATACTGGCCTCTGAACTCCATGAAGCTTGCCTTCTTCTTCTCTCTCGACTACTAGGGCTGTGCTGACCACCTGAGGTGTGGCTGCAATGTATAAGAGGAGAGGTTCTTTCTCTTTAGGCGCCACCAATATCGGTGGTGTCGAAATTGCCCGCTTGAGGTTCTCGAAGGCTCTATCTGCTTCTTCGTTCCATTGAAATTTTTCCCCCTGTTTGATCAATGCATAGAACGGTAGCGCCTTTTCTCCTAGCCTGGCGACGAATCTGCTTAAAGCTGCGACTCGCCCCGTTAGCTGTTGTATCTCTTTCAACTTTGTTGGCTTTCTCATAGTCACTATGGCCTGGATTTTTTCAGGGTTGGCTTCAATCCCTCTTGCTGATACTAAGAACCCGAGGAGTTCTCCTGCGGGAACTCCAAAAGAGCACTTTGTCGGGTTCAGCTTGAGACAGAACTTGTCGAGGTTGTCGAAGGTTTCCTTCAAATCTTCGATCAGAGTTGACCCCTTCTTTGATGTTATTACGACATCATCAATGTAGACTTGTACATTTTTCCCAATCTGTGTTGCTAGGCACTTCTGCATCATCCGCTGATATGTTGCTCCCGCGTTTTTCAAACCAAAGGGCATTGTTTTGTAACAAAACACGCCGTAAGGTGTGATGAACGCTGTCTTGGCTTCATCTTCTTCTTTTAATCTGATCTGGTTATAACCAGAGTATGCGTCCAAAAAGGAAAGACGTTCGCATCCTGCCGTGGAGTCGATGATTTGATCGATCCTTGGGAGGGGAAAGTGATCCTTGGGACAATGTTTATTGAGACACGTAAAGTCGACGCACATGCGAAGGACTATTGTGTGTTTTTTCGGCACCATCACTGGGTTAGCTACCCATGTGGCTTCGGTAGATATTTCTCTGATGAAACCAGCATCTTTGAGTCGATCTATTTCTGATAACATGGCTTTGCGGCTAGGTTCCGAAAAACGCCGCAAAGGTTGCTTTACTGGTCTTGCGAGAGGATCCAAATTGAGGTGGTGCTCGGCAAGTTCCCTGGGTACTCCTGGCATGTCAGCTGGACACCATGCGAAGATTTTCCAGTGCTCACGGAGGAACTCGACGAGCGCGCTTTCCTATGCGACATCCATGTTTGCGGCAATGGATGTCGTTTTCTTTGGATCTGTCGGGTGGATCTGTACCTCTTTTGAATCCTTGGTTGTGTTGAAAGTTGGCTCCTTGGAAGATCTCCCTACCTCTGGCAGCACATCATAATCAGTGAACCTTGGCGCCGCATATTCTGCTTGCATCCCGAAAGTTTCTGATAGTCGATGAAAATCCTTGTCGCATTTATCAGATAACGCGAAACTTCCTTTGATTGTGATAGGTCCCTTGGGCCCAGGCAACCTCCACAACAGATATGTATAATGCGGCACTGCCATGAACCTGGCATATGCTGGTCGTCCCAACAAAGCATGATATTGCGACGGGAAATCCACAACTTCGAACTCCAAATTCTCTATCCTGTAATTTTCTCGGGTTCCAAACTGAACGTCGAGGTTGATCTTGCCCAACGGGTAACTTGGCTTCTCTGGTGTAATCCCGTGGAAACGTGTGTCAGTTGGTTTCAAGTTTGCCAGGGATATGTTCATCTTTATACGTCCAAAACGTATCTACTTTCCCGAACACTTTTGCTATTGTTTTGCCTCTAATTTGTGTATTTTGGATACAACTAACACGGACTAACGCTGTTTTCAGCAGAACTGCTCTGGTGTCTCGTTTTTGTGCAGAAATCCAACTTTCGGGAAAATCCTCGGAATTTCTTCAGATGGCCCTATTTTACCAAAATATTGACGGAGCCAGAAGGGCAAAGGAGGTGGAGGCCCGAGGGCCCCACACCACATGGCGGCGCGGCCCAGGGGGGGCCCGCGCGGCCATGTGGTCTGGCCCCCTCGGCCGGCCTCCGACGCCCCCCTTCGGACTACTTATTGGTTTCGACCTAAAAACGCACGGAGAGAAGTCGACATCGCCAGAAACCCTCCAGAGAGCCGCCACATCGCGAAACTCCGTCGCGGGAGCCAGAAGTCTCCGTTCTGGCACTCCGCCGGGACGGGGAATTGGAGGAGATCTTCACCGCCATCACCGCCAACGCCTCTCCATCAACCAGCAATGTTTCCCCCATCCATGTGTGAGTAATTCCCCCGCTGTAGGCTGAAGGGGATGGTAGGGATTGGATGAGATTGGTCATGTAATAGTCATAAGATTGTTAGGGCATAGTGCCTAGTATCCGTAGATGTCACTTTTATGATATTGTTGCAACTTGTTATGCTTAATGCTTGTCACTAGGGCCCGAGTGCCATGATCTCAGATCTGAACATGTTATTGATTCATGAAGATATTCGTTGTTTATGATCTTACCTGCAAGTTGTATACACATGTCGCTGTCCGGAACCAATGGCCCCGAAGTGACAGAAATCGGGACAACCGGAGGGAATGGTAGTGATGTGAGGATCACATGTGTTCACGGAGTGTTAATGCTTTGCTCCGGTACTCTATTAAAAGGAGTACCTTAATATCCAGTAGTTTCCCTAGAGGCCCGGCTGCCACCGGCTGGTAGGACAGAAGATGTTGTGCAAGTTTCTCATTGCGAGCACGTACGACTAAATATGGAACACATGCCTATTGATTGATTAGTACTTGGATACCGTTTTATTATTATCTGCAAATGCCCATGCTTTGATTGTTACATGAGTTTCTCTCATCCATGCAACGCCCGTTAAATCCGTCCCTGTGCCTACAGTATTTTAATCCTGCTGTTTACTATAATCACTACTGCTGTCTTTGTTTCACCGCTGCTGTTATTTCACTATTTCCACTGCCATAAAACTGTTACTACTGATAAACTCTTGCGAGCAAGTCTGTTTCCAGGTGCAGCTGAATTGACAACTCCGTTGTTAAGGCTTACAAGTATTCTTTGTCTCCCCTTGTGTCGAATCAATAAATTGGGTAATACTTCCCTCGAAGACTGTTGCGATCCCCTATACTTGTGGGTCATCAAGACTATTTTCTGGCGCCGTTGCCGGGGAACATAGCTTTATTTGGAAGTTCACTTGGATTGATATTGTTCGCTGCAAATTCTCCATCATGGGTAAACCTCGCGATACTAAGATCGCCATATTACCATCCACTACAAGAAAAGGTACAACTCTGAGTACCTCTGCTGCTCTTGATTCACCATCTGTGATTGATAAACTTGTTTCACCGCCACATGCTTCACGTGCTGGTACTTCTGCTGAATCTGAAAATTCTCATAATATTGATAATGTTTCTGCTGTGCTTGATGATAGTGGTTCATTGGGATCTTTTCTAGATGCTACAATTGCTAAGTCTAGACAAATTGAAAATACTGAAACTCCTAATGCTGCTACACCTGTTAATTCACCTGAGTCTGTTGAATATTCTAGTGATGATCTTGATGAAGATTATGTAGAGCTTGATGATGATTTTATTGAAAAATGCAATGCTACTACTGATGCAAGAAAAATTAAAAAGTTGCTTGCAGAACATGCTGTTAGATATAAACTGTCTCCTGATCCTAAGTTTGCCACATCTCCTATAAACATTAGGGATAAAGATTATGATTTTTCTCTTGATCTATCTCATATAGCTATTGTTGAGAAAACACCCTTTTGTGGTACTGAAAAAGAAAGTGCTGTTGAACACATGACTGAGTTATCTACTCTTAGTGGCTTGTTTTCTGATGATATTAAGATGCGTACTTATTTTGTCGCTAAAATTTTTCCTTTCTCATTAAAGGATGATGCTAAAACTTGGTATAATAATTTGCCTCCTGGTTCTATTAAAAGTCCAAAAGAATTGCTTGATGTTTTCTTCCGGAAATACTTTCCTGCTAGTGCTCAACATGCTGCTTTGCAGAGAATTTATAATTTTGACCAGGAAGATGGAGAGAAATTGCCTGAGGCTTGGGCTAGATTTTGTTCTCTTATTAGAGCTCAGCCTGACCATGATTTGGAAAAGCATGATTTACTTGATATATTTTATAGTGGACTAACTATTGAGTCTAGGGCATACCTGGATAGTTGTGCTGGTTGTGTTTTCAGGAAAAGAACTCCAGAAGACGCTGAAGAATTATTGGCTAAAATAGGCCGGAATCATGATGATTGGTCTACACCTGAACCAACCCCGACACCGATAGTGAAGAAGAGGGGTATGATTAAATTAAATGATGAAGATATGAGGGAAGCCAAGAAGTCTCTTAAGGAGAAGGGTATTAAACCTGAAGATGTGAAGAATTTACCTCCTATTGAAGATATATGTGAGACAATTCCCCCTTCATCCATGATTGAGGTACACTCGCTTCAACACTTTACTAGGGAAGATATTCCGTATTCAAAATCTCCTGCTCAATGCTTAGATGAATTTGATAATTATATTGTTAAGCAAGAAAACTTTAATATGCGAGTAGAGAATCATTTAATGGAAAATTCCCGAGCTATTAGTGAATTGCATGGTATTGTGGAGAGAACCTCCAATGATGTTAAGATACTTGTTAAACATTTTCAAATGGTTCAAACTCAAATTGATCAACTTACTAAAGTGCAAAATGACTTGTTGGGAAATAATTCTAAAGAAAAACATGCTTGTGAAGTAACAACTAGAGGTGGTGCTTCTACCCAGGATCCTCTATATCCTGAAGGGCATCCCAAAAGAGTTGAACAAGATTCTCAACTAATTAAAACTAGTGCTCCATCTAAGAAAAAGAAAAAGAAACATAAGAATGTTGTAGAATCCTCTGAACCTGTTAATGATCCTAATAGTATTTCTATTTCTGATGCTGAAACTGAAAGTGGTAATGAACATGAGGAAGATAATGATAAGAATGATACTCCTGATAAAGAAGAAATTGAAAAAGAACCTGAAAAGCATGCTAAAAATAAAAAGTACACTAAAGAAGACTTTATTACTGAGAAGCATGGTAATGAAAGAGAACCTTGGGTTCAAAAGCAAATGCCTTTTCCTGCTAAGAAACTAAAATCAAAGGAGGAGGAACATTATAATAAATTTTGTGATTGGATGAAACCTTTATTTTTGCAAATTCCTTTGACTGATGCTATTAAATTGCCTCCTTATTCAAAGTATATGAAAGATATTGTTACTAACAAAAGGAAAGTCCCCAATGAGGAAATTTCAACTATGCTTGCTAATTACTCCTTCAATGGTAAGATTCCAAAGAAGCTTGGCGACCCAGGTATACCGACTATTCCTTGTTCCATCAAGAATAATTATGTTAGAACTGCTCTATGTGATTTGGGAGCAGGTGTGAGTGTAATGCCTTTTTCTCTTTATAAGAGACTTGATTTAGATAAATTGATACCTACTGATATATCTTTGCAAATGGCTGATAAATCTACTGCTATTCCTGTTGGTTTATGTGAAAATGTTCCTGTTCAAGTTACTCAGCATTGCTTGATATTAACTGATTTCGTTGTGTTGGAAATGCCTGAAGATGATAATATGTCCATTATTCTTGGAAGACCCTTTCTTAATACTGCAGGGGCTGTTATTGATTGCAATAAAGGCATGGTTACTTTTAATGTTGATAATAAGGAACACACTGTCTATTTTCCCAAGAGGATTGATAAAGTATGTGGAGTCAATACAATTTTTAATGTGAAAACTATCAAAGTGGGATCCATTGATTGTCCTATATATGAGCCTAAAGAAGAATATCAAACTCTTGTGATTGGATCCATATCAATTCAATATAAGGTAACATGATTGATTTGAGGTTTATTTCTTCTTATGTCATATAAAATTTATTTGATAGCAAGACTTGATCAACCTTGTTAACAAGTATATTTTATTGCATAAAAGAGCTAAACAACACTTCTTTCTTTCTCTCTCCCTCCACCTATTTTACTTGCTGTAGCACTTTTGTTTTGCAATATGCTTTAGTCATTTAAGATTTTAGAAATCATTTTCCTGCGCAGTAATCATTAATTTAATACCCAGAAATGTGCATTTTTCAAAGTTCTCTAAAAATTACAAAAATTACACCGTTGGTCCTATTTTTCGACGAGGCACCTGGGAGCACCAGAGGATGACCTGTGGGGCACCAGGGGGTGCCACACCATAGGCTGGCGCGGCCAGCAAGGGGGCCGCGCCACCATGTGGTGTGGGCCACCCCTTGCCCCACTACACCATCTCTTCCTCCCAGCACCTTCTCTCTCCCGAAAAAACTCGTACCAAGTTTCTCTCACTCGTGTTTCTGCTCAAGAACTCGCGATTTTTCGATCTCCTTGCTCAGCCCAGATTTCTGTCTGAAATTTGGCACATTTACTCCTTGGTATGTGACTCCTTTGATTGTCCAATTAGAATTTCATTTGGTTGAGTATATCTTGAATATTTTGCTGCTGTAGATAACATGTTTAGTGAGCTTGCATGCTTGTTCTAAGTGGTAGAAATTAGTTTTGATGCATGTGTAGTACTCTAGCAAGTTCCTATAGTAGTTCCCTTCAATTACACACCTTGAAATCAAATTTTATAATGATTGTTGAAAATTTCAGAAGGGGAAGATGAAGAAATTCAAGTTTGGAGAGTTGTTCAAGAAAGCAACAACCAGCACCGGTAGGCCCTCAAGGGCGTCTACTCAAATTAGGCGATCCTACAATGAGGATGTCATCGCGCCTAGCTTCGCGCCCGAGGAGGACCATGGGGCTCCTAATGCTTCATCCTTCCCTTGTTATGAGTTTCTGACCAATGCAGGGATATTGGATGACTTCTTCACCCTCGTCAACAGGGCAGGCCTAGCCACCTACGTGGGAGACGAGAGGGGACAATATTACAGGCTCACCAAAATTTTCGTTGAGAGCTTCAAGTTCCACAACACGGAATATGAGCCGACAGTCGCATTCAAGATTTATGATATTCCTGTTACCATGAAATTGGAGGAATTTTGTTTTGCATTGGGTATTGCCCCTGTAGGTACAGCAAGGAGGATTGATGACAACCCTCGGGACTTGTTGGAGCTCTACCGAGGGATCACCGGGGATGATTGCCGCACCATCCAGCGAGGGAAGATAAGAAACATTCAACTCCCCGCTATTAAGTATTTCGCATATTACATTAGTACTAGCATTTTGGGTAGAGAAAATACTAGTAACATCTCTAGCTACCATCTTGCTTTCTTGAATGTTGCACTTACTGGAGAGACACCTTATCATCTTGGTTCTCTTATTGCTCGCCGCCTGTCTAGCAGGGGGCCTATTTTTGGAGGAACTATTGCATCACGCATTCTAACACATCTAGATATTCCTCTTGATTCTAATGATGTACCATTAACCCCTAGGAAGCTAGATATTGCTGCTATGAAGAGCCATCATTTTGTTACTACTAACTCCACTATAGATAATATTGTCTATAAAATGTTGTTTGCTGATGGGAATGAGAAAGAAATCCCTCTTCCCCAGCAGGGTTTGTTTAATATTGACAGGCAATCATGGTCGCTAACAAAGGAGGTGGTGGAGGAGCATATGAAGATACAAGAATTCCACCAGCAACATGACTCCGAGAACGCCGAGCCCTCCTACGACTACACCGTCACGTACCCCGACGTTTCCTCCAGCACATACATGGAACCGGGTCGTTCTTCGTCATATTACGAAGACACCACTTCATGGGGACCGTGGGAATGAACTCCACTTAGGCCAAAAGCCTAAGCTTGGGGGGAGGTATACCGGCATCACTCATTCTTTGCATATTATGGTTGCTGGATACTTGTACATACTTGTTTAGTCTCTTAGAGTGGTTTTCTAATGAGAGGGAGATGATATTTGGGGAAGTGCTGTCCAAAAACAGATTCTGTGCTGTTACCAAAAAAATTCGTACGCACAGCCAGAACGTTATTTTGAGTTGCCAATTTTTGAGCATGTTCCCCAGGTTGTTATCTAACTTTCATTAGTTGAACACTTTTTGGTCTGAGCAATGGAAGATTTTTGTTAAATTCGATTTCTGTACTGCTGTCAGGATTTGGCAGATTTCTGTCATCCTGCTTTTCTGTGTTTCTGTTAGTTTGCATTCTTTTGTTTTCGCTTTGTTTCTTTCCTAAAACACAAAAAGACCAAAAATATTTCTGTTGTTTCTCTTCACCATTTGTTTATTTGGTACCTTGCTCTTAGTTTGCTTTATTTGCTATCGTTAGTTTGCTATAAGAAAACCCAAAAAGATTTTGCTTTGTTTGCTTGTTTTCTTTCGTGCTTGTTTCTAATTCGAAAACACCAAAAATATTTGCTGTTCTTCTTTGGTTTGTAAAGTTCATCATGAGTTCAATGGTCTTTGGTGGCTGGAGCGTGGTTTTCATTTCATATTATCCAAGCTACACAAGTGAAAAGGCAATAATGACGATCTACGACAATCTGATTGTGGTGAGAGGCTGGTATGAACTCTATTTGCTTTCATTTTTGTACATATACTCATCCATATGATCATGCTTAGTTGGTTCATGTGAGGTATATGTTATTTGAGAAAGTCTAGTAGTTCATGATCTCTCATGTTTAGTTCCAATTTATTAATATGAGTAGCATGTCATGGATGTTTGCTTGCATTGTTTTATTCATAAGTAAGTATGGCATTGTGGTATCCTCCTCTGAATAATTCATTTATATCGACTTGGCACATGCTCACGCATGCATATGACTGAACAAAAAGTCAATTAAGCCTCGATGATTTATATTGCTTCAGAGTTATTGTATCACTTTTATGCCTCCGTTAATTTATTTTGCCGCAAGCATGATTATGACAGTTACTGCTCTCTTGATTTGTCGCTCCCTAGTCTTTTGCTAGCCTTCACTTGTACTGAGCGGTGACGCCGCTCGTGCTTCCAAACACCTGAAAACCAAGTTGTTCCATAAGTGTCCACCATAAATACCTATGCATGGCATTTCAAACCATTCCAAGTAAATTCTCATGCGCTACCTTTAAAACTTTCAAAATGCTTCTCAATTTGTGTTAATGTTTCATAGCTCATGAGGAAGTATGTGGTGTTTAGCTTTCAACCTTGTCATTTACTTTTGACGGACTCTCATATGGACTAGTGGCACATCCGCTTATCCAATAATTTTGCAAAAAGAGCTGGCAATGGGATTCCCAGTCCCGAATTAATTAACTTAAATAGACACTCCTCCATGGTTTGTGATTGTTGGACGGCACCCGAAGGATTCGGTTAGCCATGGCTTGTGTAAGCAAAGGTTGGGGGAGTGTCATCATCATAATAAAACTTAAATAAAAAGGCACTCCTTCATGGTATGTGATTGTTGGCAGGCACCCGAGGATTCGGTTAGCCATGGTTTGTGAAAGAAAGGTTCACTACAAGAAAAGTTGCCATGGCCGACGAAGTTGAAGTCGCGCCGTGGTTGCTGGTGTACCATGGCCGACGATTTTGGTCCCTCCGTGGTGCATGTCAAAACTTTTTTTTTCTCGTTTTTGAGGCCACCTAGCCCGACGAAAGCGGCCAAAACGTGGCGTATGGTGGCCCGGGACGTGGTGCATCTCGAAATCTCGGGTTCGCCGGCCGAGTCAACGCAAATCCGCACCGCCGAGGGATGTAGGGCCCAGATGGCAGCCTCTCTGGCATTGTTTTTTTTCTACATCGCGCCATCTCGTTCAACGTTCTCCGATCGAGCCGTTTACGATGCAGGATCATGGGTCCCGCATGTCATCCTCTATGAACCAAAATTCTTTCTATTCTTGGATTTTTTTGACCCCCTGATTTCTGGCTACTTCCTTTTTCTTTTGATCCCTTGCCGCCTTGGAAACGTTGAGACCGCTGCTGCTAAATGGGACCCGCATGTCATCCTCTATGTGCAATCAACTTTCTTTTCTTGGAGTTTTTTTGGCACCTCAAATTTGGTCACTTGCCTTTTTCTTTCGATCCCCTGCCGCCTCTCAAACGGTGATACCGCTGCTGCTAACGGGACCCGCATGTCATCCTCTATGTACTATAAAACTTTCTTTTCTTGAATTATTTTTGGCACCTCATATTTGGTCACTTACCTTTTTCTTTCGATCCCCTGCCGCCTCTCAAACGGTGATACCGCTGCTGCTAAATGGGACCCGCATGTCATCCTCTATGTACTATAAAACTTTCTTTTCTTGGATTTTTTTGGCACCTCATATTTGGTCACTTACCTTTTTCTTTCGATCCCCTGCCGCCTCTCAAACGGTGATACCGCTGCTGCTAAATGGGACCCGCATGTCATCCTCTATGTACTATAAAACTTTCTTTTCTTGGATTTTTTTGGCACCTCATATTTGGTCACTTGACTTTTTCTTTCGATCACCTGCTGCCTCTCAAACAGTGATACCGATGCTGCTAAATGGGACCCGCATGTCATCCTCTATGTACTATAAAACTTTCTTTTCTTGAATTATTTTTGGCTCCTGATATTTTTTCACTTGCCTTTTTCTTTCGATCTCATGCCACGTTTGAAACGTTGAGGAACCTGCAGGCTCATGGGACCCGCATGTCATCCTCTATGTACTATAAAAGTTCTTTTTCTAGGTTTTTTTTCACCATCTGATTTTTGGCAATTTCTTTTTTCTTTTGATCCCCTGCCACCTCTCAAACGCCGCTGCTGCTAAATGGGACCCGCATGTCATCCTCTATGTACTATAAAACTTTCTTTTCTTGAATTATTTTTGGCTCCTGATATTTTTTCACTTGCCTTTTTCTTTCGATCTCATGCCACGTTTGAAACGTTGAGGAACCTGCAGCTCATGGGACCCGCATGTCATCCTCTATGTACTATAAAAGTTCTTTTTCTTGGTTTTTTTTCACCATCTGATTTTTGGCAATTTCTTTTTTCTTTTGATCCCCTGCCACCTCTCAAACGCTGATACCGCTGCTGCTAAATGGGACCCGCATGTCATCCTCTATGTACTATAAAACTTTCTTTTCTTGAATTATTTTTGGCTCCTGATATTTTTTCACTTGCCTTTTTCTTTCGATCTCATGCCACGTTTGAAACGTTGAGGAACCTGCTGGCTCATGGGACCCGCATGTCATCCTCTATGTACTATAAAAGTTCTTTTTCTTGGTTTTTTTTCACCATCTGATTTTTGGCTTGCCTTTTTCTTTTGATCCCCTGCCCCCTTTGAAACGTTGAGTAAGCTGTTGGCTCAAGGGACCCGCATGTCATCCTCTATGTCCATCAACTTTCCTTTCTTGGATTTTTTTCACCCCCTAATTACTAGCTACTTTCTTTTTCTTTTGATCTCAAGCCGCATTACAAACATTGAGACCGCTGCTGCAAAATGGGACCCACATGTCATCCTCTATGTACAATAAAGTTTCTTTTCTTGGATTATCTTTTGCTCCTGATATTTTGTCACTTGCCTTTTTCTTTCGATCTCATGCCGCCTTTGAAACGTTGAGTAAGCTGCTGGCTCATGGGTCCCGCATGTCATCCTCTACGAACAATAAAAGTTTCCTTTCTTGGAGTTATTTTTGACCCCTAATTTCTGGCTATTTGCCTTTTTCTTTGGATCTCCTGCCCCTTTGAAACGATGAGGACGCTGTTGGCAGGTCGGTCCCACAAGTCATCCTCTATGAACAATAAAAGTTTCCTTTGATGGATTTTTTTGAACCCCTAATTAATTTCTGGATATTTCCTTTTTTTTCTTTGATCCCCTGCCGCCTTGGAATCGTTGAGGATGCTGCTGCCTCATGGGTCCCGCATGTCATCCTCTCAGAACGGTAAATGTTTCTTTTCTTGGATATTGTTTACCAAATGATTTTTGGCTTATTTTTTCTTTCGATATCCTGCCGCCTTTAAAACGTTGAGGACGCTGCTGGCTCACGGGTCCCACATGTCAGCCTCTATGAACAATAAGCGCTGAGGACGCTGCTGCCTCATGGGTCCCGCATGTCATCCTCTCAGAACGAAAATGTTTCTTTTCTTGGATTTTTTACCAACAGATTTTTGGTTTATTTTTTCTTTCCATCCCCTGCCGCCTTTAAAACGACGCTGCTGGCTCATGGGTCCACGATGTCAGCCTCCCCGTACAAGAAACATGTGATATCTTGATTATTTTGCAGACAATAAACAGTGTATTGCGCTCTGAGCTATTGCAAACGGATAAATTAAATCTTTATTTTTACAACATATATCTTGAATCTCCTTGTTTTTTGTTTTGGCGAAGCATAGGACTTTCCTGTTTTTTTTTTGAGAAAAATCCGAACTATCATGTTCTGGAGTGGGCTGAAATTGTACGTGTCCAAAGGCCCAGAAGGATAGTTCGAAGGCCCAGATGTCTAGATGCAGCCCAATTGAAATCTTTCTTTTCTTGGATTTTTTTCACCCCCTGATTTCTGGCTACTTCATTTTTCTTTTGGTCCTGTGCCGCCTTGGAAACGTTCAGACCGCTGCTGCAAAATGGGACCCGCATGTCATCCTCTATGTACAATAAAGTTTCTTTTCTTGGATTATTTTTGGCTCCTGATATTTGGTCACTTGCCTTTTTCTTTCGATCTCATGCCACGTTTGAAACGTTGAGGAATCTGCTGGCTCATGGGACCCGCATGTCATCCTCTATGTACAATAAAAGTTTGATTTCTTGGATTTTTTTCACCCTCTGATTTTTGGCTATTTCCTTTTTCTTTTGATCCCCTGCCGCCTTTGAAACGTTCAGTAAGCTGCTGGCTCATAGGTCCCACATGTCAGCCTGTATGAACGATAAAGCTTTCCTTTCTTGGAGTTTTTTTACCCCCTAATTTCTGGCTACTTTCTTTTTCTTTTGATCTCAAGCCGCATTTGAAACGTTGGGACCGCTGCTGCAAAATGGGACCCGCATGTCATCCTCTATGTACAATAAAGTTTCTTTTCTTGGATTATTTTTGGCTCCTGATATTTGGTCACTTGCCTTTTTCCTTCGATCCCATGCCACGTTTGAAACGTTGAGGAACCTGCTGGCTCATGGGACCCGCATGTCATCCTCTATGTACTACAAAAGTTTATTTTCTTGGGTTTTTTTTCACTCTCTGATTTTTGGCTATTTCCTTTTTCTTTTGATCCCCTGCCGCCTTGGAAACGTTGAGTAAGCTGCAAACTCGTGGGACCCGCATGTCATCCTCTATGTACAATCAATTTTCTTTTCTTGGAGTTTTTTTACCCCCTAATTTCTGGCTACTTTCTTTTTCTTTTGATCTCAAACCGCATTTGAAACGTTGGGACAGCATGTCATCCTCTATGTACAATAAAAGTTTCTTTTTTTGGATTATTTTTCACCCTCTGATTTTTGGTCACTTGCCTTTTTCTTTCGATCTCATGCCGCCCTTGAAAACGTTGAGGAACCTGCTGGCCCATGGGACCCACATGTCATCCTCTATGTACTATAAAAGTTTCTTTTCTTTGATTTTTTTCACCCTCTGATCTTTGGCTATTTCCTTTTTCTTTTCATCCCCTGCCGCCTTGGAAACGTTAGTAAGCTGCTGACTGGTGGGACCCGCATGTCATCCTCTATGTACAATCAAGTCTCTTTTCTTGGATTTTTTTTACCCCCTTATTTTTGGTCACTTGCCTTTTTCTTTCGATCTCATGCAGCCTCTGAAACGTTGAGAAGCTGCTGGCTCATGGGACCCACATGTCATCCTCGATACTATAAAAGTTTCTTTTCTTGGATTTTTTCACCCTCTTATTTTTGGCTGTTTCCTTTTTCTTTTGATCCCCTGCCGCCTTGGAAACATTGATTAAGCTGCTGACACAAGGGGCCCGCATGTCATCCTCTATGTACAATCAACTTGCAAGATCTTGGGGCGGAAGAGCTTGTATAAGTGGGACCCATATGTCATCCTCTATGTACAATAAAAGTTTCTTTTTCTTGGATTATTTTTTGCTCCTGGTATTTGGTCTCTTTCCTTTTTCTTTCGATCTCATGCCGCCTCTGAAACGTTGAGTAAGGTGCTGGGTCATGGGACCCGCATGCCATCCTCTATGTACAATCAACTTTCTTTTCTGGGAGTTTTTTTACCCCTAATTTCTGGCTACTCTTTTTCTTTTGATCTCAAGCCGCATTTGAAACGTTGACACCGCTGCTGCAAAATGGGACCCGCATGTCATCTTTTATGTACAATAAAGTTTCTTTTCTTGGATTATTTTTGGCTCCTGATATTTGGTCACTTGTCTTTTTCTTTCGATCTCATGCCCCCTTTGAAACGTTGAGGAAGCTGCTAGCGCATGGGTCCCGCATGTCATACTCTATGAACAATAAAAGTTTCCTTCCTTGGAGTTATTGTTTACCGCTAATTTCTGGCTACTTCCTTTTTTCTTTTGATCCCCTGCCGCCTTGGAAACGTTGAGTAAGATGCTGACACAAGGGGCCCGCATGTCATCCTCTATGTACAATCAACTTGCAAGATCTTGGAGCGAAAGAGCTTGTATAAGTGGGACCCATATGTCATCATCTATGTACAATAAAAGTTTCTTTTCTTGGATTATTTTTTGCTCCTGATATTTGGTCACTTTCCTTTTTCTTTCTATCTCATGCCGCCACTGAAACGTTGAGTAAGGTGCTGGCTCATGGGACTGTACAATAAAGTTTCATTTCTTAGATTTTTTTTACCCACTGATTTTTGCTAACTTGCCTTTTTCTTTTCGATCATATGCCGCCTTTGAAATTGAGGTCGCCGCTGGCTCATGAGTCCCACAAGTCAGCCTCTATGAACAATAAACCTTTCCTTTGTTGTATTTTTTTTACCCCTAATTTCTGGCTATTTGCCTTTTTCTTTTGATCCCCTGCGGCCTTTGAAACGATGAGGACGCTGCTGGCAGGTCGGTCCCACATGTCATCCTCTATGAAGAATATAAGTTTCCTTTTTGGATTTATTTTTGACCCCTAATTTCTGGCTATTTGCCTTTTTCTTCTGATCCCTGCCGACTTCGAAATGATGAGGATGCAGCTGGCAGATCGGTCCCACATGTCAGCCTCTATGAACAATAAATGTTTCCTTTGTAGGATTTATTTTTTACCCCTATTTTCGGGCTACTTGCCTTTTTCTTTGAAACGTTGAGGACGGTACTGTCTCATGGGTCCCACATGGCATCCTCTCTGAACGATAAACCTTCATTTCTTGTTAACGACAGGTTTATCAGTATTATTTTCGCAGACTAATACAAGCTCTTTGGCTCCAAGATCTTGCAAGTTGATAGATTAAATCAAGGAATTATTAGGATATGTTTTAAATTTCAAATCCACTTTATGAATTTTTAAAAATACCGTTATCCATGTGGGTATGGAGCGATCAAGGATTTTCATATTGGGCATGAGCAGTTTCAAAAATTGGAACCCTATAATTCAAAATAAATAAAAACAACTTTTATGTAGAATCTCCGTGTATTTTTTTTTGCCAATCATAGGATCTGTGTTTCATTAGAAAAGGGCCGAAATTGCATGAGCAGAAAGGCCCATTTGTAGTTATTGGGCTTCGACGGCCGGAGCAAGTAGGCCGAGAGCAATTACCATGTAGATGGCCGTTGGCAACCCAAAGTGAAATATTGGGCCCAACAGGGGAATGCTGAACAGTACTATTTTCTAATTGGAAGGTGGTACATGGCGTAATCCTGCCAAAAAAAAAGATGGACACGGGTTGCTGAAATTTGCCCATCTGCGCCTAATATCGCCGCCGCGGCTCCGCTTCCGCCGCCGCCGCCATGCCTCGTCTCGCGTCGAGCTCGCGGTACTGCCGCGTCTCGGGCACGGGGTACCGCGGCGTCCGCGCGCGCCCCAAAGGTACGTATTACGCGGAGATACGTGACGGCGGCGAGCGCATCGGCCTCGGCACCTACGAGACCGCGCACGAGGCCGCGCGCGCGTACGACGCCGTGGCGTGGCGGCTCGGGCGCCCGCGATCGTCGATGAATTTCCATGACGTGTGGACGCGCCAGCAGGCCGAGGATCTCGCGCCGCCGCCGTACATCGTTAGACAGGAGGAACAGCACCGCCGCCGCGAGACGGAGCGCCGTTTGCGCATCGCCGAGCGGGACGAGCGCGCGGCGCGCGAGTGGGCGGCCCGCTTCCCCGAGGACGTTGCCGCCGAGAACGAGCACTTCCGCAGACGGAGGGCGGAGAAGGCGACGAGGCGGGCAGCGAAGAAGGAGGACCGCGCACGACGGAGGGCGGAGAAGGCGACGAAGCGGGCCTTCATCGAAGCGCAGCTCGCCGGGCCGACCACCATTGGCGAGGACGACCCCCGTTGGATTGACCTCTTCTCGTCGGATCCGGTGTCGGGCACGACACCGGACTCGTCAGATGTCGAGTTTTAGTTTAGTTTTATCGCACTACTTTGTACAAATATGAACTACGGAGTATCTATCAAGCTAATTTTATCCTATTTTATGTCTATTTCTAGTCTTTGTTTGATCTTCTGTTTTACTGCACTCTATTTTTCATTATATTCTGTTTTTGGCGCTGCATTTATAGCGCCTCTGAAAATACGCTGTTTCAGCCCTGCATTTGGCCGCCACAGTTTGCAGCTTCCGGTGAAGCTATTGCCGGCTCCATGCGCAGCATCAGCCATTCAGCCCACAGCGCCTAAATATAGAGCCACTGCTGGAGTTGCTGTAATATGTTTGTCAGCAGGAGCTTACCTAATTAGTTAAAAAAAAGATGTTCAGCGTGGGATTCGAAAAAAAGATCTTCATGTTTTTTTCCTAGCTATCCTAGTTCGGACTTTTCATTGTGTTGGCTAGTGCATGAAGCTTGACACCTGTATTATGTGATCCTGATATGAGGATAAGAACACCTTCAGGTTGCATTGCTAATGGTGTCTACTGCAGCAGTGGCGTACCTTCAATGGAGACTGATGCAAGAGAGTTGGTACTGGTGAACCTGCACCTGACATCATCGTGCCACCTGAAGTAGGTTGTGTATTGGGATTAGACTGATAAGCATAGCACCTTGCAAAGAACAAGATGCTGCTAGTGTTGGTTAACGTGATTTTACGACAAAAGTCATGTATGCTCAACAGGTGCCGTACCTAGTTTGGATATTGTGTTGTTACCCTTTTGTGGTTTGGTGTTTGTCCAACAGAGAAAGCTACTCTTTTCCCGTGTAAGTGTTATTATGTGAACAAAAGTTGTATGTACATATATATCGGTCAGAGAACCAAGATTGCATATTCTTGCCTGGTTATAACACATAAGTCATAATAACAATTAAAGAGAAAAGGAACATTTGCCTTTGCAATGTGATTGTGCCAAGTAGATTAGACAACCAACCACAAACATTACAGGTCAACAGCCAAACGCATGCGAAAGTCCTAAGGTAAGCTCCATAATACATGTTGAAACCAAAAGCCTAGAAACCATAAGAAAGGTAGCTCCACATCACAGTTCCACGACAGCAGCATACTGATCATAAAACATATATCAAGTCAGGACAGCTGCACCACTGGGTAAGCATCCATGGGGTCTGGCTCAAGAGCGAAGACTGTGTGAATGCTGCAAAATGTGGCTCTTGCCTCACCCCACCCATACATCTTATCATGGAACCTTACCAAATCAGCATGAATCATCTTGACATAAACATAGCTCCTCTCTCCATGCTGATGGGATTGAACAATGCGCCAGTTGCAGTGCTTCAGCTTGTCAAACAGTATGCAGGAGATGACGAAGCATGCTGGCTGGTCTTTTGTAGTGACAATGGCTTGGAGTAGCTGGTCCTGTGAACCACCCAACTGGATCTTTAGAGCTTGAAGGACAGTCCGTGCTATATAAGCTACCGTTGCTGACTTCAGCTCAGAATCAGGTGAATGACAGCTGACATCTTGTCCTAGAGATGCAGATCCTTCTTGATCATCACCACTACTTACAGGTGCGTCAGGTTCAACAGAAGGCACATCAGGTACATGCTCCGGTTCATAGGAGTCGGTAGCACGGTAGAACCTAAAGGGATAGTAGGACCAGATATGTTCTCGGACAGGACCGCTTGCTGAAATCTCTACAATACCAGCTCCAGGTAGACCACTAGTCTCTACAGAGGGTAAACCACCAATATCCACTTCAGTTAGAGGCTCTACCCTACCAGCTCCAGGTCCACCACCAGTCAGTACTCTGGGCAGGACGGGTTTTAACAATGCAAAACATACTTCAGGTGCAGGATCATCAGTAGCAACTCCAGCATCAGCACCAGTTATATCGGTCTTGACAATAGGTAAACCGTTTTGCTCCAGTTCAGAGAATTCCCGTGGCACGACACCGTTCACTAGAGGCTCTACACTAGCAGCTCCAGCTGCACCACCAGTTTCTACAGCAGGGGGTAAACCCAATCCACAACCTTCTTCATGTGACACGATGATGCCAGGTATAGGCTCATCAGTACCAGGTCCAGCTGCATCAGTCTCCATAGACAGTAAACAAGGTGGCGTCGGAGGTTTAAAAGACTGGCATGCCATTTCACCTTTGTCATCAGACAATATAGAGTTTTCTTCAACTCTATGTTTCTGCAATAATAAGCACATGAACAGAAATTAGACCAGAGCATCTAGCCATCTAACAGGGGCAGCGGCAAAACAAGCGTCGGTCCATATGTTTACCTTGTCATCTGGGATATCAGAACACACAGATTTAGAAGTCATTTCACATAGCATCCGCTTTTTCGTTCCTTCCCCTACGTCCATCTGGAATAAGTAATACTATTGATCACATAAAACTAATTAATCAAATATATGCATATGTTGAGAAGTTTGCACGGCAAATTGTGGATTCTGCTTTTATCACCTACGAATCGTCGTTCTATATATTTACCTTGTTATCTGGGATATCAGAAGTCAAAGAATGAGAAGTCATCTCACTAAGTATCGGTTTTTTCGCTCTTTCCCCTCCATCCATCTGCAATAAGAAGTACTATTGATCACATAAAGCCAATTCATTGAATATATGCATATGTTGAGAAGTTTGCACAACAAATTGTGGATTCTACTTCCAATCACCAAGTAATCTCGTGAGAAATGCATGATCAAGATATGTTTCTCCCTCTTGATCGACATCTGCATCTCCATTAAGACTAATCATCGTGCGATGGTGCTAGCGCATACACTTCCAATCACCAGACAAGCAAAAAATTGTTGATTCTAGTAATGCTTAATCAGCAGTGGCCATGGAACGACCACAGATCGACCAAGCAAAAAAATAAATCATCAGCCTACTGACCACCAGGCAAAACAAACTAGGCCCATACATGGCCTCACAAATCATCATCAAACGTCGATCAAACTAGCAAGTTTGAACATGGATTACTAATTTATTTTCTGATAAAGTGAGTATATTAATATCGAAAGATATTGATTACACTGAGCCTCTGCAACAACGCAATACCTTACTGGTAGTACGGATGCACATGGATTCCTAATACTCCCTCTGTTCGGTTTTAATTAGTCGACGAGAGGGAGAGAAGAAAATGAACTGTCGATGCTTTCAACTAGAGTCAATTAAATACGAACGGAAGAAGTACGTAGTAGTATTGACAAATATCCGGATCTAGTCTAAAAACAAATTGGCATGTAAATCCTAGTAGTCTACTAAACTAGGATCAATACCCTAGATTAGGGTTGCAAGCGGCGTCCGCGAATCGTCCCGCAAAGCAGAAAATTAGAGCAAATAGTGGTTGAGATTAGAGCAGATTTAAAGCACTCGCACTGAAACTAGCTAGCCCGCTACCCACCCCGCTTGACACCCTGCCCTAGATGTGAATCTACACCAAATATTCAAACAAGGATGAGCAACCGCCAATAAAATTTTATCCGCACATCATCATCTCTACCATACAAAAGGGTATGGTGATTTCACATACAGCCATTGTTGCCGCGGGACGAGGATGAGTGATGCGCCGCGGAGAAGGTGCCTCACGCCTCTGTCGCCGCCGCCGTCGAAGAGGAAGTCGAAGCCGCGCGATTGTGGTCCGTCGCCGATATGGAGGTGGAGCTACTAGGGAAGAGATGGAGGTGGAGGTGGAGAGGGAGTGATGGTTTGTACTAGTGGCGGCCGGTGAGATAGTTATAAATACAGCCTCTCTCTCTTTTTTGGCAAGGAATGCAGCTTCTCTTGGAAGGCAACGAGGCAACGCACTCCAGATTATTATAATAATATGGACGGAGAAATTTGGTCGCATCTGTGTTGTCTTGTCAAATGAATCACCAGGATTTGCTTTTAGTACTCCAGATTTGGGCGACCCAAGGAAGTAGAGATAGTAATGTACGCCATCTAGCTGCACGCTATCAAATCAAATAAATGGTCATGCCATTTACTTTTAAGATGGTGCAGCAGTTATTCTGACCAAAGAAACATGCACGTCTGCTGATTATTTCTGATGGGTATACATTTACCGTCCGCTAGCAAAGATTGTTTGGCACATTGTTCTTATGGCTTTCAACATCACACCCCTTAATAATATTATTAATCAATGTTTGGGCAATCAATTGAGTGTGTTAATAAAAAATTAAAACCCACAAATCCAACTGTACTATTTTTAGGACCATATGAAAGACAAGGAATGATTTTAAATGCCATATGGAGTACCTCCAACCATGTGAAATATGGTTCTGTCATGCAGGTGATACCCATGGCTTCGCATTGGATCTGTATGTTGTCCTACATACAGTCAACTATGAAGTACCACGATTTGGTTTTTGGGTGCAACCGGCTAGAGAATGATGCACGGGTTTGTACAGCCAGTACAATTCACATTAAGATTTTCTGATAGGATGTTGATGTGTATATGTAAGAATCATACACTAGAATGTCTTCTATGTTTAGATGGTTGATCTACGTTTATACTTTCTGTGAACCATGAGGTTAAGACCTTTGTACTGTAATAAAGATTGCTAAATAACAGTATATATGTATGCCTCTAGGGACACTGAAACAGCCAAACAACCATGCATGTGTATAGACCGTATTTGATCAAATTAAAAGAAGCGCCTGGGTTCATGCAAATAGCATAAATTTATCACCTAAGTACATTAGCTATAAATAGTTAAATAGGAGTCAAGACCAACTGAGCTAGCTAGTAGTATGATCCTACTATTACATAAATATCCCTAACTCTGATTGTCTTTGTTCCAGTCCAGCGCGTTGGTGTAGCTTGGGATGAACCAAAACCCCGTATGCCAGTTGGCCCCTGGACCGCTGCTTGAGAAAGATATGCTTTGGTGGTCTTCGCCATTTAGACTGAAGCGGAAAATTTCTTGATGTGATGTGTCAAACTGAGAGCCAATGGCCTGAGGCGTGGTGTAGATGCAGTTTCTTCTTGTCAAATATCCTGGGGGAAATGTTGCACCACCCACTGGCATGAAAATCGGATAGTTCAACCCAAGGAACATAGAATAGTCTCCAAGATTAGTAACCCTTTCCCACGGGTTGGCTGGAAGTAACCGACTAGTGTCATTCGAGAATACAATGCAGGTATACCCCGAATAGCTGTGAACAGCGCGACCGCAATGGACAGAAGGGGTACTATCATAATGAGTTGGAGCACCGTCAGCGTCAAAATCCATTACGCCACGTGCATAGACCAGGAGAAGTCTAGAACGATCTTGAGATCTTGCCAGCCACCACGTACGACTATTAGAGTCAAAATCATCATCGTCATCAAATCCAGCCGTCCACGGAATGAATGGAGCAGGGAGCACTATAGGACCTTGAAAAAGGAAAGAACACGTCACATGAAAATATATTTCATGATTTATCTACTAGTGATATTGATTTGATATTGGGATGCCAATACTAGTACTTTATAAAATCATGGTCGAACATAAGATGGTTTGAAATATATTTCGAACATCTTGGTAAAACTTCATATGGATTTAAAACATGTTCCCGAAAATATTGGTCCAAATTTTAGATGGTTTGAATATAGTACTCCTTATTCTCTAGAACCGGGGGAATATAAACAAATGAAAGTTTTTATCAATATTGCATGGCACCTTTATTGATTCTATTTCTACTCTACCTTAAATTTTCTAGGGAGTAATAATAAAGAAACTTAATTACTAGGGGGCCTTTTTCCTAAGGAACAACATGCACATTAGACCATACTAAAATTCCTATAGATGTTAAATTCTATATATGTCCATACCACAAGAGGGTTATGGTGTGCGCCTATGGAATTCCTTTAAGCCAAAAGATGCCAAGACAGTTCAACAAATAAGAGGTGAAATACTATATAAGTTACGTATATAAAAAAGATAGGGAGGAAATGTTACCAAATTGATTAGGATCCCATGCATAAACATTTCCAAGCTCAGTAACGGCGAACACAAGTCCGTTATGTATAATTGCATCGCAGTATATGGCGCCGTACTGAAACTGGTTTTCAAGAAATATCCATGCACGAGGATATTCGCCATGGAGGTAGGCAATTGCAAAGTCGAAGATTGCGACAAGGGAGAAATCTTGATACCCCCTAGCAGCTGTAGGAACTTGGCAAATAGCTATCTTCTGCAGTCGAATAGCAGAACGCTGATACTCGAATATAAGTGGATTGTGTGTGGTTTCCAACTTGTCCCTCAAAGATGGAAGCTTAATCTTGCGATGAGTGTAGACATTGAGGAGGTTCCACTTGCCTTCGGGGCCAACCATGGCGATCCAATCTCCATTGGCGCCTGCCCGCTCCTCATCCTTACCGTGTGGCATTAGGCCATCATAGGAGAACCTGTCCAGCGGCAGTAGTTTGCACTTGCTGTGCACCGGCAAATCCTCCTTGAACACCGCCCATGGTTTATCCGCCGGGTCACAACAGAGAACACACGGAAGGCCAAACGGCTGAGAAGCAGGCAGAGTGGCACTGTATTTGGCTGACTGAAGAATACTTTTGGAGGAACCGACTAGGGACGCGGCGGTGATGGCGTCGCACTGGCTGATGAGCACTTCAAGGGGGCCTTCCGTAAACACCTTGTGAAACAGCCCAGATCCACAGACCCTGCTCGATTTCGCCATCGCAATGAGGCAGGTGGTACAATGGGGTTGGTATTTTCTTGGGCGATCTACTGATTCGAACTTTGGGAGAGAGATGGCGATCAATGGCGGCAGGTGGGGGTTTGAGTTGGAGAACAGAGGCTCTCAAACTGGGCACTGCTGGATAGGATGCGAAAGCGCCATGGCGGAGACGCAGGCGCGTGCTATGGAAGATGGGCGGAGTGGGGATAGACGACGGAGGTGAACCGAGACGCTCATATACTGCCTACTGCAGTTTCGAGGAGAGTGTGAATGTGTTCAAAAAAAGAGGAGAGTGTGAATGTGTTCAAAAAAAGAGGAGAGTGTGAATGTGACCCGACACCCGAGTAGGAGCCGAGCAGACGGACTATAGGAGTAGCCCCATCATTACAGAACATTAATCGTGCTTCCTACAATAAATAAGTGAAACATCCCAGGCTTGTGTTGTCTAATCAAATCGATGGCCATGTCAGTATTATGGTGAACAAATAAAACAAATACACACCAACCTTGTTCTTTTTGCAACGTACACCAACCTAGCAAGGCATCAACCTTCTCGCCATCAACTACGACTCCGTGGCTCCGTCCCACCAAAGTTGTCTCAACTTTGTAAAAAAAATACATCTATCCATCTAAATTTTAACAAAGGTGAGACACTTTTGGTGGGACCGAGGGAGTACAAAAAAACTTCACTACTCCATGCTAGTATCGGCCACTAATTCAAATTTCAACTGAAGGCGTGCTATTTTATGGTCCTGAAAATTGCCAAAAAAAATACAACCCAAAAATGCAACAGATCCATGTTAAGGGGGTACACCCTACGCAATATACATTAAGAAACTTTGAAACTTCAGCGACCTTGTAAGAATGCCCATGACAGTGCAGTTTTGCCAAATTAGGAAGAGACGAAATATGAATTCAACCAAAGAAATCTAAACGAATCCTTAGACAATAGCATAGTTAACACGTTCAGAAAAAAATGATGACTCCAAAAGAACAACATTAGCAAGAAATAGTCCATTTTAGTTTGAATTTGCAGTCACATACATAACTAGTAGTACTGCCAAAATACTATAATACTCCGAGCTGCATTCTAGCACTCCAACTAGCTAGTAATAGTTCTGGAGTAGTAGTACTACTATACAAGTCCAAAATACATCCGAACGAACCCTACTTCGAACTAAACTACTCCCTCCGATCTTCGAGTAACTACATTGCAGTATGACTAAACGAAGATTATTGTATAACCTTCTTGTTGATGCAAACGCAGATAGGCAACACACGCTGCCCTCCATTCTGCTTCGCGTAACGGGGCGGCACCGCCAGGAAAGAAGTGAGCTGCTGCAACATGATCGAGCTAGGCGTCGGGGAGCTCGTCGGCTCGATTACCGCCATCAAGGTGTCCGTCGAGAGGTCACTGGTCCCAGCCGTCGCCGGCGTCGGCGGACCAATCACCAACAGCTGCGCCTTGTACATCGGAAACAAGCACGCGGCCGACCTGATGCACACACAGGACACAATGGTGGTCGGGCCGAGCGCTCCAACGGTGATGGCGAACACGCTACCGTCTTCTTCCCCACTGCCGATGAACAGGTGTCCCCGCGGTTGTACCGGAAGACGAACTATGCACCAGGCGGGTATGCCATACTGGAACGTAAACACTGGGATGGAGTGGGATGCTTGGAGGTGTACCAGGAGCTCCCGCGGCGGGCCGGTGAAGCTGCAGCCGGTATTGATGGCCTCTGTGCAGCCGCACGGACCATGCGGGCACGCGATATAGTGCTTGTAGGACTCCGTGGAGGCGACCAAGCTCTGGCAGCCGACGCACTTGACCATTGCCCCAGATCGATTCGACGGCGGCAATCTTGGCCCAGATCGATTCGACGGCGGCAACCACGCCGGCTGCTCGCACTTCTTGCACGGGTTCGGCGCAAGCTCGCCGACGCAGCGCCGACAGCCCATATGACCGCCCTTGCACTGCACGGAACAACGTACGTGGCATCAGTTGTCATTGACATTTCTCACAGGTGAACCTAAGAATGAAATCGGAAGGGAGCGACCTTGGATATGGGGGGTTTGAAGGGCAGCAGGCAGAGGGGGCACAAGAAGAGGGCCTCCTCCATCTTCAGAGAAGAGTGATCGGGAAAACGAGAACGGGATGGGTTCTTTTTTTTATACATGCCTTGGAGTGGAGTATGGATACTACTACTTATAGGAAGAACTTCCTTGCTAAGAATCGGCGTCGGCCGTACGCAAGCATAGATGCACCAGCGGCTCTGCAGTTTGTCAAAATAAAAGGACAGAGCTGCAGTGACTTGAAGTCTCCAAATCTCATTGTGACTTGGTGCCACCATCTACCAACCATTTGAGATCCAACGTTCCAAACTAATCTCTTATTTCGAACCTAAAAACAAAAATTACGAAAAAAATCCAGTAAAATGTAGATGCCTTGTTCTAAAATCTGTGAATATTTCATCCCACTCGGACGATTAGCTTGTGATTAAAGAGCTTTTTACGTATACGAGCACTAGTTTAAACTAAATACTCCCTCTGATTCATATTAATTGACTTCAATATGGATGTATCTAGAACTAAAATGTGTCTAGTACATCCATATTAGAGTCAATTAATATGAACCGGAGGGAGTATATATTTGCTCACAAACCTTTGATTCAAATCGAATGAAACTTCACCAAAATATAAATCGAAATATGCACGATTAACTGGAAGTTCTTGAAATATTTCTGAGCAATTATAATAATTATTTAGTTTAAATTCTAAGTCGATCGCATACATTGGATCTGAGATGGATGGTGGATGGTGGCACCAAGTCACTGTGAAACTTGGAAGTATCAAGTCAGTGAAGCTCTATCCCAAAATAAAAGCTTCGTGAAGGGGGCAGTTTGGTTCAAAAAAGAAGACAGTGCCAAGCAGTTGTCAAACAATACCCATATAGTCAAATGTACTCCCTCTGATTCAAATGAATTGACTCAACTTTGTCTAGATATATGGATGTATCAAGTCACTGAAGCTAAAATAAAAGCTTCATGAAGGGGGAAGTTTGGTTCGAAAAAAAATACAGTGCCAAGCAGCTGTCAAATAGTACCATAACGTCAAATGTACTCCCTCCGATTCAAACGAAATGACTCAACTTTGTATTTTGCATGTTAAAGGTTTTTCGTAAAACTTGGCCAATCTTAACATAGTTTGCCTTTCTAAAAAAAGATATAAGCCCTAAGGCTCCTTTGATTCATAGGATGGGAAAACCATAGAAATATGGAAAACATAGGATTGAGATTTAATGGCTAGTTGAATCATATAGGAAGATGAGTTGTGTTTGATTGTGCCAAAGGAAATTTTCCATGAGGTATGACCTAATGTTTTATTCTTATAGGATTTGCACTGCAAGATTCCTATAGGATATGTTCCTATGAATCAAACAACTAGTGTGGGGAAAATTCACATGTGATCTAAATCCTACATAATTCCTATACAAATCCTATATATGAATTTTAGTTGTTAGGTCACTTAAAATGACTTCACTTGAAGAGTTACATTTTTGTTTTTTTCTGAATTAGTAGTGATGCCTAACCATATATATACCTAAACCAAGAGAATCAGCATAAACTTATGTATATTAATAGTAAGCGCATATATGAATGTTTTTTATCTACAAACCCAGGGTCATATATATGTACATAGAAACATGCATATATACTAGTTTTTGTACCTTGGTGTGTTCCTCTTTTGGGCTATCTCTTTTTTGTTCACCGATTCACAACCAACGCCCTAGATTAATTTGGCACTTAAAAAATAACATTTTGTTTTTGGCGCACTAACACAAATAGTAGTAGCACGGTCAACACTGTAGAGAAGTACAAAATAAATGTGTGTGGGAAAAAATGACTTAAAGTGACCATTACATTGAGAAAAAGGGTAGAACCAAGCATTGCACAGGGAAAAAGCAGTGTAGTGCCCAGAAGAAAAAAACAAGTTGGGTTATACTCCCTCCATCCTGAAATAATGGGTGTAGAGTTAAAATTTGTCCATAAAAGAGTGTACTTCTCGTTTTGCAATGCACTTCAAAATTTGTCCACAAAAGAGTGGTAGTAAAAAATATTTCTTTCTCATCACGAGGGATATAGTTTCTTCACGACTAGTACGTACTACCTCCATCACAAAGCTTAAGTCTTTTTTTAAGAGTCAAAGCAAGTAAAGGTTGACGAAAATTTAGAACAATCTATCAACTAATATAATATTTTGTAGATACCATACCAAAAAAAATCGTTGTCTATGTATTGATATTAATTTTGTATTTTGCATGATAATGATTTTTGGTAAAATCTTAGTTTACCTTGACATAGTTTGAGCTTCTAAAAATAATATAAGCCTTACGCTTTGGGATGGAGGTAGTAGTATTTAGCATAATATGGTTTTCTTATTTACTACATGCATTTAGATCATTGGAGGTGGAAAAGTTGAAGAGGAAAGTGATGGTCGATGACAGTTTCCCAATGTAATAATAAAATCCTTAATATGCCTTGAAAACCCACACGTACGCTCTTTCTAGGACAGAGGCTATGAGGTAATGCACCCACGCGCTGTCATCTGCCGGTTCGTGCTATGTCTCCCAAATCTTGAAATATCGTCAGTTATCCATTTCACGTCCACACTTCTCCCTCTCTCCACGGACTAGGAAAAAACCCTCTCTTCACTTCCCCTTCCCATTCCACCGATGGAGAGCCCAACCGACGCCGTCAACGCAGCGAAAGCGAAAGCCGCGCGGCTGGCCTTAGCCGCAGAGGAGGCGTGCAGAGCCGCGACCGCAGCACGCATGGCCGCAACGGCGGCGATCATTGCCGCAGCGGATGCCAAAGACGAAGCGGAGGCCATTGCCGAAGGTCGGGCCATCGGTCGCTCATCGGCATCTGATGCTGTTGGTAGATGGGTCCACTCTCTTGGGAAGCATCCCCTAGATGACGAGGACGAGGTTGAACTCATCTTTGAACCGCCGCCGCCGACCTTCGACGAGAATATCGTCGACGAGGGGGAGGAAGTATGTTCCGATTCACCTCTCTCCCTTATTCAACATAGCCCTGTATCGATTTGCGCTATGGTCTCTCCCTCTTTTTTTTGCGCTATAGCGTTTTGAATTAGCGTCAGAATCTTTTTAGATTCATATTCAGTATTAGTTGCAACTGCTACATATTTGCTTCACATCCGATTCACCTCTCTCCCTTATTTAACATAGCCCTGTATCGATTTGCTCTATGGTCTCTCCCTCTTTTTTTTGCGCTATAGGGTTTTGAATTAGCGTCAGAATCTTTTTAGATTCATATTCATTATTAGTTGCAACTGCTACATATTTGCTTCACCTGTTTATTTGGCATGTATCAGGTTGCTACTGATGAGGTTGACAGCGATGTCGAGTCGCGTCATAGGAAGGCCAGGGCCACTCTCAACAAGCTTAAGGCGGGGAAGTTCGACAAGTATTGGAGTGAACCCTGGACTGGTGCCAGGAACAGCTGCCCCTTCTGCACAAAGAGCATAAAGGTTGACTTTCGAAGCGTCCTGCAGCATGCCGAAGCCGGTGGGTCCGGCTGTCTCAAAGTTGGGGAAACTGTTAACCGATCCGGCTTCATAGCCAACCACATGGCATATGGGCTATTCCTAAGGAAGAAAT
The DNA here is from genome assembly GCA_030979885.1 of Lolium multiflorum. Classification (NCBI taxonomy): domain Eukaryota; kingdom Viridiplantae; phylum Streptophyta; class Magnoliopsida; order Poales; family Poaceae; genus Lolium; species Lolium multiflorum. The sequence goes on from CM061750.1 coordinate 245,154,940, forward strand.
TGAACCAAGCTATCGAGACCGGTCGTGTGCCTCCTCCCAAGCCCAAGCCACCAAAGATTAAAGGTATGGGCAGCAAGAAGCAGAAGAAGCGGGACCAGGAAGAAGATGGTAAATATACTCCGTAACTGTTGTGCATGTTTGTCTCTCCTACTGCTTCAAAAGCAGCATCTTTTGTTGAACTCTGTTTATGTTTGCTGCTCAGCAGCGTTTGTGGTGAACCTATTAGCTTAATTAGGGGTTGTTGAACTATGTCTGTGTTGAACCTTGCTTAATTAGGTTGTGTTGAACTCTGTTTGTGTTGGCGTGGGAAGGGGGGCATGATGCTACCCTGAATTTGCGGGACCCCCAAAAAACTTGCAAATACGAGTGATGCATCCAAAAGGAACAAACTTCTTACATGGTAGACCCCAGTCTGAAAGCAAGAAATGCGATCGGGTCCTTAACAGCCACCGCCCGGATTGATCGGGTATTTTGCCTGCCTACCGCATGTGACTTGTGCTCACTGAAGTTTGGGACCTCACGCATGGGCACCACACGTAAGTGACAGACCTGTTGGTGTAAAAACTCGAGTGATTATTATACTGCATTAGTACAAAGTTTCCTATGGATTCAAGGGTTGGAAAGCCAAGTTAACTCATTTTCATGACTAAGAAGGAGCCAGGCTTACTTTTTCATTTTCATGTTTTAACTTGTTTAAATCTTGGTCAAACAAAGGATCTGACCAGGATTCAAGTGGGCATAAAAATTCAAAAAAGAAATCAAAAAAAAAACCAAAGCACATAAGCTTCTTATGTCATATAGTAAGCATTACAGTTGATCAACGAAGTCTAGACATATTCAAACCAGAAAAATATTGTATATACCCCCTAACCCTAAACTCTGTCTTATGAAGTCAAGCATGAAGAAAAGTGGTTTTGGGTTTCAAACATTGGAAATTGAAAAAACTCCCAAAAGCTTCATTTTGGAGTGACTAAGAAGAATCCAGGCTTTCATTTTCATTTTCATGTTTTAAATTGGTTTAAATCTTGGTCAAACCTAGGATTTGACCAAGATTCAAATGGACATAACAAATTCAAAAAAATCAAAACCAAACACATAGTCTTTTGATGTCATATAGTAAGCATTCAAGTTGATAAACAAAGTCTAGACATATTTAAACAAGAAAAATCATGTATATACTTGGCCCCTAACCCTAAACTCTGTCTTATGAAGTCAAGCATTAAGAGGAGTGGTTTTGGGTTTCAAACATGGAAATTTAAAAAACCTCCCAAAAGCTTCATTTTGGAGGGACTAAGAAGAATCCAGGCTTACTTTTCATTTTCATGTTTTAAACTGGTTTAAATCTTGGTCAAACCTAGGATTTGACCAAGATTCAAATGGGCATAACAAATTCAAAAAAAAACTAAACACATAGTCTTTTGATGTCACATAATAAGCATTCAAGTTGATAAACAAGGTCTAGACATATTCAAACCAGAAAAATCATGTATCTACCCCCTACCCCTAAACTTTGTCTTATGAAGTAAAGCACGGAGAGATATCATTTTGGGTTTCGAACATGGAAAATTTAAAAAAACCTCCCAAAAGCTTCATTTTGGAGTGAATAAGAAGGATCCACACTTACTTTTCATTTTCATGTTTTAAACTTGTTTAAATATTGGTCAAACCTGCAAGGATTTGACCAAGATTCAAATGGGCATAAAAATTCAAAAAAAAAACGAAAACCACTTCTCTTCGTCCTTGACTTCATTAGACAGAGTTTAGGGTTGGGGTATATACATGATTTGTAATGTTTAAATATGTATAGACTCTCTTGATCAACATGAATGCTTACTATAACTTAAGAAGCTTAATTATGTGCTTTGGTTTTTCATTTTTTGAATTCTTTATTGAATTTTTATGCCTATTTGAATCTTGGTCAAATCCTAGGTTTGACCAAGAATTAAACAAGTCAGTAACATGAAAATGAAAAAGTAAGCCTGGATCCTTCTTATTCACTCAAAAAATGAAGCTTTTGGGAGGGTTTTTGAATTTTCCATGTTTGAAACCCAAAACCATTCCTCTTATATGCTTGACTTCATATATATCACAGAGTTTAGCCTTAGGGGGTATATACATGATTTTTCTAGTTTGAATATGTCTAAACCTTGTTTATCAACTTGAATGCTTACTATAAACCAAAAATTCATGTATCTACACCTAACCCTAAACTATGCATGAAGAGAAGTGGTTTTGGGTTTCAAACCTGGATATCTCAAAAACCCTCCCAAAAGCTTCATTTTGGAGTGAATAAGAAGGATCAAGGCTTAATTTTTCATTTTCATGTTTTAATCTTGTTTAAATCTTGCTCAAACCTAGGATTTGACCAAGATTCAAATGGGCATAATTTAAAAAAATGAAAAATCAAGGCACATAGTCTTCTTATATATGTCATATAGTAAGCATTCAATTAAGTTGATAAACAAGCTATGGACATATTCAACCCAGAAAAATCATGATGAATCTACCCCCTATATATCCCTAAACCCTAACTTATGAAGTCAAGCATGAAGAGAAGTGGTTTTTGGTATAAATCATGGAAATTTCATATTCATGTTTATTAAACTTGTTTAAATCATGGTCAAACCTAGGATTTGACCAAGATTCAAATGGGCATAAATATTCAGAAAAAACAAAAAATGGAAAATCAAGGCACAAAATCAAACCCCGTAGTTGGATTTTTTTTTCAACTTGATCTGTAGTACTGGGGAAAACCCTAGTTTATAACCTATTTAATAATAGATTCGTAGTCGATTCTTTTACTTTTTTATTATTACTATGCAGCACATGTGTGTTTGCCCGTCGAGTGAAACTCGGAGGAAGAGGAATCACTCGGAAGGAGAAGAAGGGAGAGCAGTCACGGGGCCCCTCTTATTGATGGTGTATATTCTTTTTCTGGTGATGTTGACTGTTGTGCAGGGTTTGTCAGTGCGCAGGAGGTGCGAGCGAGCGAGCGAGCGAGCGAGTCGAGCGAGGCCGAGAATGAGAGAGATTTGTTTTTTTGTGAGAGGGACAACCGAAGGATCCAGAAGGACCCACAGACTTCCAATACGCATCCTGATGCGTCTTCTCTTGACAAAGAAGATGGCTGGGAGTTGGCGTACCTATTGCACGTGACTTGTGCTCACTCAAGTGTGGGACCTCACGCGTGGGCACCACACGTAAGTGACAGACCTGTTGGTGTAAAAACTCGGTTGATTATTATAGTGCATTAGAACAAAGTTTCCTATGGATTCAAGGGTAGGAAATCCAAGTTAACTCATTTACATGACATTATTTTTTCCATGAAGCAAAGTTAACACTATCAATTGGTACATTTTGGAGTGACTAAGAAGGATCAATGCTTACTTATTCGTTTAATTTCACGTGTTAAACTTGTCTAAATCTTGTTCAAACCTAGGATTTGACCAAGATTCAAATGGGCAGAAAAATAATTAAAAAACAGAAAAATGAAAAACCAAATCACATAGTAAGCATTCAAGTTGATAAACAAGGTCTAGACATATTCAAACCAGACAAATCATGTATCTATACCCCTAACCCCTAAACTCTGTCTTATGAAGTCAAGCATGTGAAGAGAAGTGGTTTTGGGTTTGGGGGTATATATACATGATTTTTATTGTTTAAATATATATAGACTTTGTTGATCAACATGAATGCTTAATTACTATATGACATAAGAAGTTTATGTGCTTTGGTGTTTCATTTTTTTGATTTCTTTTTTGAATTTTTATGCCCATTTGAATCTTGGTCAAATCCTAGGTTTGACAAAGATTTAAACAAGTTTGAAACATGAAAATGAAAAAGTAAGCTTGGATCCTTCTTAGTCACTCCAAAATGAAGCTTTTGGGTGGGTTTTTGAAATTTCCATGTTTGAAACCCAAAACCACTTCTTCTCTTCATGCTTGACTTCATAAGACAACGTTTAGGGTTAGGGGGTAGATACATGATTTTTCTGGTTTGAATATGTCTAGACTTCGTTGATCAACTTGAATGCTTAGTATATTACATAAGAAGACTATGTGGTTTGGTTTTTGATTTTCTTGATTTTGTTTGATTTTTTATGACCATTTGAATCTTGGTCAAATCCTAGGTTTGACCAAGATTTAAACAAGTTTAAAACATGAAAATGAAAAAGTAAGCATGGATCCTTCTTAGTCATGACAATGAGTTAACTTGGCTTTACTACCCTTGATGAATCCATAGGAAACTTTTTGTACTAATGCAGTATAATATTCTGGTTTGAATATGTCTAGACCTTGTTTATCAACTTAATTTGAAAGACATACAAGTTATAGCACACATAGTGCATACATTTTCACACATACTGCACTAGATGCTAACCCTATAGTTTGAGGCCATTTGGATGAGGTCGAAAAAATTCTTGGATTAGAATCGTGTTGTTCGAACCCCGTAGTTGGATTTTTTTGAACCCTTGATCTTTAGAACTGGGCAAAACCCAAGTTTAACCATGCAAGATTCAAATGGCCCTAAAAATTCAGAAAAAAATCAAAAGAATGAAAAACCAAAGCACATATATAGCATTCTTATGTCATATGTATAGTAAGCATGCATTCAAGTTGATAAACAAGGTCTAGACATATATATTCAAACCAGAAAAATCATGTATATATCTACCCCTAAAACTCTAATTAAACTATGTCTTATGAAGTCAATCATGTAGAGAAGTGGTTTTGGGTTTCAAATATGGAAATTTCAAGAACCTCCCAAAAGCTTCATTTTAGAGTGACTAAGAAGGATCCAGGCTTATCTTTTCATTTCATGTTTTAAACTTGTTTAAATCCTGGTCAAACCTAGGATTTGACCAAGATTTATGGGCATAAAATTCAAAAAAATCAGAAAAATAAAAAACCAAAGCACATAAGCATATTCAAGTTGATAAACAAGGTTTGGACATATTCAACCCATACACAAATCATGTATCTACCCCTAACCCTAAACTCTGTCTTATGAAGTCAAGCATGAAGAGAAGTGGTTTCGGGTTTCAAACATGGAAATATCAAAAACCTCCCAAAAACTTCATTTTAGAGTGACTGAGAAGGTTGCATGCTTCCCTTTTCATTTTCATGTTTTAAACTTGTTTAAATCTTGGTCAAACCTAGAATTTGACAAGATTCAAATGGGCATCAAAATTCAAAAAAATCAGAAAAAGAAAAACCAAAGCAATAGTTTTCTTATGTCATATAGTAAGCATTAAAGTTGATAAACAAGGTCTAGACATATTCAACCAGACAAATCATGTATCTATACCCCTAACCCCCTAAACTCTGTCTTATGAAGTCAAGCATGTGAAGAGAAGTGGTTTTGGGTTTCAAACATCGAAATTTCAAAAACCTCCCAAAAGCTTCATTTTAGAGTGACTAAGAAGGATACATGCTTCCCTTTTCATTTTCATGTTTTAAACTTGTTTAAATTATCTTGGTCAAACCTAGGATTCGACATGATTCAAATGGGCATCAAAATAAAAAAAAACAGAAAAAGGAAAAACCAAAGCAATAGTTTTCTTATATATGTCATATAGTAAGCATTAAAGTTGATAAACAAGGTCTAGATATATCCAAACCAGACAAATCATGTATCTACCCCCGGCCTGTCGATCTTATGAAGCTAGTCTACTAGCATGTGAAGGGAACTCGTTTTCGGTTTCAAACATAGAAATTACAAGAACATCCCAAAAGCTTCTCCATTTTAGAGTGACTACGAAGGATACTGACTTCCCTTTTCATTTTCATGTTTTAAACTTGTTTAAATCTTGGTCAAACCAAGGATTTGACCAAGATTCAAATGGGCCTAAAAATTTAGAAAAAAATCAAAAAGAGAATGAAAAACCAAAGCACATAGCATTCTTATGTCATATGTATAGTAAGCATTCAAGTTGATAAACAAGGTCTAGACATATTCAAACCAAAAAATCATGTATATATCTACCCCTAACCCTAAACTGATCTGTCGATCTTATGGAAGTCAATCATGAAGAGAAGTGGTTTTGGGTTTCAAACATGGAAATTTCAAGAACATCCCAAAAGCTTCATTTTAGAGTGACTAAGAAGGATCCATGCTTACTTACTCGTTTTCACGTGTTAAACTTGTCTAAATCTTGGTGAAACCTAGGATTTGACCAAGATATGATTCAAATGCGCAGAAAATTAAAAAAGTCAGAAATTTAAAAACCAAAGTACATAGTCTTCTTATGTCATATAGTAAGCATATTCAAGTTGATAAACAAGGTTTGGACATATTCAAACCATACAAATCATGTATCTATACCCCCTAACCCTAAACTTTTTCTTATGAAGTCAAGCATGAAGAGAAGTGGTTTTGGGTTTCAAAGATGGAAATTTCAAAAACCTCCAAAAACTTCATTTTAGAGTGACTGAGAAGTTAGCATTAAAGTTGATAAACAAGGTTTAGACATATTCAAACCAGACAAATCATGTATCTACCCCTAACCCTAAACTCGGTCTTATGAAGTCTAGCATGAAGAGAATCGTTTTGAGTTTCAAACGTTTAAGCCAAAAGCCCCATTTCAAATATTTCAAACTTATTCAAAGTTGGTTCAAATTTGAAAGACATACAAGTTATAGCACACATAGTGCATACATTTTCACACATACTGCACTAGATGCTAACCCTATAGTTTGAGGCCACTTGGATGAGGTCGAAAAAGTTCTTGGATTAGAATCGTGTTGTTCGAACCCCGTAGTTGGATTTTTTTGAACCTTGATCTGTAGTACAGGGCAAAACCCTAGTTTAACCTATTTAATTATAGATTCGTATATCGATTTTTCTACCTTTTTATTATTACTATGCTGCAGATGTGCGTTTGCCCGTCGAGTGAAACTCGGAGGAAGAGGGATCACTCGGAAGGAGAGAAAAAAGGCAGAGCATTATGGTGTCTTCCCTTTTTCGGGTGATGATGATGATGTTGACTGTTGTGCAGGGTTTGTCAGTGCGCAGGAGGTGCGAGCGAGCGAGCGAGCGAGCGAGTCGAGCGAGGCCGAGAATGAGAGAGATTTGTTTTTTTGTGAGAGGGACAACCGAAGGATCCAGAAGGACCCACAGACTTCCAATACGCATCCTGATGCGTCTTCTCTTGACAAAGAAGATGGCTGGGAGTTGGCGTACCTATTGCACGTGACTTGTGCTCACTCAAGTGTGGGACCTCACGCGTGGGCACCACACGTAAGTGACAGACCTGTTGGTGTAAAAACTCGGTTGATTATAATAGTGCATTAGAACAAAGTTTCCTATGGATTCAAGGGTAGGAAATCCAAGTTAACTCATTTACATGACATTATTTTTTCCATGAAGCAAAGTTAACACTATCAATTGGTACATTTTGGAGTGACTAAGAAGGATCAATGCTTACTTATTCGTTTAATTTCACGTGTTAAACTTGTCTAAATCTTGTTCAAACCTAGGATTTGACCAAGATTCAAATGGGCAGAAAAATAATTAAAAAACAGAAAAATGAAAAACCAAATCACATAGTCTTCTTATGTCATATAGTAAGCATTCAAGTTGATAAACAAGGTCTAGACATATTCAAACCAGACAAATCATGTATCTATACCCCTAACCCCTAAACTCTGTCTTATGAAGTCAAGCGTGTGAAGAGAAGTGGTTTTGGGTTTCAAACATCGAAATTTCAAAAACCTCCCAAAAGCTTCATTTTAGAGTGACTAAGAAGGATACATGCTTCCCTTTACATTTTCATGTTTTAAACTTGTTTAAATTATCTTGGTCAAACCTAGGATTTGACGAAGATACAAATGGGTGGGCACAAAATTCAAAAAAATCAGAAAAATGAAAAACCAAATCACATAGTCTTCTTATGTCATATCGTAAGCAATCAAGTTGATAAACAAGGTCTAGATATATCCAAACCAGACAAATCATGTATCTACCCCCTGTCGATCTTATGAAGTCTAGCATGAAGGGAAGTCGTTTTGGGTTTCAAACATTGAAATTTAAAGAACATCCCAAAAGCTTCATTTTAGAGTGACTAAGAAGGATACAGACTTCCCTTTTCATTTTCATGTTTTAAATTTGTTTAAATCTTGGTCAAACCAAGGATTTGACCAAGATTCAAATGGCCCTAAAAATTCAGAAAAAAATGAAAAGAATGAAAAACCAAAGCACATAACATTCTTATGTCATATGTATAGTAAGCATTCAAGTTGATATACAAGGTCTAGACATATATATTCAAACCTAGGATTTGACTAAGATTCAAATGGGCATAACAAATTCAAAAAACAAAAACCAAACACATAGTCTTCTGATGTCATATAGCAAGCATTCAAGTTGATAAACAAACTTGTTTAAATCATGGTCAAACCTAGGATTTGACCAAGATTCAAATGGGCATAATTTTAAAAAAAATGTAAAATCAAGGCACATAGTCTTCTTATGTCATATAGTAAGCATTCAATTAAGTTGATAAACAAGGTCTAGACATATCAAACCAGAAAATTCAGGTGTCTAGCTACCCCTAACCCTAAACTCTGCACGAAGAGAAGTGGTTTTGGGTTTCAAACATGGATATTTCAAAAACCCTCCCAAAAACCTTCATTTTGGAGTTAATAAGAAGGATCAAGGCTTACTTTTTCATTTTCATGTTTTAATCTTTTTTAAATCTTTGTCAAACCTAGGTTTTGACCAATATTCAAAAGGGCATAATTAAAAAAAATGAAATATCAAGGCACATAGTCTTCTTATGTCATATAGTAAGCATTCAATTAAGTTGATAAACAAGCTCTAGACATATTCAAACCAGAAAAATCATGATGTATCTACCCCCTATATATCCCTAAACCCTAACTTATGAAGTCAAGCACGAAGAGAAGTGGTTTTTGGTTTAAATCATGGAAATTTCAAAAACCCTCCCAAGAGCTTCATTTTGGAGTGACTAATTAAGAAGCATACATGCTTACCTTTTCATATTCATGTTTTAAACTTGTTCAAATCTAGGTCAACAAACCTAGGATTTGATGAAGAATCAAATGGGTATAAAAAATTTAAAAACAAGCTCTAGATAAGCTCAAGTTGAAAAACAAGTTCTAGACATATTCCAACCAGAAAAATCATGCATGTACCCCCTATATATATATCCCTAAACCCTGACTTATGAAGTCAAGCATGAAGAGAAGTGGTTTTTGGTTTCAATCATGGAAATTTCAAAAACCCTCCCAAGAGCTTCATTTTGGAGTGGCTAAGAAGGATAGATACTTAATTTTTCATATTTATGTTTTAAACTAGTTTAAATCATGGTCAAACCTAGGATTTGACCAAGATTCAAATGGGCATAAAAATTCAAAATAAATGAAAATAAATGAAAAACCAAGGCACGTAGTCTTCTTATGTCATATAGTAAGCATTCAATTAAGTTGATAAACAAGGTCTAGACATATTCAAACCAGAAACATCATGTATCTAGCTACCCTAGCCCTAAACTCTGTCTTATGAAGTCAAGCATGCATGAAGAGAAGTACGTGGTTTTTTGGTTTCAAACATGGAAATTTCAAAAACCCTCTCAAGAGCTTCATTTTGGAGTGACTACGAAGGATACATGCTTAATTTTCATATTCATGTTTTAAACTTGTTTAAATCATGGTCAAACCTAGGATTTGACCAAGATTCAAATGGGCATAATTTTAAAAAATGTAAAATCAAGGCACATAGTCTTCTTATGTCATATAGTAAGCATTCAATTAAGTTGATAAACAAGGTCTAGACATATCAAACCAGAAAAATCATGTATCTACCCCTATATATCCCCAAAAACTCTGTCTTTATGAAGTCAAGCATGAAGAGAAGTGGTTTTTTGGTTTCAAGCATGGAAATTTCAAAAACCTCCCCAAACTTCATTTTAGAGTGACTAAGAAGGATACAAGCTTGCCTTTTCATTTTCATGTTTTAAACTTGTTTAAATTATCTTGGTCAAATCTAGGATTTGACAAGATTCAAATGGGCAAACATATGATAAGTGATGCAAATATCATTTCTAAGTGCGGGCAAACCAGAGATATGTGGTTTTTGGTTTCAAACATATTCAAACGAGAGAAATCATGTATCTACCCCCTAACACTAAACTCTGTCTCATGAAGTCAAGCGCATGCATGAAGATATGTGGTTTTTGGTTTCAAACATGGAAATTTCAAAAACCCTCCCAAGAGCTTCATTTCGAAGTGATTAATTAAGAAGCATACATGCATGCTTACTTTTTCATATTCATGTTTTAAACTTATTCAAATCTTGGTGAAACCTAGGATTTGACCAAGATTCAAATGGGTATAAAAATTTAAAAAATACAAAAAAGGTCTTCTTATGTTATATAGTAGGCATTCAATTAAGTTGATAAACAAGTTCTAGACATATTCAAACAAGAAAAATCATGCATGTATCTACCCATAACCCTAAACTTTGTTTCATGAAGTCAAGCATTGTGGTTTTTGGTTTCGAACATGGAAATTCAAAAACCCTCCCAAGAGCTTCATTTTGAAGTGACTAAGAAGCATACATGCTTACTTTTTCATATTCATGTTTTTAACTTATTCAAATCTTGGTGGAACCAAGGATTTGACAAAGATTCGAATGGGTATAAAAATTCAAAAAAAACAAGGTCTTCTCTTATGTTATATAGTAAGCATTCAATTAATTTGATAAACAAGGTCTAAACATATTCAAACCAGGAAAATCATGTATCTACCACCTAACCCTAAACTCTGTCTTATGAAGTCAAGCATGCATGAAGAGAAGTGGTTTTTGGTTTCAAGCATGGAAATTTCCATGTTTGAAACCCAAAACCACTTCTCTTCATATGCTTGACTTCATATGACAGAGTTTAGCGTTAGGGGGTAGATACATGATTTTTTGGTTTGAATATGTCCAGACCTTGTTTATCAACTTAAATGCTAACTATATGACATCAGAATGGGCATAAAAATTTAAAAAAATTAAAAATGTAAAACCAAAATTTAATTGGGAGGAAAGGGTACATGAATTACAATTAAAAAACAAGGTAACTTAAATACTTGGATGCCCCAAGATGTGTGGAAGCCCAAAACAATGGCAAAACATATCATGTGCGCATGCTGCATCCAATTCAAGTAGAACACATAGTAGGCACCGATAGTTTGACCTAAATTTGAAATCAAAGAGAAGGTGGTTAGAAAAAATCAAAATTGGCAAAGCAAAGCATGAAATCAAAAAATTGTGATGCACTCTAGCTATGAAAATTATCAAACAATGCAAACCAAAATGATTTTTTAGAGGAATACTAGTTCAACTTATTTAATTTTTTATTTGTAGGCCAAAATCAAACCCCGTAGTTGGATTTTTTTTTCAACTTGATCTGTAGTACTGGGGAAAACCCTAGTTTATAACCTATTTAATAATAGATTCGTAGTCGATTCTTTTACTTTTTTATTATTACTATGCAGCACATGTGTGTTTGCCCGTCGAGTGAAACTCGGAGGAAGAGGAATCACTCGGAAGGAGAAGAAGGGAGAGCAGTCACGGGGCCCCTCTTATTGATGGTGTATATTCTTTTTCTGGTGATGTTGACTGTTGTGCAGGGTTTGTCAGTGCGCAGGAGGTGCGAGCGAGCGAGCGAGTCGAGCGAGGCCGAGAATGAGAGAGATTTGTTTTTTTTGTGAGAGGGACAACCGAAGGATCCAGAAGGACCCACAGACTTCCAATACGCATCCTGATGCGTCTTCTCTTGACAAAGAAGATGGCTGGGAGTTGGCGTACCTATTGCACGTGACTTGTGCTCACTCAAGTGTGGGACCTCACGCGTGGGCACCACACGTAAGTGACAGACCTGTTGGTGTAAAAACTCGGTTGATTATTATAGTGCATTAGAACAAAGTTTCCTATGGATTCAAGGGTAGGAAATCCAAGTTAACTCATTTACATGACATTATTTTTTCCATGAAGCAAAGTTAACACTATCAATTGGTACATTTTGGAGTGACTAAGAAGGATCAATGCTTACTTATTCGTTTAATTTCACGTGTTAAACTTGTCTAAATCTTGTTCAAACCTAGGATTTGACCAAGATTCAAATGGGCAGAAAAATAATTAAAAAACAGAAAAATGAAAAACCAAATCACATAGTCTTCTTATGTCATATAGTAAGCATTCAAGTTGATAAACAAGGTCTAGACATATTCAAACCAGACAAATCATGTATCTATACCCCTAACCCCTAAACTCTGTCTTATGAAGTCAAGCGTGTGAAGAGAAGTGGTTTTGGGTTTCAAACATCGAAATTTCAAAAACCTCCCAAAAGCTTCATTTTAGAGTGACTAAGAGAAGCTGCCCTCCCCTTCAAGAGTGACAAAATTTTGTGAGGCTTCCAAATTAGTTTAGCCTTAACTATTCTAGAAGTCTCGGAAAATTTTACAACCGGCTTCCCGGAAGGGGGGGGAAACTTCAGAAGCGCCAAAAGAACTGGCCTAAGAAGGATACATGCTTCCCTTTACATTTTCATGTTTTAAACTTGTTTAAATTATCTTGGTCAAACCTAGGATTTGACGAAGATACAAATGGGTGGGCACAAAATTCAAAAAAATCAGAAAAATGAAAAACCAAATCACATAGTCTTCTTATGTCATATCGTAAGCAATCAAGTTGATAAACAAGGTCTAGATATATCCAAACCAGACAAATCATGTATCTACCCCCTGTCGATCTTATGAAGTCTAGCATGAAGGGAAGTCGTTTTGGGTTTCAAACATTGAAATTTAAAGAACATCCCAAAAGCTTCATTTTAGAGTGACTAAGAAGGATACAGACTTCCCTTTTCATTTTCATGTTTTAAATTTGTTTAAATCTTGGTCAAACCAAGGATTTGACCAAGATTCAAATGGCCCTAAAAATTCAGAAAAAAATGAAAAGAATGAAAAACCAAAGCACATAACATTCTTATGTCATATGTATAGTAAGCATTCAAGTTGATATACAAGGTCTAGACATATATATTCAAACCTAGGATTTGACTAGCTAAGATTCAAATGGGCATAACAAATTCAAAAAACAAAAACCAAACACATAGTCTTCTGATGTCATATAGCAAGCATTCAAGTTGATAAACAAACTTGTTTAAATCATGGTCAAACCTAGGATTTGACCAAGATTCAAATGGGCATAATTTTAAAAAAATTGTAAAATCAAGGCACATAGTCTTCTTATGTCATATAGTAAGCATTCAATTAAGTTGATAAACAAGGTCTAGACATATCAAACCAGAAAATTCAGGTGTCTAGCTACCCCTAACCCTAAACTCTGCACGAAGAGAAGTGGTTTTGGGTTTCAAACATGGATATTTCAAAAACCCTCCCAAAAACCTTCATTTTGGAGTTAATAAGAAGGATCAAGGCTTACTTTTTCATTTTCATGTTTTAATCTTTTTTAAATCTTTGTCAAACCTAGGTTTTGACCAATATTCAAAAGGGCATAATTAAAAAAAAATGAAATATCAAGGCACATAGTCTTCTTATGTCATATAGTAAGCATTCAATTAAGTTGATAAACAAGCTCTAGACATATTCAAACCAGAAAAATCATGATGTATCTACCCCCTATATATCCCTAAACCCTAACTTATGAAGTCAAGCACGAAGAGAAGTGGTTTTTGGTTTAAATCATGGAAATTTCAAAAACCCTCCCAAGAGCTTCATTTTGGAGTGACTAATTAAGAAGCATACATGCTTACCTTTTCATATTCATGTTTTAAACTTGTTCAAATCTAGGTCAACAAACCTAGGATTTGATGAAGAATCAAATGGGTATAAAAAATTTAAAAACAAGCTCTAGATAAGCTCAAGTTGAAAAACAAGTTCTAGACATATTCCAACCAGAAAAATCATGCATGTACCCCCTATATATATATCCCTAAACCCTGACTTATGAAGTCAAGCATGAAGAGAAGTGGTTTTTGGTTTCAATCATGGAAATTTCAAAAACCCTCCCAAGAGCTTCATTTTGGAGTGGCTAAGAAGGATAGATACTTAATTTTTCATATTTATGTTTTAAACTAGTTTAAATCATGGTCAAACCTAGGATTTGACCAAGATTCAAATGGGCATAAAAATTCAAAATAAATGAAAATAAATGAAAAACCAAGGCACGTAGTCTTCTTATGTCATATAGTAAGCATTCAATTAAGTTGATAAACAAGGTCTAGACATATTCAAACCAGAAACATCATGTATCTAGCTACCCTAGCCCTCAACTCTGTCTTATGAAGTCAAGCATGCATGAAGAGAAGTCGTGGTTTTTGGTTTCAAACATGGAAATTTTAAAAACCCTACCAAGATCTACATTTTGGAGTGACTAAGAAGGATATATGCTTAATTTTTCCTATTCATGTTTTATTAAACTTGTTTAAATCATGGTCAAACCTAGGATTTGACCAAGATTCAAATGGGCATAAAAATTCAAAAAAACAAAAAAATGGAAAATCAAGGCACATAGTCTTCTTATGTCACATTAGTAAGCATTCAATTAAGTTGATAAACAAGGTCTAGATATATTCAAACCAGAGAAATCATGTATCTACCCCTAACCCTAAACTCTATCTCATGAAGTCAAGCATGAAGATATGTGGTTTTTGGTTTAAAACATGGAAATTTCAAAAACCCTCCCAAGAGCTTCATTTTGGAGTGACTAAGAAGGATATATGCTTAATTTTTCATATTCATGTTTTCAACTTGTTTAAATCATGGTCAAACTTAGGATTTGACCAAGATTCAAATGGGCATAAAATTAAAAAAACAATAAAATGAAAAACCAATGCACATAGTCTTCTTATGTCATATATATAGTAAGCATTCAATTAAGTTGATAACAAGGTCTAGACATATTCAAACGAGAAAAATCATGTATCAAGCTACCCCTAACCCCAAACTCTGTCTTATGAAGTCAAGCATGAAGAGAAGTACGTGGTTTTTTGGTTTCAAACATGGAAATTTCAAAAACCCTCTCAAGAGCTTCATTTTGGAGTGACTACGAAGGATACATGCTTAATTTTCATATTCATGTTTTAAACTTGTTTAAATCATGGTCAAACCTAGGATTTGACCAAGATTCAAATGGGCATATATGAATCTTTAGCAGGTGCGTTTTTTTACTAATCCATATGGAATATTTTGATAAAACCCTTTTAGAAGGCTTTGTTAAGGCCTCAAGGACAATGAGTTGGGAGGAGGCCAGGTAGACTGTAGCTAGGCATTGATTCGGAATTTATGATGCTTGCGACTTGCTTGCGCGGCTTGTTGATTTCCCAGGTGACGCAGCTTTTTTTGACTGCCCAGCCATGGATAGGTCATAGGAGTGCAGAGCTGTAGGCGGTGCGGATAAGTACGCGGGGCATTGATGATGTAGGTGTGTTCGGTTGCCCACGCGAGTGCAGAGCTGTAGGGTTATGCGAGTAGGCCTTTAAACTGGGAGGTGGCACAAGAAGATTTTAGTAAGGAATGGTTCCTTTCCAGAGGAATGGAATGGTTCCATCCCCGCGTTCGGTTTGGACAAAAAGGAGGTACAGAATGGTACTGTTTTTTGTTCGGTTGGAGGAATTGGAGAGCAGAACGGAATGTGGTTAAACTAAACTTTTGTCTAAGAATCGTAATTAACAATGGCAAATAGCCTTTTAAATCTTAAAATCGTAATTAACAACGCCTAATGGCCTTTTTAATCTTAAAATCGTAATTAATGTTATTTTTTGTATGGTCGGGGAATTTGGAGAGTAGAACGGAATGAAGTTAAAGTTTAATCTTTTGTCTAAATATCGTAATTAATAGTGGCCTTTTTAATCTCAAAATCATAATTAACAACAACTAATAATTTTTTTGGTTGGATTAGTGAAGTGCTTTGTAATTAATAGCGGCTAAGTAACAGCCGTTCCACCACATTCCACCGATTCGGTGGAATGGGTGCATTCTGCATATGGGGAGAATATTCCCTTTCGAGGAACCACTCGGTTCCGTTCCATTCCACAACCGAACACAAGAATGGGCTCTAGGTGCGGAACGGTTCCATTCCATTCCACTTGGTTCTGGAACCGAACACACCCTAAATGCGTTGCAATGGAAAATGACAGTGTGTGGTGGCCTGATGGTGAAGAAGAAAGGTCGGGCGAAGAGTTGTTGGCTAGAGTCGGTTTTATACGAATCGACGAGGTGCGGGATAGTTTGATTTTAAGGGCTCCTTTCATTCACAGGATAGGGAAATCATAGGAGTAGGAATGTAGGATTGGGATTTGGGATGACATGTGTAGTTAAATCCTATAATAAGATGAGTTGCGTTTGATTGCGCCAAATGAATTTTTCCATGAGGTAGGACCAAATATTTAATCCTATACTAGGATTTGCACTACTTGATGATTCCTATAGGATTATTTCCTATTGGATATGTTCATATGAATCAAACTACTAGTGTAGGAAATATTCCTATAAGATCTAAATCCTATTATCTTATACCAACCTAATATGAATCAAAGAAGCCCTAAAGGATTTTCGAAGGAATCATGTACGAAGTATGATTTTTCTAAGTCACCCAACATATATACTAGGAATAGAACTAAGTAGTACCATATACTTAGGCCCGCATGCACAAATATTAAGTGTGGATTGAGGAAGTCGATAACTTGGGAAAAAACTTTCGCAACTGCACACCTATGTTACCACCCTTGCGACGCTAATTGTCGTAGAGCTGACCTAGAACGAACTCTTGTCTCGGTTAACATGAGAGAGATAAGGGATAAATACAATTGTGATACACTTTCCTAATATTTTGTTGAATGAGATAATCTTGTGTTTTCCTAATAGGGTTAATTAAGTACACATTTGGCAGCTCGTGTGTTGCATACGTTGGTGAACTTTAGACCCCAACTATATATTATTATTTGAACTCACCTCTAACACTTAATTATGTATAATAAGGTCCCTAACTAACCTCAAACACAATTAGGTATAACAGCGGTCCATAACTAACCTCAAACACTTAATTAGGTCTTACATTGCCCCCTTAGACTACCCCTTACCCTCAGCGACGTACGCAACATGGTGTTTGGGTTGAATGGCCCACCCTATTTTAAAATGTTTTAGTTAATTAATTATGTAAAAAATTATCACATATAAAGTGGAAAAAAGAAAATTAGTAAGGTGTGCCCACCTGGCCTACGGTTGTTTTGTGCGTCCTCCACTGCGTACTCCTCTTGATCTGTGACGATGAACATAGTTCTTTAGAACACATGCAACACTTACAGTTGATAGGCCGTTGCAAAGCTAATCAATGATAAAACCTGCTTTCATAATCCATTGTACTTTGATTTAATTAGTCCCTCTAATGGACCCCAACTATGTGTGCTTGAGATTTAGCAAAATGCTTTGCCGCCGTGCCACATAACAAATAATAAACAGACCAATCAAGTTTTTATCATTGCTAGACCTAACTAAGTGTTCAAGTGCTCAATTTTGACCACATTAGAGTTGAGGGGCCAAACATAATTCTTAAATACGTGAGGGACCGAACATATACTTCTAAACACCCGAGGGACAAGACAAATTTGAGTACTATTGTTATTATTAGACTAGTCACAATGGGGAGTATCATATAATAGTATCATACATATGATACTAATGTACGATATTATTTTCACAGTCCATATTATCATCATGTAGTAGTATAATATGTTACATGTATTTAGGGATTTGTAGAATCTCAATACAAAAGTGTGTACAAGATTTGTTTGGCAGTAATTTTTCTAGTTCTACATGATATGATACGATATCTACCTATGATACCACTATCGTCTCTTTCATCATTAACTGATATGACACATCAACATTTTGCATGCATGTAGTGCATGATACTACTTATGATATTGCCATTGCGAGTAGTCTCCCTTTGTCCTAGAGTACAATGCCAATTTGTTTTCAGAGGCAAACTTAGACTAATACTTGGGCCCGCCAATTATGAGTTGCATGTCATTCAAAACTATATCATCGGATGCTTGTTTCGATGAACTTTCCAATGGTATATTTTGCGGATGTCATAAAATTAGGCTGGTCATACTATTTCTATAGTGGGTAGTATCATGGAGTAGTATCATAGTAATGCTACATTTATTATTTTTTAGAATCTCAATGCAAATTTGTGTACAAGATTTGTTTAGCATTAAGTTTTCTCGTTGTTTGCGCTATGATACAGTATCTACCTATGTTACACTAATCTCCTCTCTCCTACTTAATTAGCTGCCACATCAACATTTTTGTGGGACCAATGTGTATGATACTAGCTATGATACTAGCACTATCATGTGGGTACCTAAATCTCGAGTCAAAGTTTGACACGAAACCGATGTGGACTTTATTCATGGTGGAAGGGAGTAACAATCATAAGCACATTATTATTATTGTTTGAACAACATTTTATTTGATGTGCCATAAGAAGTTTAGAAACTCCTAGCCTGCGGAGGTGGCGTTTTGGCACACGCGTGCATATGCACCAATTATAGAAAATGATTAAAAAAAATTATATAAATGTTAATTTTTTTGGTATACATTGTGACATCATATGTTCGTTCACAAGTTTTCGTGGAAAAACGACATTTTGTGTGGCGTGTAAAAAAAGGCAAAAAATATACTGTACGTAGTCGTGTTACAACATCAAAATTTGTCTTTTTTATAGGAGCCACATAATTTTTTTGTGAGAAAACTTGTGTACCAACATAAAATGTCTAGATATACATGTAAAATTTTAGTTTAGAATTTTTTGACACTTTGAAATATGGATTCACATAATGGGAGCATATGCTCCTATGAGGCAAAGTGCATTTCCGCTAGCCCCCGCCATTTCTTATATCTCTATATTGTCTATATATCTATACCTCTACCTCTACCCCCTTGGATTCCTGAACAGACGTACAGTACTAGTAGGGCCTACTATTTATTATTATTACATACTCTAAAAAAAAACCTACTGCAGCCAAAATTTAATATCATCGAGCGGTAAAATTCCCCGCCAACGCCCAAATATCTCGCGCCGCAAAGTTTCAGATCTGCGAATATTTTTTTCCTCAAAAGAAGGACTGCGAAATTCCCTTCTACTCCTCTATCGCCCAGCTTCGCCCTAGTTTCGCCCGCAAGCCCTCAGAGAAACCGCCCCTCTTGCCTACCTCCAGATCTTCCCGGCCGCCGCACTTCGCCGTTCAAGCTGCCACGGCTTCAAACCCCGAGGCTGCCCTATCCGCACCTACTCCGGCGTCCACCGCACCGTATCTCGTTCGCCGACTCTATCGACCACCGCACCTGACCAGCTTCGCCGACACCGACGCCACCGTGCACTGCACATCATCTGCTTCACCGACCTTCTAGTTCGGCCGGCGCGCTGAACACTTCATCGACCGCCCAGCATGTCCTTCTCCGACCCCCCAAGATCTGCTTCCCCGGCACCCACCGCAACAGCAGTCCCCTCGCCGACCTCCACGTCACCCGTAAGAACGCGGAACACGTCTAAACGCCGCCCAGAAATAGGTAACCAGACATCCCTGCGCGTTTTGTTCTGTTAGGAGTATTGCAGCTGACTGTATTTCTGAATTCGTGCTATATTTCTAACTTACAAGTGCTTTCGTTGATAACCACCTCATCCTTTAGGTTTAAACACGACGCATAAGTATGTTTTTCCGTGACCAAACCCACCCATTCGCTGAAACTCTACATGGTATCAGAGCCTAGGTTTCCTTCCTGCTAGCCGCCACAAACAGTACCAAACAAGTTCTTCCTTTGATCACAAAACCCACCGTTGAGATGTAGAAATCCAGGCGGCGGGAGGCCGCATCAGGTGCTCTGCGTCGGTTGCGGCTATCACACACAGCGATGTGAGCTGTGTGAGATCGGCGGCTGCTCGCGCGGGGAGAAAGAAGAGGGTGAAGATCGTTTTGGTTTAGAAAGGAGAGAAGAGGAAGTGAATCCGTGGCAGAGAGATCTGGATCCGTGTGAGGGGCAGAAGTTGGAGGCGTGCGGAGTGGGGCGAGCCTTTGAGCGCAGGGCGGAGCCGGAGGTTGGTGCTGGACGTTGACCAGCGCGAGCCGGTCGATGTGGCCAGGTGCGGTACGCCAGGTTGGCCAGGGCGCGCAGACGAGGCGCCATCCGAGTGGAAGTGAGGAGAAAATGGAGATGTGAGGCTGTGAGGATATGTGGTGATGGAGTTGATGAGGCTGCGGTTGAGTCGTGATGGAGTTGATGAGGCTGCGGTTTAGTGGTGATGGTGATGGTTGTGGATATGTCCAGGGGAAAGGCATGCGTGCCTGAGGTGAGACTGGTTGAGGCCTGACCGGGGGATAGGCATGGGTGCTTGAGGAGTGGATGGTTGAGGCAGGAGTTGGCTGGGGGTTTGTGGGAGAGACGGAAGAGGTGGCCGGGCAGAGTGGAGAAGAGAGGCTGAGGACATTGAGGCGAGTGTGGATGGTTCTGCGGAACTTGTGTGGTGAGGCAGCCGGGGTTGTTGAGGACGTGTATGGTTAGGAGTTGTGCGTATCCCAGATGGTTGAAGCTGGATATCTTCGCTGCTGATGAAGAGATGAATCGAGATGACAAGATGATGGAAAGTGCAATGCTGTCATGTATCCTAGGAGTTATGCTGAATGTTCATTACTGGTAGTTGTCATATGTGTCATGTTGTTGTTGCAAGATGGCCATGGTTGTTTACCCATGATCATCTTGAGGGGGTGTGTTACCATGAGTGAGTTTAGTAGTAGCGCTGTAGTAATATTGTATCCAGTGTGAGGCCCATAGAGGCCCATGTCCAGTAGTATTGTAACCCTAACTCAGATGATATAAATACACAGTGTGGTGGTCTGAGTAACCTAACCCACCCATTCGCTGAAACTCTACAAAATATGAGCCACCAATCATGAGCCGTTGAATGCTCTACATGTCCACGATTGACAACAACAACAACAACAAAGCCTTTATTCCCAAACAAGTTGGGGTAGGCTATACAAGTCCACAATTGACACGATTACAATTTCTCACTATTTGGCCGTAGGCTACTGCTCTAGTTACATCATGTTTGATATCTTTCTGCGATCCTGTATTACATGTTTATGCACGTCATAATGCTTCTACCAAGGTTCAAAAAAGCGCTAGGCGCTAAGCGAGCGGTGAGGCACTGCTTAGAGGAACTGCTGCTTAAGCGAGCTTAAGCGCCGCTTAAGCGCTCAGGCTAAAATCGTACGAACATGAAACAGGGAAGTCAAGATGGGCACATATACCCCTATAATATGCTGTAAATTTGTATCCTAAGCATGTAATGCTACATTTCTGAGGAATACGGGGATTAATACCTTGGTTAGCCTCGGTTTTGCTCCAATTTCTTATAAACACACAAGCAGCTAAGCAAACAATGTAACAAACACAAACAAGCAGCTAAGCTTTACTGGAGTAGCAAGCAGCTAAGCAGTAGAGGAGTAGCAAGCAGCTAAGCCAGACCTAATCACCATCAATGCATCGAGCAAGGAGCAGAGCAACACAGGCAACACACCAACACTCGCATAGAGGAGATTCTAGCACAAAACACGACCAGATTCCCTGTCTCGCTTAATCGAACGCTTAGGCCAAAAGCGAAGCGGAAGACAACCGCTCAGCGCTTAAGCGCGCTTAAGCGTACCTAGGCGTACGCTTTTTTGAACCATGGCTTCTACTACTATTTGGTGTCAATTTAATTATAGCAAAGCCGTGACTCGTAACTGTTTGTTATTATTACACGTGCAGCAGGCACATCTTACACTCATAAACGTAGAGTAAAGCTCGCCTATAATCATGTAAGTACCTGCTGTTTTTTGTATATTGCTTAATGCAAACTTCTATATCTTGGACCTGTTTCTGTTTACAATTGGCCTCTCCTTCATGCAGAGGAGAAACAGTGAGGCACCAGGTTCTTCTGTCCAAGTACCCGATGAGGTCCGTGTGACTCAAAAAAAAGCTCACGTAAGTTCCCTGTTTTTTTTGGAATGTTAATTTACCTCCTGTGCATAGTTCAATTGCATCATTTTCTGTATGTTGCACTACCTAAGTTGCCTAATGGAATCTAATAAAATATAAACAATGACCATATGGAACATTGCACACTGCCTTTGACCCATCTGGCATCCGGCATGCCTGGGTATAAGTTACATGATTTGGCTATGTTAATACAAGTCCTGAAATTCTATTATGTTAATTTTTTGCCTGTTGCTTCATTGAGTTTGCCTGTTGTTCCATGGCTAGTGCATGAAGTTTGATAGAAATGATCCTAGCTGAAATGATGCACTTTGTGTTTTTTTATTGCTTTATTCCTAACCTAGCTTCCTATTCTACTTGAAACATGATTGCTTTATTCCTAACCTAGCTTCCTATTCTACTTGAAACATGGTGAAAAAATAGTTATATTACTTGTTTAAATGTCTAGCTTTGTTTTTCTGAGTCCCATTGACATGATGTGGTATATCCATATTCAAATGATCTGGCTGTTTATATAATACGCTCCATGTTCAATTGCTTCATTCAGTTTCTAGTAATCTATTATACATGATGCACATGGTGCTACTTGTTATATGCCCTTTTTTGTTTGAGTTTGATCATGAATTCAAGATTAAGCATTGCCTAAACGTTGACCAACGTAGGAAGATTCCCTCCCTTGTCTATACGTTGTGAGATAGATGATGAGACCTCTCTAGCAGCGAATTTATACGCGCTAGATAACACCCCGTTTAATTCGGTCCTGTTGGGACTCGAACCCGGGTGGGCTGGCTGCGCACTCGCAAGCCTTGCCACTGAGCTAGCACTCAGTTCTCAGATTAAGCAATGCCTCGTTATGCTTAATTTAAATGTTATGGCACTTCATACAAGCCATACAATTAATTGTTGCATTGACCTTCTGCGATGTCGAAGGCACTATCTGAGTCATGCTTAAATCAATCATACATTATTTTCCTAATAGTATCAAATCCAACATGCACATCTTTTGACTGTATTTGGCTATTTGCTAGATTTCTTCTGTGCAGTGACCTGGCTTCGTTATTGGGCACATGATGTCTAGTTGCTTGGTTCATTGTATACATCATCGCCATGATCTAGTTTGGTTTGTTCTAAGAGGCATGTGGCTTAACTGGTTTCTTTGTTGTATCTGCCCATGGTTCTTTCAAAATTATGTCAACAATGCTGTTTGTTTGCCTTGTATTGTATTGCATTTTAACTTGTTTTGTCTTAGTTTCAGCCTGCAAACAAAGCTGTAATGTCAGTAGGGACAACCCATTTATCAAGTGTTGCGGTCATTTCACAGAGCAACAGTGACAGTGGCACGTGCTCTCATTGGTCCACTGAGTCCGGTACACCAACCATTCCAGAAGAAATAGATGTACGAGGCTCTATTTTTGATTGCTTGTTGTGTTATATCAGCTCAATGATGTTCTTGAAATTGGAGGTCTTTTATTGCATCATATGATGTTGTAACTTGTTTTATCTAAATTTCAGGCTTCAAATAAAGCTACAATGCCAGAAGCAAGGGCCAATGCCTCAAGTATTGATGTTTCACAAAGCAGCAGTGAGAGTGCATATTGCTCGCATAGGCCCATGGTATCTATTGGTCAACTTAATCCGGCACAAAGAGATTTCGGGGATGCACTCCAAGAGGCAGTTGATATATTTGGGCGGGAAAACAAAGATGCTGATGAATTAATTGCCAAGACACGCCAAGAGATACATGAATTGAAAAATAGGCAAACTTTGACAGAAAATGTTCTAAAGAATCTCCTATGCACTTGTCATGGTAAGCCAGTTGTGATGTGTCTGGGAATTGAAGGTGTCTAAATAAACTTTGATTCTGTTGTTCAGTCAAGTGGACTGCTGATGCCAATGCTGTAACTAATTACTGCTCAAAATTTCGTTCAAAATTTCGTGGTCTGTAATAATTGCAAATTTTGTTGTTGTACTAAAATTAGATATGTTCCATGTGGCTGCTGTATTTTGTGTGAAATAATTTCCTGATGTGTACTTCAATTAAACCATAAATCGACTGCATGCTGAAAATTTGAATCTGAGCGCACGTGTGAACTATTTTCTGCTCGTAATGCAATAACGGCTGTTTCTTGGAAGGACTACGTACATGGGTGAAAAGTTAGAGAAGCTACAGTACTCTAACTTGAAGGTGAAAAGTTAGAGAAGCTACAGTACTCTAACTTTCCTTCCCCCAAACCATATGTCTAAAATCCAAATAATTTAAATTAATTTGCACAATACAAACTTGTGTCTTGCATTTGAAGTAATTACATGCAGAGAAAATTATGGTGTAATAAAATTTAGTTTAGTTTTTAAACATCTACAGTAATCACCTTTATTAGTTAAAGACAGTGCATAACCTTGTACTTATGCTACAGAAGCCTGACTTTGCTTCTTTATTTTTCCTGACTTAGCTCCTTCACGTTAGAGGATACGGTTCCCGTACATGGTAGCCCATTAATAATTATGCCTGCTAGCAAGATAGATGGTCCTTATTATAGTCAGGCATGTCAACTTGTATGATTAAAAGTAGTTCGTACACATTAAATCTACCATCTGCATTTTTCTCTGTAATAACTTTTCTTTTTACACTACTCAAAACTTGTCTGGCTAATATGAAATTTGAGATGGCAAAACCCGGGAAAGATAAAGATATCACCAAAAACTCTTTCCTGCGAAATGCTGGGTTTTGAAGCCCAAGTCCAAGTCTTTCTCTGCTCAAGTTTTGGAGGAACAACTCCAAGTAGAACGAGTTGCAACAGCTATGCTAAGAACAAAAGTTGACATGTTGAGATCGAGATTAGAAGCATGTGATGCCCTACTGCACGAGGCCAATCAAGTTCGTTATAATCTCCCAAAGACTAAGAAAATGCCATAGATAATTGGAGATGAACACTAACATAGTGAGTACATTGGTCTTGTGAAATGTTTCCTTAGATTAAGGCACCGTTCAGACTTTTGTTGGTGGATGCATTTATCTGCGGTTGGGATCAACTTGGTAGTTGTTCCTGTGGATGTTATATAAATTAATTGCCTAGCCTTTTTTGAATCAGTTCGAACTTAAATGGTATCATAGCCAAGGTCTCAAGTTTGAATTGTCGAACGTGTGGTTTAATTTAATCTCTGTCGGGCGGCAAAATCTCCCACCAATCCTGAAATATTTCAAACGCATTTTTGAATGGGATTAAGAAGATAGATCATGATCATGGTAGTGACCTATATTCAACGTGATGATGATTTGATTTTGCACTCGGCCATGAACAGAGGTACTAGTACGGTGTCACAATTTTTTATCATTATACTTGTACCTTAGCGAAATTCAAAATCTCATAGCGGCAAAACTTCCCGATGGCGTGTAACTCACACGTTCGTTGGGAACCCCAAGAGGAAGGTATGATGCGCACAGTAGCAAGTTTTCCCTCAGAAAGAAACCAAGGTTTAATCGAACCAGGAGGAGCCAAGAAGCACGTTGAAGGTTGATGGTCGCGAAATGTGATGCGGCGCAACACCAGGGATTCCGGCGCCAACGCGGAACCTGCACAACACACCAAAGTACTTTGCCAACGAAACAGTGAGGTTGTCAATCTCACCGGCTTGCTGTAACAAAGGATTAAACGTATCGAGTGGAAGATGTTTGCAAAGAAAACAGTAAAACACAATTGCAGTAGATTGTATGCTATGTAAAGAATAGGACCGGGGTCCACAGTTCACTAGAGGTGTCTCTCCCATAAGATAAAGCATGTTGGGTGAACAAATTACAGTCGGGCAATTGACAAATAGAGAAAGGCATAACAATGCATATACATGATATGATAAATATAGTGAGATTTAATCCGGGCATTACGACAAAGTACATAGACCGCCATCCAACTGCATCTATGCCTAAAAAGTCCACCTTCAGGTTATCATCCGAACCCCCTCCAGTATTAAGTTGCAAAGCAACAGACAATTGCATTAAGTATGGTGCGTAATGTAATCAACAACTACATCCTTAGACATAGCATCAATGTTTTATCCCTAGTGGCAACAGCACATCACAACCTTAGAACCTACTGTCACGATCCCAGATTCAATGAAGGCATGAACCCACTATCGAGCATAAATACCCCCTCTTGGAGTTAAGAGCAAAAACTTGGCCAGAGCCTCTACTAATAACGGAGAGCATGCAAGATCATAAACAACACATAAACAATAGATTGATAATCACCATAATCATAGTACTCTCTATCCATCGGATCCCGACAAACACAACATATAGTATTACAGATAGATGATCTTGATCATGTTAGGCAGCTCACAAGATCCAACAATGAAGCACAACAAGGAGAAGACGACCATCTAGCTACTGCTATGGACCCATGGTCCAGGGGTGGACTACTCACTCATCACTCCGGAGGCGACCATGGCGGTGTAGAGTCCTCCGGGAGATGAATCCCCTCTCCGGCAGGGTGCCGGAGGCGATCTCCTGAATCCCCCGAGATGGGATTCGTGGCGGCGGCGTCTCGTAAGGTTTTCCGTATCGTGGCTCTCGGTACTGGGGTTTCGCGACGGAAGCTTTAAGTAGGCGAAGGGTCAACGCGGGGGCCACACGAGGGGCCCAGGGAGGTAGGTCGGCGCGGCCAGGGCTTGGGCCGCGCCGGCCACCCTCTGGCTGCCTCGTGGCCCCACTTCGTTATCTCTTCGGTCTTCTGGAAGCTTCGTGCAAAAATAGGACCCTGGGCGAAAGTTTCGTCCAATTCCGAGAATATTTCTTTACTAGGATTTCTGAAACCAAAAACAGCAGAAAACAGCAACTGGCTCTTCGGCATCTTGTTAATAGGTTAGTTCCAGAAAATGCATAAATATGACATATAATGTGCATAAAACATGTAGGTATCATCAATAAAGTAGCATGGAACATAAGAAATTATCGATACGTTGGAGACGTATCAGCATCCCCAAGCTTAGTTCTGCTCGTCCCGAGCAGGTAAAACGATAACAAAGATAATTTCTGAAGTGACATGCCATCATAATCTTGATCATACTATTTGTAAACATATGTAATGAATGCAGCGATCAAAGCAAAGGTAATGACATGAGTAAACAACTGAATCATAAAGCAAAGACTTTTCATGAATAGTACTTCAAGACAAGCATCAATAAGTCTTGCATAAGAGTTAACTCATAAAGCAATAAATCAAAGTAAAGGTGTTGAAGCAACACATAGGAAGATTAAGTTTCAGCGGTTGCTTTCAACTTATAACATGTATATCTCATGGATATTGTCAACATAAAGTAATATAACAAGTGCAATATGCAAGTATGTAGGAATCAATGCACAGTTCACACAAGTGTTTGCTTCTTAAGGTGGAAGGAGATAGGTAAACTGACTCAACAATAAAAGTAAAAGAATGGTCCTTCAATGAGGAAAGCATCGATTGCTGTATTTGTGCTAGAGCTTTTATTTTGAAAACATGAAACAATTTTGTCAACGGTAGTAATAAAGCATATGAGTTATGAAAATTATATCTTACAAGTTGCAAGCCTCATGCATAGTATACTAATAGTGCCCGCACCTCGTCCTACTTAACTTGGACTACCGGATCTTTGCATGCCATGTTTCAACCAAGTGTCACAAAGGGGTACCTCCATGCCGCCTGTACAAAGGTCTAAGGAGAATGCTCGCATTTCGGATTTCTCGCTTTTGATTATTCTCAACTTAGACATCCATACCGGGACAACATGGACAACAGATAATGGACTCCTCTTAAATGCATAAGCATGTAGCAAAGTTATTATTCTCATATGAGATTGAGGATATATGTCCAAAACTGAAACTTCCACCATGATTCATGGCTTTAGTTAGCGGCCCAATGTTCTTCTCTAACAATTTTGCATGCTCCAACCACTAAAATGATAGACCTTCAGACAAGACGGACATGCATAGCAACTCACATGATATTCAACAATAGTTGATGGCGTTCCCCAGAAGCATGGTTATCGCACAACAAGCAACTTAATAAAATATAAAGTGCATAAGTACATATTCAATACTACGATAGTTTTTAAGGCTATTTTGTCCCATGAGCTATATATTGCAAAGGTGAATGATGGAATTTTAAAGGTAGCACTCAAGCAATTTACTTTGGAATGGCGGAGAAATACCATGTAGTAGGTAGGTATGGTGGACACAAATGGCATAGTAGTTGGCTCAAGGATTTTGGATGCATGAGAAGTATTCCCTCTCGATACAAGGTTTAGGCTAGCAAGGTTATTTGAAGCAAACTCAAGGATGAACAAGTGCAGCAAAACTCACATAAAAGACATATTGTAAACATTATAAGACTCTACACTGTCTTCCTTGTTGTTCAAAACTCAATACTAGATATTATCTAGACCTTAGAGAGACCAAATATGCAAATCAAATTTTAGCAAGCTCTATGTATTTCTTCATTAATGGGTGCAAAGCATATGATGCAAGAGCTTAAACATGAGCACAACAATTGCAAAGTATCACATTATCCAAGACATTTTAGAATTACTACATGTAGCATTTTCCAATTCCAACCATATAACAATTTAACGAAGAAGAAACTTCGCCTTGAACATTATGAGTAAAGCCTAAGGACACATGTGTCCATATGCAACAGCGGAGCGTGTCTCTCTCCCACAAAGTGAATGCTAGGATCCATCTTATTCAAACAAAAACAAAAACGAAAACAAACCGACGCTCCAAGTAAAGAACACAAGATGTGATTGAATAAAAATATAGTTTCAGGGGAGGAACCTGATGATTTTGTCGATGAAGAAGGGGATGCCTTGGGCATCCCCAAGCTTAGACGCTTGAGTCTTCTTAAAATATGCAGGGGTGAACCACGGGGGCATCCCCAAGCTTAGAGCTTTCACTCCTCTTGATCATAGTATATCATACTCCTCTCTTGACCCTTGAAAACTTCCTTCACACCAAACTTCAAGCAAACTCATTAGAGGGTTAGTGCATCATTAATAATTCACTCATTCAGAGGTGACACAATCATTATTTTCACTTCTGGACATTGCATAATGCTACTGGACATTAGTGGATCAAAGAAATAAATCCAACATAGCAAAAGAGGCAATGCGAAATAAAAGGCAGAATCTGTCAAAAACAGAACAGTCCGTAAAGACGAATTTAAAGTTGGCACCAGAATTGCTCAAATGGAAAAACTCA
Source organism: Lolium multiflorum (assembly GCA_030979885.1). Lineage (NCBI taxonomy): Eukaryota > Viridiplantae > Streptophyta > Magnoliopsida > Poales > Poaceae > Lolium > Lolium multiflorum. The sequence continues at coordinate 245,184,235 of CM061750.1, forward strand.
AAACTAATGAAAGTTGCGTACATATCTGAGGATCACGCTCGTAAATTGGCAGATTTTTTCGAATTTTCTACAGGGAACTGTGCCCAGATTCGTGACAGACAGCAATGCTGTTTCTGCGCAGCGATCCCAAATATAACATCAACTTTGACATAGAAACTTTACTTGGCACAAAAACATGATAAGGAGAGGTTGCTACAGTAGTAAACAACTTCCAAGACTCAACAAAACAAAAAATTGCTGTAGGTAAAAACATGGGTTGTCTCCCATAAGCGCTTTTCTTTAACGCCTTTCAGCTAGGCGCAGAAAGTGCAAATCAAGTAACATCGAGAGTAGAAGCATCAACATTATTATTCTTCATGCAAACACAACTTGTTGCAGGGGGTACTTTAGGTGTTCCATTATCTAGATTTTCTATGGTAGTGCTAGGGGTTTTAGCAATTTTAGGCCTATAATAATTCTTTTGTTTAGGCACTTTAGAGGCATACATGAATTTTTGCTCTTTACCCACATAAGCTTTCTCATTATACTTGAGAGAAGAAAAGGTTGAACCCAAGGTTCCCATAGCTTTTTCAAGTTCATCAATCCTATTGGTTTGATTATCATGGACAACACAAGTTCCTAGGATACTAATTCTTTCATCAATTCCTCCTAAGGATTTATCAAGTTCATAAGTTTTGTCAAATAACATTCCCAATTTAGCTTCAATACTTGGAAAATTTTTCTCTATGGTTTCCAATTTTTTCATAACATCTTCAAGAGAGATTTCAATTTTAACTTCATTAACAGGTGGTATTCCAACTAGACTCTCAATGATGCAACTAGCTTCTAAAGCGGGAGTACCTAGGAAATTACCTCCCGAAAGAGTATCAAGAACATATCTATTCCAACTAGACAAACCAACATAAAAGTTCCTAAGAAGGATAGTGGTGGAGTGTTTCTTAATGCACCTTTGATGAGCATTACTAATTCTATACCAAGCATCTTTAAAACTTTCTCCACCTTGTTGCTTAAAAGAACGAACTTCAACTTCAGGATTACTCATTTTAGTAGCAGTAAAATAAAACAAACTAGATAGAGTAAATGCGAGTAACTAATTTTTTTGTGTTTTCGATATAGAGAGCAAGACAGTAAATAAAGTAAAACTAGCAACTAATTTTTTTGTATTTTAATTTAGTGCAGCAAACAAAGTAGTAAATAAAATAAAGCAAGACAAAAACAAAGTAAAGAGATTGAGAAGTGGAGACTCCCCTTGCAGCGTGTCTTGATCTCCCCGGCAACGGCGCCAGAAAAAGAGCTTGATGGCGTGTAACTCACACGTTCGTTGGGAACCCCAAGAGGAAGGTATGATGCGCACAGTAGCAAGTTTTCCCTCAGAAAGAAACCAAGGTTTAATCGAACCAGGAGGAGCCAAGAAGCACGTTGAAGGTTGATGGTCGCGAAATGTGATGCGGCGCAACACCAGGGATTCCGGCGCCAACGCGGAACCTGCACAACACAACCAAAGTACTTTGCCCCAACGAAACAGTGAGGTTGTCAATCTCACCGGCTTGCTGTAACAAAGGATTAAACGTATCGAGTGGAAGATGTTTGCAAAGAAAACAGTAAAACACAATTGCAGTAGATTGTATGCTATGTAAAGAATAGGACCGGGGTCCACAGTTCACTAGAGGTGTCTCTCCCATAAGATAAAGCATGTTGGGTGAACAAATTACAGTCGGGCAATTGACAAATAGAGAAAGGCATAACAATGCATATACATGATATGATAAATATAGTGAGATTTAATCCGGGCATTACGACAAAGTACATAGACCGCCATCCAACTGCATCTATGCCTAAAAAGTCCACCTTCAGGTTATCATCCGAACCCCCTCCAGTATTAAGTTGCAAAGCAACAGACAATTGCATTAAGTATGGTGCGTAATGTAATCAACAACTACATCCTTAGACATAGCATCAATGTTTTATCCCTAGTGGCAACAGCACATCACAACCTTAGAACCTACTGTCACGATCCCAGATTCAATGAAGGCATGAACCCACTATCGAGCATAAATACCCCCTCTTGGAGTTAAGAGCAAAAACTTGGCCAGAGCCTCTACTAATAACGGAGAGCATGCAAGATCATAAACAACACATAAACAATAGATTGATAATCACCATAATCATAGTACTCTCTATCCATCGGATCCCGACAAACACAACATATAGTATTACAGATAGATGATCTTGATCATGTTAGGCAGCTCACAAGATCCAACAATGAAGCACAACAAGGAGAAGACGACCATCTAGCTACTGCTATGGACCCATGGTCCAGGGGTGGACTACTCACTCATCACTCCGGAGGCGACCATGGCGGTGTAGAGTCCTCCGGGAGATGAATCCCCTCTCCGGCAGGGTGCCGGAGGCGATCTCCTGAATCCCCCGAGATGGGATTCGTGGCGGCGGCGTCTCTGTAAGGTTTTCCGTATCGTGGCTCTCGGTACTGGGGGTTTCGCGACGGAAGCTTTAAGTAGGCGAAGGGTCAACGCGGGGGGCCACACGAGGGGCCCAGGAGGTAGGTCGGCGCGGCCAGGGCTTGGGCCGCGCCGGCCACCCTCTGGCTGCCTCGTGGCCCCACTTCGTTATCTCTTCGGTCTTCTGGAAGCTTCGTGCAAAAATAGGACCCTGGGCGAAAGTTTCGTCCAATTCCGAGAATATTTCTTTACTAGGATTTCTGAAACCAAAAACAGCAGAAAAAAGCAACTGGCTCTTCGGCATCTTGTTAATAGGTTAGTTCCAGAAAATGCATAAATATGACATATAATGTGCATAAAACATGTAGGTATCATCAATAAAGTAGCATGGAACATAAGAAATTATCGATACGTTGGAGACGTATCACCCGCCCACAAAATACAAAAATTTCACACGCTTCCAAATTCCCATTCTACCCCTGTGGAGATGACAGCAAAGTCGGTTGGTGAGGGGTTTGCCCGTCATTTTTTCGATCACCACCTCCCTAGCCCGGAAACCCTCCCAAAAAAAATACATTTCCTTCAGTCTCTCATCTGAGACCACCCACCGGAACTTCTCAAGTCCCTCTCTCTACCACCTCCACGACCACCGCACCGGAACATCCCCGCCGGACTTCCCTGGCCTACCCGAGCCCTCGCGATCCTCGTCATCCGGCTGCCTGCCGGAGCCGCTTCATCGACGCCGTCATCAACCGGACCGGATCATCCCCGCCGAACCTCGAAACCATATGCTCATCCAGCAGTCTACCGCAGTCGCTTCAGCTGCGGTATCGTCCACCCCGCCGGAGCCGCTTCGCCGGATCCGTCGTCCACCGCATCGGATCTTGCTCACCGACACCGCTGTGCATGAACCGGATCTGCTTCACCGGCGCAGTGCATGATCTAAACTCTTCTACTGTCGCTTTTCTATTGCTTGCCTGCAAGTTCTTGTTTAATCTTGGGGGAACCTGTTTGTGCTAACGACGCGCCGTTACGTTTTTGCAGATGAGATGAGTAACCATGAAGTGTAATGGCCGTCTCTCCAACCCCAAGTAGCACATGTAGCGTACTTCATCACCGGATCTATCAACCCCAGGAAGATCTGCTGTGACTCCCACAGAGTGCTTCTCCTAATGTAAGTCCCTTGTTTTAGCGCCATGTTCTGGGTTCAGATGCTTGTTTGTCTGAAGCTCTTTTAGTTCATTCCTAGCTATGACCGTAACACGTTGCTATTTTCTACTTCATTGCTAACTTTAAGCGATTGAACATTTTGGTTTGCATTCCCTGCTCTGTAGATGTAGCCATCATAACTTCTATCTTGCTCAGTCGTTGTTACAAAAATTATACTGTAGGTATTATAGTAACATCCTGCTATTATTTAGTTCATGGCCAATTTTAAGTAATTGCACATGTTGGTTCGCATTCCCTGCTCTATAGCTTTTGGCATCGTAACTTCTATATTTGGTTTACATTCCCTGCTCTGTAGATCTAGCCATCATAACTTTATCTTGCTCAGTCGTTGTTACAAAAATTATGGCCTGCTACTATGTTGTTTGTGCAAATTTTTTACTCCATGAACATGTTGGCTTGCATTCCCTGTACTACAGGTGATGCCATTGTTTTGTATCTAGTTCATTGTAAGCTAACAAAGTAAGGACTTAGTTTGGCATGCTATCACTCTGCTATCTAGCCTGTAGTACAAATAAACTTGTCATACTACTAGATAATAATTTTGCGTGCCATCTTGTTCTTCAAAAGCTGCATTATTGACTTGTTTCTCTGACTTGGCATGACGCTCACATATGGAAAGCTGAACATATTGGTTTGCATTCCCTCTTATACAAGTTCACAGGTGATCCCACTATATTCTGTATCTGGTCCATCCTAAGCTCCAGCATTAACTATCCTCCATGTGTTGCTCATTACAAGTTTATATCCCGAAACATCTTGATTTGCATCCCCTTCACTATAAGTTCAGGAGTATTATTTAGTTCACGGCCAAAGTGAAGTAATTGCACTTGGCACATGTTGGTTCACATTCCCTCCTCTTTAGCTTTTGCCATCGTAACTTCTATTTTTTGGTTTACATTCCCTGCTCTGTAGATGTAGCCATCATAACTTCATCTTGCTCAGTCGTTGTTACAAAATTTATAGCCTGCTACTCTGTTGTTCATGCCAATTTTGTACTCCCTGAACATGTTGGTTTGCATGGGACTCGACAGTAGTAAGTCTGCTGTTTCATTCTAACATGCTCTGTTATATTGGCTGTTGGTATGCGGCATGCACTCTTTGTTTGCTTATTGTGCGCATTACAATGATCTTGTTATAACGACGAAATGATGAGTTCCAAATTCTTTGGCAAACAATATTGTAGTGTCTTTGCCTTTCCATTGTTGTTGTCTTAACTTGTAATGTCTTTGTTTCAGATATAGGTGCTGCATGGACAACTTAAAAGATTGCCGGATCGCTTCATTGTATTGCTAGGTTTAATTACCATTCAATTTCTCTGGGTTCTGTAATATTTTTTCAATGCCTTGCAGCTGATGTAATATTTAGTTAGTTTTTATAGTTCTTTCGCGCATTTTTTCTTTGGTGCTTGTGGTAAGTGAGGCTATCCGACAGAAATCAATGCTGCGTAAATATTCTCAGTATCTAAATCACGAATTCCCATCCCTTAAACGGCCCATTTAAGCGAAATCACATATGTGCCTGCCCGCAAATTCCTAAAGCCCATATTATGCCAGCATATAAACAGCAACTAAACGGGCTGGCCCACTTACTTATTGGGCTGGCCCACTTACTTATTGGGCCAGCCCATTTGATTGACGGTGGACCCCACACTCTAGTTGGGCTGGCCCACTTGCTTTAAGGTGGACCCCACCCACTACTTAGTTGGGCCAGCCCAATTGCTTTTGTGGTGGACCCCACATACTAAATGGGCCGGCCTTTTAAGAGGAAAGAGGGACCCGCCTGTGTTTTGGCCAGGCCCACTATCTTGTTGGGCCGGCCCACCTGCTATATGGTGGACCCCACAAACTAATTGGGCCGGCCCACCTGCTATATGGTGGACCCCACATACTAATTGGGCCGGCCCTTTAACAGGAAAGTGGGACCCACCTGTGCTTTTGGCCCGGCCCACTAATTTGTTGGGCCAGCCCATTTGCTTTTGTGGTGGACCCCACATATTAAATGGGCCGGCCCTTTAAGAGGAAAGTGGGACCCACTGTGTTTTTGGCCCCACTATCTTGTTGGGCCGGCCCACCTTATATGGTGGACCCCACATACTAATTGGGCCGGCCCTTTAACAGAAAGTGGGACCCACTGTGTTTTTGGCCGACCCACTATCTTGCTGGGCCACCACTTGCTATATGGTGGACCCCGTACTAAATGGGCCGCCCTTTAACGGAAAGTGGGACCCTGTGTTTTGGCCCGGCCCACTATTTTGTTGGGCCGGCCCACTTGCTATATAGTGGACCCCACAAACTAAATGGGCCGGCCCTTTAACAAAGTGGGACCCACCTGTGTTTTTGGCCCGGCCCACTATTTTGTTGGGCCGGCCCTTGCTATATGGTGGACCCCACAAACTAAATGGGCCGACCCTTTAACTGGAAAGTGGGACCCACTGTGTTTTGGCCCGCCCACTAGCTTGTTGGGCCGGCCCACTTGCTATACGGTGGACCCCACACACTAAATGGGCCGGCCCAGTTGCTGTAAGGTGGACCCCACATGTTAAATGGGCCGGCCCATTTAAGTTTTGACCAGTCAACCTTAGAGGTTAGGCCCGGCCCACGTAACTAATGGACCAGCCCAGCTATATAGTTGACCGGTCAAACTATGTCATCTGGCCCGGCCCGCTTAAGACGTGGCAGGCCTCGTGTGGGCCTACCATCTACCACGGGGTTTCAGCCGGTTAACGCCGTTAACTGGCAGTTAACGGCGTCTGCCACGTGTCAGTTTGCATGACGTCAGCAGTCAACGGGCTCCCGAAAACACTTCCGCAACGGTCCGATTTTCCGTGGCGGAAGGGCGCCCAAGCGCGACGGACCGAAAAAATCGTCGTTGGACTTTGCCTGACGCAGTTTCGACAACGGAACCCATATCGTCGGGTTAGGCCCATAGGCGACGAAAAATACCCCTTAGCGGACGATTTTGAGACGTTGTCTATCAGAACTTTTCTTGTAGTGGTTGGAAGGAGTGCCAACCAAAAATAAATAAATGGGAGCCGCTCTTGTGAGTCCGGTTGATGAGGTAGTTAGTGTACCCATTACCATTCGTTGACAACAACAAACACCTCTCAAAATAATTTTACTCCTGCTTTACAAATGAAAAGCTCTAGCGCATGTTAATCCCTGCTTCCCTCTGCGAAGGGTCAATCTTTTACTTTTTATGTTGTGTCTCCATTCTTTCTTTGAGCACTATCTTGAGAGCACAACTGTCATTCTTAGTATAATATGCTTGTCTCAAAATATGATTAATTGTGGTATAACTTTGATGCTTTTATCTTTGACAATCACTAATTCTAGTCTTTCTATGAACTCAAGAGGTGCCTCGGCATTTATGTTTTGCCGATCAAATACAGGCAAGCGAGATACCACTTTATCATATTCTCTTATGAACATTGCAATCTTGCTTATATACATGATTCATGGTGCTTATTATTAATTGTTGGTACCTCTCCATGATTGACATAGCTGTTGGATGATCTTATTTGCATGTATCTCATTATGAACTGCTTAAGTATTAGCCATAGCATGAGAATATATACATCATATGAGCAAATGTGTTCGTGAAAGTTCTTTTATCGCTCAGTTGTTAACTGAATTGCTTGAGGACAAGCAATAAGCTAAGCTTGGGGGAGTTGATACGTCCAAAACGTATCTACTTTCCCGAACACTTTTGCTATTGTTTTGCCTCTAATTTGTGTATTTTGGATACAACTAACACGGACTAACGCTGTTTTCAGCAGAACTGCTCTGGTGTCTCGTTTTTGTGCAGAAATCCAACTTTCGGGAAAATCCTCGGAATTTCTTCAGATGGCCCTATTTTACCAAAATATTGACGGAGCCAGAAGGGCAAAGGAGGTGGAGGCCCGAGGGCCCCACACCACATGGCGGCGCGGCCCAGGGGGGGCCCGCGCGGCCATGTGGTCTGGCCCCCTCGGCCGGCCTCCGACGCCCCCCTTCGGACTACTTATTGGTTTCGACCTAAAAACGCACGGAGAGAAGTCGACATCGCCAGAAACCCTCCAGAGAGCCGCCACATCGCGAAACTCCGTCGCGGGAGCCAGAAGTCTCCGTTCTGGCACTCCGCCGGGACGGGGAATTGGAGGAGATCTTCACCGCCATCACCGCCAACGCCTCTCCATCAACCAGCAATGTTTCCCCCATCCATGTGTGAGTAATTCCCCCGCTGTAGGCTGAAGGGGATGGTAGGGATTGGATGAGATTGGTCATGTAATAGTCATAAGATTGTTAGGGCATAGTGCCTAGTATCCGTAGATGTCACTTTTATGATATTGTTGCAACTTGTTATGCTTAATGCTTGTCACTAGGGCCCGAGTGCCATGATCTCAGATCTGAACATGTTATTGATTCATGAAGATATTCGTTGTTTATGATCTTACCTGCAAGTTGTATACACATGTCGCTGTCCGGAACCAATGGCCCCGAAGTGACAGAAATCGGGACAACCGGAGGGAATGGTAGTGATGTGAGGATCACATGTGTTCACGGAGTGTTAATGCTTTGCTCCGGTACTCTATTAAAAGGAGTACCTTAATATCCAGTAGTTTCCCTAGAGGCCCGGCTGCCACCGGCTGGTAGGACAGAAGATGTTGTGCAAGTTTCTCATTGCGAGCACGTACGACTAAATATGGAACACATGCCTATTGATTGATTAGTACTTGGATACCGTTTTATTATTATCTGCAAATGCCCATGCTTTGATTGTTACATGAGTTTCTCTCATCCATGCAACGCCCGTTAAATCCGTCCCTGTGCCTACAGTATTTTAATCCTGCTGTTTACTATAATCACTACTGCTGTCTTTGTTTCACCGCTGCTGTTATTTCACTATTTCCACTGCCATAAAACTGTTACTACTGATAAACTCTTGCGAGCAAGTCTGTTTCCAGGTGCAGCTGAATTGACAACTCCGCTGTTAAGGCTTACAAGTATTCTTTGTCTCCCCTTGTGTCAAATCAATAAATTGGGTAATACTTCCCTCGAAGACTGTTGCGATCCCCTATACTTGTGGGTCATCACTTCCTCAATGTATCTGCATACATGAGGTTTAAGCTGCTGCCGCCATCTATGAAAACTCTCGACACGTCAAAACCAGCGATTACTGCGGGTAAGATGAGTGCTGATTGTCCTGGTCGAGGAACTTGCTGCGGATGGTCTGCGATTGTGAAGCCGATGTCTTGCCCCGACCAATTTAAGTACTCGACTGTTGGTGGAGGCATCTTCTCTGCCATGAACACTTGTCGTGAGATTACCTTCTGCGCCCTGTTGGATGGCCTAGCTTTCTGAATCATCGAGACCGCACCGTTAGAATTAGGATCAACATATGGAGGTGGATGTGGTGCTGCCGCTATTCTGAGCTGGTGCCGATTTTCGTCCGTAATTGCGGGAGGAGGTGGAAGGTGGATCTCGCTCCTTGGCCCCTGGGGGTTTCTATTCGTGGCTTGGGCATTTGCGATTCCTGCGGCTCGCAACATTGCCTGAAAATTTCGGCAATCTTTCTGGAGATGCCCTGACTGCCTCTTTCCATTATTGTCAAGATAAAAGTGCATTTGGCACGGACCGTTCATCATCTCTTCGGGGGACACATAAGGTCTTTGGAACCTTGGTCCACTGTTTTGTCTGTTGCCGCGAGAATCGCCTCTATTGTCGCCTTGATGCTCGTTACTCCTTTGATAGTCATCTCGACTGTTTCCTCCAGGATTTCCTCGAAAACCAGCCGATATATGGCCGGGAGCATCGTTGTTGTAGAACTGGCGAGAAAATCGCCTTCTATTTTGATAATTTCGACCACGATCCTCTTCTGGCGACCTGTGTCGCTTATTGTATATTGCGTCTTCTCCATCTGCCCATTTGTTGGCTATTTCCATGAGTGCTGATATGGTCTTAGGGTTAGTTCTCCCCAAGTCCTCGACGAAGTCTCCTCGCCGAATTCCTGCCACGAACGCATCTATTGCTCGCTCGTCAGATATATCTTCTGCCGAGTTTTTTATAATGTTCCACCGCTGTATATATTTTCTCATCGACTCGTCATGTTTTTGTCGACACGCCCTCAACTCTTCCAATGACGCAGGTTTCTTGCAGGTGGATCGGAAATTTTTCACGAAGATATCCTCAAAGTTATCCCAGCTGTCGATGGAACTTGGGGGGAGTTTCTTTATCCAAGATCTCGCGGCACCGCTCAAGTGAACTTGGATACTTTGCATAGCTGTTGCTCTGGTTCCTCCTACCAGCTTCACCATCTCGAGATAATCCACGAGCCAATCCTCGGGATCTTGCAGGCCGTCGAATTTCTTGAAATTTTCGGGTAGCTTGAACCCTTTTGGGACTCGAGTCTTTCGAACTCTTCTCGTGAAACACGGGAGCCCACACATATCTTCGTCGGCAACTTCTGGTGAGTGCTGACGCTCCCTTCTTTCTTGTCGCGCTCTGTCCACCCTTACTTGGACTGCTGTGTCTCTTGCTCCACTTGTTCTTGGGGGGTCTTGAACTGCTGCGGTGGGTCGTGGACTATTTTGCCTAGGGTTTTCTTCGGGAGGCGTTGTTGCAAACGCTGTTCCCATAACTCCTACTCCAGCCATCGCCATATTGAACAATGGTTCTCTCGGGTCCCCAGGAGGTGGTCTGGACGCCAAGATGTAAGCTTGTGTTGCCATGTAACCTGCCTCTGGCGTTTTTGGGATGATATTTCCTCTTTCATCAATCGACATAAAGGACATGTCGAGATTTTGAATTATGTTTCCTCTCTCTGCTTCGGGTATGTTTTGCAGCCGAGACATTGCTCTCCTCCGAGCTTCTCTGTGACTGTCTCCCGAAGTTCCTGATTGTCGACTTAAATCTGCTCGGCGTCTGCTTGATGCGGAAGCTGCCTCTTTTCTTCTATTTAGTGATGCTGTCTGTTTTTCCAACTCTCTGCTTACCCGAGCAAGTCTATATTGATATGCTTGTAATTCTTGTACAGTAGCAGTGGTGGTCATAGGTTCTGAACCATCCATGGCTCTTGCAGCCCTATCGCTTCTTGCGGGAGCTGTACTCTTTCTCGAGGTGAGGACCCGACGTATTTAGTGCCTAGGCCTTTTCTGAGATCAGCGGGATCGATGTAAGGATTTCCCAAATCATCGAAAGCCTCTGACGTTTCTGGTTCTGATCGGCCTGCCTCTTCTATCGCATAGATCTGATGATATTTTGCGTATTGATTTTTGTCAGGATTGGTGACACCATCATATAGAGTGGTGAAGACCTTTCCGATGGCAGCAGATTTGTCGATGAAGTTGAAGCTGTCGACGCTGTCGGAGTCGCTGCTTATAAAGGAGTCCGCAGACGACTCGAAGGATGTGTTGCTGAAGATCTTGGCGAGCTTTCCGCTTGCCTTGTTGTCGATGAAGCGTGGCGACGAAAACTCCTCGTCACTCGACGAAAAGCTAGAATCGACCGCTGAAAATTCCGACGAGATCGGAACTTCGAGACGGTAGGATCCTTCCTTGTTGACGCCAAATCGGAATTCTCCGAACGTCATGATGATGGGCTCCTCCAGATAGGCACATGCATCCATACGGGAGGGCGGGTGAGGAATAAAATTGACTAGATCAGTTTTTCCCTTGTTACCTCGATCCATCGCATTGCTTGCCACCGACGAAGTCGACGATCTTGAACGTGCCATCGAGATCAGCTCCTTGCAACCTCTAATTCCCACAGACGGCGCCAATTGACAAAGGATTAACTTGTCAATGCCTACAGATTGTAGACTAGGGTTTTGTTAGAAGTAGAGGGCAAGTAGATCTCGAAGGTTCAGGCGAAAAGTACTCGACGATTATGAAAACTAGGGTTATGTTGACAGTAGATTCGATCCTTTCTTTGTCCCTCGACTCCCCCTTATATAGGAGGCGGAGCCGAGGGTTTCGTAATACACAAGTTACAGAGTTCGAGAGGGTTTCGTACCCAACCCGTAAGATTACAAATCTCTATCTTTCCTAATACAAACTATCTTTCCTTAACACTAAATGGGCTTCCAAGTCTTCTTATTCTTCGAGTCTAGGGCCTTGAGTAAACCCCGGGTACCATCTTTGGCAGGCCCATTGGGGATGCCTATGTCAACATGCCATCATAATCTTGATCATACTATTGTAAACATAAGTAATGAATGCATCGATCAAAACAATGGTAATGACATGAGTAAACAAATGAATCATAAAGCAAAGACTTTTCATGAATAGTACTTCAAGACAAGCATCAATAAGTCTTGCATAAGAGTTAACTCATAAAGCAATAAATCAAAGTAAAGGTATTGAAGAAACACAAAGGAAGATTAAGTTTCAGCGGTTGCTTTCAACTTATAACATGTATATCTCATGGATAGTTTCAATATAAAGTAATATAACAAGTGCAATATGCAAGTATGTAGGAATCAATGCACAGTTCACACAAGTGTTTGCTTCTTAAGGTGGAGAGAGATAGGTAAACTGACTCAACAATAAAAGTAAAAGAAAGGTCCTTCAAAGAGGAAAGCATCGATTGCTATATTTGTGCTAGAGCTTTTATTTTGAAAACATGAAACAATTTTGTCAACGGTAGTAATAAAGCATATGAGTTATGTAAATTATATCTTACAAGTTGCAAGCCTCATGCATAGTATACTAATAGTGCCCGCACCTTGTCCTAATCAGCTTGGACTACCGGATCATCGCAATACACATGTTTCAACCAAGTGTCACAAAGGGGTACCTCCATGCCGCCTGTACAAAGGTCTAAGGAGAAAGCTCGCATTTTGGATTTCTCGCTTTTGATTATTCTCAACTTAGACATCCATACCGGGACAACATGGACAACAGATAATGGACTCCTCTTTAATGCATAAGCATGTGGCAACAATTATTATTCTCATATGAGATTGAGGATATATGTCCAAAACTGAAACTTCCACCATGATTCATGGCTTTAGTTAGCGGCCCAATGTTCTTCTCTAACAATATGCATGCTCCAACCATTAAGGTGGTAGATCTCTCTTACTTCAGACAAGACGGACATGCATAGCAACTCACATGATATTCAACAAAGAATAGTTGATGGCGTCCCCAGAAGCATGGTTATCGCACAACAAGCAACTTAATAAGAGATAAAGTGCATAAGTACATATTCAATACCACAATAGTTTTTAAGGCTATTTTGTCCCATGAGCTATATATTGCAAAGGAGAATGATGGAATTTTAAAGGTAGCACTCAAGCAATTTACTTTGGAATGGCGGAGAAATACCATGTAGTAGGTAGGTATGGTGGACACAAATGGCATAGTGGTTGGCTCAAGGATTTTGGATGCATGAGAAGTATTCCCTCTCGATACAAGGTTTAGGCTAGCAAGGTTATTTGAAGCAAACTCAAGGATGAACCGGTGCAGCAAAACTTACATAAAAGACATATTGTAAACATTATAAGACTCTACACCGTCTTCCTTGTTGTTCAAAACTCAATACTAGAAATTATCTAGACCTTAGAGAGACCAAATATGCAAACCAAATTTTAGCAAGCTCTATGTATTTCTTCATTAATGGGTGCAAAGTATATGATGCAAGAGCTTAAACATAAGCACAACAATTTCCAAGTATCACATTATCCAAGACATTTTAGAATTACTACATGTAGCGTTTCCCGATTCCAACCATATAACAATTTAACGAAGAAGTTTCAACCTTCGCCTTGAACATTATGAGTAAAGCCTAAGGACATATTTGTCCATATGCAACAGCGGAGCGTGTCTCTCTCCCACTGAATGCTAGGATCCATTTTATTCAAACAAAAACAAAAACAAAACAAACCGACGCTCCAAGTAAAGCACATAAGATGTGACTGAATAAAAATATAGTTTCAGGGGAGGAACCTGATGATGTTGTCGATGAAGAAGGGGATGCCTTGGGCATCCCCAAGCTTAGACGCTTGAGTCTTCTTAAAATATGCAGGGATGAACCACGGGGGCATCCCCAAGCTTAGAGCTTTCACTCCTCTTGATCATAGTATATCATACTCCTCTCTTGACCCTTGAAAACTTCCATCACACCAAACTTCAAGCAAACTCATTAGAGGGTTAGTGCACAATTAAAATTCACATATTCAGAGGTGACACAATCATTCTTAACACTTCTGGACATTGCACAAAGCTACTGGACATTAATGGATCAAAGGAATTCATCCAACATAGCAAATACGGCAATGCAAAATAAAAGGCAGAATCTGTCAAAAACAGAACAGTCCATAAAGACGAACCTGAAAGGGGCACTAGACTTGCTCAAATGGAAAAACTCAAAACTAATGAAAGTTGCGTACATATCTGAGGATCACGGTCGTAATTTTGCAGATTTTTCCGAATTTCCTACAGAGACTTATGCCAGAATTCGTGACAGACAGCAATGCTGTTTCTGCGCAGCGATCCCAAATATAACATCAACTTTAACATGGAAACTTTACTTGGCACAAAAACATGATAAGGAGAGGTTGCTACAGTAGTAAACAACTTCCAAGACTCAAATATAAAACAAAATACTGTAGTAAAAACATGGGTTGTCTCCCATAAGCGCTTTTCTTTAACGCCTTTCAGCTAGGCGCAGAAAGTGTAAATCAAGTATTATCAAGAGTGAAGCATCAACATTATTTTTCTTGCAAACACAACTTGTTGCAGAGGGTACTTTAGGCGCTCCATTATCTAAATTTTCTATGGTGGTGCTAGGGGTTTTAGCAATTTTAGGCCTATAATAATTCTTTTGTTTAGGCACTTTAGAGGCATACATGAATTTTTGCTCTTTACCCACATAAGCTTTCTCATTATACTTGAGAGAAGAAAAGGTTGAACCCAAGGTTCCCATAGCTTTTTCAAGTTCATCAATCCTATTGGTTTGATTATCATGGACAACACAAGTTCCTAGGACATTAATTCTTTCATTAACTCCTCCTAGGGATTTATCAAGTTCATCAGTTTTATCCAATAACATTTCCAATTTAGTTTCAATACTTGGAAAATTTTTCTCTATGGTTTCCAATTTTTTCATAACATCCTCAAGAGAGATTTCAATTTTAACTTCATTAACAGGTGGTATTCCGACAAGACTCTCAATGATGCAACTAGCTTCTAAAGCGGGAGTACCTAGGAAATTACCTCCCGAAAGAGTATCAAGAACATACCTATTCCAACTAGATAAACCAACATAAAAGTTCCTAAGAAGGATAGTGGTGGAGTGTTTCTTAATGCACCTATGATGAGCATTACTAATTCTGTACCAAGCATCTTTAAAACTTTCTCCCCCTTGTTGCTTAAAAGAACGAACTTCAACTTCAGGATTACTCATTATAAAAGTAACTAGGCAAATAAAGTAAAGACAAGTAACTAATTTTTTTGTGTTTTTGATATAGAGAGCAAGACAGTAAATAAAGTAAAACTAGCAACTAATTTTTGTGTGTTTTGTTTAGGTGCAGCAAACAAAGTAGTAAATAAAATAAAGCAAGACAAAAACAAAGTAAAGAGATTGAGAAGTGGAGACTCCCCTTGCAGCGTGTCTTGATCTCCCCAACGGCGCCAGAAATTTGCTTGATGCGCGTAGATGTACACGTCCGTTGGGAACCCCAAGAGGAAGGTATGATGCGCACAGTGGCAAGTTTCCCTCAGTAAGAAACCAAGGTTTAATCGGACCAGTAGGAGTCAAGAAGCACGTTTAAGGTTGATGGTGGCGAAATATGATGCGGCGCAACACCAGGGATTCCGCGCCAACGTGGAACCTGCACAACACAACCAAAGTACTTTGCCCCAACGAAACAGTGAGGTTTTCAATCTCACCGGCTTGCTGTAACAAAGGATTAACCGTATTGTGTGGAAGATGATTGTTTGCGAAGAAAATAGTAAAGAACAATTGCAGTAGATTGTATGCGATGTAAAGAATAGGACCGGGGTCCACAGTTCACTAGAGGTGTCTCTCCCATAAGATAAAAGCATGTTGGGTGAACAAATTACAGTCGGGCAATTGACAAATAGAAAAGGGCATAACAATGCATATACATGATATGATAAATATAGTGAGATTTAATTGGGCATTACGACAAAGTACATAGACCGCTATCCAGCATGCATCTATGCCTAAAAAGTCCACCTTCAGGTTATCATCCGAACCCCTTCCAGTATTAAGTTGCAAGCAACAGACAATTGCATTAAGTATGGTGCATAATGTAATCAACAACTACATCCTTAGACATAGCATCAATGTTTTATCCCTAGTGGCAACATCACATCCACAACCTTAGAACTTTCTGTCACTGTCCCAGATTTAATGGAGGCATGAACCCACTATCGAGCATAAATACTCCCTCTTGGAGTTAAGAGCAAAAACTTGGCCAGAGCCTCTACTAATAACGGAGAGCATGCAAGATCATAAACAACACATAGGTAATAGATTGATAATCACCATAACATAGTATTCTCTATCCATCGGATCCCGACAAACACAACATATAGTATTACAGATAGATGATCTTGATCATGTTAGGCAGCTCACAATATCCAACAATGAAGCACATGAGGAGAAGACGACCATCTAGCTACTGCTATGGACCCATAGTCCAGGGGTGAACTACTCATCACTCCGGAGGCGATCATGGCGATGAAGAGTCCTCCGGAGATGATTCCCCTCTCCGGCAGGGTGCCGGAGGCGATCTCCTGAATCCCCCGAGATGGGATTCGCGGCGGCGGCGTCTCGGAAGGTTTTCCGTATCGTGGCTCTCGGTACGGGGGTTTCGCGACGAAGACTTTAAGTAGGCGGAAGGGCAACACGGGGGCCACACGAGGGCCCCACACGCTAGGCCGCGCGGCGGGGGCCGCGCCGCCCTAGTGTGGCGGCGCCACCCCCCCTTCCTTTCCCCCTCGGTCTTGGAAGCTTCGTGCAAAAATAGGATCCCGGCGTTGATTTCGTCCAATTCCGAGAATATTTCCTTACTAGGATTTCTGAAACCAAAAAAAAAAACTGGCTCTTCGGCATCTTGTTAATAGTGTTAGGAAAATGCGTAAACACGACATATAATGTGTATAAAACATGTAGATATCATCAATAATGTAACATGGAACATAAGAAATTATCGATACGTCGGAGACGTATCACTGTTGCAATAGTTAAAGATCTTGTGACTGAAAATGTGGAAGATGGTCATATTATTTTTTGTGAAGATGCTTCTAATATTGTTTCGCATCCTAATAAGTCTAGGAAAGCCAGTGTTCCTGTGCTCTCTGTTCGAATTGGTGATCATTGCTATTATGGTTTATGCGATATTGGTGCAAGTATTAGTGCCATTCCTTATGAGCTCTACACGGAAATTATGCATGAAATTGGTTCTTGTGAACTTGAAGATATTGATGTGGTTATTCGGCTAGCTAATAGAGAAACTATCTCTCCCATTGGTATTGTTCGAGATGTTGAAGTTCTATGTGGTAAGATTAAATATCCTGCTGACTTTTTGGTACTTGGTTCTGCTGCTAGTAAGTCTTGTCCTATTATTTTTGGTAGACCTTTTCTGAATACTTGTGGAGCTATTATAGATTGCAAGAAAGAGAAAATTGTTACTAAATTTGCTGGTGAATCTTATGAGTTTAACTTCTCTAAATTTGCCAAAACTCCTTATAAAGCTGATTTGCCTAATGATGATTTTAGAGTTGAACAGTGTGCATCTATTGCTCTTGCTCCTAGTAATCCTTTGCAGCAACATTTGGAGAATAGTGAGAGTGAAGTTTTTAGGGAAGAAAGGGATGAGCTTGATGAAATTTTCCTTCGTCAACCTATTCTTAAACATGACTTACCGGTTGAAGATTTAGGCGTAACACCACCACCAAAGGAAGATCCTGTATTTGATTTGAAACCATTACCTGATAATCTTAAGTATGCTTATATTGATGATAAGAAAACATATCCTGTTATTATTAGTGCTAAGCTTTCAGATATTGAGGAAGAAAGGTTATTGGAAATATTGAAGAAACACCGAGGAGCTATTGGCTACACTCTTGATGATTTGAAGGGGATTTCTCCCGCTATTTGCCAACATGCCATCAATATAGAAGATGGTGCAAAACCCGTTGTTGAACATCAGCGTCGTCTAATTCCCAAGATGAAGGATGTGGTAAGAAATGAGGTATTAAAACTTCTTGAAGCAGGTATTATATATCCTATTGCTGATAGTAGATGGGTTAGTCCTGTGCATTGTGTTCCTAAGAAAGGAGGTATAACTGTTGTGCCCAATGATAATGATGAGCTTATTCCTCAAAGAGTAGTTGTAGGGTATAGAATGTGCATTGATTTTCGAAAAGTTAATAAAGTTACTAAGAAAGATCATTACCCTTTACCTTTTATTGATCAAATGTTAGAAAGGTTGTCTAAAAATACTCATTTCTGTTTTCTTGATGGATATTCTGGGTTTTCACAAATTGCTGTTAGAGCTAAAGATCAAGAGAAAACCACTTTCACTTGTCCCTATGGAACTTATGCTTATAGGTGTATGCCTTTTGGTTTATGTAATGCTCCTGCTACTTTTCAAAGATGCATGTCTGCTATTTTTCATGGCTTTTGTGAAAAGATTGTTGAGGTATTCATGGATGATTTTTCTGTCTATGGGAATTCTTTTGATAATTGCTTGTGAAACCTTGATAAAGTTTTGCAGAGATGTGAAGAAACTAACCTTGTTCTTAATTGGGAGAAATGCCACTTTATGGTTAATGAAGGAATTGTATTGGGACATAAAATTTCTGAGAGAGGTATTGAAGTTGATAGAGCTAAAGTTGAAGCAATTGAGAAGATGCCCTATCCTAGGGATGTTAAAGGTATTCGTAGTATTCTTGGTCATGCTGGTTTTTATAGAAGGTTTATTAAAGATTTCTCTAAAATTTCAAAGCCTCTTACTAATCTTCTTCAAAAAGATGTACCTTTCGTTTTTGATGATGATTGTAAGGAAGCTTTTGAAACTCTAAAGAAAGCCTTAACAACTGCTCCTGTAGTTGAACCTCCTGATTGGAATTTGCCTTTTGAAATTATGTGTGATGCTAGTGATTTTGCTGTAGGTGCTGTTCTTGGACAGCGAGTAGATAAAAAATTAAATGTTATTCATTATGCTAGTAAAACTCTAGACGCTGCTCAAAGAAATTATGCTACAACTGAGAAAGAGTTATTAGCCGTAGTTTTTGCATGTGACAAGTTTAGACCCTATATTGTTGATTCAAAAGTTACAGTTCATACTGATCATGCTGCGATTAGGTACCTTATGGAAAAGAAAGATGCTAAGCCAAGGCTTATTAGATGGGTGCTTCTTTTGCAAGAATTTGATTTACATATTGTAGATAGGAAAGGTGCTGATAATCCTGTTGCTGATAATTTGTCTAGATTGGAAAATATTACTTATGATCCTGTTCCTGTTAATGATAGTTTTCCAAATGAACAATTGGCTGTAATAAAGGTGAGCTCGCGAGATAGTCCTTGGTATGCTGATTATGCTAACTTTATTGTTTCGAAGTATTTGCCTCCAACCTTTTCAGCTCAGCAAAGGAGGAAATTCTTTTATGATTTGAGGCATTATTTTTGGGATGACCCACACTTATATAAAGAAGGAGTGGATGGTATTATGAGAAGATGTGTCCCAGAATATGAACAACAAGAGATATTGAGTAAGTGTCATGGTAGTGTTTATGGAGGACATCACGCCGGAGATAGAACCGCACAAAAGGTTCTACAATCAGGTTTTTATTGGCCAACACTTTTCAAAGATGCAAGGAAGTTTATCTTATCTTGTGATGAATGTCAAAGAGTTGGTAATATCTCTAGACACAATGAAATGCCTATGAATTATACTCTTGTTATTGAACCATTTGATTGTTGGGGATTCGACTTCATGGGTCCTTTCCCTTCTTCAGAAGGTAACACTCATATACTTGTCGCTGTTGATTATGTTACTAAATGGGTAGAAGCTATACCTACAAAAAGTGCTGATGGTGAGACCTCTATAAAAATGCTTGTAGATGTTATATTTCCTAGATTTGGAGTACCTAGATGTAACATCCCAAGTTTTAACAATAATAAAATCAAGGAGAGATCAAGTACTCAAAATTTGCAACAAACAAAAACTTTTTATATGCATAGTGTGTCATATACAAGTGCATGCATATGAGTGATTATCTTTGGGGCATTTGCCATGATGAGTGTTGATATGATTATCATTTGCTAATAAACCCTAACCTATGATCATAATAAACCACTTTGAGTAAATAAAAGAAAAATGCTAAGTGTGAGCCAAACCCTCACATACACATAGGGCAAAAATGCAAACCATCACCAAAGGCCACCATGGCTTGATCTTTGGTTTCTAAAATGATTATATAACTCAAACAAACCTAAAGGCATCAAAGAAACCAAAATTGAATCAAATTTGAACTCAAAACCATCTCACATATGATGATGGTCAATTATGCAAATTATAACATGATCCCCTCTTTACCCCTCTGGTTAAATCCTTTCTTACACTAAACTTGATGAACTAAAGCCATGTCATCCAAGACCATGTCAAAGTGATGAACTTTCATGTTGACCACCATGGCTAGAGTTGACTAGGTTGACCAGAATAAGGGTGACAAGTGAGGACTTTATATTAATGTGAAGATCATACCCAATTTGGATTTTTGCAAACAATCTTCATTTTGAACACCAACACCACCACTCTACTGCAAATAATATATAAATCAAACCCTGAAAATTTCATTCCAAAATTCCAAAGTAAAGTTCTTGCGGCCATTTGGTCGAGCACCTTGTGTGCATGAACCTGCCAACCCCATGCATTGCAAAAACCAGTGGTTCTTTGCATAAACCCTCATGCCTAGCTCATCAAATGTACTCCATTGACTTCCCTCTACACTGCCAAGCACCTCAGACAAGCCCTAGTACCCTCTTGCATCATCATCAAGTGGAAAGCATGCCATGCCGTGGCATGACATGGCATGGACATGCTCTCTTTCTCCCTGGCCATCTCCAGCACGCCCCACCGTGTCAAACACACGCTCCACACTTCCCTGAATCACCTCGACGTGGCCCTCGACGTTTTCGTGCACTGCACTGGCCAGGCAAGCGACGCCCAGACGTGCCAGTGACGCGCACGCGCGCGCCAGAGCGTGCACGGCGACGCCACGGACACGCCCAGAGCGCCAGCTCCCCTGCCAACTCCGTTGACCCCAGCCCCTGCCTCCAGCGCCAAGCGCTTCACGACGCAACGGTGAGACGCCCAGACACCGCCATTGGCCCGCGGGAACGCCGTGCGCCACGCCCACGCCGACGACGTCCGCCACGGTACTGGCCGCTTCCGTCACGAGCTCGTCCTCGCCTGTGCCTCATTTTCAACGCCGTCAAGCGCTGCGTCACCGCCAGGACAGCGCCTATCCGCGTGCGTCATCGCCAGTGCCCCGGAGCCCCTGTAGACGCGTCGTCGTCGATGAGCTCATCGCCGCGCCACGGCCACCTCCAGACGCTATAAAAGGAGACCCCCTCTCGCCTCACTCTCCACACCATTCTTGCTCACCTCCCTCCCCTGAAGCTCCTCGTCCCCTCGCCCTGCTCGATTAGCCACCACCGCCGCCCAATTTCACCGTCGGAGCCCGCAGAGGTGCTGAGAAGGGCGCCGTCGATCCAGGCCACCCCCGGCGACGCCACTGCTACCAGGCGACTCGCCGTCGTCGACAACCTCCCCACGCACACTGCCAGACACCTGCAACGGCCTGGTACCCCCTCCGACCCCCTACCTGAGCCGCCGGAGCTCGACCTTCTCGCCGGAGACGACGACGCATAGCGTCCGTCCGATCCCCCTCTAATCCTACGGCTCACCTCTCTCTGTACCGATTCGGGGTTTAAAACCCACTGACGCGTGGACCCCACGCTGTCAGGCGGCCCGCTGCGTGGACGCGCTGCTGGGCCGGCCCATTTTCCTCTTCCGCTGTGCAGCCCGTTTAGTTTCCCGCCTAAGCCCAAGAATTCAAATTGAGATTTTCGAATTTAATTAATTAGCCTCTGATGCTGTTTTCAAAAATTAATAGAATAAAATCTACCCAACCAAATTTGACAAATTTTATATATTTGGAAACCTTGTGAAAATATCTACAAAACTACACTGGTCCCAACCTTAAATTGTTTGTCGAATTAATCTGAGAAAATAAACAAGGCAGGGCCTTTTTCCACTTCAATTAATTATTAAAAATTGAATAAAAATGCTTTTAAGATGAAACCAACTCTCAAAAATCACATTTCAACATAGCTATCAGAATATGTAAAAATATTGTATCAGTGTTTGCATGATCATGTCCTTGTTTAAAAATTGGCCCTATGGCTATTTAAAGTACTTTGTAAATGAGCATATTTCTTATTAATGTGTATGAGAGCATCTCTCTTATTTAAATCTTGTCTACACTAAGTTACTATGAGAAAGACACCATGGTCATGTTAAATTTATATTAAATTAGTTGATGATATTAAATCACTAACCATGAGTTATTAAAAAGCATGAGGTGATGAACCTCATTTAAATCTTTTCCCAAATAATAATTATGAAGAGGTTGACCTTGGTCAACCTAGGTCATATGATATTAATTGAGGAAATTAAATCTTAATAAGACTTAATGAGAGGAAATTATTTTCTCTCAAGAAATAAAAAGAAACCTAAATTAATATTTATAATGAGAGGAAATTATTTTCTTAAGAATAATAATTAAATCAACTCACATAATAAGCATGTGTTATGATAGCTTAGTAAGAGTGATTCATATGTGTGCTTAGCTTAGTATTTGAGTTGTGTGGTGATTGTGTGTATCATACTCGTATTTAGACGCTAGTACCGAGGAGTACGCCGAGGAGGAGGAGGTGTACACTCAAGGAGAGGAGGACCACTTTGATCAGTACAACAATCAAGGCAAGCTAATACACTTGCAAAGTGCAAAGCTCTCAAGGGCAAAGCACCTCACCATTTGTTTTATCTTTATTAAGCCTATCCCAGTTTTATTACAAGCTTTACTTTCAAGTTTTACTACTTTACTTTGTCAAAGTACTTTTTGATTCATGATTCACTTAATCTAGAGAAGGACAATATCATCTAAGTTAGTCTATGTCAATCAAGCTAAGATAGCACCCCTCATGACTAGTGGCTAGTGCTAAATGCCTAAAATTGACTACTCTAGATGGGAACATGGTGATATGAGATGATGATGGTGAAATTATGAAAGAAATTGTGAAGGTGAATAAGACCAAGAGAAGATAGTGATTTTTGATTAAAAACTAATGTTGGTTTGGATGCGATACCTTTCCAATATTGAGTACCCCCACAATACCTGATTATGGGTAAGGCTTAACTAGAAGTTTATGTATCTTAGTATGGGTTCCCTCTGAACACACATCATAGGGGTTATGCCGAGGCTGCCTCCGTTGTTGATAAATGATGTGAAGTAAGGTGAACTGTCCGGCCAAGCCCTGTGCAGTTCCCAGGTTGACAGTTGGTCTTCACTGGGAGGCCAAGCTCATGGGGAGAGGTGCTCATACTAGGGTTAGTAAATGAAAGGTTATGGTTGATGATCCGCGTACTGTGATACGATGATTCGGGGAAATCCCGACGGATGGAATCAAATGTTGTGGCACAAGTGTGCAACCTCTGCAGAGTGTAAACCTATTCGAATAGCCGTGTCCACGGTTACGGACGGTTGGAAAGGCCATCTAGTTTCCAGTATTAGAATTTGGATATGGATGGTGAATGATGAATTATGGTGAATCACAACTGAGTTGTGGGAATGACACTAATGTTCCCACTTGAGTTAGTTAAATTTATGAATGATCAATATGAAATGAGTATGAACTAAAACTGGCTTTATGCAAATGAAACTAGAGCTTAGTACCCCCTCTTTAAGTTAGTTAGTGATTACTTTGGTATTAGTTTGCGAGTACTTTAAAGTACTCACGGCTGTGTCCCTGGCTATTCAAATGGCCAGAATATGAAGAAGAGCAGCAGTATGAGGATGACGGTCAGCAGGACGTCTACAACAACTAGGAGTCGCCTGACGTCAAGCGTTGGCCTGTGGAATAGATAGTCCACTCCTATTACGCTTCCGCTACTATGTTGTTTGTTGATCAATAGATCAACTATTTGTGTAATATTGGATCCTGTGATCCCCTTTTGTAAGACAATGATGGTTTGTAATGAATGATGACTTATGATATCAACTGTTATGTCTCGCAACAACAATATTCCTGGGATTGCGATGAATGACATAATAGGCATCCGGACTTAAAAATCCGGGTGTTGACAAGTTGGTATCAGAGCCATTGTTTGACCTTAGGAGACCCTAGTTTAGAATGGACGTTCTGAAAAATCTAGTTTATAAAATCAAGAAAATGAATATCTGTGAAAAACTTACTTATGTTCTCTTCTACAGATCTTTTCGAAAATGATGAGCCATGCCCCTTCTTCTAAATTCATCTAAAAATATTGTCACACTTAGTCACCTCTCTAACTTACTCATCCATTTCACTTTCAGATGGAGCCCTACGTCCAGACGGAGACGTACGACCTGGAGAACGGAGGAAGTCTGGTGTTCGAGCGCGACTTGTACTTGGTGTCCGAGAGGCTCGAACGCCCACCTCCCAAGTTCCATGGAGTCCGGATCCACGACACCCCCACCGGGGAACAGCAGTGGATGATCACCGCTGACTTGAAGGGAAGTTCGGAGCCTCCCATCTCGGAGAGGATCCTTTTCTCCTTCAAGGCATGCAACTGGCCGGACGGGCTTGCTCACGCTCTTCAGGAGGGACTTGCTCGGGTGTGCGGACAGCACATCGCCGCACTCCGGGGAAGCCGCTTCGCCTACTTCGCCAGGCACGACACCATGGGAGAACCCATGGCACCCTCTTCGCACCCGGTGCTCATGATCCATGTGCAGCATTTGGACCTCATGCTCCATGAGACCCGGAAGGAACTGGAGCTGACGCGTGTTCACAACCACCGTGCCCAGATGACTTTGGCTCACCATGCCGAAGCTATCCGGATGCTCGCCAAGGACCGCAAGTCACTCCGCCTGCAGCGCGCCAAGAAGGACGCCACTATCCGCCGCCTTCGCGAGAAGATCCGCACTCTGGAGGTGACTGTCCGGACCCAGCAGGACCAGATCCAGGAGATGGAGGATGAGGGAGATGACATTCAGGGAGGCGATGACTTCCTGAGTGACGACAACGACTTTGAAGATGATGAGTTCACTGATGAGGAGGACTACGCGTTTCTGGAGTCTGAGGAGGATGGGATCATCCCCATCGATGTTGATGAGAACGAGGAGTAGTAGTTTCACTAGCTTCACTTACGTAGGTGTGAGTTATATCCCGCACCATGTATCGTAGTTTGTGGAAGAAGGGTTCTTAAAACCCTTAGTGTGTTAAGCTGTAATGTGTAATGTTGTGTGAATAAATAAAATGTGTGTTATGTGCATCATAAAAATATTTCAAGTTTTAAGTTTAAACTTAACTCAAAATAAGCCATAGAAATTCCCTCTCATCTCATTATCTATCTACCTGTTCAGATGGCCCCTCCGAATCGCAATCAAGATGCAATGCTACAAATACTGCAAACGTTGTTGGCTGACCGAGAAGATGAAAGGGCTGAAAGGCAGGCCAACATAGCAGCACTGCAGCAGATCGCCAATCAGGGCCCTGGAAACCATGATCATCCCGGATCTAAACTTAAGAATTTCCAAAACACCAACCCACCTGTCTTCAGTAAGACGGAAGAACCCCTAGATGCAGATGATTGGCTGCAAACCATGGAAAACAATTTGGAGGTAGCCGGAGTAGAGGAAAATGAGAAGGTGTTGTTTGCTACGCACTATCTAGCCGGACCAGCCAGAGCTTGGTGGACAAGCGCCCGCGCATTAAATGCCGGACAGATGATGACTTGGGCTGATTTCAAGCTCAAGTTTAGCAAGTATCATGTGCCACCAGGTTTGATCAAGAAAATGAGGGATGAGTTTAGGGAGCTGAAACAAGGAAGAATGTCGGTGGTAGAATACCGCGACAGGTTCCTCACCCTGTCAAGGTATGCCCCCGATGAAACAGACACCACAGAGAAAAGAAAAGAGAGATTCCTCAACGGTCTGCACGATGAGATGCAGACGGTCTTAGTCAACATCCCCTTCGCCGACCTAGAAGCCCTCGTAGACTCTGCCATCCAGATGGAAGGCAAACTGCACCAGGCAAATGAAAACCGCAAACGCCGCATGATGAATCAAGGTGGGCCCAGCAATACACCCCGTTTTCGCCCCAGCTCAAACAGTGGTTTCAACCCCCGCAACACCAAGCCCCAAAACCAGATGTCGCGCCCCGGTTTCCAGAACCGGAGCGGAGGAAACCCAAGGCCAGGAGGCCCCCACCACAACAATAACTATGTACACCACAACAGCAACTTCAACCGCGCACCGCCGCGAGCCCCCAACCACAACCAGAACAACAACAACACCAACACTGCACCCAGGACAGGAAGCAATGCTATCCCTGTCGCAACCAAGGACAAGTCCACAATCACCTGCTATGAATGTGGAGTTGTGGGACACATCTCCAGGGAGTGCCCCCAAAGGCTGGCCAAGCTCGCAGGCAACCCCTCTGCACCAGCTCAGCAGCAGCGCCGTGTCTCCACCGGCAAGAAGTTCGCCCCC
This sequence comes from Lolium multiflorum, assembly GCA_030979885.1. Taxonomy (NCBI): domain Eukaryota; kingdom Viridiplantae; phylum Streptophyta; class Magnoliopsida; order Poales; family Poaceae; genus Lolium; species Lolium multiflorum. The sequence continues at coordinate 245,210,695 of CM061750.1, forward strand.
AACAACCCGCACAACCGCGGAGGTCGCCTCTACCACATGAACGCCGAAGAAGCCCAGGAAGCACCAGATGTGGTGCTGGGTATGTTCTCTGTTAACTCAATACCCGCAAGAGTGTTGTTTGATTCAGGAGCATCACATTCATTTGTTACTGAAGATTTTGTGAGCACTAGTAAGATTCAACCCATCAGCCTGAAACATGTCATGATAGTTCAAATACCTGGATCCACCACTAAAGCTAGAAAATTTTGCAAAGAAGTACCCATAAGAATTCAAGAAATAATGTTTTTCGCAAATTTGATTGTTCTGGGAACCAAAGGATTGGAGGTAGTACTGGGTATGGATTGGATGGCGAAACATCATGGATTGATAGACTGCGCCAAGAAGGCCATCACCATGACTAGTAGCACCGGAATAACCATAGAACATGTTTCTGAAAAACTACCCAGAAATTTCACCTGCAACCAAAGTGAAGCCAAGCCAACTCTGGATCAGATCAGGGTCGTATGTCGATACGCTGATGTGTTTCCGGATGATCTACCCGGTATGCCCCCGGATCGGGATATCGAGTTTATCATCGAGTTAATTCCTGGAACCGGACCTATAGCCCAAAGAGCTTATAGCATGAACCCAGCAGAGTTAGTCGAGCTGAAGAAGCAACTGGATGATATGTTGTTCAAGGGTCTGATTCGACCAAGTGCGTCGCCTTGGAGATCACCAGTGTTGTTTGTGGATAAGAAGGATGGTGCCAACCGGTTATGTACGGATTACCGTAAACTTAATGATGTCACCATCAAAAACAAATACCCCTTGCCAAAGATAGAAGACCTGTTTGACCAGTTGACCGGTGCCACAGTGTTCTCTAAGATTGATCTTAGGACGGGTTACCATCAGCTGAAGATCCGTGCATCGGATATCCCCAAGACTGCCTTTACCACCAGATATGGGTTGTATGAATACAATGTCATGTCATTTGGATTAACCAATGCCCCTGCCTATTTCATGAACCTCATGAATAAAATTTTCATGAACTTCCTGGATAAGTTTGTCGTTGTCTTCATCGACGACATCCTTATCTACTCCAAAACCGAAGAGGAACACGAGCAACATTTGGAGGTTATCCTAGAAACCCTTAGGCAGCACAAGTTGTACGCCAAGTTCAGCAAGTGCGAGTTTTGGTTGAAAGAAGTTGGATTCCTGGGACACATCTTGTCTGCAGGAGGAATTGCTGTAGACCCAGCCAAAATCAAAACCGTTGAAGAATGGAAAACCCCAACCACACAGACCGAGGTCCGTGCATTTCTTGGATTAGCCGGATATTACCGCAGATTTGTTGAAGGATTCTCAAGCATTGCCCGGCCAATGACACAGCTGTTAAAGAAAGACAAGAAGTTTGAATGGACTGATAAATGTGAAGCCAGCTTCCAGCAACTTAAAACCAGACTAACCACAGCCCCCATCCTAATCATGCCGGACATCACCAAGCCCTTTGACGTCTATTGTGACGCATCTAAGATTGGTCTTGGATGTGTGTTGATGCAAGAAGGAAAGGTGATATCTTATCTGTCCCGGCAGTTGAAACAGCATGAGCAAAACTACCCAACCCATGACCTCGAACTTGCAGCCGTAGTGTTAGCATTGAAAGTTTGGCGTCATTACCTCATGGGTAATCGATGCGAGATCTATTCAGATCACAAGAGCCTAAAGTATATCTTCACCCAGAAAGAGCTAAATATGAGGCAAAGGAGATGGTTGGAACTGATAAAGGACTATGATATGGAAATCCACTACCACCCCGGCAAGGCCAACGTGGTAGCAGATGCTTTGAGTAGACAGCCGTGTCAGCTGAACTCCATGATCGCAGCAGAACAACCTAGCCTGCATGAAGAGTTTGAACAGTTTAGGTTGGAGCTAGTTAGTGAAGGGTACCTAGCCAGCATAGAGCTGCAACCTACTTTGATTGGTCAAATCAAGGAAGCCCAGAAGGGAAATGCAAGCATTGCCGGAATCAAGAGTCAAATGGCAGCAGGAAAGGCACCGGGATTCACGGAAGATGAAGAAGGAGTACTTTGGTACGACGGTCGCCTATGTGTGCCGTCAGACTCAGAATTGAAGCAAGTCATACTGCAGGAAGCCCATGACACCTTATACTCTATCCACCCCGGAGGTACCAAGATGTACCAAGATTTGAAGGAACAATTTTGGTGGCATGGGATGAAGCGAGAAATCGGGAGCTACATAGCTAAGTGTGATATCTGTCAGAGAGTCAAGGCAGAACATCAACGACCCGCCGGACTGTTGCAACCCTTACAGATTCCGGAATGGAAGTGGGACTCAGTCGGAATGGACTTTATCACGGGACTGCCCAAATCTAGCCGGGGAAATGATTCTATTTGGGTAGTGGTAGACAGATTAACCAAAGTAGCCCATTTCATCCCCGTCAAAACCACTTATCAAGGCCCAAAGCTAGCAGAATTGTACATCTCAAGAATAGTCGCCCTGCACGGAACCCCCAAGTCAATAGTGTCAGATAGAGGATCGCAGTTCACTTCAAGATTCTGGCAGAAAGTACATGAAGGACTTGGAACCCGGCTGAATTTCAGCACCGCTTATCACCCCCAGACTGACGGACAGACTGAGAGAGTCAACCAGATACTTGAGGACATGTTGAGAGCTTGTGTACTGGAATATGGATCCAAGTGGGAAGACTGTTTGCCTTACGCAGAATTCTCATACAACAACAGTTATCAAGCCAGCTTACAGATGGCCCCCTTTGAAGCCCTGTATGGAAGGAAGTGCCGTACCCCTCTGAATTGGTCAGAAGTCGGAGAAAGCCAAGTCTTTGGACCGGATGTTCTTCGAGAAGCCGAAGAGAAGGTGCACAAGATTCGCGAGTACCTCAAGACTGCGCAATCAAGACAGAAGAGCTACGCCGACAAGAGACGCCGAGAGATGACATTTGAAATTGGAGATTTTGTTTATCTCAAGGTGTCACCCCTCAAAGGAATGCAGAGATTCCAGGTGAAAGGAAAGCTCGCGCCCCGATATGTCGGACCCTTCAAGGTTCTGAGCCGCCGCGGAGAAGTATCTTATCAACTGGAACTACCGGAAGAAATGGCGGCTGTGCACAATGTGTTCCACATCTCATTGCTCCGGAAGTGCCTTGAAGTACCGGAGAAGACTGAAGTGTTCAAGAATATTGATCACAGATCAGTGGACATCAACTCAGATTTGACGTATCGAGAAGTGCCCATTCGTATCTTGGAAGAAGCATACAGAACCACCCGCACCAGGAGTATTAAGTTCCTGAAGATTCAGTGGAGCAATCACACTGAAGACGAAGCCACCTGGGAGCGAGAGGAAGATATGAAGAAGGAATACCCAGATCTCTTTAGCACCTAGTTTTCTTTAAGATCTCGGGACGAGATCTTTTGTAAGGGGGAAGGGTTTGTAACATCCCAAGTTTTAACAATAATAAAATCAAGGAGAGATCAAGTACTCAAAATTTGCAACAAACAAAAACTTTTTATATGCATAGTGTGTCATATACAAGTGCATGCATATGAGTGATTATCTTTGGGGCATTTGCCATGATGAGTGTTGATATGATTATCATTTGCTAATAAACCCTAACCTATGATCATAATAAACCACTTTGAGTAAATAAAAGAAAAATGCTAAGTGTGAGCCAAACCCTCACATACACATAGGGCAAAAATGCAAACCATCACCAAAGGCCACCATGGCTTGATCTTTGGTTTCTAAAATGATTATATAACTCAAACAAACCTAAAGGCATCAAAGAAACCAAAATTGAATCAAATTTGAACTCAAAACCATCTCACATATGATGATGGTCAATTATGCAAATTATAACATGATCCCCTCTTTACCCCTCTGGTTAAATCCTTTCTTACACTAAACTTGATGAACTAAAGCCATGTCATCCAAGACCATGTCAAAGTGATGAACTTTCATGTTGACCACCATGGCTAGAGTTGACTAGGTTGACCAGAATAAGGGTGACAAGTGAGGACTTTATATTAATGTGAAGATCATACCCAATTTGGATTTTTGCAAACAATCTTCATTTTGAACACCAACACCACCACTCTACTGCAAATAATATATAAATCAAACCCTGAAAATTTCATTCCAAAATTCCAAAGTAAAGTTCTTGCGGCCATTTGGTCGAGCACCTTGTGTGCATGAACCTGCCAACCCCATGCATTGCAAAAACCAGTGGTTCTTTGCATAAACCCTCATGCCTAGCTCATCAAATGTACTCCATTGACTTCCCTCTACACTGCCAAGCACCTCAGACAAGCCCTAGTACCCTCTTGCATCATCATCAAGTGGAAAGCATGCCATGCCGTGGCATGACATGGCATGGACATGCTCTCTTTCTCCCTGGCCATCTCCAGCACGCCCCACCGTGTCAAACACACGCTCCACACTTCCCTGAATCACCTCGACGTGGCCCTCGACGTTTTCGTGCACTGCACTGGCCAGGCAAGCGACGCCCAGACGTGCCAGTGACGCGCACGCGCGCGCCAGAGCGTGCACGGCGACGCCACGGACACGCCCAGAGCGCCAGCTCCCCTGCCAACTCCGTTGACCCCAGCCCCTGCCTCCAGCGCCAAGCGCTTCACGACGCAACGGTGAGACGCCCAGACACCGCCATTGGCCCGCGGGAACGCCGTGCGCCACGCCCACGCCGACGACGTCCGCCACGGTACTGGCCGCTTCCGTCACGAGCTCGTCCTCGCCTGTGCCTCATTTTCAACGCCGTCAAGCGCTGCGTCACCGCCAGGACAGCGCCTATCCGCGTGCGTCATCGCCAGTGCCCCGGAGCCCCTGTAGACGCGTCGTCGTCGATGAGCTCATCGCCGCGCCACGGCCACCTCCAGACGCTATAAAAGGAGACCCCCTCTCGCCTCACTCTCCACACCATTCTTGCTCACCTCCCTCCCCTGAAGCTCCTCGTCCCCTCGCCCTGCTCGATTAGCCACCACCGCCGCCCAATTTCACCGTCGGAGCCCGCAGAGGTGCTGAGAAGGGCGCCGTCGATCCAGGCCACCCCCGGCGACGCCACTGCTACCAGGCGACTCGCCGTCGTCGACAACCTCCCCACGCACACTGCCAGACACCTGCAACGGCCTGGTACCCCCTCCGACCCCCTACCTGAGCCGCCGGAGCTCGACCTTCTCGCCGGAGACGACGACGCATAGCGTCCGTCCGATCCCCCTCTAATCCTACGGCTCACCTCTCTCTGTACCGATTCGGGGTTTAAAACCCACTGACGCGTGGACCCCACGCTGTCAGGCGGCCCGCTGCGTGGACGCGCTGCTGGGCCGGCCCATTTTCCTCTTCCGCTGTGCAGCCCGTTTAGTTTCCCGCCTAAGCCCAAGAATTCAAATTGAGATTTTCGAATTTAATTAATTAGCCTCTGATGCTGTTTTCAAAAATTAATAGAATAAAATCTACCCAACCAAATTTGACAAATTTTATATATTTGGAAACCTTGTGAAAATATCTACAAAACTACACTGGTCCCAACCTTAAATTGTTTGTCGAATTAATCTGAGAAAATAAACAAGGCAGGGCCTTTTTCCACTTCAATTAATTATTAAAAATTGAATAAAAATGCTTTTAAGATGAAACCAACTCTCAAAAATCACATTTCAACATAGCTATCAGAATATGTAAAAATATTGTATCAGTGTTTGCATGATCATGTCCTTGTTTAAAAATTGGCCCTATGGCTATTTAAAGTACTTTGTAAATGAGCATATTTCTTATTAATGTGTATGAGAGCATCTCTCTTATTTAAATCTTGTCTACACTAAGTTACTATGAGAAAGACACCATGGTCATGTTAAATTTATATTAAATTAGTTGATGATATTAAATCACTAACCATGAGTTATTAAAAAGCATGAGGTGATGAACCTCATTTAAATCTTTTCCCAAATAATAATTATGAAGAGGTTGACCTTGGTCAACCTAGGTCATATGATATTAATTGAGGAAATTAAATCTTAATAAGACTTAATGAGAGGAAATTATTTTCTCTCAAGAAATAAAAAGAAACCTAAATTAATATTTATAATGAGAGGAAATTATTTTCTTAAGAATAATAATTAAATCAACTCACATAATAAGCATGTGTTATGATAGCTTAGTAAGAGTGATTCATATGTGTGCTTAGCTTAGTATTTGAGTTGTGTGGTGATTGTGTGTATCATACTCGTATTTAGACGCTAGTACCGAGGAGTACGCCGAGGAGGAGGAGGTGTACACTCAAGGAGAGGAGGACCACTTTGATCAGTACAACAATCAAGGCAAGCTAATACACTTGCAAAGTGCAAAGCTCTCAAGGGCAAAGCACCTCACCATTTGTTTTATCTTTATTAAGCCTATCCCAGTTTTATTACAAGCTTTACTTTCAAGTTTTACTACTTTACTTTGTCAAAGTACTTTTGATTCATGATTCACTTAATCTAGAGAAGGACAATATCATCTAAGTTAGTCTATGTCAATCAAGCTAAGATAGCACCCCTCATGACTAGTGGCTAGTGCTAAATGCCTAAAATTGACTACTCTAGATGGGAACATGGTGATATGAGATGATGATGGTGAAATTATGAAAGAAATTGTGAAGGTGAATAAGACCAAGAGAAGATAGTGATTTTTGATTAAAAACTAATGTTGGTTTGGATGCGATACCTTTCCAATATTGAGTACCCCCACAATACCTGATTATGGGTAAGGCTTAACTAGAAGTTTATGTATCTTAGTATGGGTTCCCTCTGAACACACATCATAGGGGTTATGCCGAGGCTGCCTCCGTTGTTGATAAATGATGTGAAGTAAGGTGAACTGTCCGGCCAAGCCCTGTGCAGTTCCCAGGTTGACAGTTGGTCTTCACTGGGAGGCCAAGCTCATGGGGAGAGGTGCTCATACTAGGGTTAGTAAATGAAAGGTTATGGTTGATGATCCGCGTACTGTGATACGATGATTCGGGGAAATCCCGACGGATGGAATCAAATGTTGTGGCACAAGTGTGCAACCTCTGCAGAGTGTAAACCTATTCGAATAGCCGTGTCCACGGTTACGGACGGTTGGAAAGGCCATCTAGTTTCCAGTATTAGAATTTGGATATGGATGGTGAATGATGAATTATGGTGAATCACAACTGAGTTGTGGGAATGACACTAATGTTCCCACTTGAGTTAGTTAAATTTATGAATGATCAATATGAAATGAGTATGAACTAAAACTGGCTTTATGCAAATGAAACTAGAGCTTAGTACCCCCTCTTTAAGTTAGTTAGTGATTACTTTGGTATTAGTTTGCGAGTACTTTAAAGTACTCACGGCTGTGTCCCTGGCTATTCAAATGGCCAGAATATGAAGAAGAGCAGCAGTATGAGGATGACGGTCAGCAGGACGTCTACAACAACTAGGAGTCGCCTGACGTCAAGCGTTGGCCTGTGGAATAGATAGTCCACTCCTATTACGCTTCCGCTACTATGTTGTTTGTTGATCAATAGATCAACTATTTGTGTAATATTGGATCCTGTGATCCCCTTTTGTAAGACAATGATGGTTTGTAATGAATGATGACTTATGATATCAGCTGTTATGTCTCGCAACAACAATATTCCTGGGATTGCGATGAATGACATAATAGGCATCCGGACTTAAAAATCCGGGTGTTGACACTAGATATATTATGACTGATGGGGGTTCTCATTTTATTCATGGTGGTTTTAGAAAAACTCTTGCCAAATATGGTATTAATCATAGAATTGCTTCAGCTTATCATCCTCAAACTAGTGGGCAAGTAGAATTATCAAATAGAGAAATTAAAGCTATTTTGGGAAAGACTGTTAATAAATCTAGAAAGAATTGGGCTAGTAAGTTAAAGGAAGCATTGTGGGCTTATAGAACTGCTTATAAAAATCCTATGGGAATGTCTCCTTATAAAATGGTTTATGGAAAAGCTTGTCATTTACCTTTAGAACTAGAGCACAAAGCTTATTGGGCTGTAAGAGAACTTAATAAAGATTTTAAACTTGCCGGTAAGAAGAGGTTGCTACAATTGAGTTCTTTAGATGAATGGAGAAGTGAAGCTTATGAAAATGCTAAACTTTTTAAGGAGAAAGTTAAGAAGTGGCATGATAGAAGAATTATTAAAAGAGAATTTAATGTTGGAGATAAAGTCCTATTGTATCGGTCTCGTCTCAGATTTTTTGCAGGGAAATTACTCTCAAAATGGGAAGGACCATATGTTATTGAGGAGGTATATCGTTCAGGAGCAATAAAAATTAGCTCTTTGGAAGGTAACGCCACACAAGTAGTGAATGGACAAAGACTCAAGCATTATATTTCTGGAGATTCTTATAATGAAGATATTGATGTTATTCAAGTGATAACTCCGGAAGCTTTCATCAAAGATCAAATTGACAGTTCTGCAGAGTCCGACTTTGAATAGGTAACAGTTTTAGTAATAAAAAGTCCGCGTTTAGCTTTCCGAACAATATTTCTGCTGTTTATGGAAAATATGAAAAATTACGGGATCGAAACGGAGTGGAGGAGACGCGCGAGGGCCCGTCACCATAGGCCGGCGCGGGCCCCACCCTGGCCGCGCCGCCCTATGGGGACAGCCCCTCGGCGTCCCGTTTCCACTCGTTTTCGGCCTGGAACTTTCCTTTTGTCGTAAAAATATTTGCTATATAATCCCCCGGATCCCTGAGGTCCGTATATCGTTTTCTCGTCGTGTTTTGTTTCGAGCTGTTTTCTGCCAGATATTGTTTTCAGATCTAGAGCCACCATGTCTTCGTCGGAGCCTCCGAAGGACAACTTCTTTGAGAACGTCGTCAACCCGTACATAAGCGAGTTGAAGATGCATCCCAAGGAATTGCTGCTCGTAGATGGAGAGTTGCAGATAGAAGATGTTCGGGGACCTAAGGGAGAAGGAAGCTTGGAGGACAGGATGGAGAAACTAGAACAAGAGGTCTTCACCTACAAGAAGATGGTTGAGCGTGAAGTGGACATCTTCCACAGAATTGTGTCCGAGCTCATTGGTGAACACGAGAAGGAGACTGCAAAGCTGTGGAGCGATATCCTCTCACTTCACAACACTACCAACCAACTTCAGGCGCAACTTTATGATGTTTGGAATCAAAACTGTGAGTATGAAAACAGGTTTAAACGCATTAGCGATGCTGCTAGTTTCAGGATTCCCGAGACCAAGACATCGTTTGTTGATGGAGAGCCTCTTCCCTGGAAGTCTGATGACGAGAAGAATCCACCATCATCGCCACCGGAGGAGTAATTCATCATCGGTATTGGCATCCCCTTGGTTTGTTCCAAGCTTGGGGAGTGCCGCGGTATCACATCATCACTATCTTTATCTTTTATTATCAAGTAGTGTCATATCATGAGTAGGGAAGTTATCATATAGAATAGTTTGCAGTGTGGAAGTATCTCTCTTAGTTGGTTATCTATGTATCCGTTGGTGTGAGTTATCATTATGGAATATTAATGAGAAGTCTTATCATTTACGTTTTGCACACCTTATTTTAGTTTGCAATTTCTGTCATATGATTATTCTTGACATTAGTATTGATATCACTTTGGGAGCATCAAGTAAATCTATTTGGTTTTGGCAAACTTAGCATTGGTCAATAGCAACAACACTTTGAGGTTTAAATAGAAAAGGGAAATACATGTACATATATTGCTTTATTATCTTTCTGCTAATGAGTTTAGTATTCTGAAGTTAAAATTGCTTGTGCTTATGAGAAATATGCATGATTGTTTCTATCACATGTATATTTGCTTGTTTCCCTCAACCTTTATGCTTGCTGCCCAACCTTGCTAGCCAAAAACCTGTATTGAGAGGAAATGCTTCTCATACATCCATGACTTTAAACCAAACCCATGCCATTTGTGTCCACCATAACTACCTACTATGTGGTATTTTGCGCCACTCCAAGTAAATACTTCATGTGCTACCTTTAAATAATTCAAACTATATTACTCTTTATTTGTGTCAATGTTTTATAGCTCATGAGGAAGTATGTGGTGTTTTATCTTTCAATCTTGTTGGGCGGATTTTCACCAATGGACTAGTGGCACATCCGCTTATCCAATAATTTTGCAATAAGAGCTGGCAACGGGGTTCCCAGCCCCAATTAATAACTTTCATTAATAATTCTCTTCACATGTTTTGCCCTGATTTATCAGTAAGCAACTTAATTTTGCAATAGACACTCCTCCATGGTATGTGAATGTTGGAAGGCACCCGAGGATTCGGTTAGCCATGGCTTGTGAAAGCAAAGGTTGGGGGAGTGTCATCCATAATAAAACTAAAATACATGTGTAAACAAAAGAGAAGGGGGATGATCTACCTTGCTGGTAGAGATGACGTCCTTCATGGGAGCCGCTCTTGGAAGGTCTGTTTGGCAAGGGGGTTAGAGTGCCCACTACCATTCGTTAACAACAACAAACACCGCTCAAAATCTTACTTTTATGCTCTTTATATGATTTCAAAACTTGAAAAGCTCTAGCACATGATTTAATCCCTGCTTCCTCTGCGAAGGGCCTATCTTTTACTTTTATGTTGAGTCAGTAAACCTATGTCCTTCTATCTTAAGCAAGCAATTGAGTTGTTGTGAACCAACCATTTATGCTATGATCTAGTTAATCATGTCTTTTATGCTTTCTTGTTTAGTACAAATTTTATCTGAATGAATATGACTTTGAAAGTTATCAATGATTATGAGGAGATTGTTATGATTGAGGATGAAAGCCCTGCTATATAAATTCTAATATGAAAGCTTTTCTTAGAAGATAAGTACAATCCGTTAGTAGTTCTCTGACCAAGAACAAAGTTTGCCATAACCATTTATGATTTCCTATGCACCTCTATTTGTGATTTCTCTTTACTTATTTCAAGTTGAGTTATATGAAGAGAATGTTTACTAGAATATCTTGTGTGAATCAATATGATGCTTCTTGTCCGTATTTTATTTATCGACTCTTCACTCCATAAACATGTGGTCTTGTTTATCGAGCTCAGTTTCGCTTGGGGACAAGCGAGGTCTAAGCTTGGGGGAGTTGATACGTCCATTTTGCATCACTATTTTATATCATAATTTGCTGTTATTCATTGATATATTTCATATTTAGAGATGATACTTATGTTATTTCACCTATTTTGCATGTTTCATGATCATTGGAGAATTATTCACCGGAGTCAGGATTCTGCTGGAAAAAGCACCGTCAGGACACCATATTTCTGAAGATCAACAATTGACGGCAATTATACGAAAAACCTATTTTTCCAGAAGACGAAGGGAGCCAAAAGGAGGGGCCGAGAGGGCCGCCATGGCCCCCATAGGCCGGCGCGGGCCCTGCCCTGGCCGCGCCGCCATGTGGGGAGGGCCCACCCCCTCGGCCGCCTCTCCTTCGCGTACTTCTTCACCCAAAACCTAAGCCAAGGGGAGTTACGGAGAATAGCAGTCGCCTCTGCGGGGCGAGAAACACCAGAGAGAAAGAGCTTTCCGGGGCGGGAATCCGCCGGGGAAATTCCCTCCCGGAGGGGGAAAACGCCATCGCCATCGTCATCGAGCTGGACATCATCTCCATCATCATCACCATCATCTCCATCATCATCACCGCCATCTCCACCGCTGCATCTCGTCACCGCTGTAACAATTAGGGTTGGATCTTGATTGTTTGATAGGGGAAACTCTCCCGGTATTGATTTCTACTTGTTATTGATGCTATTGAGTGAAACCATTGAACCAAGGTTGATGTTCAGATTGTTATTCATCATCATATCACCTCTGATCATGTTCCATATGATGTCTCGTGAGTAGTTCGTTTAGTTCTTGAGGACATGGTTGAAGTCTAAATGTTAGTAGTGAATTATTGTTGAGTAGTATTCAATGTTATGATATTTAAGTTGTGGTGTTACTCTTCTAGTGGTGTCATGTGAACGTCGACTACATGATACTTCACCTTTATGGGTCTAGGGGAGTACATCTTGTATTCGTTTGCTAATTGTGGGGTTGCCGGAGCGACAGAAACCTAAACCCCCGTTAGTATATCGGTGCAGGAGGGATAGCAGGATCTCAGAGTTTAAGGCTATGGTTAGATTTATCTTAATTACTTTCTTGTATTTGCGGATGCTTGCAAGGGGTATAATCACAAGTATGTATTAGTCCTAGGAAGGGCAGTGCATTAGCATAGGTTCACCCACACAACACTTATAAAAACAATGAAGATTAATCAGCTGTATGAAGCGAAAGCACTAGACTAAAATCCCCGTGTGTCCTCAAGAACGTTTGGTCATTATAAGTAAACAAAACGGCTTGTCCTTTGTGCTAAAAAGGATTGGGCCACTCGCTGCAATTATTTCTCTCGCAATTTACTTACTCGTACTTTATTTATCTGCTATATCAAAACCCCCTGAATACTTGTCTGTGAGCATTTACAGTGAATCCTTCATCGAAACTGCTTGTCAACACCTTCTGCTCCTCGTTGGGTTCGACACTCTTATTTATCGAAAGTACTACGATACACGCCCTATACTTGTGGGTCATCAATGAACCACCGGGGCATCCCCAAGCTTAGACCTTTCACTCTTCTTGATCATAATGTATCATCCTCTTCTCTTGACTCTTGAAAACTTCCTCCACACCAAACTTCAAGCAAACACATTAGAGGGTTAGTGCATAATCAAAAATTCATATATTCAGAGGTGATATAATCATTCTTAACACTTCTGGACATTGCACAATGCTTCTGAAAGTTAATGGAACAAAGAAACTCATTCAACATAGCAAAAGCGACAATGCGAAATAAAAGGCAGAATCTGTCAAAACAGAACAGTTCGTAAAGACGAATTTTGCAGGGGCACTTAACTTGCTCAAACGGAAAAACTCAAAACTAATGAAAGTTTCGTACATATCTGAGGATCACGCACGTAAATTGGCAGATATTTTTGATTTTTTTACAGAGAGTTCTGCGCGAATTCGTGACAGACAGCAATTATGTTTCTGCGCAGCAATCCAAATCTAGCATCAACTTTACCATAGAGACTTTACTTGGCACAAAAACATGATAAGGAGAGTTTGCTACAGTAGTAAACAACTTCCAAGACTCAACAATACAGTAATAAAATAAAACATGGGTTATCTCCCAAGAAGTGCTTTTCTTTAATGCCTTTCAGCTAGGCGCAGAAAGTGCAAATCAAGTAACATCAAGAGATGAAGCATCAACATCATAATTTGTTCTAATAATAGAATCAAAAGGCAACTTCATTCTCTTTCTAGGGAAGTGTTCTATACCTTTCTTGAGAGGAAATTGATACTTAATATTTCCTTCTTTCATATCAATAACAGCACCAACAGTTCGAAGAAAGGGTCTTCCCAACACAATAGGACAAGATGCATTGCATTCAATATCCAAGACAACAAAATCAACGGGGACAAGGTTATTGTTAACCATAATGTGAACATTATCAATCCTCCCCAAAGGTTTCTTTTTAGAATTATCAGCAAGATTAACATCCAAATAACAATTTTTCAATGGTGGCAAGTCAAGCATATCATAAATTCTCTTAGGCATAACAGAAATACTTGCACCAAGATCACATAAAGTATTACATTCAAAATCATTGAATTTCATCTTAATGATGGGCTCCCAACCATCTTCCAACTTCCTAGGAATAGAAGCTTCAAGTTTTAATTTCTCTTCCCTAGCTTTAATGAGAGCATTTGTAATATGTTTTGTAAAGGCTAAATTTATAGCACTAGCATTAGGACTTCTAGCAAGTTTTTGTAAGAACTTTATAACTTCAGTAATATGACAATCATCAAAATCTAAACCATTATGTTCTACAGCAATAGAATCATTGTCACCAATATTTTGAAAAATTTCAGCAGTTTTATCACAAGCAGTTTCAGGCAATTTTGCACGCTTTGCACTAGGAGTAGAAACATTGCCAACACCAATTATTTTTGATGGGGTTCGTAGCATAGAAAACAAAAATTTTCCTACCGCAAGACGAATAAATCCAAGATCTAATCTATGGAACACCCAAGATCTAATCTACAAGATCGAAGCAACGAGATTGATATTGGACTAACCCTTGAAGATTTCCAAAGCCTACGAGATCAGATCTCGTTGTTGGTGTAGACGATCATCCCCAGTGCTGCAATCCGGCAGCACTTCCGTACTCGGTCGCGCGTACGGTGTCGATGTCCTCCCCGTTCCAGCGGGCAGCGGAGGTGTGGTAGATCTCCACGGAATCCCAGCAGCACGACGGCGTGGTGGTGGTGGTGGAGAAGATTTGCTGCAGGGCTTCGCCTAAGCCTGCACAGCGTATGGAGGAGGAAGAGAGGGAGGCGGCTAGGGTTGGGGAAGAGGTGAAGTGGCCGGCCACCCCCTCCCCTCTTTATATAGGGGGAGGGGCCGGCCTAGGGTTTCCCCCTGGCCCCACCTCCTTCCTTGGCCGGCGCCCCAAGGGGGGGAAGTCTTCCCCCCCAAGTTTTCCCTTTATCTCTTCGTTTAAACTATTTAATCTAGAGATAGATTCTATCTCTAAATTTAAACCATTTAAAAATAGAGATAGATCTTATCTCTAAGAGGGGGGCCGGCCTGGGCCCACATGTCATAGTGGGCTGGCCCCACTATGCCATGTGGCGCCTATGTGGCCTCTCCCGGGGTGGTGGGCCCACTGGTGGCCCTCTAGAACCTTCTAGAAGCTCCGGTCAAAACACCGGACTTTTTCCCGAACCCCGGAATTTGACTTCCCTTATATGAATCTTATTCTCCGGACAATTCCAAACCTCCTCGTGATGTCCTGGATCCCATCCGAGACTCCGAACAAAACCTTCGGACTCCATCTCATATTCCGAATCTACTTATGCGACATCGAACCTTAAGCGCGTCACCCTACGGTTCGCGAACTATGCAGACATGGTCGAGACTCCTCTCCGAGCAATAACCAATAGCGGGATCTGGAGATCCATAATGGCTCCCACATATTCAACGATGACTTAGTGATCGATTGAACCATTTACATACGATGTCAATTCCCTTTGTCCGCGATATTTTACTTGTCCGAGGTTTGATCATCGGTATCTCCATACCTTGTTCAACCTCGTTACCGACAAGTACTCTTTACTCGTACCGTGGTATGTGATCTCTTATGAACTATTCATATGCTTGCAAGCTAATCAGATGACATTCCACCGAGAGGGCCCAGAGTATATCTATCCGTCATCGGGATGGACAAATCCCACTGTTGATCCATATGCCTCAACTCACACTTTCCAAATACTTAATCCCACCTTTATTGTCACCCATTTACGCAATGACGTTTGATGTAATCAAAGTACCCTTTCGGTGTAAGTGATTTACATGATCTCATGGTCGAAGGATTAAGACAACTATGTATTGAAAGCTTATAGCAAATGAACTTAATGACTTGATCTTATGCTACGCTCATTTGGGTGTGTGTCCATTATATCATTCACCTAATGACATAACCTTGTTATTAATAACATCCAATGTTCATGATCACGAAACCATGATCATCCATTAATCAACAAGCTAGTTATACAAGAGGCTTACTAGGGACTCCTTGTTGTTTACATAACACACATGTATCAATGTTTCGGTTAATACAATTATAGCATGGTATGCAAACATTATCATAAACACAAAGATATATTATAATAACCATTTTATTATTGCCTCTTGGGCATATCTCCAACAGTCTCCCACTTGCACTAGAGTCAATAATCTAGTTTACATATGTAAAGATATAACACCTTGGTCTTCTGGTGCTTATCATGTTTTGCTCACGGGAGAGGTTTTAGTCAACGGATCTGACGCTCAGAAACGTATGTATTTTGCAATTCATTTGCGTCTCAACGCATCACCCATTTTCCAAATGAGTCGGCATTAATTATATATGCTTAGTCCTCTGGTGGAACCTTAATTCCGCGGTCTGAAATAAGTCACTAATATTGTCACACACAATATAGCTTCAAAGTTCTGACACTGTCGGAACTACACCAAGTTCTCAAAGAACTCCTTGACTTAACATCCTTAGTCATTGTCAAAACAATGACATACTCTGCCTTCGTTTGTAGAATCCGTCACAATATTTAGAACTGATCTAAATCTAGCATAGACTTCTTCTAGCTCATTGTGCTACCTTATAAACAACACTTAGCCTAATTGAGATTGAAATTTCATTTTTATATGTAACCAAACTAATATCGGTGCAACACCTTACAGCGATTTGTTTGTCACTACCCCATATAAAAACTATATATATATATCCTTGGTTCTTCTAAAGGACTCAGGGATATTCTTACTGTTGTCCAATGATCATTACATGAATCATTCTGGTATATGCTCATAACATTTTAGAGCACAGGACATCTGACTTTGTACATATTATTCGTGATCTGAAATCACTCATGTGTTTTTACTCATCAAGTGTCAAATACACTCAAGTCTTGTTAAACCTTCACATGAAAAGAACACCTTCTTAATTGAACTATTTCAATATCTATTCTATGTACTTAAACTTAAACTTATTATGTGTTTCTATCTATCTTCATAGATCTTGACACTAAATATGTTTCAATTCATATCCTTTCATTGATGTTAATTCTCAATGAAACCTTTTAAATCAATTATATAATTACACTATTTATAATCAACGATATGTCATCTACATAAAGTATTATAAATATGTCTCAGCGCTCCCACTTAATTTCTTGCAAATGCAAGCATCTTCATCGTTTCTGATGAAATCAAAACTCTTTGATTATTTCATCCGGTGAAGATTCCAACTCCGCGATACTCACTTCATCCAATTGAAGTTTGTATACCTATCAAGTATTCCACGGACCAGCAAAACTCTTGGTTGTATCTAGTATACATCCTTCATACACACTTCTGGTAAGGAATGTATTTCTGCCATCCTACTATCATATCTCATAAAAGAAATATGTAGCGATTACTAGAATAATCCACATAGACTATAAGCATTGCCACGGAAGATCTAATCTTATCGTAGTCAACTCTTTGAACTTTGTCGTAAACAACTTTTCGATAAGTCAAGCTTCTTTAAGGATATTGTATCCAAGTCCATCAATTTTATAGATCCATTTACTTTCAAAAAGTATTCACCTATCTTGGATTTCATGGCGCATAGCCATTTTAACGGAGTCAGGGCCCATCATAACTTCTTTGTATGTAGTTGGTTTATCATTGTTCAAAATCAATCCTTTGTTCACAAATCATTCATTTGATCACAAAGTAAACCACATCTACAAGGTTCAATAGGTACTTTGATCTCCATGACTATAACACTTTATAGACATGGGAGCCATGATCTTCGTAGCTGCTTCCGGAACCATTTCCGATGTTGTGCTACTCTGATCATCACGCTCAGGTTCATGAACCTTATCAAGTTCCATTGTCCTCCCACTCAAATACTTCGCTAGAAAACAATTTCTTGGAAATAAGCAAGTAACATTAACAAACACTTTTGTCTTTTACTTAATAGTGGAAAGAATTCCCAATCAATTCTCTGGGATAACCAACAAAGACATTCATCCGATTTTGGTTGTAAACTCATTCACTTATGCTACGCATACCAAAATTTAAGAAAGGACTATTAGGGTTTATACCCATGCCATAACTCGTATGGTGTCATTTCAATGGATCATGATGATGCTCTATTCAGTGCAAAAGCGGTAGTCTCTAAAGCATAATCCACAAAAGTATAATGGCATCATTTTATTTTATCTCATCATCAATCCAACAGGTTTGGATACGTCTCTCGGATACTTCATCATCACTATGATGCTCCAAGAAACGTGAGTTGTAGAACAATTTCATAACTCTCTTAGATGTTCGCTAAAACTCGTAATTCAAATATTTCCACCATGATCCAATCACAGATATTTGACTTTTCTATTACGATGATTTCCACTTCATGCTGAAACTTATTTGAATCCATTCAAATGTTTCAAACTTCTTCCTTATCGAATAAATATATCCACATATATACACTCAATTCATTGTTAGAAGTTTTCATGAAGTAGAAGAATCTCCCGCACACAACTATGCCCAGTGAACCATATACATCACCATGTATGTTTCCACTAAGTTAATTGCCCGTTCAACTCTTGGCCTATGAACGGGATTTAAGTCATTCTCTTTAGAAGAGATTTGCAAGCGCCAAATGATTCAGAAATCAAATGACTCCAAAAGTCCATTTGCATGGAGTTCCTTCATGCGTTCCTTTCTAACATGACCTAAATGGCGGTTCCACTAATGAGTGGAATTCATATCATTTGCCTTATGGCATTTTAGCGTCAGTGTTATGTATGTGTGCTTCACCATAAAGATTTATAATAACTTATCCATCGTACATGGAATGCTGTTACAATTTGAACAACTCATTGTTTTCATTTAACCAGAACAAGACAACAATTATAAAGTTCTTTATTATAAATCTGAATGGCTAGACAGAATGCCAACGGCGAACATAATAACACTTTATTTTTGTTCCAGACGTGCATTCCTATCACATTCCTTTTCAGTCACTTAGGCCATCGTATTCTTGTATTGCGTTGTATTGTATGACATCTCATACCAACCAATCTGGTACAAATACCCAAGAATTTCATTATGTGACCAAACAAGGAATACATCCATAACATGTATATCATCTATATACACCTGACCTAGACTTTCTAGTCTTTTCTTTCTTTCTGCCAAAATATCTTTTGTAGTTTCTCTTTTAGCTTTCCTCATTCTCAGAAAAACACTTCACCTTCAATAACTTCTAGGTCCATTGGTCAAATACCAATAACCTTGAGGTTCTTACCTTGAAGTTGATCATCACATGACAAGCGTTCTAGATTTCACTATTAGTAACCTTTAATGTGATGAACAATTTCACTCATAATTTTATCCATCAAATCATGACGACTTTCCGAGACCATGTCTGTACATGCTAGGCTCGTAAAGTTTTAACCTTAGTATTCGCATGTGCAAATCTGTCTTGCACCCGTTGTATGCACACGTAGAATCTATAACACCCGATCATCACGAGATGCTTCGAAGCGACGAGTCTTAGCAACGGTGCATACTAAGGACGATCACCTCATGGATATGCGAATATCGTTAGTGCCCAACTAGTTGGAGGATTGAGACGCCCGGCGTT
This sequence comes from Lolium multiflorum, assembly GCA_030979885.1. Lineage (NCBI taxonomy): Eukaryota > Viridiplantae > Streptophyta > Magnoliopsida > Poales > Poaceae > Lolium > Lolium multiflorum. The sequence goes on from CM061750.1 coordinate 245,229,970, forward strand.
TTCAACCTTCGTACATTCCCATAAAACTTATGAGTTTATGTAGTCTCACCAAATTATATTCTATCATCTTGCAATAGGGTCTTAGATATCACATATATCTCATACCTTGCTTATTTCTGAAAACAAAATTTTCAGCTCCTTACTTTTCAAACGGATTTGAAACTTCAAGTTTCACGGAGACAAGATGATTTAAGGTACTAATTGAAACCATTGCTCTTTGAATCATTAATGTGAGGTTTACTAAAAGTTTGCATTAGGACTTAATCATATCTTGATTCTTTAACAATACGGTACCAGTCCGTAAAGTTACTTGTCAGACTTAACAGTATTTCTATCTCAATTACAAGACTAGCGCATGGTAGAAAACGGATGCCAATTCTACAAATTTAATTCAAAATACTATTCAGACTATGTTCATGATAATTTGAGTTCATTTTTTAATTCTTCAATTAACTAGGTGAACTCCCACTCAAAACAACATCCCTCGCATTGTCTTAGTGATTACACGAACCAAATCCACTACACCAAGTCCGATCATCACGAGAAAAGATGTAGCTTCAAAGGCGAACACTCAAAGTGTTCATCATATCATTCATATGACTCATGCTCTACCTTTCGGTATCCCGTGTTCCGAGACCATGTCTGTACATGCTAGGCTCGTCAAGGCAACCTTAGTATCCGCGTGTGCAAATCTGGCTTGCACCCGTTGTATGCACATGTAGAGTCTATCACACCCGATCATCACGAGATGCTTCGAAACGACAAGTCTTAGCAACGGTGCATACTAAGGATGAACACTTTATTATCTTGATATTTAGTGAGAGGGATCATCTTATAATGCTACCGTCGCGATCTAAGCAAGATAAGATGCATAAAGGATTAACATCACATGCAATTCATAATATGTGATATGATATGGCCTTTCTTCTTGTGCTTTTGATCTCCATCTCCAAAGCACATGATCATGATCTCCATCATCACCAGCATTGCACCAAGGTCCGTGGCGCCGCTTCATGGTTGTCCATCACTTATAGCTACTATAACAACTACTTGAAATAAAGCTATTACATGATGAATAGACACGCAGGTCTTTAACAAAAATTAAAGACAACCATTAGGCTCCTGCCGGTTGCCATAATACAACAATGAACATCTCATACATCAAATATAATCATCATCACATCATGGCCATATCACATCACCAAACCCTGCAAAAACAAGTTAGACGCCTCTAATTTGGTTTGCATATTTTACGTGGTTTAGGGTTTTCGAGTAAGATCCAATCTACCTACGAACATGAACCACAACGGTGATACTAGTGTTGACAATAGAAAGTGCAAATTGGAATCTTCACTATGGTGGGAGAGACAGACACCCGCAAAGCCACTTATGCAATACAAGTTGCATGTCAAGCGTGGAGCAAGTCTCATGAGACGCGGTCATGTAAAGTTAGCCCGGGCCGCTTCATCCCACCATCCCGCAAGATGCAAAGTACACAAACTAAAGCAACAAAAGCATCAACGCCCACAAAACCATTGTGTTCTACTCGTGCAACAGATCTATGCATAGACATGGCTCTGATACCACTGATGGGGTTCGTAGCATAGAAAACAAAATTTTTCCTACCGCAAGACGAATAAATCCAAGATCTAATCTATGGAACAACCAAGATCTAATCTACAAGATCGAAGCAACGAGATTGATATTGGACTAACCCTTGAAGATTTCCAAAGCCTACGAGATCAGATCTCGTTGTTGGTGTAGACGATCATCCCCAGTGCTGCAATCCGGCAGCACTTCCGTACTCGGTCGCGCGTACGGTGTCGATGTAGCCCTTCCTCTCCCCGTTCCAGCGGGCAGCGGAGGTGTGGTAGATCTCCACGGAATCCCAGCAGCACGACGGCGTGGTGGTGGTGGTGGAGAAGATTTGCTGCAGGGCTTCGCCTAAGCCTGCACAGCGTATGGAGGAGGAAGAGAGGGAGGCGGCTAGGGTTGGGGAAGAGGTGAAGTGGCCGGCCACCCCCTCCCCTCTTTATATAGGGGGAGGGGCCGGCCTAGGGTTTCCCCCTGGCCCCACCTCCTTCCTTGGCCGGCGCCCCAAGGGGGGGAAGTCTTCCCCCCCAAGTTTTCCCTTTATCTCTTCGTTTAAACTATTTAATCTAGAGATAGATTCTATCTCTAAATTTAAACCATTTAAAAATAGAGATAGATCTTATCTCTAAGAGGGGGGCCGGCCTGGGCCCACATGTCATAGTGGGCTGGCCCCACTATGCCATGTGGCGCCTATGTGGCCTCTCCCGGGGTGGTGGGCCCACTGGTGGCCCTCTAGAACCTTCTAGAAGCTCCGGTCAAAACACCGGACTTTTTCCCGAACCCCGGAATTTGACTTCCCTTATATGAATCTTATTCTCCGGACAATTCCGAACCTCCTCGTGATGTCCTGGATCCCATCCGAGACTCCGAACAAAACTTCGGACTCCATCTCATATTCTGAATCTACTTATGCGACATCGAACCTTAAGCGCGTCACCCTACGGTTCGCGAACTATGCAGACATGGTCGAGACTCCTCTCCGAGCAATAACCAATAGCGGGATCTGGAGATCCATAATGGCTCCCACATATTCAACGATGACTTAGTGATCGATTGAACCATTTACATACGATGTCAATTCCCTTTGTCTCGCGATATTTTACTTGTCCGAGGTTTGATCATCGGTATCTCCATACCTTGTTCAACCTCGTTACCGACAAGTACTCTTTACTCGTACGTGGTATGTGATCTCTTATGAACTATTCATATGCTTGCAAGCTAATCAGATGACATTCCACCGAGAGGGCCCAGAGTATATCTATCCGTCATCGGGATGGACAAATCCCACTGTTGATCCATATGCCTCAACTCACACTTTCCAAATACTTAATCCCACCTTTATTGTCACCCATTTACGCAATGACGTTTGATGTAATCAAAGTACCCTTTCGGTGTAAGTGATTTACATGATCTCATGGTCGAAGGATTAAGACAACTATGTATTGAAAGCTTATAGCAAATGAACTTAATGACTTGATCTTATGCTACGCTCATTTGGGTGTGTGTCCATTATATCATTCACCTAATGACATAACCTTGTTATTAATAACATCCAATGTTCATGATCACGAAACCATGATCATCCATTAATCAACAAGCTAGTTATACAAGAGGCTTACTAGGGACTCCTTGTTGTTTACATAACACACATGTATCAATGTTTCGGTTAATACAATTATAGCATGGTATGCAAACATTATCATAAACACAAAGATATATTATAATAACCATTTTATTATTGCCTCTTGGGCATATCTCCAACAATTTTACCATTGATAGTAGGAGGTGTAGCAACATGTGTAGAATCAACATTACTAGTGGTGGTAATAGTCCAAACTTTAGCTACATTATTCTCTTTAGCAAGTTTTTCTTTTTCTTCTCTATCCCACCTAGCATGCAATTCAGCCAACATTCTAATATTATCATTAATTTGAACTTGGATGGCATTTGTTTTAGCAAACCTAGCATCTTTAACTTCCTCAGGCATAACTTTCAGTTTTAAAAGATCAACATCAAGAGCAAGACTATCAACCTTAGAAGCAAGAACATCAATTTTACCAAGCTTTTCTTCAACAGTTTTATTAAAAGCAGTTTGTGTACTAATAAATTCTTTAAGCATGACTTCAAGACCAGAGGGTACACTCTTATTATTGTTGTAAGAATTACCATAAGAATTACCATAACCACTACCATTATTAGAAGGATATGGCCTATAGTTGTTGTTACCATAATTATTCCTATAAGCATTGTTGTTGAAATTATTATTCTTAATGAAATTTACATCAACATTTTCTTCTTGAGCAACCAATGAAGCTAAAGGAACATTATTAGGATCAATATGAGATCTACCATTTGCAAGCATAGACATAATAGCATCAATCTTATCACCCAAAGAAGAGGTTTCTTCAACAGAATTTACCTTCTTACCTTGAGGAGTTCTTTCAGTGTGCCATTCAGAGTAATTGATCATCATATCATCAAGAAGTTTAGTCGCGGCGCCCAAGGTGATGGACATAAAAGTACCTCCAGCAGCTGAATCCAATAGGTTCCTTGAGGAAAAATTCAATCCTGCATAAAAGGTTTGGATGATCATCCAAGTAGTTAGTCCATGGGTTGGGCAATTCTTTACCAAAGATTTCATTCTCTCCCATGCTTGAGCAACATGTTCATTATCAAATTGCTTAAAATTCATAATGCTACTTCTCAAAGATATAATCTTAGCAGGAGGATAATATTTACCAATAAAAGCATCTTTACATTTAGTCCATGAATCAATACTATTCTTAGGCAAAGAAAGCAACCAATCTTTAGCTCTTCCTCTTAAGGAGAAAGGAAACAATTTCAGTTTTATAATATCACCATCTATATCCTTATACTTTTGCATTTCACAAAGTTCAACAAAATTATTAAGATGGGCAGCAACATCATCAGTACTAACACCAGAAAATTGCTCTCTCATAACAAGATTCAGTAAAGCAGGTTTAATTTCATAGAATTCTGCTGTAGTAGCAGGTGGAGCAATAGGAGTACTTATAAAATCATTATTATTTGTGCTAGTGAAATCACACAACTTAGTATTTTCAGGAGTACCCATTGTAGCAGTAATTAAAGTAAACTAAGCAAATAAAGTAAAGACAAGTAACTAATATTTTTTTGTGTTTTGATATAGAGCAAGTAAACAATATAGAAAGACAAGTAACTAATTTTTTTGTGTGTTTTTAATATGAAGCAAACAAGGCAGTAAATAAAATAAAGCAAGACAAAAACAAAGTAAAGAGATTGGATGTGGAGACTCCCCTTGCAGCGTGTCTTGATCTCCCCGGCAACGGCGCCAGAAAAAGAGCTTGATGCGCGTGATGTACACGTCCGTTGGGAACCCCAAGAGGAAGGTGTGATGCGCACAGCAGCAAGTTTTCCCTCAGAAAGAAACCAAGGTTATCGAACCAGTAGGAGCCAAGAAGCACGTGAAGGTTGTTGGTGGAGGAGTGTAGTGCGGCGCAACACCAGTGAAACCGGCGCCAACGTGGAACCTGCACAACACAATCAAGATACTTTGCCCCAACGTGTGAGGTTGTCAATCTCACCAGCTTGCTGAAAACAAAGGATTAAGCGTATCGAGTGGAAAATGGTGTTTGTTTGCAAAGAACAGTAAAGAACAATGATTAGAGTAGATTGTATTCAGATTTAAAAGAATGGACCGGGGTCCACAGTTCACTAGTGGTGTCTCTCCAATAAGATAACTAACATGCTGGGTGAACAAATTACAGGTGGGCAATTGACAAATAAAGATTCAATACATTTCAATGATGATTACTATGAGATTTAATCAGGGCATTACGACAAAGTACATAGACCGCTATCCAGCATGCATCTATGCCTAAATAATCCACCTTCGGGTTAGCATCATCCCCCTCCAGTATTAAGTTGTAAACAACAGATAATTGCATTAAGTATGGTGTGTAATGTAATCAACACAAATATCCTTAGACAAAGCATCGATGTTTTATCCCGAGTAGCAACAGCACATCCACAACCTTAGAACTTTCTGTCACTGTCCCAGATTAAATGGTGGCATGAACCCATTGTCAACACCCGGATTTTTAAGTCCGGATGCCTATTATGTCATACATCGCAATCCCAGGAATATTGTTGTTGCGAGGCATAATAGTTAAGTATCACAGTCATCATTCATTACAACTCATAAAGTCTTACAAATTGGAATCACATGATCCATATTACACAAATAGTTGATCTAACGATCAACGAACTGGTCAACGAACAAACATAAGTTCATAGCGGAAGCGTAAGATACAAGGACTCCATAGTCCACAGGCCAACGCTTGACGTTAGCAGACTCCTAGTTGTTGTAGACCTCCTGCTGACCGTCCTCCTCGTACTGCTGCTCCTCTTCATAGTCTGGCCATTTGAATAGCCAGGGACACAGCCGTGAGTACTTTATGTACTCGCAAACTAATACTAGTGGAAGTGCTAACATTTCTAGTAGTGGGGTACTAAGCTCTAGTTTATTTGCATAAAGCCAATTTTTGTTCACAGGTATTTGCTAAAGACTTATTCAGTGCTAACTAACTCAAGTGGGAACATTAGTGTCATTCCCACAACTCTGTTGTGTTTTCAAATATTCAAGTCACCATTCACCATTCATATCAACAACATGATCAAATTCTAATACTGGAAACTGTATGGCCTTTCCAACCGTCCGTAACCGTGGACACGGCTATTCGAATAGATTTACACTCTGCAGAGGTTGCACACTTGTGCCACAACATTTGATTTCATCCGTCGGGATTTCCCCGAATCATCGTAACACAGTACGCGGATCATCAACCATAACCTTTCATTTACTAACCCTAGTATGAGCACCTCTCCCCATGAGCTTGGCCTCCCAGTGAAGACCAACTGTCAACCTGGGAACTGCACAGGGCTTGGCCGTACAATTCACTTCACATCATTTCTCAACAACGGAGGCAGCCTCGGCATAACCCCTATGATGTGTGTTCAGAGGGAACTCATACTAAGATACATAAACTTCTAGTTAAGCCCTTACCCATAATCAGGTATTGTGGGGGTACTCAATAATTGGAAAGGTATCGCATCCAAACCAATACTAGTTTTTAATCAAAAATCACCATCTTCTCTTGGTCATATTCACCTTCAAAAATCATTTCAACATTTCACCACACATGTTCCCATCTAGAGTAGTCATGTTTAATTTAGCACTAGCATCTAAGGATGAGGGGTGCTAAGTAATTTGCTTTGCTCCTAGGCTAACTTTGATACTCTTGTACTAATCTAACATTAACCCTATGGAATTATGAAACAATAGTACAAAATAACAGTAAGTAAAACTTAAAATAAAACTGGGAATTAGGCTCATAATATAAAGTAGCTGGGTGGTGCTTGGCTCAGGATGAGCTAACACTTTGCAAGAGTATTATCTTGCCTTGGTTGGGAAACTGGTCAAAGTGGTCTTCTTCTCCCTGACAGTAGACCTCCTCCTCCTCTGGATACTCCTCGGTACTAGCGTCTAAAATACGAATACGGGATACACAATCATCACACCAATTTATTTACTAAACTAAGCACACACATGATTCACACAAATTAAACTAGCATCATATATCACTATTATGTTGGTGGATGGGTTTTTCTTATTAATTAGGAAAAATAATTTCCTCTCATAATAATCTTAAATGTTGCTTTGAATTATTCAGAGAAATAATTTCCTCTCATTATCTTTTTAAGATTTAATTTCTCTTATGTATAATATGTGACCTAGGTTGACCCAAGTCAACCTCTTCACACTTATCATTTTGAGAAAATGATTTAAATGGGGTGTAGCACCCCATACAATTTAATTCTAGCATGGTAATGATTTAATATCATCAACAAACCATATGAGATTTTTATGACCAGAGTCTCCACCTCATATTGGATTGTTCATGACAAGATTTAAATGGAAGAAAAGCTCCCATATGATTTACTAATATTTTTGGACAATATCTTTGACTAGAAATAGCCATAAGGGCATTTAAATCAACTAAGCCATGATCATTTAAAGTAAGCATGGCATATTTTTGTAGAAACAATTAGTATAAGTGAAATGTGAATTATTGGAGGTGGAATTAACTTAAAAGCATGTTTGGTTGATTTTTAATAATTATTCTAATGCAGAAAAGTCCCTGCCTTGTTTATTTTGTCATTTTAATTCTACAAAAGATCTAGGGTTCTATCCAGTGGCATTGTGTAGACAATTTCATAAGGTTTCCAAAAATATAAAGTTTGTAAAATTTGGCTGAGTGGATTTGTCTCTATTAAATTTCAAAGTCAGCATCAGATTGCATATTCTAGTTATTCTGGAAATTCGAATTTGAACTGTTGGGCTCGCGCGGGAAAATAACTGGGCTGCACAGGGGACAGGGAGATGGGCCGGCCCAGCTCTGCGTCTGGCGCAGCGGGCCGTCTGACTGGCGGGGGCCACGCGTCAGCGAGAGAAACTTACCGAATCGGTACGGGGGAAGGAGAGGCGTTGGATCAGGCGATGATCTAACGGCCAGGGGTTGTCGTCGTCGACGGCGAGAAGCAGCGGCGGGCACGGCGGCAGTAGGGGGTCGGAGGGCGCCTGGGGGCTCCGGCGGTCGCCGGCGGGGTGCGCCGCGACGTTGTCGAGGACGAGGATGCGCCTGGAAGCAGTTGCGTCTCCAATGGTGGCCTCCTGCTCCGGCGACTCCGTGTACTGGCGGCGGCGGCGATCTTGCAATTGGCGGCCTCCGGCGACGATCTGGTGGAATTGGAGTGGCGAGGAGAAGCTAGGAGAGGAGAGAAGACGATCGGTGTGCTCAATTTGGTGGGAGAAGCCCTCCTTTTATAGGAGCGGGAGGTGGCTGTGGCGCCCGGCTAGGGTCGTCGTCGTCGCCGTCGTTCCATGGCGGCGAAGGGGCAAGGCATGGGCGCGTACGGTGGCTGGTGTCATGGGGAAGCTGACGCGCGTGATCGTGGCGCTGCAGGGGGTCTGTGGCGCTGGCGCGCTTGATGGGAAGGCTCGGGCCATGGCGGGCTGCCGTGGATGCTCGCGTCACCGGTGGCGTTCCCGCGGGCCCTTGAGCGTGTCCAGGAGGGGCAGTGTGGTGTCACGCGTCGGCCGGCGCTGATAGCAAGGGCGGAGGTGGCGCAGAGGCTCCGGTCCACTGGCGCTCTGGCGCGTCCAGGGTGTGCGCCATGCGCGCTCTGGCGCGGCATGGACGTTCCTGGGCGTCACTGGGCGCGTCGATCCTGGCGTCTGCACGCGGTGGTTTGACCACGGGAGGGCACGAGGCGGCTCAGTGAGGTGAGAGGGAGAGCAGAGACATGGTGGTGCATGCTAGACTCGACTAGGTGAAGAGATGGCATGGTGATGGCATTGCCATGCCACGGCATGGCCAGCTTAGGTCAAAGTCGAGCAACAGAGGTGGTGGCAAGTGGTGAGGTGATGCACTGAGGTGAGAGGAGGGTCCAGGGTGCAGGTAGGGTCAGGTTGGACCAAGTCCAAGCCAAAAATTCAGTATGGGCTCAATTTTGTTCCCTGCCTGCAAGGTGTTTGACATAATGCCCGCAAGAAAATTATTTTCGAATTTTGCAAATCTTTTTGGTGGGTTGTAAACATATATTAAATGTAGCATATTGGTGGTGGTGGGGTTCAAAATGGAATTGATTTGCAAAATTTCACTTTGCATGTGATCTTACATATATGAATTTGTTCCCACTTTGCATGCTTCTCATTTGAAATTGGTACATCATTTGGGGTGGTGGTTTTGGGCAAAGTTGTAGTGCTTGATGTTGTCTTGGATGAGGTGCAAAGAAATAGCCAGGTGTAGAAGTGAAAAGTGAAAATACAGGGGCTCAAAGTGAGCAGCAGAGTAAAATTGGCACATATGACCATAATCATATGTGAGCTCATATTTGTTTCAATTTTGATTTAAATTGTGTTTGATTGTTTTCAAAGTTGTTAATATATGTTTAGTAACCAATTACACTCAATGGGGCAAACCAAATTGGCCTAGATCAAAGATTTGTAAAAATGGCCTAAGCCTTATGTGTGTGTGAGATTGATTTTTATTATTTCTTTTCCCTTTTCTTTTTATTTGATTTTGGATGATCAAGTGATCATTGCTAGGGTTTTAGAGTGAGAGAGAACACATAAGCAAACATCATGGCAATTGCACACTCAAAATAATTAATAAAGTGATCTACATGCATAAACCTATATGATGAGAAAAGTTTTTGTTAACCCTAATTTTTGGGATCTTGAATTTCTCTCTTGTTCATTTGATTGAAATTTGGGATGTTACAAACCCTTCCCCCTTACAAAAGATCTCGTCCCGAGATCGAGAGAAAACTAGGTACTAAAGAGATCGGGGTATTCTTTCTTCATGTCTTCTTCGCGTTCCCAAGTGGCTTCGTCTTCAGTGTGATTGCTCCACTGAATCTTCAAAAACTTGATACTCCTGGTGCGGGTGGTTCTGTATGCTTCCTCCAGGATGCGAATAGGTACTTCGCGGTATGTCAAGTCTGTGTTGATATCCACCGAACGATGATCTATATTCTTGAATACTTCAGTCTTCTCCGGTACTTCAAGGCACTTCCGGAGCAGTGAGATGTGAAACACATTGTGCACGGCTGCCATTTCTTCAGGTAGTTCCAGTTGATAAGACACTTCGCCTCGGCGACTCAGAACTTTGAATGGTCCGACATATCGGGGTGCGAGTTTTCCTTTCAGCTGGAATCTCTGCATTCCCTTGAGGGGTGACACCTTGAGGTAGACAAAATCTCCAATCTCAAAGGTCATCTCTCGGCGTCTTTTGTCAGCGTAGCTCTTCTGTCGGGATTGTGCAGTCTTGAGGTACTCGCGGATCTTGTGCACCTTCTCTTCGGCTTCTCGAAGAACATCTGGTCCAAAGACTTGGCTTTCTCCGACTTCGACCAGTTCAGAGGGGTACGGCATTTCCTTCCGTACAGGGCTACAAAGGGGGCCATCTGTAAGCTGGCTTGATAACTGTTGTTGTACGAGAATTCTGCATAGGGCAAGCAGTCTTCCCACTTGGATCCATATTCCAGTACACAGGCTCTCAACATATCTTCTAATATCTGATTGACTCTCTCGGTCTGTCCGTCAGTCTGCGGGTGATAGGCTGAAGTTCAGACGGGTTCCTAGTCCTTCATGCACTTTCTGCCAGAATCTTGAGGTGAACTGTGATCCTCTATCGGACACAATTGACTTCGGGGTTCCGTGCAGGGCTACTATCCTTGAGATGTATAACTCAGCTAACTTTGGGCCTTGGTAGGTGGTCTTGACAGGGATGAAGTGTGCAACCTTGGTCAACCTATCAATGACAACCCAAATGGAGTCATTTCCTCTGCTAGATTTGGGCAATCCCGTGATAAAGTCCATACCGACAGAATCCCATTTCCACTCAGGAATCTGTAAAGGTTGCAACAGTCCTGCGGGTCGTTGATGTTCTGCCTTGACTCGCTGACATATATCGCACTTGGCGATATAACTTCCTATCTCTCGCTTCATTCCGTGCCACCAGAATTGTTCCTTCAGGTCTTGGTACATCTTGGTTCCTCCGGGGTGAATGGAATACAGGGTGTCGTGAGCCTCCTTCAGTATGACTTGCTTCAATTCTGAATCTGACGGTACACACAGGCGACCGTTGTACCAAAGTACTCCTTCTTCATCGATGGTGAATCCTGGTGCCTTTCCTGCAGCTATCTGACTCTTGATTCCGTCAATGCTGGCATTTCCCTTCTGGGCTTCTTTGATCTGTCCAACCAAAGTAGGCTGCAGTTCTATGCTGGCTAGGTATCCTTCACTAACGAGCTCCATTCTGAAATGTTCAAACTCTTGGTGTAGGCTAGGCTGTTCCTTTGCTATCATGGAGTTTAACTGACAAGGCAGTCTACTCAGGGCATCTGCTACTACATTGGCCTTGCCGGGGTGATAGTGGATCTCCATATCATAATCCTTGATTAGCTCTAACCATCTGCGTTGCCTCATGTTCAGCTCTTTCTGGGTGAAGATATACTTCAGGCTCTTGTGATCCGAATAGATCTCGCATCGATTACCCATGAGGTAATGACGCCAAACTTTCAGGGCTAACACTACGGCTGCGAGTTCGAGGTCATGGGTTGGGTAGTTCTGCTCATGCTGTTTCAGTTGCCGGGACAGGTATGATATCACTTTGCCTCCTTGCATCAACACACATCCAAGACCAATCTTGGACGCATCACAGTAGACATCAAATGGCTTGGTGATATCCGGCATGATCAATATTGGGGCTGTGGTCAATCTGTTCTTGAGCTGTTGGAAACTTTCTTCACATTTGGCAGTCCATTCAAACTTCTTATCCTTCTTCAGCAGTTGGGTCATGGGTCGGGCTATGCTGGAAAATCCTTCAACGAATCGGCGGTAATATCCCGCTAATCCGAGAAATGCGCGGACCTCGGTCTGAGTGGTTGGGGCTTTCCATTCTGTGACAGTCTTGATCTTGGCGGGATCTACAGCAATTCCTCCTGCGGACAATATATGTCCCAGGAATCCTACCTCCTTCAACCAAAACTCACACTTACTGAACTTGGCATATAACTTGTGCTGCCTCAGGGTTTCTAGGATTATTTCCAAGTGTTGTTCATGTTCCTCTTCGGTTTTGGAGTAGATAAGAATGTCATCGATGAAAACAACGACAAACTTATCCAAAAAGTTCATGAAGACCTTGTTCATGAGGTTCATGAAATAGGCGGGGGCATTGGTTAATCCAAATGACATGACATTGTACTCATACAGTCCATATCTGGTGGTGAAGGCAGTCTTTGGGATATCCGTTGCACGGATCTTCAGTTGATGGTAGCCAGTCCTAAGGTCAATCTTGGAGAATACTGTGGCACCGGCTAGCTGGTCAAACAGATCTTCTATCTTTGGCAAGGGGTATTTGTTTTTGATGGTGACATCGTTAAGTTTACGATAATCCGTACATAACCGATTGGCACCATCTTTCTTATCCACAAATAAAACTGGTGATCTCCAAGGCGACGAACTTGGTCGAATCAGACCCTTGTGCAACATATCATCCAGTTGCTTCTTCAGTTCTCTCAATTCTGCCGGGTTCATGCTATAGGCTCTCTGGGCTATAGGTCCTGTTCCAGGAATTAACTCGATGATAAACTCGATATCCCGATCCGGGGGCATACCGGGTAGATCATCCGGAAACACATCAGCGTATCGACAAACGACCCTGATCTGATCCAGAGTTGGTTTGGCTACTCCTTGGTTGCAAGTGAAATTTCTGGGGAGTTTTTCAGACACATGTTCTATTGTTATTCCGGTGCTACTAGTCATGGTGATGGCCTTCTTGGCGCAGTCTATCAATCCATGATGTTTCGCCATCCAATCCATTCCTAGTACTACTTCCAATCCTTTTGTTCCCAGAACAATTAAGTTTGCAAAAAACATTATTTCTTGAATTCTGATGGGTACTTCTTTGCAAAATTTTCTAGCTTTAGTTGTTGATCCAGGTATTTGAACTATCATGACATGTTTCAAGCTGATTGGTTGAATCTTACTAGTGCTCACAAAATCTTCAGTAACAAATGAATGTGATGCTCCGGAATCAAACAACACTCTTGCTGGTATTGAGTTAACAGAGAACATACCCAGCACCACATCTGGGGCTTCCTGGGCTTCCTCGGCGTTCATGTGGTAGAGGCGACCTCCGCGGTTGTGCGGGTTGTTGGGGGCGAACTTCTTGCCGGTGGAGACACGGCGTTGCTGCTGAGCAGGTGCAGCGGTGTTGCCGGCGAGCTTGGCCAGCCTTTTGGGGCACTCATTGGAGAAGTGTCCCACAACTCCACATTCATAGCAGGTGATTGTGGTCTTGTCCTTGGTTCCAACCGGAATAGCATTGCTTCCGGTCCTTGGTGCAGTGTTGGTGTTGTTGTTGTTGGTGTTGGGGGCTCGCGGCGGAGCGCGGTTGAAGTTGCTGTTGTGGTGCACATAGGAGTTGGGGTTGTTGCTGTTGTGGTGGGGGCCTCCTGGCCTTGGGTTTCCTCCGCTCCGGTTCTGAAAACCGGGGCGCGACACTTGGTTCTGGGGCTTGTTGTTTCTGGGGGCGAAACCACTGCTTGAGCTAGGGCGGTATCTCGGGGCATTGCTGGGCCCACTCTGATTCATCATGCGGCGCTTGCGGTTTTCATTGGCCTGGTGCAACTTGCCTTCCATTTGGATGGAAGAATCCACTAAGGCTTCAAGGTCAGCAAAGGGAATGTTGACCAGTACTGTCTGCATCTCGTCGTGCAGGCCGTTCAGGAATCTCTCCTTTCTTTTCTCATTGGTGTCGGTTTCATCGGGGGCGTACCTTGACAGGGTGAGGAACCTGTCGCGGTATTCTACCACCGACATCCGGCCTTGCTTCAGTTCCCGGAATTCATCCCTCATCTTCTTGATCAAACCTGGTGGTACATGGTACTTGCTAAACTTGAGCTTAAAGTCAGCCCAAGTCATCATCTGTCCGGCATTTAATGCACGGGCGCTAGTCCACCAAGCTCTTGCTGGTCCTGCTAAGTAGTGCGTAGCAAACAGCACTTTCTCATTCTCATCCACTCCAGCTACTTCCAAGTTATTCTCCATGGTTTGCAGCCAATCATCTGCATCTAAGGGTTCTTCAGTCTTGCTGAAAACAGGTGGGTTGGTGTTTTGGAAATTCTTGAGTTTGGATCCTGGATGGTCATGGTGTCCATGGCCCTGCTGGTTGTTGGCTAACTGTTGCAGTGCTGCGAGGCTGGCTTGACGTTCAGCTCGGTCTGTCTCCCTGTCTGCCATCAGGGTCTGCAGTAGTTGCATCATCGCATCTGAGTTCGCGTTGCGGTGAGCCATCTGAACAGATAGATAGATCATGAGATAAGAGGGAATTTTCTATGGCTTATTTTTGGGTAACTTTTAAACTTTAAAGACTTTTGATGATGCATATAACACACAAACATTCATTCATTCATAGCAAGCATCACAGATTACAAGCTAACACACTAAGGGTTTTAAGAACCCTTCTTTTCCAAGCTACGATACATGGTGCGGGATACAACTCACACCTACTTAAGTGAAGCTAGTGCAACTACTACTCGTCATCTTCATCCACATCAATGGGAATGATCCCATCTTCCGCGGCTTCCAGAAACTCGTAGTCCTCCTCATCAGTGAACTCATCATCCTCAAAGTCGTTGTCATCACTCAGGAAGTCATCGCCTCCCTGAATGTCATCTCCTTCCTCCTCCATCTCCTGGATCTGGTCCTGCTGGGTACGGACAGTCACCTCCAAGGTGCGGATCTTCTCGCGAAGGCGGCGGATAGTGGCATCCTTCTTGGCGCGCTGCAGGCGGAGTATCTTGCGGTCCTTGGCGAGCATCTGGATAGCTTCGGCATGGTGAGCCACAGTCATCTGGGCACGGTGGTTGTGAACCCGCGTCCGCTCCAGGTCCTTCCGGGTCTCATGAAGCATGAAGTCCAAATGCTGCACATGGATCATGAGCACCGGGTGCGAAGAGGGTGCCATGGGTTCTCCCATGGTGTCGTGCCTGGCGAAGTAGGCGAAGCGGCTTCCCCGGAGTGCGGCGATGTGCTGTCCGCACACCCGAGCAAGTCCCTCCTGAAGAGCGTGAGCAAGCCCGTCCGGCCAGTTGCATGCCTTGAAGGAGAAAAGGATCCTCTCCGAGATGGGAGGCTCCGAACTTCCCTTCAAGTCAGCGGTGATCATCCACTGCTGTTCCCCGGTGGGGGTGTCGTGGATCCGGACTCCATGGAACTTGGGAGGTGGGCGTTCGAGCCTCTCGGACACAAGGTACAAGTCGCGCTCGAACACCAGACTTCCTCCGTTCTCCAGGTCGTAGGTCTCCGTCTGGACGTAGGGCTCCATCTGAAAGTGAAATGGATGAGTAAGTTAGAGATGTGACTAAGTGTGGCAATATTTTAGATGTATTTAAAAAGAAGAGCATGGTCATCATTTTTGAAAAGATCCGGTAGAAAAGAGAATGAGTAAGTTTTTCCCAAGTATTCACTCAATTTGTTTTAGAAACTAAATTTTTCGGAACGTCCATTCTAAACTAGGGTCTCCTAAGGTCAAACAATGGCTCTGATACCAACTTGTCAACACCCGGATTTTTAAGTCCGGATGCCTATTATGTCATACATCGCAATCCCAGGAATATTGTTGTTGCGAGGCATAATAGTTAAGTATCACAGTCATCATTCATTACAACTCATAAAGTCTTACAAATTGGAATCACATGATCCATATTACACAAATAGTTGATCTAACGATCAACGAACTGGTCAACGAACAAACATAAGTTCATAGCGGAAGCGTAAGATACAAGGACTCCATAGTCCACAGGCCAACGCTTGACGTTAGCAGACTCCTAGTTGTTGTAGACCTCCTGCTGACCGTCCTCCTCGTACTGCTGCTCCTCTTCATAGTCTGGCCATTTGAATAGCCAGGGACACAGCCGTGAGTACTTTATGTACTCGCAAACTAATACTAGTGGAAGTGCTAACATTTCTAGTAGTGGGTACTAAGCTCGAGTTTATTTGCATAAAGCCAATTTTTGTTCACAGGTATTTGCTAAAGACTTATTCCAGTGCTAACTAACTCAAGTGGGAACATTAGTGTCATTCCCACAACTCTGTTGTGTTTTCAAATATTCAAGTCACCATTCACCATTCATATCAACAACATGATCAAATTCTAATACTGGAAACTGTATGGCCTTTCCAACCGTCCGTAACCGTGGACACGGCTATTCGAATAGATTTACACTCTGCAGAGGTTGCACACTTGTGCCACAACATTTGATTTCATCCGTCGGGATTTCCCCGAATCATCGTAACACAGTACGCGGATCATCAACCATAACCTTTCATTTACTAACCCTAGTATGAGCACCTCTCCCCATGAGCTTGGCCTCCCAGTGAAGACCAACTGTCAACCTGGGAACTGCACAGGGCTTGGCCGTACAATTCACTTCACATCATTTCTCAACAACGGAGGCAGCCTCGGCATAACCCCTATGATGTGTGTTCAGAGGGAACTCATACTAAGATACATAAACTTCTAGTTAAGCCCTTACCCATAATCAGGTATTGTGGGGGTACTCAATAATTGGAAAGGTATCGCATCCAAACCAATACTAGTTTTTAATCAAAAATCACCATCTTCTCTTGGTCATATTCACCTTCAAAAATCATTTCAACATTTCACCACACATGTTCCCATCTAGAGTAGTCATGTTTAATTTAGCACTAGCATCTAAGGATGAGGGGTGCTAAGTAATTTGCTTTGCTCCTAGGCTAACTTTGATACTCTTGTACTAATCTAACATTAACCCTATGGAATTATGAAACAATAGTACAAAATAACAGTAAGTAAAACTTAAAATAAAACTGGGAATTAGGCTCATAATATAAAGTAGCTGGGTGGTGCTTGGCTCAGGATGAGCTAACACTTTGCAAGAGTATTATCTTGCCTTGGTTGGGAAACTGGTCAAAGTGGTCTTCTTCTCCCTGACAGTAGACCTCCTCCTCCTCTGGATACTCCTCGGTACTAGCGTCTAAAATACGAATACGGGATACACAATCATCACACCAATTTATTTACTAAACTAAGCACACACATGATTCACACAAATTAAACTAGCATCATATATCACTATTATGTTGGTGGATGGGTTTTTCTTATTAATTAGGAAAAATAATTTCCTCTCATAATAATCTTAAATGTTGCTTTGAATTATTCAGAGAAATAATTTCCTCTCATTATCTTTTTAAGATTTAATTTCTCTTATGTATAATATGTGACCTAGGTTGACCCAAGTCAACCTCTTCACACTTATCATTTTGAGAAAATGATTTAAATGGGGTGTAGCACCCCATACAATTTAATTCTAGCATGGTAATGATTTAATATCATCAACAAACCATATGAGATTTTTATGACCAGAGTCTCCACCTCATATTGGATTGTTCATGACAAGATTTAAATGGAAGAAAAGCTCCCATATGATTTACTAATATTTTTGGACAATATCTTTGACTAGAAATAGCCATAAGGGCATTTAAATCAACTAAGCCATGATCATTTAAAGTAAGCATGGCATATTTTTGTAGAAACAATTAGTATAAGTGAAATGTGAATTATTGGAGGTGGAATTAACTTAAAAGCATGTTTGGTTGATTTTTAATAATTATTCTAATGCAGAAAAGTCCCTGCCTTGTTTATTTTGTCATTTTAATTCTACAAAAGATCTAGGGTTCTATCCAGTGGCATTGTGTAGACAATTTCATAAGGTTTCCAAAAATATAAAGTTTGTAAAATTTGGCTGAGTGGATTTGTCTCTATTAAATTTCAAAGTCAGCATCAGATTGCATATTCTAGTTATTCTGGAAATTCGAATTTGAACTGTTGGGCTCGCGCGGGAAAATAACTGGGCTGCACAGGGGACAGGGAGATGGGCCGGCCCAGCTCTGCGTCTGGCGCAGCGGGCCGTCTGACTGGCGGGGGCCACGCGTCAGCGAGAGAAACTTACCGAATCGGTACGGGGGAAGGAGAGGCGTTGGATCAGGCGATGATCTAACGGCCAGGGGTTGTCGTCGTCGACGGCGAGAAGCAGCGGCGAGCACGGCGGCAGTAGGGGGTCGGAGGGCGCCTGGGGGCTCCGGCGGTCGCCGGCGGGGTGCGCCGCGACGTTGTCGAGGACGAGGATCCCCCTGGAAGCAGTTGCGCTCCAATGGTGGCCTCCTGCTCCGGCGACTCCGTGTACTGGCGGCGGCGGCGATCTTGCAATTGGCGGCCTCCGGCGACGATCTGGTGGAATTGGAGTGGCGAGGAGAAGCTAGGAGAGGAGAGAAGACGATCGGTGTGCTCAATTTGGTGGGAGAAGCCCTCCTTTTATAGGAGCGGGAGGTGGCTGTGGCGCCCGGCTAGGGTCGTCGTCGTCGCCGTCGTTCCATGGCGGCGAAGGGGCAAGGCATGGGCGCGTACGGTGGCTGGTGTCATGGGGAAGCTGACGCGCGTGATCGTGGCGCTGCAGGGGGTCTGTGGCGCTGGCGCGCTTGATGGGAAGGCTCGGGCCATGGCGGGCTGCCGTGGATGCTCGCGTCACCGGTGGCGTTCCCGCGGGCCCTTGAGCGTGTCCAGGAGGGGCAGTGTGGTGTCACGCGTCGGCCGGCGCTGATAGCAAGGGCGGAGGTGGCGCAGAGGCTCCGGTCCACTGGCGCTCTGGCGCGTCCAGGGTGTGCGCCATGCGCGCTCTGGCGCGGCATGGACGTTCCTGGGCGTCACTGGGCGCGTCGATCCTGGCGTCTGCACGCGGTGGTTTGACCACGGGAGGGCACGAGGCGGCTCAGTGAGGTGAGAGGGAGAGCAGAGACATGGTGGTGCATGCTAGACTCGACTAGGTGAAGAGATGGCATGGTGATGGCATTGCCATGCCACGGCATGGCCAGCTTAGGTCAAAGTCGAGCAACAGAGGTGGTGGCAAGTGGTGAGGTGATGCACTGAGGTGAGAGGAGGGTCCATGGGTGCAGGTAGGGTCAGGTTGGACCAAGTCTAAGCCAAAATATTCAGTATGGGCTCAATCTTGTTCCCTGCCTGCAAGGTGTTTGACATAATGCCCGCAAGAAAATTATTTTCGAATTTTGCAAATCTTTTTGGTGGGTTGTAAACATATATTAAATGTAGCATATTGGTGGTGGTGGGGTTCAAAATGGAATTGATTTGCAAAATTTCACTTTGCATGTGATCTTACATATATGAATTTGTTCCCACTTTGCATGCTTCTCATTTGAAATTGGTACATCATTTGGGGTGGTGGTTTTGGGCAAAGTTGTAGTGCTTGATGTTGTCTTGGATGAGGTGCAAAGAAATAGCCAGGTGTAGAAGTGAAAAGTGAAAATACAGGGGCTCAAAGTGAGCAGCAGAGTAAAATTGGCACATATGACCATAATCATATGTGAGCTCATATTTGTTTCAATTTTGATTTAAATTGTGTTTGATTGTTTTCAAAGTTGTTAATATATGTTTAGTAACCAATTACACTCAATGGGGCAAACCAAATTGGCCTAGATCAAAGATTTGTAAAAATGGCCTAAGCCTTATGTGTGTGTGAGATTGATTTTTATTATTTCTTTTCCCTTTTCTTTTTATTTGATTTTGGATGATCAAGTGATCATTGCTAGGGTTTTAGAGTGAGAGAGAACACATAAGCAAACATCATGGCAATTGCACACTCAAAATAATTAATAAAGTGATCTACATGCATAAACCTATATGATGAGAAAAAGTTTTTGTTAACCCTAATTTTTGGGATCTTGAATTTCTCTCTTGTTCATTTGATTGAAATTTGGGATGTTACAAACCCTTCCCCCTTACAAAACTCTCTCTTGGAGTTACAAGTATCAACTTGGCCAGAGCCTCTACTAGCAACGGAGAGCATGCAAGAACATAAAGAACACATATATGATAGATTGATAATCAACTTGACATAATATTCTAGATTCATCGGATCCCACCAAACACAACATGTAGCATTACAAATAGATGATCTTGATCATGTTAGGCAGCTCACCAGATCTAAACAATGATAGCACAAGCGGAGAAGACAACCATCTAGCTACTCCTATGGACCCATAGTCCAAGGATGAACTACTCACGCATCAATCCGGAGGCGGGCATGATGATGTAGAGCCCTCCGGTGATGATTCCCCTCTCAGGTGTCGGGCGATCTCTGAATCCCCGAGATGCGATTTGCGGCGGCGGCGGCTGGAAGGTTTTCCGTATCGTGGCTCTCGGTACGGGGGTTTCGCGACGAAGGCTTTAAGCGGGCGGAAGGCGGGTCGGGGGCGCGCGAGGGACCCACACGCTAGGGCCGCGGCCCAAGCCTGGCCGCGCCGCCCTAGTGTGGCGTCACCTCGCGGCCCCACTTCGTATCTCCTCCGGTCTTCCGGAAGCTTCGTGGAAAAATAGGACCGGGCGTTGATTTCGTCCAATTCCGAGAATATTTCCTTTGTAGGATTTGAAAAACAGCAGAAAACAGCAACGGCGCTTCGGCATCTTGTTAATAGGTTAGTGCCGAAAAATGTATAATAATGCTGTAAAGTGTGTATAAAACTTTCAGGTATTGTCATAAAAGTAGCATGGAACATAAGAAATTATAGATACGTTTGAGACGTATCAGTCAACAAAGATGTGTGAATGTCAGGTGTTGAGTTGAGGGAGATCTGGTGTAACATCCCAGGACTTCAGACAATTGCGGGGTAGATTTAGGAAGGGATGTGCATTGCATCATAAAAACTGGGGAAATTTCGCGCTTAAATGCATAATACATCAACGAGGGATCAAGTTTCTCTCTCGACGCCACTTAGGTTTAGGGTTTCGAGAGTGTGATAAACTTCGACATGACCTCTTTGCATTTAGAGTGCATATGAGTTGCTTATCAACTTTTGAAATTCAAACATGAAAAAGGAATTGACTTTGAATTCAAATTCAAACTCAAACAATTCAAATACAATTCAAATCATATAATAATAATATTGGATAATACAAATAACAATAAAGGATAAAGATAAATGAATAATATAAAGCTCAAATTAGATAAACCTTGAGCTTTATTAAACAACACACACATTACATTGTCAATTACAATATTCTTATGAAAATTACAATAAATCAAATAAAAAGAAAAAGGAATAAATGAAAAAGGGAAAATTTCATGAATCTATAACTAAGGCCGTAACTATTGTTCATCATCTTGACCATGATGAAGCTATGGATGAATTGATCTTCTTCAAAACCTGCAAGACAAGAAACACTATTCACCACGTTACACCAAGTGGCAAAGCCACTTGGCTGATTAGTAAAAATGGAAAATAGGGGGATAAGCTTGCACACCTGAGCTGATCCATTCCAAGGGAACAAGTTCCAACCCAGTGAAGCACACAACTCACAGGGATGCTTGCATGGCCACCAACACACAACAACTCTGGCTAGTCACCAAACCAAAGAGCCTTGTTGTCGACCAGGAAGCATAGCACAAGGGAGTATAAAGGCTTTTCAGCCTTAAACCCTAGTGATCATCGACACAAGCACCAGAAGGGTAAGAACAACAAGAACACCACAATAACATAAACCATCTAGTATCTATTCTACCAAGAACAGACCACTGTTGATCAAGAAATGGAGTAGCAAGCTCACAGTAGATCACAAGACATAGGAGGACAAGGGCAAGCACAACACCAGCCTCACATCAAAACAAGCAAAACCTCTACAACAACATTTATCTAGGAGCTGGAGTGAGGTATACCACAAAATCATGAGCAAGCAATGGTTTTGCTCATAATACAAAGAATATGCATAACACACTCAAGCCATAGGGTAGGGCTACCCTGTTTGTGTCATCATTTGGTACTAGACCATATGATGTTGGCAAAATAAGGGAGAGGCCAGTAAGATAAATTCCAGAGGACACTGGCTATACCAAGTGAATCACCACTAAAATCAACCAAAAGAATCCAACATGGATTTGATCTAGAGCTAGCCTAACCAAACCCACCTAGCAACATACATCTAGCTAAACCATTAGATAAATAGACATTTATGTGTCTATATGTTTTCAACATCAAATATACTGGAATCAAATGATTGACTACAGTATCATTGCACAGAAAGCATCCAAATGGTAGGAGCAACCATGTGTAGCAAGCAATTTATTGCTAGGGTCACAACAGCTACCAAGCAACACACATAAGCCAGCCAAATAAAATTATCATCACTCCTGAGAGTTCAATAACAAGTGGAGGTGCCAACAATGGTTGGTTTCCATCCAAAACTTGTACATATACATAGGAAATCACCACTGCATTATGCAGTTCATTCCTGTTTTGTTAGAAATAGGAAGCAAAGCTTTACCGACAAGCACAAGCAACAACAGAAGCCCACATAGATGCTACCAGGAGCACCAGATAGAGCACCAAGCCACAGCCATGCTTTTACAAGCATCAGCAACCACCGGTACTTGGTGAGGAGCTTCAGAGATAAGCATAGCATCATATAAACAAGTATATATGAATACAGTAAGCATCTGGTGATCACATGATCATCCAAGGTCACCAAACACAAGCAATAGTAACTGCAAGTAACAACAAATAATAATACAACACATAAATCACCTTTTATAATTGTATCCAGAAGCACATCAAAGAATTTATGTACCACTGAATCAGGCAACACAAGAATGGCACAGCAGCACATATCATACATCACTGGCACTTGCACATGCAAGGATTGCACAAGGCAATTAGCCAGGGATATCATTTAGAGATAAATAGGATTAGGAAGTGGCACATCAGCAGCTAGAGCAGCATGGCAAGGCCATGAGCATCACATTAGCAGCAAGAGCACATACATGAGCATGAGCATGAGCACAACAGTAGCAGTAGATAGGATAGAACAGCACATACATGAGCATCACAGCAGCACCAAGAGCATATACATGAACATGAGCACATCAAGAGCAGCAGCTAGGATAGAGCAGCATGACCAAGAGCATAGCAGTAGTAGCATCTAGGATAGAACAACACACACATGAGCATAGAAACAGCACAACTAGAGCAGCAGTAGCAGAGCATGGCTAGCAGCAGCAGCTCTAGCCATGGCATAGGATAGCCAGGAGCAGAAACATAGCAGCAGGAGCACCACTGTGTACTGGCAAGTCCAGTACACCAGGGCAATGGATGCAAGGGCATCCAGAGGAGGGAGACGAAACAGAGCAAGTGAGAGAGAAGGGGAGGATCACATACCTAGGCGAAGCAGACCGCAGACGCGGCCATGGCGGCACGCGCCAGACCACGGCAGCAACAAGCCAGGCCAGGCCACGACGAGCACCGCTGCGCCTAGCATGGCATGACACGCCACCGTGCAGCACCAGGGTAATCCTGGAGCACATGCCGGCGAGCAGCAACGGCGGCGACACCCTAGGCGCCACGGGAGGGTCAAGGACGAGCAGAATAAGCCGAAACCGTCAGATTGACGCGGATAGATCGACGCGCCATCGCAAGACGCGTCGAACGCGCCCCATGGCGAGGGCAGCGGCGGCAGGAGCTGACCGGAATCTGTGGTGACGGCGGAGGTGACGCAGAGGCGCAAGAGGTTAGGGTTAGGGTTAGGGTTCGAGTGTGAGGGAGAGGAAGAGAGGGGCGAATGAGGCCGATGGGCCGGACAAGGTGGGCTGGTCCAGCCTAACCCACTAGGTTAGCCTGACAGGTCAGCCCAGGGGCAAAATGGTCATTTCACTTTCTATTTTTAAACATAAACTTTGACATAAATCCAAAAAATATAAATAACTCCAAAAAATAGAGTAAAATATGAAAACCACCTTAAAAATTATTTTCTATTATAAACAAATACTTGTTGGAATATTTGAACCAAAGTGAAAATTAATAATTATTTATCCAAAGAATAATGCATTAATAAAAGCAATTAAAATAGATATCATGTTTTTAACAATTAAACAAGTCCATAAATCACCTTGGACTTAACCTTTTCTTGGAAATACTCCAAGACACTATTTTTACTCTTAAGGAGAAAAATTAAATAGTTCTTATTCCAAAACTCTGAGAATTAAATCAAAAGCACCAGCTGCTTAAACACACCAAAAGCATGCATCATTTGAATCTTTAACCATTGCTCTTATCGGACAATGATGCTATCTTTTAGAAACCAAGGACAAGGGTCAGTCCACACCATCCAACTGCAATACCTGTCTTCAGGCAAGTTCATCGCTTGTTCATGTCATTTGAGTATTTTTACCAAATTACTTGAAGAGTACTATACTTATCACTCTTGCATAAAAACCAAAAGACTATTTTCATAACTATGAATATGACTATGTGGTGGGCAATGGAACCATGGTATGAGTCCGGTGGAGGTTCCATTGCAATGGGTTTATATTCACATAGGATTAACCACAAATGTCGTTCAGTGGTTCTTGCGCCGTAATAACCGTGTTTACCATCAGATCTGGAGTGGGACGAAGTATTCAGCTGTTCTTTTTCCTCTCGCATATCAGCGGGTACAACCGCAGGTGGCCAGCCGGGATATGCTTAGGCAGGGAGGAAGCCTCGGAGGACAAAGCTCATTGCTTCTACTGCGGGTTGTACCTATGATGGATTGTAACGGGCTGGCCCAGGGATCAATCATATGAGTCAATCGAGGCCAGTGGAGCACAAAAGGGTGGGTATCCAGGGTCGCGGGAAGGCTCAGTAATTGGCTATGACTTATACCTGGCCTCACACCAAGGAGGTGTGAACGGGAACTAGACTCGGTTGGTAACAAGGTTAAGTTCTCTTATGGGTAAAGTAACACACCTCTGCAGAGTGTATCAAATTGTGGCTTGTCACTCCCTGTTCCGGGATTTGGGCTGCTGCTGGAAAGGAACTCCATGAAGTTCTATCAACCGGTGAAGGCTGGACATAGCTCTTTAGAATAAAAGCAACCTTTTGAAGAAATGTTTACAAAAACCTGCATGGCCTTGGACTTTCTGGTTCATGGTCGTAGCTAGTGCATGAAACACCTCTTTCCTATAATGAACTTGTTGAGTACGCTCGTACTCATCCCTCTTTAAATCCCATGCTTAGATTGCCAGAACAACATTGAGGGGAACCCCAAGGAGGAAAACTACGCGGATGACGTCTACTACGAGGAGCCAGATCTCCCTGGAGGCGTCAAAGGAGTGGACTACCTGATCGAGTTTGGCACCAACAAGACGAAGGAGGAGGCATAAACTACTAGGATTCTGTAGCAGTAATCGAGCAACACCGAACAATATAGAATAAGTTGCTCGAGTAGTCATGGTTCTAAGTCTAGTCCTACCTATAGTGCGTAGGGTTAGTGGAGTTCGACTGGAACTCTCGAGTTATCCTCTCCGGACCCAAGAGGAGCTCCCTTATGATGTACATTTCTGTATTGTAATAAAAGTGAGTAAGTTTGGACCAACTATGTTTCTGTTGTACCACTCTGAGGGATGTGATATTTGTGGATTGGTACTTCGCACATGTTATATCCACGGCCACCATACTACAACATTCAGTGGTATGCAGGGTCACTACATCCTGGATAGGGCCAAAGACACAAACTCTAGCTCACCAATGGCCTTTGGATACACCTAGTGAACAAGGGGGGTCACAATGGGCCTACCATACAAGGATTCAATGATGGCGACGAGTGGGCATAGACAATGGGAGAAGGCCCTAGGAATAGAAATCGACATAGGTCCCAACGGGGTCCAAGAGTCATGCAAGAACTAGATGTAGTGCCCATCGCGGGGCTCGACCCTGGTTATGGAATGGTAAAGGGGAAGAAGGAATTGGAAGCATTTCTAGTGGGTATGGCCACCCCTAGGAGATGGAAGACGTAACTACACTTCACCCATCTGGTCCATGGCATGTCCCGACCCAAGAAGAGACCATGTAGTACCTTATGCAACAAACACTGGTTTTGTAGTCCAAGGTCAACAACACTGAGTCCACCCTCGGACTGTAGCCGACAGACATAGTCCCATGCAACCTGACAGACACCATCGAGGCATTTCTCCTTTGCTTTTCCAGAACATGACCCTCCGAGGCTTGTCCATCCGCTAGCGCCTCCTTAGGGACCGACATAATGGACATGGCAGACGACAAAAGAGCAGTCAACGCGGACGTAGTGAACATGATCCGGGCAACAATGGGGAGCAGCGACGTGCGCTATGCAGGGATGCGCTTAGAGATCTTGATCGACGTGAACTCCATCGACGTGGCGGGGAGCTTCTGGTCCAAGAGCGGCAAGCCAAGGTATGTCTAGCCGTCTAGGGAAATGACGAGAATGGGCAACCAAGAAGGCCCGGAAGTTCTGAGGCCAGCAAACGGAGACGCCACCCACAAGCACGAAGGTGCTCTTATGGAAGTTGATGTTTAGATCTGTGTCTTGCAAGAAGAGGTCTAGGTTCTCGCGGAGGTGACAGACCTACGAGTGGTCAGCTCTCGGAATCAACAAGATGTCATCCGCGTACTGGATAACGGGGCACGAGAGGTCATCGACAAGGTGGTGTAGTAGGTAATCCCCGCCGCCCTCTTTCGTGGTTTTGTCACGGCATAAGCCATGGGGTGGCTCATTCGAGTGGTTCCGGCCTTGGCCTACGGCGGTTTCCGGATGCGGGTATGAGCACGAGCGACACAAGCGACGTACCCAGGTTCGGGGCCCTCGTATGGAGGTAAAACCCCTACTCCTGCTCTAGAGTGTATAAGCTGTGAGACAGTACAATGGTGCACCTCTCGGGAGAGAGGCCTTCGTCTACCTCGAGGCCTCTCTCCCGAGCGGTGCTAAGTGTGAAGTGAGAAATGATCGATCGTCCCCGTGCAAGGGGTGGTAGTCCGGCTTATATAGAGCTTGGAACATTACAAAGAGGTCCCTACAGCCTATGGTGCCGGTTCCGCCGGCTCTGGCTCCTTCGCGCCTTCCCGAGGCACCGTGCCGCCCGGTTTGCGGCCCTGTCTTGTCCTTCCTGTCGCGCCTGGCAGGGACAGGACGTGTCGAGGGCGGCATGATGTAGGCGAATCTAGCCTTCAGCCGTAGCCTGCAGCCACTAGCTGCGCCGCCCGTAGCCTGCGGCACCCGGGGAAGCCGGGCCATGATGGCCTGTCCAGAGGCGGGTCACTATTGCTCTACAGTGTCCCCCGATCTGTGGGATTTGATGTCCGTTGGTGGACTTTTCGGACCCGGATGACCTTTCCAGAGCCTTCTCCTGCAAGGTTCACCAGCTCCGAGCCGGTCAGGGGAAAGTGCAACCAAGCCGGAAATGGCATGTAGAAGCCGGCCCTGGCCGTGGTTTAGTCAACCACGACCCAGCCAACGTAGACCTGGTTTCAGCCGGCCCACAAGGCGGCCGGCCATGGCTCCAGCCAGCTGCTCCTCAGCCAGCCTTTGCCGCGGGCCATCCGGCTCTGAGCCAACTGTTCCTAGTCTTTTGCCATACCCGGGGTCGTCCCCTCGACACCCTCCATGGTGATGTGGTAGGTGAGTAGGTCAGGTACGACCATATACATGTATGGGGATAGCGGGTGACCTTGACGCAACCTATTTTTTCAAGAAATCCGCCGTGCTGGAATCCCATTGACTAGGATGATGGTTCGCCCCAGTGTTAAGAATAGAAGAAATCCAAGAACAAAATAGGGAGCCAAGGCCACACGCATCTAGAATGGCATCCATGGCTGCCCAACTGACGGAATCAAACACCTTCTTAAATCGAGCTTGAGCACCACCGGAAGCGTTCCCCGAACCTGGCAGCTTCGAATCACGTCTGATGCATAAGGAAATTTTTCGACGATGTTGCACCCTTTAACAAAGTCCAACTTCTTAAAGGAGATGAGGCGCTCAATGAACCACAAGAGCCTTGTCGTGAGAATCCAAGTGGGAGAGCATCCATTGTGTATTAGGTTAACCCTAGCTTTTTTTTTGAGCTTCCCACATAACTTTATTGAATAGTAGTGATGTTTACAGGAAGGTTTAGCCCCTCAGGCATAGATACTAACCAAACATGCCGCCCAGCTGGTAAAGATGTGCCTACTCTAGCTAGCCTGTGAGCCTCGCTGTTAAACTTGCGACTCTCATGGCGAAACGAAACCCCGCCTCGAGCACTAGCGGTACTCTTAATCTCTCACATAATGTGGCTGAACTGGCCCAAGTTCTTGTGCTGCAATCCTTGCACGACCTCCAGACAATCTGATGCCACCATCACCCGGCCAACATTCAGATCCTCCGACAACGCCAAAGCTTCACGGCATGCCATGGCTTCAAGGCAGCCCGGGTGTGTTACTCCATCGAACACAACCACCAACGCGCCAAGATAACTCCTTCGAAAGAACGACACACAACTCCTACTGCCCCTCTATTAGCAGTTTTAGCCACCGCCCCATCAGCATTTAGCTTACAAACCCCCGTTGGCGGTGCAAGCCATCTTGGAGTATGTACTTGCGGAAGACCTCGAGGTGTCTTCTTCTCAGTGCCTCCACTTCCCATTCCCAACTCATGAAGAAAGGATTGGATGAACAGATGGGTCGCCATTGGACTCTGGAGGATGTCTTCGTGTGTAACCTTCCTTCTTGCGAACCAAATCGCCCACATAGTAACAACCAAGGTTGTAAATTCTTCTGACTTGAGGGATTGCATCATTGAAAATAGCCAATGACGCGCCACTGGTTCTGTAGTCAGACTCATATGCTCAACTATCTCTGGGTCAGCTAGTGCCCAAACATACCTCGATAGAGTACACTCTACAAGAGAATGCCTCCACGAATCCTCCTGGCCACAGATCGTGCATAAGCTCGACGGTGCCATATTACGATGGTGACGAATATCTCCGGTAGGCAAGGAACACTTCGCTAGTCTCCGGTAGGCACGGAGGGCTGTGTCTATCGGAGTGCCGTTCCCTGCTGTCTACTGGCCTCGGCCATCTTTGGGGGCGTCTCAAGTCCTGTCAAGGTGTTGCCTTTCTCTGCGCGGTGGCAAGATCATGGATGCCGGGGCGGCGGCCCTGGAAGTTGAGGACCTTGTGGGTTGGCGGGCGAGCCTGAGGTTCTGGTGCTGGCTGGGGCCATGGACAGGGGGCTGTCATGGTGCTTAGCGAGCTGCGTTTTCTGTGGGCGTGGTGGCCGCCACCTCGGTGGCGTCCCTTGCCATGTTTGGGTGGTGGAGAGATCATGCCGAGAAGAAACTCTTTCCCTGGACCTTCTAGGGCCACGATGGCGGCGTCCATGGACGTCGCTTCCTTCTTGAAGGCGTCGTTGTGGCGTCTCCCTGCCCCCTTTCGTGCTCCGGGTGAAAACCCAAGATCCCCAGATCGTGCGGTAGCGGCACTCCGGTGTCGTGCTCTTCTTGAAGACACCGT
Source organism: Lolium multiflorum (assembly GCA_030979885.1). Lineage (NCBI taxonomy): Eukaryota > Viridiplantae > Streptophyta > Magnoliopsida > Poales > Poaceae > Lolium > Lolium multiflorum. Next base: position 245,259,577 of record CM061750.1, read on the forward strand.
CTTGGAGCCCACAGCTCAAGGCTCTCCGAAGGTTGCGACAGAGGTGTTTCTTCGGCGATCTTCGGCAAGGCTTGCTCCGTGCCCTTCCCTTGTCGAGCTTCCTTGGTGCTGCTTCTCGGTCTGTGAGCAGCGTGGGTTGGTCCCCGGTGGCGTTTCTGCGACGGAGGGGTGTTGTCGACGGCACGCGTGAAAAATGGCTCGCTCTCGAGTGAGCTCCGACCCGACACTGTAGCTTCCAGCTCCGCTCCGAGTCCTCGTAGGCGTGTTGGCTGAGCCCGTTGGCCGCGCTTCCGGTTGTAGCTTCTTTGGTAGTTCGTGTGGGTGTGTGGTCTCGATGTGTAAGCTGGGTTCAGTACTTTGTATCGTCTTTGTGTTGGTGGCTTTGTTAATTTAAAGTTGGGCACTCGTGCCTTTTATCTAAAAAAAAATACTCTGTAGCTTTGAACCGGCGGCTAATAATTCACCTCTCACTGGCCAAGGTCACCCATTTGTGCGTCTATCTCGTTTTTTTTATTGCATATCTCGTTACCTTGGTCGTCACGCGTATAGATGATGATGGATGGTGGATGCATGTTAGCATCTACGTACTGTAAACCAAGATGCGACGAGACGACTCACTGTTATTAGTCTCAGCGAACGACGACTCCAAGTCTAGAGCAGTCGGTCACGCTGCCTGTAGATCAAAAGAGCAGGAACCGCGCGCCTGTTTGAAATAGACAAGCATTGAACCTCGAAGCCTGTAACCGTGTAATTACTAACTACTAGCCTGAACGATGACTCCACGCTGCCTGTACTATTGTAAGATAAAAAGAGCAGGAACCGCCCGCCTATTCAAAACAGACAACCATTGAACCCTGAAGTTTGTAGCTACAGCGCTGCACTTCTGCTATGCATCGCTCAATCGCCAACCTCGCCTTGCTCCTCGCCTTGCTCCTCGCCACAGTCATGTCCTGCGTCCATGCGAGCTGCTGGCCACGCGAGAGGGACGCGTTGCTGGCCTTCAAGCGAGGAATCAACGACACCCATGACGTTCTCGCCTCGTGGCAAAAGCGGCGCCATGACTGCTGCAGCTGGACAGGCGTCGCCTGCAGCAACGAAACCGGCCATGTGACCGAGCTTGACATTAGTGGCCTGGGTTTGGTCGGCCAGATAAGTGCTTCCTTGCTTTCTCTCCAGCATCTCGAGTACCTAAATCTCAACAACACCTTCCTACTTGGACCAAACGGTCATGCTTTCCCAGAATTCTTGTGTTCTTTACACAGCTTGAGACATCTCGATATCTCACACACGCCCTTCTCTGGTAGACTGCCTCCTCAGCTTGCTAACCTCTCAAATTTGGAATACCTCGATCTCAGTTGGACATCGATGCATGGTCGTGCTCCAGAGTTCTTGTTTTCTTACAAAAACTTGAGATATCTCGATCTCTCAGACACACCGTTCTCTGGCAGACTGCCTCCTCAGTTTGCCAACAGTTCAAAGTTGGAGCATCTTGATCTCTCCAGCACCTTCTTGTCTGGTACAATACTGCCTCAGCTAGGTAACCTTTCAAACTTGAGACACCTTGGACTCGGGTTCACACAGGATATACACACATCAGATATCTCATGGTTAAATCGCCTGCATTTCTTGGAATATATTGACATGAGTGGTATAGATCTCAGCACCGCTGATGCGTTCCTTGTGGCGAACAAAATTCCATCTCTCAAGGCCCTCCTTCTTATCAACTGCTCACTTCCAAATGCAAACCTGACACTCCTCCACCTAAACCTCACAAAACTTGAGCAGCTTCATCTCGCAAGAAACTATTTGGGCCATCCAATTGAAACCTGCTGGTTTTGGAACATATCAAGCATCAAAGACTTGGGCCTTGGTGAAACCTATCTCTATGGTCCATTCCCTGGTGCGCTAGGAGGTATGACATCCCTCCAGCGCCTAGACTTTAGCAACAATGGCAATTCAGCCACAATGGCGGTGGACTTGAAAAATCTCTGCGATTTGGAAGAACTATCGCTCAAGGGTAGCCTCGCATTTGGGAACATAACAAAGTTTGTCAGGAAACTGCCACAATGTTCATCCATCAAATTATTCTTCTTGAGCTTGCGTGACAACAATATGACAGGAATTCTGCCAGATATGATGGGGCACTTGAATGGCTTAAGATATCTTTACCTTTCTAACAACAGCATTACTGGAGCTATACCATATGGATTAAGAAATCTTACTAGCTTGGAAAGGATCGATCTCTGTTTGAACCAACTAACTGGCCAGATACCAATGTTACCAAGAAGCCTCATTGGAGTGGGCATTTCCATGAACTGCTTGTCAGGGCCTTTGCCATTAGATTTTGGAGCACCGAATCTTACAGAACTAAGTCTATCCTCTAATCACCTTACAGGTCATGTTCCTAGAGCTATTTGTCAGTTGCAAAACCTTGTTACACTGGACTTATCCAGTAATCTTCTTGAGGGAGAATTTCCGTCGTGTTCTACGATGCCAAACATGGAATTTCTAATCTTAAGTAACAACAACTTCTCTGGAAATTTTCCATCTTGGCTTCAGAACAGCTCAAGTTTGGTTTTCCTTGATCTTGCGGTGAACAAGTTCTATGGAATGTTACCCACGTGGATTGGAGAATTAGTGAAATTGCGATTTCTGCAGCTAAACCATAACATGTTTTATGGGGATATTCCAGTTAGCATCACAAATCTCATACTACTTCAACACTTCAGTTTAGCTAGCAACAACATATCAGGATCAATTCCGTCACCCTTGTCAAAATTAATAGCAATGACCCTAGAACATCCACCGAGACTTGGGTCGGACAAGTATGTTCATGGAGACTCCAACAAGGATATTTTGTCTGTGGTGATGAAGCAGCAAGAGCTTAAGTATGGCACGTCTGCGGTTAACGAGATGGTCGGCATTGACTTGTCACTCAACCACTTAACTGGTGGAATTCCAAATGAGATAACTTCTCTTAATGGATTGTTGAATTTGAATTTGTCATGGAATCACCTGGGAGGAAAAATACCTATGAAGATTGGGGATATGAAATCACTGGAATCGCTCGACTTCTCAAGGAACAACCTTTCCGGTGAAATCCCAACAAGTTTGTCAAATTTAACGTATCTAGGCTCCTTGGACTTGTCATACGACCATCTTGCAGGAAGAATTCCGACAGGGCGTCAACTTGACACTCTCTACACCGAGAACCCGTGCATGTACAGTGGCAATATTGCTCTTTGTGGGCCTCCTCTTGAAAAGAATTGCCCAGGCAACATTGCGCCAAAGCATGGTAATCAGCAGCAGGGAAGTGGAAATGGTTATGATCCAGTGCTGTTCTTCTACTTTGGGCTAGCGGCTGGCTTTGTGGCGGGACTCTGGGTTGTTTTGTGTGTTCTACTATTCAAAAGATCTTGGAGGATTGCTTATTTACGCTTGTACGACAAACTGTATGACATTGTCTACGTGTTTGTTGTTGTTACTTGGGGGCAGGATAACCAGTTAACCGATGCGCTAAATCAAGTAAGGCCGATCTGATGTTGCTGTCATTCTACTATTGAAGTCTATGAAGATAAGTTTTACGGTAGCTTGTACTAGGAACTTCTTTTTTACATGCCGGCGTTAGTGGTTTGACCTCGAGTCATGATAAACCACAGTTATTTTGGCTTTCTGCTTCTTTTTTTCGTGTTGATGTTTCACAGTCTGGAAATGAATGTGTCTTGTGTGAAGTAGAAAGTTAATCTTTGAATGAGGCCAGGCAGAAGGGGCATGGCAGAATGAACACCAGAATGAGCCTGTCGCACCATTCGAGTTCAGAAGTTAATCTGCAAGTTGTGTCAACGCTTTAAATTCAGAAGGAGATCACATAGGAAAGTACGGAGTAGTAGTTAACTTTGAGAGGTGATTTAACGAGGGCTATACCTTATAAGGCCTCGTTCGGCGCAAGCGTTCTCTAAGCGTTTTGTCCAGTTTCTGGGTGTAATTTCCCGGCCCATCTAAAGACACAAAAAGACACGCCCAGGCCATTCGGTAGGCCGGGATCAGACAGGCTAGCAAGTGTTTTCCAGAAAACTCGTCGGGTTGGAGGGGATTGGAGACACGCCTCCAACCTCGCGTCTTCCTCGTGTCTCCAGCTTTGCTGCTCTGCCGGCGCAGTGATGACGCCCGCCGCCTCCCTCTCCTGCAGTCCTCCTCCGGTAGAAGCTGGATTTCTGTGCAAACCTGTGTCCGCTACACCTGCGTATTAGACTGCTCATAGTGGGAGTAACATAGCTAGTAACATCACACATCTCAAAGCATTTTGGTGACATGGCATGCCAATAAATGAAGAAAGAGAGTGATGTGGACTATTCAATCCACACAAAAGATAGTCAACATAATAAATGACCATGATGACCACATATAAGTTACTATCCACTATGAAGGTAGTAACCTAGACTAGTAACATGACATATGTTACTAGTCTAAGTTACTCCCCACTATGACCAGCCTTATTTTATTACCTATCTAAAAGCTAACTCCATCTGCTTTGACGAGAAAGTTTTGGGTACTGTTACCTCCTCCGTTTCCACCATTCAGGTTTAGACACGTCAGGCTCATGCCCTGTTCATGCAACGTTGTTTCCTGCACATACGGGAGTCTGTTTCCTTTTCTCTCCTTTTTTTTCTTTCTAAAATTCCCTATTTACCGGCAGACAGCCGGAGCAGTACGTGGATCCTATTTTTTTGCAGCGGTTGCCTCTTTTTTCATTCACGCTCTTTGCCGGTTTTACAGGTGTTGACCGGTTCTGCATGCCCCTTCTGAGAACTTCCTCTACTATCCAACTGCCACGTATCTTTTTACGCGGCTATTTCCTCCCGTTCCTCCTACTTTGTGGGCCTAATTTATCGGCTCCTACGTTTGCGGCTCCACATCGGAGAGTCCGTTCTTCCTTGCGTTTTTCCCTGATTAGATTTCCAATCTCATCGTTTGCTCTGCTTTTTTTCTCCTCCCTTTCTTCGTCCAGCCTCACTCCATCTGTTTTGTTGCAGGTTTCAGATGAGTGGGCATGCTGCTCCTGGCCGTGGGCGACGGCGGCCGGCTCCAGCGCCGCCGCCGCTCCGTCCACTCTTGCCGCGGCGCCCTACTCCTCACGGTTGACCTCCTGCTCCTGCTCACCTGCCTGTCTTTGCCGGTGCATTCGCCTTCCATCCCACCGGCTTCCCCGCCAGTTCCTTTGCCTCGGTATTCGACACCGCTTTGCCGGCGTGGCCTGGGTGAGTTGCTTCCCGCGGGAGCGGACGACACTCCTGTGCTGCCCTTCGCCGATTCGCCGTGTTGCCGCCCCAGCTGTTGGGGCAGCTGCTGCTCTTACTTCTGCTGGCTCATGTCTCTCCTGTCCAAGGTGTAGGCCGGGGATCAGGTCATCAGCCTGGGCGAGCTCATGTCTCTCCTTTACTCTTTGATGCCAAGTCTCGGAGGCGGGACATAAGTTTAGGCAAGCGCTCTGTCGAGGAGGTTCCTGACGGGGCTGCCGGCGGTAATTTCTTCTTTTCCTTTAGTCTTCTCTTTACTTCCTTCTGCCTGTACAAAATTACGTTAGCCATGCTGCTTACTCATTGTACAACTATTTTGCAAGATGGTTGACAGAACAAACAGTTGGGATCAGTTTACCTAGGCGGCAAAAGTTTCTATAACTTTTTTGTGCTTTTGCGATTTTAGGTAGTCCTAGAGTTGCTTATTGTTCCTGCTATTTGTTCTCATATATACGCCTGTTGTACTTTTCTTATGCAGCCAACCATGGTTTCTTCTTATATGCATTGTCAGTGTCTTCAGCGTTCTTTTTCATTCCAGATTATTTTACGTACACTATCCGTGGTTGCTTTGCTTTACAAAATACTCCCAGCTGTGTTGTACCGTGTCCTTTTTTTATATCTTCTTTTTGTCAGGTAAGAGGGAATAGAGGTATAGGCTTGTATCAGATATTGTTGGATTATTAGGCAATTTCCGTATGAGATTAATTACCGAAAGCAACATTACAGATGCACAAGCATACTTAACCACGCACATCAGACTAAGCACATGCATCAGATCTGAACATGGAACAAGTAGCAGTGCAAGGTAGGAGAGGAAAAGCACGTACATCGCGACCGGGAAGGTCGCACCAGCAGCAGCAGCACCACCATGGGTATTGTTGATGTCGCCCATGGTGTAGTCGGATTTGTCGATGAAGCAGCCGATCCGTCGAAGAAGAGCACGAACAGTAGCGAGCAGTCGCGCCGAGACGCTCCCAAAAACCTTATCGCCCGTCTCCCGGTGCAGGGATCTCAACGGACGGAGTTTCGGAGGCCTGCTCTCCCGGACGGTGTGCACGCATCGCCGGGATGGGGAAGACTAGAGAGTAGCGCAGCAAAAGGAACTTCTTGGTGAGAGAGATGAACTGTAGCGCATGAGACTCATCTGATCCGTCTCTTGGTATAGCCTGGGAGGAGAGCCGACCGCGTTGACACGCGTAGGAAGCCAGGGACACGCGGCGAGCATGCACATGCAGGTCGACACGTACCCAACTCAGTTGGTGCACCAAGCAAAAATTTAGGCTTCCTTGAGTGTGTCTCGAACTCGAACTCGAACTCGAGTCACGAAACGCGACGTGCGTGCGTGACGAGACGATACGAGACGAGACGAGGCGAGGCGGGGCGGGCGGAGGAGGAGTGCGCGAGGGCTCCTTCTATTCTCACTCACTTGGAAGGAGTAGAACAGCAGCCCTTATATACCACTCCAACTCACTCCCAACTAGCAATGTGGGACTAAACTTTGTCCCTCAAGGCTGTCTCAAGCTGCCAACGTGATGGGCCTTGAGATTTCAGGAATTGTAGACTATATGGGCTGCCTTACTGGGCTGCAGCCCATCTACATCTAACAATCCCCCACCAGATCTCATATGCACATCAGATGGCACATTAGTTCCATTTACTGTTTAATATACCTGCACTTCGGTGGAGACTGTTAAGTTGAACTTCCACTTAGGCAAGGTGCTACGCTTGACTACAACTGAACAATGGACTATGCCTTGAATTGTCAGTCTTTGTGCAGCAAGTTTCGCTCAATGCCGGCACGGTACTAGGCTACCATAGCCTTCCCCTCGGGTGGAGCTTATAAGTCATACTCCTCGGCCCTTCATGAGCTTACTAGAGATTCACCCAAATCTCTCACACTATGACCGGTAGTGTCACTCATATAGGTGTGTTCTTCAAAAGATCGCCCTGTAGGCCAGCGTCTTCGCTCATCAAGAGCCGCTTAGAACACATTAAGACATTGTCAACCTGCCTTACAATAGCTATGAGAGAATTGCATCTGCAGCGGAGTGGGAGTATTAAATTTTCTCTCAACTCAGTTACTCCGGTTTGTTTTCCCAGGTCCTACTTCACGGAATTTCCGATTACATAGGTTGGGTTACCCCCTCGGCAACTCAAGTGGGTCTCAAACCCATCTCCCTCGATGCAAGGTCTATCGTATTTCTTGATAGTCCTTTTGTGAAAGGATCTGCCAGATTTTTAGCACTTTGGACATAATCCAATGCTATCACTCCGGAGTTCTTCAGTTTTCTGACAGACTTCAATCTCCTCTTGATATGTTTGGAACTTTTCATATTATCCTTAGAACTTTTCACTTTGATAATCACAGTTTGATTATCACAGTTCATGAGGATAGCCGGTATTGGTTTTTCAACCATGGGCAAGTCCATCAAGAGCTCACGAAGCCATTCCGCTTCGACAGTAGCTGTATCTAATGCTGTGAGTTCTGCTTCCATAGTTGACCTTGTTAAGATGGTCTGCTTGCAAGACTTCCAGGAAACAGCGCCACCACCAAGAGTGAAAACATATCCACTTGTGGCCTTCATTTTAGCATCAGAAATCCAATTGGAATCACTATACCCTTCTAGTACTCTTGGATACCCGGTATAATGAATTCCATAACTCATGGTTCCTTTTAGATAGCGCATCACTCTCTCAAGAGCATGCCAATGATCATCTCCCGGGTTGGCCACAAACCGGCTAAGTTTGCATACAGCAAACGAGATATCAGGCCTCGTAGCGCAAGCTAAATACATGAGTGAACCGATGATTTGAGAGTATCTCAACTGATCTCTAGTTGCCTTTTCATTCTTTCGAAGCAAGACACTAGGATCATAAGGTGTGAGAGAAGATTTGCAATCAGCATAACCAAATCTGCTCAACACCTTCTCAACATAATGAGATTGCACAAGTGTAATCCCATTATTCTCATCTCTCAGTAACTTGATGTTTAATATAACATCAGCTTCTCCAAGATCTTTCATCTCGAAACACTGAGATAAAAAGGTTTTGACCTCCTTAATCACTTTGAGACTTGTCCCAAGAATTAGTATGTCATCCACATACAAGCATAGGACAACTCCCTCACCCCCACCATGGCGGTAGTACACACATTTGTCGGCTTCATTAACAACAAAGCCCACAGATGTCAAAGTTCTTTCAAACTTCTTATGCCATTGTTTGGGCGCTTGTTTGAGGCCATACAAGGATTTCTTTAATTTACACACCTTTCTTTCTTGACCTTGTAGTACGAAACCATCAGGCTGTTCCATGTAAATTTCCTCGTCCAACTCTCCATTTAGGAAAGCCGTCTTAACGTCCATTTGATGAACGAGAAGACCGTGTGAGGCAGCCAATGACAGTAGTACACGAATGGTGGTCAATCTCGCCACAGGTGAGTATGTATCGAAGAAATCTTCGCCTTCCTTTTGGGTATAGCCTTTGGCTACAAGCCGAGCTTTGTACTTTTCAATAGTACCATCAGCTCGAAGCTTCTTCTTAAATATCCATTTACATCCTACAGGTTTGCACCCATAAGGACGCTCAGTTAACTCCCACGTTCCATTTGCCAAGATGGAATCCATCTCGCTTTGAACCGCTTCCTTCCAGTAGTCTGCATCAGGAGATGCGAGAGCTTCTGAAATGGTAGTGGGGGTATCATCCACAAGATACACAATGAAATCATTACCAAAAGACTTTGCAGTCCTTTGTCTCTTACTCCTTGTTGGAGCTTCATTGTCATCCTCATCAGAATCTGAACTCTCATCATCAGATTCCTCATCAGACTCCATAGGAGTTTCATGTATTGGATCAGATTCCCAACTAGACATGTCATGCATATCTCTCATAGGAAATATATCCTCAAAGAATGTAGCATCTCTTGATTCAAAGATGGTGCCAACATTCATGTCGTCCACTCCAGATTTCACCACAAGAAATCTATAAGCAATGCTATGAGAAGCATAGCCAAGAAAGACACAGTCCACGGTTTTTGGTCCAAGCTTTCGCTTCTTGGTGATTGGCAAATTCACTTTAGCCAAACAACCCCAAGTTCGTAGGTAGGAGAGTGATGGCCTTTTCTTTTCCCATTCCTCATAAGGGGTAATCTCTTTATTCTTGGTTGGAACACGGTTTAGGACATGACATGAAGTCAATATAGCCTCCCCCACCATTCCTTGGATAAACCCGAAACATCTAACATGGCGTTAACCAAATCTGTTAGAGTACGGTTTTTCCTTTCCGCAATCCCATTGGATTGTGGGGAATTGGGAGGCGTCCTCTCATGGATTATACCATGTTCCGCACAGAATAAATTGAACTCATTAGAAAAGTACTCTCCACCACGGTCGGACCGAACCCTTTTAATCTTTCTTTCAAGTTGGTTCTCAACTTCAGCCTTATAGATTTTAAAGAAAGCAAGAGCCTCATCTTTAGTTTTCAGGAGATACACATAACAGTACCTAGTGGAATCATCAATCAAAGTCATGAAATATTTCTTTCCGCCTCTTGTCAACTCACCATTCATCTCACATAGATCTGAATGTATGAGCTCTAGTGGTGCCAAGTTTCTTTCCTTCGCAGCTTGTGAGGCTTGCGAGGCTGCTTTGCTTGCACACAAGCATGGCACTTAGAGCCTTTGACAAAGGTGAATTTCGGAATTAAACTCATATCAGCAAGCCGCGTCATACAACCAAAATTAACATGACAAAGTCGTGAATGCCAAACATTAGTTTCATTAACACTAGTGCTTACATGGTTCACAACATTATCACAAAAGTCTTCTAGAGAGAAGCGCAACATTCCCTCACATTCATATCCCTTTCCAACAAAAGTTCCATACTTAGACAGTACAACTTTATTGGACTCAAACACCAATTTAAACCCATCTTTCATAAGACGGGAGCCACTAACGAGATTCTTCTTGATAGAAGGGACATGCAGCACGTTCTTCAGTTGCACGATCTTTCCCGAAGTAAACTTCAGATCTACCGTGCCAACACCACGAACAGTAGCATGTAACCCATTTCCCATCATTACTGAGGAACCTCGTGCCTGATAAGAGGTAAACATGGAGATGTCAGCACACACATGAACATTGGCACCTGTATCAACCCACCATTCTGTGGGCTGAAACACCGAAAGAACAGTAGGTAATATATTACCATACCCTGTTCCTTCCTCTGTGTTACCAATGACCATGTTGACAGAAGTTGAGTTCTGTCCAGCTTGACATTTCTTTCCTTTGCGTTGTGGACATCGATTAGCCCAATGGCCCGTCTCGCCACACACCCAGCAAGGATCTTTCTTCTTCGTTTTCCCCTTCTTCTTGAAGTTGGTAGTCTGGGAGACTCCCTTGTTCTTTCCCTTGGACTTGTGGGCATTTTTCTGCACCATATTGGCAGCAGAACGTCCCTCGGTTCCTCCAGTGTGTTTGTCTTTTGCCCTCGCCTTCTCCTCAACATCCAGAGATCCCATGATATTCTCAACAGAGAACTCATGCCTCTGATGTTTCAGAGAAGTGGCAAAGTTCCTCCATGAAGGGGAAGCTTAGCGACAATGCATCCCGCGACAAACTTATCCGGTAGCACACACTTGAGGAGCTCAAGTTCCTTTGCCATGATCTGTATCTCATGAGCCTGTTCTACTACAGATCGGTTCTCAACCATTCTGTAGTCATTGAACTGCTCCATAGCATACAGTTCACCTCCGGCATCGGCAGCACCAAACTTAGCATCCAGTGCATCCCACAGTTCCTTCCCATTTCGTATGTGCAGATAAGCGTCAACCAACTTGTCTCCAAGCACACTTAGGACGGCACCCATAAAGATTACGGTGGCATCCCCGAACGCTTTATCCTCTTCAGGAGTAAGCGGACCTCTGGGAATACCTTCCGCAACTCGATGCACGCCCATAGCAGTGAGCCACAAGAGGGTCTTATTCTGCCATCTCTTGAAATGAGATCCCGTAAACGGGCTCGGTTTAAGCGCAGCAGCAAAACCAGACGGTGAAAATTGCCTATGCATATAAGGTTTTTGGATTGTTGGATTATTAGGCAATTTCCGTATGAGATTAATTACCGAAAGCAACATTACAGATGCACAAGCATACTTAACCACGCACATCAGACTAAGCACATGCATCAGATCTGAACATGGAACAAGTAGCAGTGCAAGGTAGGAGAGGAAAAGCACGTACATCGCGACCGGGAAGGTCGCACCAGCAGCACACCACCACCATGGGTATTGTTGATGTCGCCCATGGTGTAGTCGGATCTGTCGATGAAGCAGCCGATCCGTCGAAGAAGAGCACGAACAGAGCGAGCAGTCGCGCCGAGACGCTCCCCAAAAACCTTATCGCCCGTCTCCCGGTGCAGGATCTCAACGGACGGAGTTTCGGAGGCCTGCTCTCCCGGACGGCTGTGCACGCAGTCGCCGGGATGGGGAAGACTAGAGAGTAGCGCAGCAAAAGGAACTTCTTGGTGAGAGAGATGAACTGTAGCGTATGAGACTCCGGATCCGATCCGTCTCTTGGTATAGCCTGGGAGAGAGCCGACCGCGTTGACACGCGTAGGAAGCCAGGGACACGCGGCGAGCATGCACATGCAGGTCGACACGTACCCAACTCAGTTGGTGCACCAAGCAAAAATTTAGGCTTCCTTGAGTGTGTCTCGAACTCGAACTCGAACTCGAGTCACGAAACGCGACGTGCGTGACGTGACGAGGCGAGGCGGGGCGGGCGGAGGAGGAGTGCGCGAGGGCTCCTTCTATTCTCACTCACTTGGAAGGAGTAGAACAGCAGCCCTTATATACCACTCCAACTCACTCCCAACTAGCAATGTGGGACTAAACTTTGTCCCTCAAGGCTGTCCCAAGCTGCCAACGTGATGGGCCTTGAGATTTCAGGAATTGTAGACTATATGGGCTGCCTTACTGGGCTGCAGCCCATCTACATCTAACAGATATATCTTTATATGAGCAGATGGCACAGTGCTTTCGACTGTTCCCAGATATTGTTAATCTTTTGGCTTCTAAACATTTCTCCACCTCAAACAGTCGGCGTATTTGCTTCTGTGGCATCAGCATTCGGGTTATAAAGAGAACATCAAGAACATTTGTTTTCCTACAGAATAGTATGCTTGGCGGCCCCGGCGTCCATCTTTCCTTGCCGAGTCGGCTGGCAACATGGAGGAGGACTTGGCAGGGAGCGAACAATAGCCTCTGCTGGCAGGGGAGCCACCGATGAAGCACACCAGTCGGGCTAGGATGAGTGAGTTAAAGCGATTTTTTCATTGTTTCTAGGTATTTTGGTGGAATTCTTGGCTGGCATCCTGTAATCTAAAGCGCTATTTCTTTTGTAGGATGACCCAATGTCATGCTTGCTGCAATACATGTTCGACTTTGACGACAGCCGTGTGTATTATAAGACATGACATGGCTGATTTGCAAGCACGGCCACAAGCCAAGAATTATGAAGTTTACAACTAGAAACGCTGGTAGACTTTATTCTGAAAGTGAGTATTTCAATAGCGTTCACCTCAATCTTGCACCCATCACTCTAGACTGAAGTAACTTTGTTAGGCATTACAAACCGTCCATTGTCGTTACTATCTGAGAAACCTTATGATATTTATTTATGTGTACTGCTGTAATGTCTAGATAGTTGTACATCTTGAATTTTTGATAAATAATTTAGTATACGTTTGACAGGTACAGCGGTTGCCCAGATGGTGTCCTATTTTTTCAGAAAAACAAAAGATGGCTGACCTGCAAGGTATCTCATGTTTCCTTGACCTGTGAATTCCACCTTTTGGTGCAACGTATTTTTGTACCAGCCCTATCTGTTTGTATTCTTGGTGCCATATGTTTGGAGCTGAATATGATGTGTAAATCATTCTAGCATTCACCGTAGGTACATCATTAACTTTGTTTCGAAATTATGTTACTAAAAATATGTATTGTCCTTTGGCTGTTCTGAATGTGTATCAGGAGTATTTGGTTTCTTTAGAAAAAAAAAGAGTTCAAACCTTGGATATATTTGCTTCATATGCTTCATACAATTAACAACACATAATACGATTGCAGAAATGATCGTGCATTTCCACCGATCAGAAATGCAAATTTGTTCCAGCTAATGCCATAATATGGTCTAGAATTATTTGATATCATTTGTAGCTATAAGGCATATTTTTGTCTACTGAGGGTAGAGTCAACATACCTTAGTGGTGTTCAGTTTCTGCAACTTAATTTATATAGCCCGCGTGACTGAAAGTTGTGGATATTGCAATTTATCAGCGGTGTTCAATACCAATCACTATGGCCATCAAATAGCTGCAAAGAACCGCTTGATGTTAGTAACAACTTTACCTTCAAAGGTATTGACGGTATTCTTTCATATGATAAATCAATGCTAATTTTGTCTCCCAACAGTGAGCGTTAATGCCATAATATGGTCTAGAATTATATGATATCATTTGTAGCAATAGGGCATATTTTTGTCTACTGACGGTAGAGTCAACGTACCTTAGTGGTGTTCAGTTTCTGCAACTTAATTTATATAGCCCGCGTGACTGAAAGTTGTGGATATTGCAATTTTTCAGCGGTGTTCACTACCCATCACTGTGGCCATCAGATAGCTGCAAAGAACCGCTTGATGTTAGTAACAACTTTACCTTCAAAGGTATTGATGGTATTCTTTCATGTGATAAATCAATGCTAATTTTGTCTCCAACAGTGAGTTTCCTAAAAAAATGAAAAGATAGGTCATGATGAATATATAATGGTTACGTTATCTTGATTCGGTAACTATTGGGAGATTCACGTCAACAGTTTAAATGTATTCTTATCTCTTCCTTTCAGATTCGTAAGATTTTTCAGTTCAAATTTGTCTACTTCGAAGGTGCTTAAGTCAGTGCAAGTAATACAAAGCATTGAGTTTACAGCTATTGCAGTGTTACTGAATAGTAAATCTAGGTTAATTCCATTATATTGTTTCTGTAGAAATTCAGGCTGTTGGACTGCAACACTACACATTGATGAATGGTGGATTCCTATCCACGTAAGAGAACTCAGAATGTGATAACTTGCGTGATGTGCTTTCGTTAGTTTCTTTTTGACTTTTTTTTGCATCTCTACATACTCGCACACATTTCCAGTAGTTAATTTGTAACCCCATCTTGGCTCCTGCAGGTAGGTTTGTGTTTGGTCGCTGATAGTTGATGTTGACGCTCAGAGGCCACTACAGAGTTGATATGTTCCTGGTTGCTGGACATGATATGTTTTCTGGTTTAACTTCTTATCAGTTTCCTTTTTATAAATTGATGCACTGGCTTATCAATTTTAGGTTTATTATATAAATAGAAGATGGAGACATCCCCAAGGTCCCAGCAGAACTGCCAGGACATGTGGGTTTGGTTTGGGCAAACTAACGCACCGGGATCTTCATTTTTCAGGAAACTAAGTAATGTCTTTTGCCATCCATGCAAGGTCCCAGCAGAACTGCCAGGACATGTGGGTTTGGTTTGGGCAAACTAACGCACCGGGATCTTCATTTTTCAGGAAACTAAGTAATGTCTTTTGCCATCCATGATGTGCTTTTGGCGTGATGCGTTCGCATCAATGCCCTTTACATATTTGCTTCATCATTTGTTTAAAAAGAATTACGCGAGATTCATATCAATCAGTATGAAGAAAATCCAGGAGCAGACAGAGTAAGTTACATCAGTTCCATTTTATATGTGTTTTAACATCCCTGATTTGTTTAGTTTACACATCAGACAAATGCACTTTATCTGTAGTCTGCTACAAAAGTAACAATGAAGAAGAAAGCAGTATTGTTCTTTCATTGTATAAACTGGTTTGCAAGATAGTGAATTGTCACCAATAGGATGGCCACTAATTTAGAGTTTAGAATCTCATGTCTGCACTACTTGCTAACCTTACTGAGACGCAACAAGAACATTTTTTTACTGATAAACCAAACATGTACAGCTATGTTTTCAATTCTTAATTTTCCATATAGTTTTGGTTAGTGTGAGTATCCTAAATGTATTGTTCTGGGTATGGCATAAGTAGACAGTTCTCTATCTCAGAAAATTAGCTTGAAGATCACCCCTGCTTTTTGTCTAATTTTTATACAGAGTTTTAGTTGCTTCACACATAAGCAAGCATCAAGAACACTTCAGATTTGGGAGCTCCACTCAGAAACAAGCATCAATAGCACTTTCATTTACCGCTAATCCGAACATGTATAAATTTGTTTTTTGTTCTCACTTTACCATGTAGTTATCATTCGTTTGATCACTGTAAATGTACTGTTCCGTCTTCTGAATATGGCATAAATAAGTAGTCCTCAAAGTAAGCTTGGAAGGTCACTCCTGTTCTTTTTTTGTCTATGGAATGACACACGATTGCTGCATGTGTAACAGTTGGGCACTAATATTTGTTTAGCCAAACGAAGATAAAGGATTAACGGAAAAGGAGAAGAGGTCACCTTTAGTGATGTTTTATCTGCTGAAAACTTTGGCAATTCGTCTCGGGGCAAACCTGATAGCATGGTGATGGCATCAAGCGACACTCACTCTCAAATGGCTTTTTGCTGATAATGAGCTAGGACGCCAAGCTGGTAGTCAAATACTCCGAGTAGGTGGAGAAAATCTGCTCCTCTTTTGTACCTTCCCGCCGCACATAATCAGGGGCGGCGCCTCATGGAGGCCATCCTGGGTTGTGGCCCAGTCTTTGCAAATCATTTTTCCTTTTAAACAGTACCTTAGGATCATAAAAAAGAAAGTGCTGGCCCGTCCTATACCATGGGCTGATGAAATTGGCCCTGTCTAGATTGACGGTCACGTTCCGCCACTGACATAATGCGTGCTTCCCCAGCGCTGCAGCGCAGCTCTAACTCTGATTTGCAGTGCTTGGATCGGCGCTTCATACTCCTCCCAAATCGTTAGGGTATAGTAAAGGAAGGTGCATTTCCCGCGACCCTGCATCGATCAGCGGTGGCGGTCGCTAAATTTGGGAGGAGGGGGAGCTGGCCATCGGGTCAACGAGAGAACGGGGATCCCATTGTCCTGCTTCCTGCGCTACGGTCTGGTGAGACAACGAATTTACCAGCACCGATTCTGACCAAGTGCCATAAGCGGCAGCGTGGTGTACCGCCTGTCCGCCTTCTGCCAGAGCATGAAGCTCATGCATCCATTGAAGCTAATCCTCTCATTGGCCTTGAGAGCTGAAACGAACGAAGACCAGATTCCGTGACGGGCTTGCCAAGAAACAGAGTAACTAATGTATTCTGATGATTGAAGAACCAAACATACCATCGGATTTGCGATTGGTGGTGTAGAGGAAGGAGTTTGCATCACCTAAGCCGAGCAGCGGCAGGCGCCCCTCGCGTGCGGAGCGGCGGAGCGCGGCGCTGACGAGCCCCGTGACCGATTCGCCCTCATCGACCAGGAAACTTGCGGCCATGCACTCCCGAGGACAGTGAACGTCACCAGCAGGTGCTCCCGGCCGCCAATCCCCGCCGCCGACTTGCGCGGAGCTCAACTTTCCTCGGCTCGGACAGCTGGAGGTTCCATAGCTCTGGCTCAAAGGTGGACGGCGGAGCGGTGTGATCCGTTGATAGCACGGGTAGGGGGGGGGGGAGGGATACTGGGATAGGGGCGCAACCAGAGGTCTGCCCAGACGGCCCAACTTCCATCCGCTGCCTCAGTTCTTGCTCAGCTCGAGTCCACACAGAGAAGTTGGGGAAGAATACGGAAGCGCAAAGAGGAGCTGGGATGTGTACCGTACAGATGAGAACGATACGGACGGGCCGTTTTTTTACTGTCTTTTTTTTGTGAGCTATATACATCATAAGTCCCACAACTTGTTCTCAATGTGCAAACTAGTCCCACAACTTGCAGAATGTGAATCCATAGTACCACAACTTGTATTGAGGGAGCAAATAAGTCCCAAATCAATCAGAAGCTGACACGTGGCATTGTAACTTTCACAAAAAGACCCCTGCTCTTTTTCTTGTGGCACAGTTGACCTTGACGTTGCCTCACAATGCAGGTCCCACCTGTCAGTTCGAATAAGAAATAACTTAAATAAAATGCGTATGGAGGGATTCGAACACCAGATCCGTAAACAATATGCTGATGCCGTAACGTGATAGCCATAAAAACCAGAAGTGCTTTGTGATACAGTTGAGGCCGATATTTCTTAAATTCGGATTTTACTTAGTTCTGAACTTTCCATTACCGGCTTTCTTCACGCCGATGTGTGCATGAAGCCATAGCACGTACAGGAAAGTAGAACCCTAGCAGTGGCTCACCATCGAGGCAATCACTCGGACTGCTTGTCCTCTAGGTGTGTTCGGTTTGAGAACCGGAAGGAATGGAACGGAATGGTTCCATTCCGACGGCATGTGATGGTTCCGACCCCGTGTTCGGTTCAGAAAAAGTCGAGGAATGGAATGGTCCTGTTTTCTGTTCGGTTTAGGAATCCCACAGCGAAACGGAACTGCCTAAATATGATTTTTTTTTTGTCCAAATCAAAATTAACATAAGCTAAACATGATTTTTTTGCAAACGAAAGTCAACTCAGGCCAAAATTAACAGGAACGGAGGAGCATGGCCGTGCCCTGCCTGGCCTCCCGCGGGCTGGCCGCCGCGTGCTGGGTTGCCGCCGCGCGCTGGCCGCCGTAGCGCGCTGGCCGTCGCCGGTCGTGCTAGCCGTCGCCGCGTGCTGGCCGTCGTGGGTTGGGCGCCGCCGCGAGCTTGCCGCCGCGGGCTGGGCGCCGACGCGAGCTTGCCTCCACGGGCTGGGCCGTCGCCGGACGTGCTGACCGCCGCCGCGTTCTGAGAGAGAGAGGCGCACGAGAAAATGATGGAGAAAGAACGAGATGCACGACATGCCCTTAACCTATCGTACATACACAATAGAGTGCCGCACTCTACTTTCTTACGTTCATCCATGCATGCATTGGCGTGAAAAAATCCCGTCCGCGGTGAGTTCAGAGCTATCTAAAAGCAGCCCTGTTTAATAAAGTGACGTCCAAGAACATACATCATAGCTTCGTTTGTTTGTAATGGTAAAGGGGCTTCGGCAGCAGCGCTTAGTCGTCGGTTCAAATCCCCTGCCACACTGATTTAATTTTAATTTTTCTTTCTCCAACTGACGGGTGGGACCTGCTTGATGAGTTAGCGCCAGGGTCAACTGTACCACAGAAAAATGAGCAGGGGTCTTTTTGAGAAAGTTACAATGACACGTGTCAGCTTCCGATTGATTTGGGACCTATTTGCTACCTCGATACAAGTTGTGGTACTATGAATTCACATTTTGCAAGTTGTGGGACTAGTTTGCACGTAGAGGACAAGTTGTGAGACTAATGGTGTATAGGAATAGCCGAACATGTGGTGTGGGAGGTTCCTTGACTCGAGACTTGCATCTGAGTGGGATTCACTTACCACGTCCCATGCGCTGGCTGTCTGTTTCTGCGCCCATATGGCTGTAGGTAAAACACGTGTGTGATCAGTGCCCTCTTAAACTTTCGTACATTAACTAAAAGTTCATTGCATACTTTCTGTGCATAATTAGAAGTACTCCCTCCATACCGGTTTACTAGGCTTACAATTTTTTTAGAGAGATACCAAAAAATTAGGCTCATATTAGCCATAACTAGTGATAATTAATACCCACTACGCCTAAAATCACTCCCAGCCATCAATAATGGCGGTAATTGCTCAGCAAAAAATAAGAAAGGGCCCGTGCATGCGGCTTTGCATGCGCTCAAGCAATTCCAATTGGTTTGCATGCAAAGCAAACGTGGGCATTTAGTTGATTGTTCCGGCTTCCCATTTTAATTGTGCATCGATAAACAGAATTAAAGTGCTTTGACAAAAAATTCCTCAACCAATAGAGTGTTACCTTGGTCGCAGCGCTGGATGTATTAAGCCCAATAAACCGGTATGAGGGAGTATATATAAATGTTAGCTCATTACATAACGGGCTCATTACATAACGGGCGCGGCGTGCGCCGTGCCGAAAGCTTCCTAGTAAAACCTATGTCTCAAACAAGTGTTTTGCTGCTGGAGGGTTTATTCAGAAGTGGATTAGAGGGGAGAAGTGTTTTGGGTGAATCACAGAATCAGGTGTTTCCACCAAATCCCCTAGAAAAAATACACAGAAAGACACAACAATTCAATGCTGCCGAACAAGGCCTTACACTAGAATGTTTCAGCCGAACTACGAATAGTGGGTGGCTTTAACCCGATCCTACCTGGAAGCTCCCGGCGGCCCCGTCGCCCCTCCCCAGCCCTCCCCCTCCTCCTCGCACCGCCAGACGACGTCGCCGGGCCCCTGCTCCCTCGTGCGGTCGTGGCGGCGCAGGTCTTCGCGGCAGGTGAGGACGTCGTGCGGGTAGGACGCGGCGGCGCAGTGGCTTGGCGACGGCATGGCGACTACGCGGTACCGGCGCGCTCGCTGCGGTGACGGCTCCCAGGAGCAGTTTCGGTGGCGGGCGGCGCGAGCTTGAAGCGCGACGGCTGGTGATGGACGTGGGCGTCGCGGGTGAAGCCGCCGCCGGCCGTGCCCTGCTCGTCACGGTAGTGACCAGGCGAGGTGCGGGTGGTGCGGATCCAGATCTTGGCCGCATCGAGTTGGGCCGGGGCCCGCGGCCTTTTTCGAGCCCTTTCTCCTCCGCCCCGGATCTGTGGGTGCCAGGCCGACCTTCCTGAAGGGAAACATCAACGCGCGCAGCAACCGAGGAATCGACACGTGGTGGACTCCTGCTCGCTAGCGCGCACGTACGACCAACCCACAAACCGGTCGAGCGAGTACACCCACCCGAAAGAGCCGTACGCGGTCGGCCAAGTACAGCCGCGGGACGCGGCCGGGCAAGTACAGCTGCGCGACGAAGCCAACAACCCGGCCACGTACACACGCGCGCGACGAACCAGGAACTTGGCCATGCAAATACCAGCGCGCTACACGTCTAGCTCCCATCGATTATTATCACACGAACTCGTAGCTGACTAGTGCAACGTATTACATCTAGAGACCGAAAGCACAAGTATCGACGTACATATGCAATTTAGTAAAAAGTCGAGTACAACTTAGTGAAGACACGAGTACAACTTAGTGAAGACACGAGTACAGTTGCGTATAAGCACGAGTACAGTTAGGTACACGACGCGAATACAGTTGCACACAAAGAGTACAAAACACGCACACGAGGAGAGTACGATCGTGCACACGTGTGAGTACGATCATGCACACCACACGATTTGTGAACACACAGTACGGTACGATCACGCACGACGAGTCTGATCGTGCACACGAGCAAATACGATCCGCACAACACACGAGTACGATTGAACACACGAGCGAGTACAAGTACACACGCATATGAGCAGGTACAAACGCGCATACGAGCCAGTCACGCAACGAGCAGGTACAGTCGTGAACACAAGCAAGTACATGTACGAATACGATGGCGCACACGAGCGAGTATCGCGCGTAAGTCTGATCTGATCCCGCACACGGCGAGTACGATTAGCTAGTAAAGGAAAAATTGCACCAAATACACTAAAAGAAGTACTTATCGGTTCAAACAGAGGGTTGGTCACCACAAGTACAATCATAATATTATTGGAAGTACGAAAAAAAGTATCTCCAAACCTATCAACATGGGATCTAGTTTTGAAGATCTCGATGCGAGGATCTCAAAAGTGAAAACGGTTCGCAATTTGGACTTACGGTTCTCAAGATATTTCATTTTGAAAAAACGAATCTAGAGGAAAAAGGGAAAAACTGACATAACCCAGTCTTCTCTCTCCTCCCCCATCCACACCTTGCTTCCCCCTTGCGACACGTGGCGAGCAGGGAGACCACTTCGCAGGGATTTTCTGGCACCACAGGGCGCCACTTGTCGCGTGCGGAGCGAGTTGCCTTCCCTTAGCGAAGGTCGGCCTTTTTTTAACGATTTCGGCGGGGCGTTCGTGGTGGCGGATGGGCCTGGCAGCTGCTGGGCCAAGCGGGGCAGGGTGCGGCAGCGCTGCTAGCGGCGGTAGGTGGGCTGGTGCGCTGCGCGAGCGGGGTGAGGTGCGGAGATGGTGCGGGGCGAGCGAGGCGGCCACGTGAGCTGCTGGTTTGGCGGCAGTTGCTGCCGTTGCTGCTGTGCGTGGAGTGCGGTGGTGGCGGGTGCTGCAGCGTGGTTGGGCGGCGCAACGGAGCGAGGAAGATGGGGAAATTTGAGCAAAACGGCTCAGAGCGGAAGTTCCGGCCGGCATGACCGGTAGTACCGGAAACTGCAGAATTTTCAGATCTGAATCACAGCGACGAACTGCACGAACTCGGGGGGCGGAAAATGGGGCAAAAATCGACGGATTTTGGGAGGAATAAGTGGAATTTGACGGTGAAATTTGGAGGGATGATAGATCAACACCAAGGACAACAGATCTATGGACCAAAACCACAAAAAACGCAACAAATCCTTAGATCCAAATTCGAGCTATTTCTTGGGGCAAAATTTTCGGGAAATTTTTTTTGGGCAAAATTGGTGGAACTGGAGGGTCAAATCCGTGGCAACCTTTGCTCTGATACCATATGATGCGGGCTGAGCCCGTGTGGGTTGCCCGATCTCACGAATTGACCCAGGTGAGTGTGATTGCGGAGGGGGATTTGCGGGGAAGTGGATGAACGCGAAGAACTCGATACAAACACATGCACACAACACAAATCGGTTATCCTCGTTGGCCCAAACCACCAACTCGATAGAGGTTGCGAGAAAAGACCTTTCGGTAGAAGTCCCGCAAAGAGATCGACGAATCAAATCCTAGAGATCTAGAAGGGTGAAAAGACCAAGGTTGATAGAAGTGCAAGCAAAAGACCAACAAGCAAAAGACCAACAATTGATAGAAGTCACCAAAGAGATCAAAAGGATTCAACAAGGAGGGATACAATAGATCGTAATCTAAGGGGGGGGGGGGTTCCCTAATCCACGAAGGGATAATAGCGGCATAAGCCAATTCATCTAATCATCATCTCTCCCTCATGAAGGTGGGGGTATGTGCCTATATATAGGTAGGGGGCCGAAGGGGTAAGTTACAAGCCAAAGGGGCTGAGATCTGGCTGAGGTTCGACAGGGCGGAAGTTCCGGTCGCTGAGGGCGGAAGTTCCGGTCGGGGGCGGAAGTTCCGGCCATGAGGGGCGGAAGTTCCGGTCGCAGCTCTTCAGTGCGAGCATCTTCAGTCTTGGATGGAATCTGGGCGGAAGTTCCGGCGGTGGTGGGCGGAAGTTCCGAGCGGAGCGTCCAGCTCCTCTTTCTACTTCTCTTCCATGCTTCCGTGACTTCGGGCCTTGCGTCCTCGGGTCTCCGGCATCTCTTCCCTCCGTACTTGTCGTCGAGTTCCTATCATCAAGATATGACGGAGTATGAACTAGTATATCGTTCCAAATAGGCGATTCGAGGCACGCGTAAAGGAGAAGATTCACCTTTGCGTGCCGTCTTGGCGATGAAGCACATGATGCGGTGAAGACTGAAGGTCGCCCCGTATCATCATCGCTAAGCAAGAAAGACGCCATCCCGACATCTTGCCGCGTGGTGCCGTATAGCGGCACCAACGCCCTCCCCCAGGTAATCTATCTTTGTCGACTGCTTGTTTGTTGTTCACTTCTTCGACTGCTATTTTGCTGTTCGTTGACATAATTTATTGTCAATATATTCTTATCTTGTTCAGAACCATCAAGCTACATCGTCTCTTCCTCCCCTTCCCGAAGGTGGAGATGTCGAAGAACGAGCAGTCGTGACCGACGACGCCCAGGTCCCTTCTCGTCCTGAGAGCGAAGTCGCGGTTTCTCGCAAATCCGCGGCTTCCTCTGAAAAGAAGCTGAATCCAAGGCTTCGGAGTCAACCCAGTCTATCCCTTTGTTTCTCAGAGGAACAAACGGAAAAGGGGTGACGCGGAAGGCTCTCGCACCTCCAAGCTGAGCAGTTCTCCTGTCGAGGCTGCTCCAAGAAACTGCTCCCGAAGAAGAGGAGCACTTCAACGCTTATGACGCTGCCCTTGTCAGCTCGTAAGTCACTTTATCGCCTTTTTCTCCTTAGTCATTGTATGTCGAGTAATCTCACTCTATTTTTTGCGCAGTGGCGATGAAGAAGAGGAACCCGCCGCCAATGTGACTGCTCCTTTGAGCATGTCGCATACATTGGCTTTATCGGAAACACACCGCACGGCGGAGGAAACCTCGACTCCTCATCAAGATCTTCAGAGGTCAACTCCTGCCACCAGCCCCCGAGCTTCTACGCCAAAGAGGGCGAGGATTGAACTAGGCGAAGATTTTAACATAGCCGGTAGTTCAACGACCCCTCCTTTGGACGATGTAAGTCTACTACCTTTTTTGGTTTCTATCTGTCGAGTCTTTCACTGCTCTGAACTTTTCCTTCCTTCTTCTTTTCCACAGCCTCTGAAGCAACCCTTCATTAACCTTGGCACCCAATTTATTGGGTACCGCAACACTATTAATGGATTGAAAGGTACACTGCCGGATGATTTATCTTTTCTTGTGTCTCGAGAACTTCCAATGTCTTTGTGTTATTTTTAACTTCCGCCATGTTTTTTCAACAGAGGCTCTCCTCGCGGCTGACAAACGGGCTGATGACCTCGCCATCAAGCTTAAAAAGAGCGAAGAAGCTCGCGAGAGAGCCGAGAAAGATGCATGTTCTATTGAAGATCTTCGGAAGAGGCTTCACGAGGCAGAGACTGCTTTGAGTGACAAGATCACTCAGCAGATTGCTCGCGAAGAAAATATTATCGCCCGCCTGGAGTCACAGAGTCGGCGTTTTGTTAGTAAGTTTTCTTGCCACTCTTTATTTTCTTTGCACCGGTTTCCTTCCCTGCCTCTTGCTGAAAGCTCAAAATTCGTTACAGCAGGGAAGATGTGTCAAGATTTTGAGCTGCAAGAGCCTGAAGATGACCGTCTCCTTGACGCTCTTTCTCTTCTCGAAGTTCATGGGGATGAAGTGCGCCGCAGTATCTTTGATGCTCAGGCTGCATTTTCACGCTTATTCCCCTATTTCTTCCCGAGCCCGGCACCTTCGCCGCCCTTGCCAAAAGCTTCGTCCCAAAAGAAGATCTTGGACTTGCTCTTCGGCAAGAAAATCTGAAGATAGGCGTGGAGGGCACCATAGCGTTGGTTGCCGAGAGCCAGCAAAGCATCGACTGGGCAAAGGTTGGCGCAGCCCCAAAGCTGAAGACGGATAAGTGGCAGGCCCTGATCAGGGCTGCAAAACCTCACTCGAAGAAGATCCTCGCCTTCCTCGGGTACAAGCCAGCGCCCTCCTCCAGTTCTGCCAAACCGGAGGTCAAGTAGATCACCCTGCCTATCTTTCTTTTTTCTTTCTTTTGACACTGTTGCCATAGTTGTAGCTTGCGACAATGTATTATTGGTTCACTAGGATCCAACCTTTTGTAATGACCATGTAAATATCTTGAAAATCAATGGAAATCTATTTTGCTTGATGATTGATGCCGAGATTTTCTTTCCAGTTGGTGTTTGATAACTATACCGCCATGATGTATATGCACGCTTCTATTCCTGTAGACAGTGTTGGGCCTCCAAGAGCAGAGGTTTGTAGAAACAGCAACAAGTTTCCCTTAAGTGAATCACCCAAGGTTTATCGAACTCAGGGAGGTAGAGGTCAAAGATAGTCTCTCAAGCAACCTGCAATTAAGATACAAGAAGTCTCTTGTGTCCCCAACACACCTAATACACTTGTCAGATGTATAGGCACACTAGTTCGGCGAAGAGATATTAAAACGCAGATGATATAGATGGTGGTAAACGGTAATTGCGATCTGAAGTAAATATTGTAGGAAGTAAAGATGCGTTAAAACAGTAAATAAACGATGTTTATGTATTTGGAAACAAGCTCAGGGATCATACTTTCACTGGTGGACACTCTCAACATTGATCACATAATAAATAAATAACTTCTTCACTTGTGCTACTTTCAAACACTCTCTTGTTGGATAACAAACACCATTCATTGTGTAGGGCTACGAAGCTCCCTCAAGCCGGAGTAAACAAGCTCCACAACATCAGGAGTTCATATTAAAGTAACCTCTAGAGTGCATAATAGTTGTTGCAATTTAGACCGAGTACTAACATAGCATACATGCTGCCAATAGCTATGAAAGGGGGAATAGATCACATCAATACTATCATAGTAATAGTTAACTTCATAATCTACAAGAGATTACAATCATAACCTACGCCAAGTACTACATGATGCACACACTGTCACCTTTACATCATGGAGGAGGAATAGACTACTTTAATAACATCACTAGAGTAGCACATAAATTAATAGTGATACAAAGCTCATGATCACATAAAGATCACACCATGGGAGAGAGAGATGAACCACATAGCTACCGGTAGAGGAGCCCTGCCTCGGAGGAGAACTACTCCTCCTCATCATGGGAGTCGGCAACGGCGATGAAGATGGCGGTGGTGTCGATGGAGATGGATTCGGGCAATTCCCGATCCCGTGACGTGCGGGAATAGAACTTCTGTCCCCGAACTTGGCGCGATGGCGGCGGTGCGTAACTTTTCCATATCGTGGCTTATTGTTTTAGGGTTTTCGTACGGAAGGTTATGGGCGGAAGGGCAGCCTCGGAGGGGTCGAGGGGCCACGCCCCCCCTGGTCGCGCCGCCATGTGGGGTGGGGCCCCCTTGTCCCCCTCAGCCCCTCTCGGCTCTTTGGAACCTTCCGTGGAAAATAGGAAGTATGGCTTTTGTTTCGTCAATTAAAGAATATTTCGTGTAAGATTTGGAACCAAAAGCAGACAGGAAGCGACACTTCGGCATCTTGTTAATAGGTTAGTTCCGGAAAATGCATAAAAATGATATAAAGTGTGAACAAAACATGTAGGTATTGTCATAAAACTAGCATGGAACATCCGAAATTATAGATACGTTGGAGACGTATCAAGCATCCCCAAGCTTAGTTCCTACTCGCCCTCGAGTAGGTAAACGATAACAAGGATAATTTCTAAAGTGACAAGCTACTATCATAATCTTGATCAACACTATTGTAAAGCATATGAGATGAATGAAGTGATTCAAAGCAATGGTAAAGATGATGATTAAACAACTGAATCATATAGCAAAGACTTTTCATGAATAGTACATTCAAGACAAGCATCAACAAGTCTTGCATAAGAGTTAACTCATAAAGCAATAGATTCAAAGTGAAAGGTATTGAAGCAACACAAAGGATGATTAAGCTTCAGCAATTGCTTTCAACTTGTAACATGTATATCTCATGGATAGTTGTCAACATAAAGCAATATAACAAGTGCAATAAGTAAACATGTAAGAATCAATGCACACGGTTGACACAAGTGTTTGCTTCTAAGATAGAAAGAAGTAGGTAAGCGACTCAACATAAAGTAAAAGAAAGGCCCTTGCGAGAGAGGAAACAGGGATTACTCATGTGCTAGAGCTTTTTTTTGAAAACATGGAAACAATTTTGTCAACGGTAGTAATACTTCATATGAGTTATGCATAAAACTTCCTATAAGTTGCAAGTCTCATGCATCGAATACCAATAGTGTCCGCACCTTGTCCTAATTAGCTCGGATTTCCATGGATTATCATTGCATTACATATGTTTCAACCAAATGTCACAAAGGGGTACCTCTATGCCACCTGTACAAAGGTCCAAGGAGATAAATCGCATTTGATTTCTCGATTTTGATATATCTCAACTTGAGGACATCCATACCGGGACAACATAGAAAACAGATAATGGACTCCTCTTTTTAATGCTTAAAGCATTCAACAACAATAATATTCTCATAAGAGATTCGAGGATTAATGTCCAAGCTAAAACTTCCACCATGATACATGGCTTTGGTTGGCGGCAATGTTCTTCTCTAAAAATATGCATACTCAAACCATTTAATCATGAGAAATCTCCCTTACTTCACAAGACGAACATGCATAGCAACTCACATGATATTCAACAAAGTAAAAAGTTGATGGCGTCCCCAGAAACATGGTTACAGCTCAACAAGCAACTTATAAGAACTAAGATACATAGCAACATATTCATCACCACAATAGTTTTTAAGCTACTTTCCCATGTGCTATGTATTGTAAAGACAAAATGAAATTTTAAAAGTAGCACGCAAGCAATTTACTTTGGAATGGCAGAAAAATACCACATATAGGTAGTTATGGTGGACACAAATGGCTCAAGGTTTTTGGATGCACGAGAAGCATTTCCTCTCAGTACAAGGCTTTGGCTAGCAAGGTTGTTTGAAGCAAACACAAGTATGAGCAATGTACATCAAAAACTTACACAAGAACATATTGCAAGCATTATAAGACTCTACACATCTTCCTTGTTGTTCAAACACTTTTACTAGAAAATATCTAGACCTTAGAGAGACCAATCATGCAAATCAAATTTCAACAAGCTCTACGGTAGTTCTCCACTAATAGATTTAAACTAAATGATGCAAGAGCTTAAACATGATCTACTTGAGAGATCAAAACAATTGCCAAGTATCAAATTATTCAAGACAATATACCAATTACCACATGAAACATTTTCTGTTTCCAACCAAATAATAATAAGTGAAGCGATCAACTTTCTCCATTGAACATTAAAAGTAAAAAAAACGAAGAACACTAGTGTTCATATGAAAAAGCGGAGCGTGTCTCTCTCCCACACAAGGATGTTTAGGATCTGATTTTATTCAGAGAATGAAAATAACAAACGAAAATAAAAGCACACAGACGCTCCAAGTAAAGCACATAAGATGTGACGGAATTAAAATATATTTTCACTAGAGGTGACCTGATAAGTTGTTGATGAAGAAGGCGATGCCTTGGGCATCCCCAAGCTTAGACTTTTCACTCTTCTTGATCACACCATATCATCCTCCTCTCTTGATCCTTGAAAACTTCCTCCACACCAACTTAAAGCAATCTCATTAGAGGGTTAGTGCATAATAAAAATTCACATGTTCAGCAAGGACACAATCATTCTAAACACTTCTGGACATTACCCAAGGCTACTGAAATTTAATGGAGCAAAGAAATCAATCAAACACAATAAAAGAGGCAATACGAAATAAAAGATGAATAAAAAAGAGAACAGTCCGTAAAGACGAATTTTTTGAGGCACTTAACTTGCTCGAGATGGAAAAGCTCAAAACTAATGAAAGTTGTGTACATATCGAGGATGCATGAATTTTAATGATTTTTTTGATTCTCTACGAGAGAAAAACGCGAATTCGTGACAGATAAGAAATCTGTTTCTGCGCAGAAATCCAAATTTAGCATCAACTTTCTATTAGAGACTTCACTTGGCACAAAAACGAAATAAACATGATAAGGACAGGTTGCTACAGTAGTAATAACTTCAAGACACAACAAACTTGTAGCAAAATAAACACATGGGTTATCTCAGAAGTGCTTTCTTTATAGCCATTAAGATGGGCTCGATAATTTTAATGATGCTCTCGCAAGAAATAAGAGTTGAAGAAAAAGGGAGCATCAAGAAGCAAATTCAAAACACATTTAAGCCTAACCCGCTTCCTATGCATAGGAATCTTGTACGCAAATAAATTCATTAAGAACAAAGTGGCAAGCATAGGAAGATAAAACACGAGGTAACTTCAAGATTCTCAGCATAAAGAGGCTTAATATTATTAAGATGCATATAACCATGTTTCCCTCTCTCATAATAACTTTCAGTAGCATCATTGATGAAACCCACAATATAACCATCACTTGAAACATTCTTATCATGAGCTACATACATAAAATTATTGCTCTCCACATAAGCATAGTCATTACTATTAATTGTAGTGGGAGCAAATTCAATAAGATAGCTATTATTATTATTCTCAACACCATAATCATCATATATAGGAGGCATATTGTAATCATAATTAATTTTCTCCTCAATAGTAGGTGGACTGAAAATATCATATTCATCATTGTAAACATCATATATAGGAGGTAAAGTATCATCAAGTAAATTTTCTCCTCCATCTTGGGGGACTAAAAATATCATGCTCCTCAAAACCAGCTTCCCCAAGCTTAAATTCTTCCATAGCATTAGCAATAATAGTGTTCAAAGAGTTCATGCTAATAACATTGCTACAACTATTTTGCAAACAAAGTTCCATGGGTTTTTAATCCTCTCTTCAAACACATCATGTCCTAATACAAGATAAAGTTCATAAAGATCTCTAATTTTTTTGTTGTTTTCCATTAAGCCTAACTAGTGAAAATAAAAACAAGAGACAAAAAGATAAAATTGCGAATCTAAAGGAGATAGCTTCGAGCACTCACACAGGCAACAGTGCTAGGAAATAGCTTAGTAGTCGGAGGATGTGAATACCTTTTACCTTACCTCCCGGCAACAGCGCTAGAAAATAGCTTGATGTCTACACGCTTCTATTCCTATAAAGCCGGTGTTGGGCCTCCAAGCGAGAGGTTGTAGAGAATGACAAGTTTCCCTTAAGTGAATCACCCAAGGTTTATCGAACTCAGGAGGTAGAGTTCAAAGATAGTCCTCTCAAGCAACCACGCAATTAAGATACAAGAAGTCTCTTGTGTCCCGACACACCTAATACACTTGTCGGATGTATAGGCGCACTAGTTCGGGAGATATTAAAACGCAGATGATATAGATGGTGGTAAACGGTAATTGCGATCTGAAGTAAAAATTGCAGGAAGTAAAGATGCAGTAAAACAGTAAATAAGCGATGTTTGCAGTATTTGGAAACAAGGCCTATGGATCATACTTTCACTATTGGACACTCTCAACATTGATCACATAATAAATAAATAACTTCTCCTCACTTGTGCTACTTTCAAACACTCTTGTTGGATAACAAACACCATTCATTGTGTAGGGCTACAAGAGCTCCCTCAAGCCGGAGTAAACAAGCTCCACAACATCTGGAGTTCATATTAAAGTAACCTCTAGAGTGCATAATAGTAGTTGCAATTTAGACCGGTACTAACATAGCATACACCCTGTCACCAATAGCTATGAAAGGGGAATAGATCACATCAATACTATCATAGTAATAGTTAACTTCATAATCTACAAGAGATTACAATCATAACCTACGCCAAGTACTACATGATGCACACATTGTCACCTTTACATCATGGAGGAATAGACTACTTTAATAACATCACTAGAGTAGCACATAGATTAATAGTGATACAAAGCTCATGATGACATAAAGATCACACCATGGGAGAGATGAACCACATAGCTAGGTAGGGCCCCGCCTCGGGGAGAACTACTCCTCCTCATCATGGGAGTCGGCAACGATGAACATGGCGGTGGTGTCGATGGAGATGGATTCGGGGCAATTCCCGTCCGGACGGCGTCTTAGAACATGAACTTGTCCCCGAACTTGGCTTCACGATGGCGGTGTCTGCGTAACTTTTCATGTATCATGGCTTATTGTTTTAGGGTTTTGCGGCCGGAAGGTTATGAGGCGGAAGGGCAGCCTCGGAGGGGGTCGAGGGGCCCACACCATAGGGCACCCCCCGGTCGCGCCATGTGGGGTGGGGCCCCCTTGGCTCCCCTCTGGCCCCTCTTCGGTCTCTGGAACCTTCCGTGGAAAATAGGAAGTATGGCTTTTGTTTCGTCCAATTAAGAATATTTCTGTGTGGATTTGGAACCAAAAACAGCAAGGAAGCGGCACTTCGGCATCTTGTTAATAGGTTAGTTCCGGAAAATGCATAAAAATGATATAAAGTGTGAACAAAACATGTAGGTATTGTCATAAAACTAGCATGGAACATCAGAAGTTATAGATACGTTGGAGACGTATCACGCCACTACTTGCCCTTCCGATGCTTTACCTGCCTCCTCTTACTCGAAGAAAACATCAATCGATGATGAATTCATTGAAGATTCGTCGAATGCGGGTGCAACATATGATTTGGAAGAGCTCCGACAACAACTTCAATCAATGAAGAAACATGCACTCGTAATAATGGAGCAGTCTCGAAAATCATCTGAGAGTGAAAAAATTGCACGACAGCAAGCCCAGGAAGCTATAACTTTAAAAGAGGATGCAGTCGCTGATACGTCTCAAACGCATCTATAATTTCTTATGTTCCATGCTACTTTTATGACAATACTTGAATGTTTTATACATACTTTATAGCATTATTATACATTTTCCGGCACTAACCTATTAACAAGATACCGAAGTGTCAGTTGTGTTTCCTGCTGTTTTTGGTTTGAAATCCAAAGGAAATATTCTCGGATTGGACGAAATCAACGCCCGAGGTCCTATTTTTCCACGAAGCTTCGAAGACCGGGAGAGATACGAAGTGGGGCCACGAGGCGCCGACACACTAGGCGGCGCGGCGGCCCCCGCGCGGCCTAGCGTGTGGGCCTCGCGTCGCCTGACTTGCCATTCCGCCTACATAAAGCCTTCGCGAATACCTGTACAGAGAGCCACGATACGGAAAACCTTCCTGAGCCGCCGGCGCCAATCCCATCTCGGGGGGATTCGGAGATCGCCTCGGCACCTGTCGGAGAGGGAATCATCACGAGGGCTCTACATCCTGTGCGCCTCGGATTGATGCGTGAGTAGTTCATCCTTGGACTATGGGTCCATAGCGGTAGCTAGTTGGTTGTCTTCTCATGTGCTATCATTGTTTAGATCTTGTGAGCTCCTAACATGATCAAGATCATCTATTTGTAATGCTACATGTTGTGTTTGGTGGGATCCGATGAATCTAGAATACTATGTCAAGTTTATTATCAATCTATCATATATGTGTTGTTTATGTTCTTGCATGCTCTCCGTTGCTAGTAGAGGCTCTGGCCAAGTTGATACTTGTAACTCCAAGAGGGAGTATTTATGCTCGATAGTGGGTTCATGCCTCCATCTAATCTGGGACAGTGACAGAAGGTTCTAAGGTTGTGGATCTGCTGTTGCTACTAGGGATAAAACATCAATGCTTTGTCTAAGGATATTTGTGTTGATTACATTATGCACCATACTTAATGCAATTATCTGTTGTTTACAACTTAATACCGGAGGGGTACGGATGCTAACCCGAAGGTGGATTATTTAGGCATAGATGCATGCGGATAGCGGTCTATGTACTTTGTCGTAATGCCTGATTAAATCTCATAGTAATCATCATTGATATGTATTGAATCTTTATTTGTCAATTGCCCATCTGTAATTTGTTCACCCAGCATGCTAGTTATCTTATTGGAGAGACACCACTAGTGAACTGTGGACCCCGGTCCATTCTTTTACATCTGAATACATTCTATTGCAATCATTGTTTTACTGTTCTTTGCAAACAAACACCATCTTCCGCTCGATACGCTTAATCCTTTGTTTTCAGAAGCCGGTGAGATTGACAACCTCACTTACGTTGGGGAAAAGTATCTTGATTGTGTTGTGCAGGTTCCACGTTGGCGCCGGTTTCACTGGTGTTGCGCCGCACTACACTCCTCCACCAACAACCTTCACGTGCTTCTTGGCTCCTACTGGTTCGATAACCTTGGTTTCTTTCGGAGGGAAAACTTACTGCTGCGCGCATCATACCTTCCTCTTGGGGTTCCCAACGGATGTGTACATCTACGCGCATCAGTCGCCGAAGCTGCACAGGCTACTTCCCGAGAGAATTTTATGCTTGAATTGATGACTGACGCAAGCCTGGAAATGGCGGGTATACTTCTCAAGCTTAAAATTCTTCTGTTGTTTGCTTGTTTTCTGTCACTGGTGTGCTGCCGTCAAATAGGTTCCTTTTTGGACGCCGCTGCCGAAGATCAACGGGTTGACACAAGATCAAATTTCCTTGTCAATCTTGCGCTGGATCATGGTTCCCTCTTTTGGGCTACACCTGAACGCACCCGACAAATCGTCAGGTTTCAAGATCGCGCGTGTCAAGTCCGTGAGTTCCTTGAATTTTGCACCAAAACGTTGTCCATGGTCTACAACGCCATGTTCCCTCGAAATATTCAACCTAAAACACTTCCTGAGTTGATGACCAAGTTTAAGGACTCTCAGCAGATCCATGGTTTTGTGAGGGCTCAACTAATAGATGGCGCCAGATTTGCCCTCATTATGCTACAGATCTGCCACTCAAAACTGGAGATGACCAAGGTGGTTGAAACTGTCCACACCAAGCTGAGGCAACGGCGGAGGGGTGTCGACAAAATCGATGAAATAGTTACACCAGTAGCCAAAGAAATGATCGATGACCTCCTTCGAATGGATGCCGACTTTTTTGTGGACGGCCACTATGCAGATTTCCTGGGTGCATCTGTCGAAGAAGACAGAGTAAATATAGATGATCTGTTAGGTCACGACTGAATTTGTTTCGTCGGTAGATATCTATCTTGATGAAAAACTTGTGAGGTGATGTATATATTGTAAAACAACTATATTTATATTCTTTCTTTCCCTTAGCCCCCGAGTATCTCGGTGGCTTGTACCTTTATTTTGTTGTTTTTGCGAGGTGTTTCAAACCAAGGCAAAGGTTCTGTAAGCTTGTATGTTATATGAGTTTTTTGTATGGATGAACTTTGTCGGGTAGAAGGGGCCCGAGCATATCGAAGAAAAAAGATGTATATCACCAATATCTTTACTATATTGCAGCACCGCGAGCCCGCCTCATTAAAAACCTTCCAGCCCCACTCGGTGCCCGAAAGGAAAAGAGTGTGTCTGAAAACTCGCGGGCGTTTCAGTACATTGTATGTTTACATATATATCTTGACTCAAGCGTAAAAACGCCTAAGTTGCGCCACGTTCCAGGATTTGGCTCCAATCCCTGTCTTCTTGTCCTTTATCATGTACGCTCCTCCTTCAATTACTTCAGTGACAATATAGGGGCCTAGCCATGGCGACTCGAATTTCTCATGGCTATCTTGTGTGAGCCGAAGAACTAGGTCGCCAACTTGGAAAGATCTTGGTCGCAATTGTCGACTGTGATAATTTTTCATATCTTGTTGATATTTGGCGACTCTTGACAATACTTCGTCGCGAGCCTCGTCAAGTGCGTCCACGTCGTCTTCCAGCGCCTTTCTCGAGGTTTCTTCATTAAACTCCGCCACTCTCGAAGAATTGTGTTCTATTTCTATCGGCAGCACCGCCTCAGCTCCATGAACCAGAAAAAACGGGGTTTCCTGTGTTGCTGTGTTGGGTGTTGTTCGTATGCTCCATAACACGCTGGGTAACTCCTCCGGCCAAGTGTGCCGAGCTTTTTCCAATGGTCCTAACAGGCGCTTCTTGATGCCGTTGCAGATGACGCCGTTTGCTTTCTCGACTTGACCATTGGTTTGCGGGTGCGCAACCGACGCAAAATGTAGCTTGATACCTACTTCTGCACAATAAGCCTTGAATTCCTTTGACGTGAAATTGCTACCATTGTCTGTGACGATGCTATGAGGAACTCCAAACCGGAAAACGATGCTCTTGATGAACTTGACCGCTGATGCTGCATCTGGCGAATTTATTGGTTTTGCTTCAACCCACTTGGTGAACTTGTCGACAGCTACAAGCATATACTCGTATCCTCCTGGCCACACCTTGTGCAATTTGCCCACCATATCAAGTCCCCATTGAGCAAAGCGCCACGACAAAGGTATTGGCATCAGTTCTGCTGCCGGAGAATGAGGTTTTGCGGCAAACCTTTGACACGCATCACAGGTACGCACTATGTCCTTTGCATCCTCGATGGCTGTTAGCCAATAAAACCCTGCTCTGAAAACTTTGGCCGCAATAACTCGACTGCTTGCATGGTGTCCGCATACTCCCTCGTGCACATCCTTTAAAAGCACTCGACCTTCTTCAGCTGTGACGCACCGCTGCAAGACTCCCGATATACTTTTCTTATAAAGCTCACCCTTAACCACAGTAAAGGCTTTGGATCGTCGGATAATTCGCCTTGCTTCTACTGGATCTTCGGGTATTTGCTGCCTTGAGATATATGCAATATAAGCCTGCATCCAAGGGACCTGTACTACCATTACCTCATGCGATTCTCCTCATCTCCAGATGCACCTGCCTCGAGGGCTGCCGAAGCCCCCGAGCCTTTCTCGACCTTTTCTTTCTTCTTTGGCTGTTTCCTCGCCTTAGTCGACCTTTCACTTATCTCTTCCCAAAATACTCCGGGTGGTATTGCTAAACACTGCGACCCGATATTTGCCAGAACATCGGCTTCATCATTACTGAGCCTGCTAACATGATTCACCTCACACCCGTCAAAAAGCTTCTCTAGTTCATTGTATAACTCTTTGTATGCTATCATGCTATCATTGACTGCGTCACATTGATTCATCACTTATTGAGCCACCAACTGGGAGTCACCGTATATTTTTAATCGGGTCGTACCACAAGCCTTCGCCATCTTCATCCCATGTATCAACGCTTCATATTCCGCCTCGTTATTAGATGCGTTGGGAAACGTCACTAGTAGGAAAAGCCTCATCAGTGGCGCACCAAAAATTGATTCTGTGGCGCATGGTCGGTACGCCACAGAATTATCGCCACAAAAATAAGGTTTCGGTGGCGCACCTGCCCATGCGCCACAATTAAGGTGTTCTGTGGCGCACCGGCGGTGCGCCACAGAAACGCCACTGAATTATATTTTGGTGCGCCACAGAACAATGTACATGTATACTCGATTTTGTGCTCCCTGGTGTATTATACAGGTTTTATACAGGTTTTGTACACAGTATACAGGTATAATATAGACAGATAGACAGATATAATATGGACACATATAACATAGCAACATTATACATCATCATCACATTACTTAGAGCCCGATCGAGATACATATATAGTGGCAAGTGTCAAATGTTTTGCATACAACTCTTAATTCATACAAAATTCACAATTTCGAGATACAAAGTAGTCTTCATCCGGTTCCTCCTTTGCTCCCTCCTCTCTACCCACCAGGCTCGCTTGCATCGGGGTCTTCATCCGGTTCCTACTATGATTAAAATGGAAGAAAGTGAGACCAACAAGTCCGATGCACAAGAGAAATGGAATAAATGCCTCATAC
The DNA here is from genome assembly GCA_030979885.1 of Lolium multiflorum. Lineage (NCBI taxonomy): Eukaryota > Viridiplantae > Streptophyta > Magnoliopsida > Poales > Poaceae > Lolium > Lolium multiflorum. The sequence goes on from CM061750.1 coordinate 245,295,989, forward strand.
ATTGTTGGTCAACACAAATATTAACATTCCGGGATGGCGTCAGTGAGACCAAGTCCGATGCACAAGAGATTGATATTTGTGCTATCTTACCAGGCTCACTTACGCCACCCCAGAGTGTACGGTGACCAAACATTTTAATCATCGGCATTTTGAAAATACCAAAGCAAATGGAATGACAAAATAATATAAGTTACATTGTTGGTCAACACAAATACTATGGTCGAAACCATAGTTGCAGTATACGCCGCAGTATACTTTGCAGAAGGGCCCCCTTTCCCCTGCCGGCGTTCCGTGAACGGGTCCTGACGATACAACAACGCCGTCTGCCTCTCCGGCGCAGAACCACGGCAGTCCCAGCCGCCTCCCCTTGTGGTCGTGTCCCGCGCCACTTCGCCTTCTTGCCCGGTGAACCAATAGGCGATCGTTGGAATAAGGAAACCGATGACGGCGGTCGCAAGATTATATTGCGATCGGCGTCATCGGCTTCCTTATTCCAACGATCGTCTATTCACCGGGCAAGGCGAGAGTGCGCGGAGGCAGAGACGCGGCCACAAGAGAGGCGGCTGGGACTGGCGTGGTTCTGCGCCGGAGAGGCAGTCGGCATTGTTGTCTCGTCAAGACTCGTTCACGGAACGGCGGCTGGAAAGGGGGCATCTACAAAGTATATTGCGGCGTATAGGTGACCAAACATTCTAATCATCGGCACTAAAATGGAAGAAAGAGCCAAGTGGTATCTCAACTAGATATCATATGCCTCATACTTTGTTGGTCGAAAGAAATATTAACATTTAGGGATGGGGTCAGCGAGGCCAGGTAGGATGCACAAGAGATTGATATTTGTGCCATCGCACCAGGCTCACTGGCCCCACCCCAGAGTGTACAAGTGACCAAACAATTTAATCATCGGCACTAAAATGGAAGAAAGGCCAATGCAATTAAGAAGTAGCTAGTATGAACTAAATGGAATGCCTCATACTTTGTTGGTCGAAACAAATATTAACATCCAGGGATGGAGTAAGTGAGGCCAGGTAGGATGCACAAGATATTGATATTTGTGCCATCACACCAGGCTCACTTGCTCCACCCCCGAGTGTACGAGTGATCGACCAACCATCTAATCATCGGCAAGTACAAAAACACCACCAAACCAGCAACCATGGTGACATAAGTCAAGATGCTCAAACACACATAGCATGCATGGAGCAGATGCTCCAAAGGGATTATTCATCACTTGGTATAGACCAAGTGATGCTGGCAAAAGAGAGGCCAATCAAGAACCAGTAAATCCAGTAAGTGATAGATATGCCTAAACAAGCAACAACACATAGCATATCCCAGCTAACCAGATGAGACAAGTCTTGGTAGCCAACTTAATCACCTAGCACCACCTAGCCTTTTAAAACCATCAGAAACAGTCCATTTTCTTCAAAGGATACCACAGTGGCATTCATTTACATGATCCCCTACTGTGGATATCTCTATTTTCATCAAAGCCAACAAGAAATAGATCATAAGACATCAATTAAGGAGGCAACCAGGGACAAAGGGAAACATTTGATGATCCAGTAAGTGCATGACACTTTGAGCTACCAAGAATAAAGGCCAACAGTGGATAAACATCTGCTCAACCATTTCTTGCACTAGAGGAAAAGTAACCAACATTGAAACTTGAACAGTCAAGTGACACTACAAGCAGCTCACACACACATGCAAACACATGTGTTGACAGTAACTAAACAGCAGAAGAACACTCATGGGTACTTAGGATCAGTAGGGAATTGATAAAGTAGAGTGAGGAGCAAGCATACCATCAGAAACTGTCCATTTGAGAGAAATAACATTGGGGTAATGTTAAAATGTTTGTCTCCATATTTGGGAGACATTTTTAATATTGGAGTCTAGCTAATGGAAATCAAGAACTAGTCTTGATCTCCAAATGGTGATTAGAGGGAATTTATTCATCTTAAGCAACATTAGGGACAAATGGGATCATGCAAGGGACTTGGGTCATTTGGATCATAAGGCATCAATTAAGGAGGCAACCAGGGACAAAGGGAAACATTTGATGATCCATTATCATAGGCAACAAAGCAGCAACTTTTCCCCCTCTAATCTAGCTAGAGTCCTTAAAAGAAATCCATCATAAGCATGGTCAAATACACATATATAGCATGGGGCAGATGCTCCAAAGGGATTATATATTCATCACTTGGTAATTTGGAGAGCAAACAAGCAGTAGCCATATCACTCAATCCAATAATATAGTAATTTGGATCATAAGGCATCAATTAAGGAGGCAACCAGGGACAAAGGGAAACATTTGATGATCCAGTAAGTGCATGACACTTTGAGCTACCAAGAATAAAGGCCAACAGTGGATAAACATCTGCTCAACCATTTCTTGCACTAGAGGAAAAGTAACCAACATTGAAACTTGAACAGTCAAGTGACACTACAAGCAGCTCACACACACATGCAAACACATGTGTTGACAGTAACTAAACAGCAGAAGAACACTCATGGGTACTTAGGATCAGTAGGGAATTGATAAAGTAGAGTGAGGAGCAAGCATACCATCAGAAACTGTCCATTTGAGAGAAATAACATTGGGGTAATGTTAAAATGTTTGTCTCCATATTTGGGAGACATTTTTAATATTGGAGTCTAGCTAATGGAAATCAAGAACTAGTCTTGATCTCCAAATGGTGATTAGAGGGAATTTATTCATCTTAAGCAACATTAGGGACAAATGGGATCATGCAAGGGACTTGGGTCATTTGGATCATAAGGCATCAATTAAGGAGGCAACCAGGGACAAAGGGAAACATTTGATGATCCATTATCATAGGCAACAAAGCAGCAACTTTTTCCCCTCTAATCTAGCTAGAGTCCTTAAAAGAAATCCATCATAAGCATGGTCAAATACACATATATAGCATGGGGCAGATGCTCCAAAGGGATTATATATTCATCACTTGGTAATTTGGAGAGCAAACAAGCAGTAGCCATATCACTCAATCCAATAATATAGTAATTTGGATCATAAGGCATCAATTAAGGAGGCAACCAGGGACAAAGGGAAACATTTGATGATCCAGTAAGTGCATGACACTTTGAGCTACCAAGAATAAAGGCCAACAGTGGATAAACATCTGCTCAACCATTTCTTGCACTAGAGGAAAAGTAACCAACATTGAAACTTGAACAGTCAAGTGACACTACAAGCAGCTCACACACACATGCAAACACATGTGTTGACAGTAACTAAACAGCAGAAGAACACTCATGGGTACTTAGGATCAGTAGGGAATTGATAAAGTAGAGTGAGGAGCAAGCATACCATCAGAAACTGTCCATTTGAGAGAAATAACATTGGGGTAATGTTAAAATGTTTGTCTCCATATTTGGGAGACATTTTTAATATTGGAGTCTAGCTAATGGAAATCAAGAACTAGTCTTGATCTCCAAATGGTGATTAGAGGGAATTTATTCATCTTAAGCAACATTAGGGACAAATGGGATCATGCAAGGGACTTGGGTCATTTGGATCATAAGGCATCAATTAAGGAGGCAACCAGGGACAAAGGGAAACATTTGATGATCCATTATCATAGGCAACAAAGCAGCAACTTTTTCCCCTCTAATCTAGCTAGAGTCCTTAAAAGAAATCCATCATAAGCATGGTCAAATACACATATATAGCATGGGGCAGATGCTCCAAAGGGATTATATATTCATCACTTGGTAATTTGGAGAGCAAACAAGCAGTAGCCATATCACTCAATCCAATAATATAGTAATTTGGATCATAAGGCATCAATTAAGGAGGCAACCAGGGACAAAGAGACAAAGTAATTTCGTCGAGCACTTTGTGCCCGCACGGGAGAGGAAGAGGGAGGGGAGGGGAGAGGTGGAGCTCACCGACGATGCTGTTGGAGGAGGGGCCGGGTAGAGGAAGAGGGAGGGGCCGGGTAGGGGTGGAGGAGGAGGTTGACGATGACGGCAGGGGCGGCGGCTCCTCCTCCTTGACGCGGAGCCGGCCCCTCCTCCTCCATGCGGCGGCCCCTCCTCCTCCACGCCGCAGCGGCTTGTGCTGCTGGTGGCGGGGATGGGTGGAGCGTGGCGGCATGCGGCCCTCGCGGAGGAAGGCGGCGGCGGCGGCGACCTGGCGGCGCGGCGGCATGGAGAGGAAGAGGGGAGGAGGAGGAGACGGGCGATATAAATAGCTTATTTACGTGGCGCACCAGAACAAGTGCGCCACAGAATCAAGTTGTGGCGCACCCAACACGTGCGCCACGTATTTTTGTGGCGCACGCCATGTGCGCCACAGAAATACCTACACTAATAATTGGTGGTGGCAGGATGTGGGCCCCACATAATTTCTGTGGCGCACGGTAGTAGTGCGCCACAAAAATAGCTTATTTTTGTGGCGCATGCTTTCTCGTGCGCCACAAAAAATCTTTCTGTGGCGCATTTCTTCTGGTGCGCCACAGAACTAAGCTCCACCTATAAGCATTTCCCTACTAGTGCGTCATCCGCAGTACATACTTTAACTTGTCTCCTTGGGGTGAAACTAGTATCACGCCTGCTCCAGCTCCTTCTAACCTCTTGGACCCGTCAAAGTTCATGGTCCAGGTTCTCGATAAATCAGGAGGTCCCGTATTTTGCAGCTCCATCCACTCTGCGACGAAGTCTGGTAAGATCTGCGACTTTATCGCTTTTCTTTTTTCATATGTGATGTCCCGAGGGGAAAGTTCTATTCCCCAAAGGGAGACACGGCCCGTAGCTTCCGGGTTATTCAGTATATTTGACAATGGTGCCTCATTGACCACTATTATCGGATGTGCCGAAAAATAGTGTCGTAACTTTCTTGTTGTTGTAAACACTCCATACGCCAGCTTCTGATAATGCGGGTACCGCTGTTTTGAAGGCGATAAAACTTCACTAATGAAGTATACCGGCCTTTGTACTCCATGGAGTTTCCCTTCTTCCTCTCGCTCAACCACAAGTGCCGTGCTGACCACCTGAGGTGTGGCCGCAATGTATAACAGGAGAGGTTCCTTTTCCTTGGGTGCCACCAATATGGGAGGTGTCGAGATTGTGCGCTTGAGATCCTCAAAAGCTCTGTCCGCTTCTTCGTTCCACTCGAACTTTTCTCCTTGCTTGATCAAGGCGTAAAATGGCAACGCCCTTTCTCCTAGCCTGGCGACGAATCTGCTTAAAGCTGCAACTCGTCCAGTTAGCTGTTGTATCTCCTTTAACTTTGTTGGCTTCCGCATCGTCACGATGGCCTGAATTTTCTCCGGGTTAGCCTCGATTCCTCTTGCTGACACCAGGAACCCGAGAAGTTCTCCCGCAGGGACGCCGAAAGAGCACTTTGTCGGGTTTAGCTTGAGGCAGAATTTGTCGAGGTTGTCGAAAGTTTCTCTGAGATCATCGATCAATGTTGATCCTTCCTTTGTTGTTATGACGACATCGTCAATGTACACTTGGACGTTCTTGCCAATCTGCGTGGCCAAGCACTTCTGCATCATCCGCTGGTATGTTGCACCCGCGTTTTTCAACCCGAAAGGCATTGTTCTGTAGCAGAACACGCCATAAGGGGTAATGAAAGCTGTTTTGACTTCATCTTCTTCCTTCAGTCGAATCTGGTTGTAACCAGAATATGCGTCCAGGAAGGAAATACGTTCACAACCTTCCGTGGAGTCGATAATTTGATCGATCCTTGGGAGGGGAAAGTGATCCTTTGGACAGTGTTTACTGAGACACGTGAAGTCGACGCACATGCGAAGGACTTTTGTGTTTTTCTTCGGGACCAGCACTGGGTTTGCTAACCATGTGGCCTCTGTATGTATCTCTTTGATGAACCCAGCTTCTCTAAGTCGATTAATTTCTGACAGCATAGCTTTACGGTTTGGTTCCGAAAAACGCCGCAAAGGTTGTCGGATTGGCATGGCCAATGGATCCAAGTTAAGGGGGTGCTCGGCAAGTTCCCTGGGTACTCCTGGCATGTCAGCTGGACACCATGCGAAGATTTCCCAGCGCTCACGGAGGAACTCGAGCGCGCTTTCCTATGCGAGGTCCATGTTTGTGGCGATAGCTGTCGTCTTCTTGGGATCTGTCGGGTGTATCTGCACTTCCTTCGAGTTCTTGGTAGTATCAAAGGTTGGTTCCTTAAGAGGCCTCCCGACATCTGGCAACACGTCGTAGTCTGTTGTCAGCTTTGACGCCATATACTCTGCCTGCATCCCGAAAGTTTCTGACAGGCGATGAAAATCCTTGTCGCACTTATGCGCTAGCGCAAATCTGCCTTTACTGTAATTGGTCCTTTGGGTCTGGGGAGCCTCCACAACAAGTACGTGTAGTGGGGTACTTCCATGAATCTGGCATACGCGGGTCGTCCCAATAAAGCATGGTCCTGTGATGGGAAATCCACTACTTCGAACTCCAGCCTTTCGATCCTGTAATTCTCTCGAGTTCCAAACTGAACGTCGAGATTGAGCTTCCCCAATGGATAACTTGGCTTGTCTGGCATAATACCATGGAAACGTGTATCCGTTGGTTTTAAGTTCGCCAAGGATATATTCATCTTCCTCAATGTATCTGCATACATAAGGTTTAAACTGCTGCCTCCATCTATAAATACTCGTGATACGTCGAATCCTGCAATCACCGCTGGTAAGATTAAAGCTGATTGCCCTGGTCGAGGAACTTGCTGCGGGTGGTCCGCTATGGTGAAGCCAATGTCCTGTCCCGACCAATTCAGATACTCTATTGTTGGTGGAGGCATCTTCTCTGCCATGAAGACTTGTCGCGAAATTACTTTCTGAGCTCTGTTGGATGGCCTGGCTTTCTGAATCATCGAGACCGCACCGTTGGTGTCGATATAACGAGGCGGGTGTGGAGCTGACGCTATTCGTAGCTGATGCCGATTTTCGTCCGTAATTGCGGGAGGAGATGGAAGGTGAACCTTGCTCCTTGGCCCCTGAGGGTATCTGTTTGCTGCCTGTGCGTTGGCATGCCCTGCAAACCTGTTCAACGCCTGAAAAGTTTGACAATCTTTCTGCAAGTGTCCTGACTGCCTCTTTCCATTGTTGTCGAGATAAAAGTGCATTTGGCATGGTCCGTTCATCATATCTTCGGGAGATATATACGGCCTCTGGAACCTTGGACCATTATTTTGCCTATTTGGGCGGGGACCATCCCTGCATGCTCACCGCTCTTTTGATAATCGTCTTGATTGTTTCCTTCCTTATTTCCGCGGAAGCCGGCCGATATTTGGCTGGGACCATTGTGATCTGAGTACTGGTGAGAAAAACGTCGTCTATTTTGGAAGTTTCTGTTACGATCCTCCTCGGGCGACCTATGCCGCTTGTTGTTGACAGCATCCTCTCCATCTGCCCAACGATTTGCTATCTCCATGAGTGCTGCTATTGTCTTTGGATTAGTCCTTCCGAGGTCCTCGATGAAGTCCTTCCTTCGGATCCCACCGACAAAAGCATCTATCGCTCTCTCGTCAGATACGTTTTCTGCCGAGTTTTTGATAATATTCCACCTCTGTATGTACGTGATGACCACAAGTATAGGGGATCGCAACAGTCTTCGAGGGAAGTATTACCCAATTTATTGATTCGACACAAGGGGAGACAAAGAATACTTGTAAGCCAGCCTCAAGTTTCAATGCAGAAACAGACTGCTAAGTTTATGATAGCAGTTTTATAGCGATAGGAATAGTGAAATAACAGCAGAGTGAAATAAAGACAGCAGTAGTGATTATAGTAAATAGAAGGATTAAAATACTGTAGGCACAGGGACGGATGAACGGGCGTTGCATGGATGAGAGAATTCATATAACAATCATGGTAGGGAATTTGCAGGTAATAATAAAGCGGTATCCAATTACTAATCAATCCATAGGCATGTGTTCCATATATAGTCGTACGTGCTCGCAATGAGAAACTTGCACAACATCTTTTGTCCTACCAGCCGGTGGCAGCCGGGCCTCTAGGGAAACTACTGGAAATTAAGGTACTCCTTTTAATAGAGTACCGGAGCAAAGCATTAACACTCCGTGAACACATGTGATCCTCACATCACCGCCTTCCCCTCCGGTTGTTCCAATTTCTGTCACTTTGGGGCCTCGGGTTCCGGACGCAACGTGTGTATACAACTTGCAGGTAAGATCATAAAACAATGCATATCATGATGAAACAATAACATGTTCAGATCTGAGATCATGGCACTCGGGCCCTAGTGACAAGCATTAAGCATAACAAGTTGCAACAATATCATAAAAGTAACATCTACGGATACTAGGCACCATGCCCTAACAATCTATTACATGATCAATCTCATCCAATCCCTACCCCCCTTCAGCCTACAGCGGGGGAATTACTCACACATGGATGGGGGAAACATGGCTGGTCGATGGAGAGGCGTCGGTGGTGATGGCGGTGAAGATCCCTCCAATTCCCCGTCCCGCCGGAGTGCCGAACGGAGTTTCCGGTCCCGAGGCGGATTCGCGATGGCGGCGCGCGCGGATGGTCTCGGAAATATGGTCGAACCCCCGGCGTTTAGGGTCGAAGGCATATGAAGTCCAAAGGAGGCGTCGGGGGCCGAGGCGCCCACAACAAGGCGGCACGCCCTCCTGGGCCGCACCGGCCTAGTGTGTGGGGCCTCGGGCCCCACACAGCTTGCCCTTCTGCTCCGTCAATATTCGGGAAAATAGGACCTTTTGCATAAATTCCGAGGATTTTCCCGAAAGTTGGATTTCGCACAAAAACGAGACACCAGAGCAATTCTGCTGAAAACAGCGTTAGTCCGTGTTAGTTGCATCCAAAATACACAAATTAGAGGCAAAACAATAGCAAAAGTGTTCGGGAAAGTAGATACGTTTTGGACGTATCAACTCCCCCAAGCTTAGCTTATTGCTTGTCCTCAAGCAATTCAGTTAACAACTGAGTGCGATAAAAGAACTTTCACGAACACATTTGTTCATATGATGTAAATATTCTCATGATATAGCAAGTGCTTAAGCAATTCATAATAAGGTACATGCAAATAAAGTCATCTAGTAACTGTGTCAATCACATATCTGGCCATGGGCAGCCCGGCCCGAACGGCCCGGCCCGGCCCGGCCCGAAATTCCCGGGCTGGGCAGCTCTTGGCATGACCACTGGCCGGGCCTAGGCCAAAAATTCAGCCCGAATGGTAACTCGGGCCGGGCCTGGGTACCATTTTAAGCCCGGGTGGCCCGGCCGGCCCGACCATCTATTCCACCATCTGCCAATTTGCCAAACTACCATCCAGTAGAGGCCCAGCCCAGGTAGGACGCCGGGCGCTGCAGCTCGTTCCTCGACGCCGGCCGCTGCAGCTCCCTCCTCGACGCCGGGCGCTGCAGCTCCTCTTCGCCGTCCCGCGCAGCGACGCCGACTTCTGCACATCCTTCTTCGCTCACTGCCGCACGTCCGCCCTAGGCGATTGAAAGGTATCATGTATATGTATACGATGTTGTTGCTGTTTTGCTGGTAGTCTGCTACGTACTGAATATTGGCTAGGTAGATGTTTATGAAGGATATGAGATCTGCGTGCAGTTCTTTTAATGAGTAGTCCAAACAGCGAAATACAAATATACATGTTACATGAGAATATCAGATCTGCGTGTTATTTTTGTTTGGCAAACATCAACATTTTTGCTGTCCAATGTCTAGCCGAAAGAGTGTATAACTGAATATTTCTGTGTGGCATTTCCGTGTGTTATTTACATGTATCATTTCTTGTATCATATGCAGTATGAGCATGATGGATAAAGAAGGACCAGAAGGTGATGAACCAGATTTTCATGCAGAAGAATTAGAAGGGCATGAGGGTGAGATGGAGTTGTTTATTGCACCTCCAGATCCTCCTCGCACTCGGCAGAAACGTCCAAGATCAAGGGGACAACAGCAGGAAGCACAACCACAGCCGCAGCCTAGTGCCGAACAGCCACAATCGCAGCCTAGTGCCGAACAAACACCATCACAGCCTACTGTCTCTTCGAAATTGAAGTCGAAGGTTTGGCTTGACTTCACCAAGATCTCGAAAGAAGGTGATGAACTTATTATAGCTCGATGCAACCATTGCAAGCTTGATTTTTCGGGTAAATCTACAAATGGTACATCTCATCTCATTAGGCATCTTGATAAAAAACATAAGACTGCTCAAGCCACAATGAATAACTACTTCTTGAAATCTGAAACCAATGATGATGGAACAACTGCATTTAGAAATGGCAAATTTGATGTTCAAGCTGCTAGAATGGCTATCTCTATTTATCTTGTGTCTGGTTCTCATCCATTTACAACAGTAGAAGAAGCTGGATTTAGATCAATGATGTCTTCTTGTTGTCCACAATACAAGGCTATTGGTCGACAGACAATAAAAAGAGAGATAATGGCAATGTTTCTTAGTCAGAAAAAGGAAATGATGGATATTATTCTTGCTGCCCCTGGTAGAGTTAGTTTCACATCGACAATTGGAAATCGACGTCTCTAAGCATAGCTACATTTGCATTACTTGCCATTACATAGATGCTGATTGGAAATTGAACAAGAGAATTGTATGGTTCAAAAAAATTGATCCACCATATGATGGAGCATCTATTGCCGATGAGGTCCACCTAGCTTTTCGTGAGTGGAGGGTTGATAAGAAAGTGATGTGCATCACTCTTGATAATGCAGCCTATAATGACAGGATGATTGTTTGCTTGAGAACTCACTTGTCAAAAAGTGCTTTACCATTGTCTGTAAATTCTTTCAAATCCGTTGTTGTGCACACATACTGAATTTAGTAGTTCAAGCTGGTTTGACATTGATTGATGCAATTGGAAAACTTAGAGATGGGATAATGTACCTAAAGGCTTCAGGCACTAGGCTGCATAAATTTTATACCACTGCTAGCACTATTTTCAATTTGGAAGAAACAAGAAGGTTGAAACTTGATATGCCTATCCGTTGGAATTCAACCTACACTATGCTTGGATGTTGTTTGTATTATAGAGAAGTCTTCTACTGGTTTTCTGAGAGGGACAGCATATTCAAGGAGCACTTCGGCTAACGAAGAAGAATGGGCCAAGGTTTCTCATATGTATCAGTTCTTGGCAGTTTTCTTCAAGGTGACAGAGGTTTTCTCAGGTACAAAGTATCCAACGCCAACTTATACTTCATGAATGTCTTTCTTGTTCATAGCGCTATCATTGAGGCTAGTGCTGGAATAAATAACTACATGGGTCCAATGCTAGCATTATGAGAGAGAAATTCATGAAATATTGGTCTGATTACAGTGTATTTCTGTCTTGTGCTGCTGTACTTGATCCACGAATTAAGTTCAAGTTCTTAGGGTATGCCTACTCCAAGCTATATGATGAGCATGATGCTCGCCGACGCATTACTGCTGTTATACATACAATGACTTCTTTATTTAACGAGTACGGTAGTGGCGTATCTGTTAATGAAAACGTAGCAACAGCTGGTTCCTCAAGTACTTGTGGACTTTGTGCCTGACTACGACCGGTATGTGGAAAGTACCAGCTCACATGATGAGAAATGGATTGTGATTGTACTTGGCTGAACCTGTGAAGAAGTTGAACGAGAATGTTGACATCTTGGATTACTGGAACAAGTCTGCAGTAAGGTATCCCCAACTAGCAAAAATGGCACGTGATATCCTTGCAGTTCCCGTGTCAAGTGTTGCTTCAGAATCTGCTTTTAGCTTGAGTAAAAAGGTTATAACCCCGAATAGAAGCTCACTCAAACCCAAGACAGTTGAGGCCTTGATGTGTTTGCAAGATTGGTATCGCTGCAAACTCCAGAAAGTGGAAGGTATGGAATTTACCCGTACTTTTGCTTAATGTTCTTATTTCTATGCTTAATGTTCTTATTTCTATGCATTGCTTGCTAATTTATTTACCCATACTTTTGTAGAATCTAAGAGAAAAGAGGATGTGGTTAATCTTGATGAAGAAGAGGATTCTTCTTCTGATGAAGAATGTACATCTCTAATTCTTCCTATTTGTTGAATTGATGTTCATACTAATTCCCTACTTTCTATTTACCCACACTTGCTATTATATGTTGTATAGAGCTGCCTGGAGCAAAGAGAGAGGGAGTTGGTGTTGGTCTGTTGGAAAAATGAGGAGCTGCGCATGAAGCAAAGAGAGAGTTGCTGTTGCATCTACTACTCTTCTCTTTAATTTGGTCCCATCTTCCATACTTATTTTGGACTGTAATAATTACGGAGTCTCTATTTGGGTTTTCGTCAGACTTTGAACAATGTTTATCATGCTTGTGAAACTATTAAGTGATGGTGTGATGCTTGCTGTAGTTTGATAATTGATATGTACTGTGCAAAATGCTCTGTTTGCTAATATTTCTACGTGTGTATATGCTATCTGATGTTTTCCAAAACAATAGCTCATGTCGGGCCGTCGGGCGGGCCTCGGGCTGTCGGGCTATCACCTCGGGCCGGGCTCGGCCAACAAAATGGTAAAATGTGTCGGGCTGGGCCGGGCTGGGCGGAAGATATGCATCGGATTTTTGGCCGGCCGGCCGGCCCGGCCCGAGAAATGCCCAGATATAGTCAATCATAAAAGATATACCAACAAATTAATAACAAGCATCATGAAACACTTCAATAAGCAGGATTGCAATGTTCATAGAAGGATATGATAAAGTGGTATCTCGCTTGCCTGTATTTGTAGCAAAACATAAATGCCCAGGCACCTCTGAAGTTCATAGAAAGACTAGAAGTAAAATTGTCAAAGATAAAAGCATCAAAGTTATACCACGGCTGATCATATTTTGGGACAAGCATATTATACTAAGAATGACAGTCATGCTCTCAAGAAAGTGCTCAAAGAAAGGATGGTGACTCAACATAAAAGTAAAAGATTGACCCTTCGCAGAAGCAGGGATTAACATGTGCTAGAGCTTTTCATTTTTCAAAGACAGAAATAAAATTATTTTGAGAGGTGTTTGTTGTTGTCAACGAATGATAGCGGGTACTCTAACCACCTCGCCAACCAGACTCTCAAGAGCGGCTCCCATGAAGGACGTTATCTCTACCAGCAAGGTAGATCATCCCTCTTCTCTTTTGTTTACACATGTATTTTAGTTTCATTATGGATGACACTCCCCCAACCTTTGCTTACACAAGCCATGGCTAACCGAATCCTCGGGTGCCTTCCAACATTCACATACCATGGGGAAGTGTCTATTTGCAGGTTAAGTTGCTTACTGATGAATCAGAGCAAAACACGTGAAGAGAATTATTAATGAAGGTTGATTAATTGGGGCTGGGAACCCCGTTGCCAGCTCTTTTTGCAAAATTATTGGATAAGCGGATGTGCCACTAGTCCATTGGTGAAAGTCTGTCCGGAGTAAATGACAAGGTTGAAAGACAAAACACCACATATTTCCTCATGAGCTATAAAACATTAACACAAATTGAGAAGTAGTTTGAAGGTTTAAAGGTAGCACATGAGAATTTACTTGGAATGGTTTGAAATGTCATGCATAGGTATTTATGGTGGACACTTTGGAACAACTTGGTTTTCAGGTGTTTGGAAGCACGAGCAGCGTTCCCGCTCAGTACAAGTGGAGGCTAGCAATAGACTGGGAAGCGACAATCAAGAGAGCAATAACTGTCATAATCATGCTTGCGACAAAATAAAATTAACAGAGGCATAAAAGTGATACAAGAACTCTGAAGCAAAGTAGATCAGCGAGGCTTAATTGACTTTTGTTTAGTCATATGCATGCGTGAGCATGTGCCAAGTCGATTCAAGTGAATTATTCAGAGGAGGATACCACAATGTCATACCGATCTATGAATAAAACAATGCAAGCAAATATTCATGACATGCTACTCATTATTAATAGATTGGAACTAATCATGAGAGATCATAAACTACTAGACTTTCATTAAATGACATATACCTCACATGAACCAACTAAGCATGCTCACATGGATGAGTATATGTACAAAAATGAAAACAAATAGAGTTCAAACCAGCCTCTCACCACAGTCAAATTGCCGTAGATCGTCATTATTGCCTTTCACTTGTGCAGCTTGAATAATAATATGGAATAAAACCAAGCTCCAACCACCGGAGACCTCTGAACTCCCTAATGAACTTTACAAAACCAAATAAGAACAACAAATATTTTTGGTGTTTTCGGGTTAGAAACAAGAACAAAAGGAAACAAGAAAACAAAGCAAAATCTTTTTGGGTTTTCTCATAGCAAACCAACGATAGCAAATAAAGTAAAATAAGAGCAAAGAACCAAATAAACAAATGGTGAAGAGAAACAACAGAAATATTTTGGTCTTTTTGTGTTTTAGGAAAGAAACAAAGCGAAAACAAGAGAATGCAAACTAACAGAAACACAGAAAAGCAGGATGGCAGAAATCTGCCAAAACCTGACAGCAGTACAGAAATCGAATTTAACAAAAATCTTTCATTGCTCAGCTCAAAAAGTGTTCAACTAATGAAAGTTAGATAATAACCTGGGGCACATGCTCAAAAAATTTCAACTCAAAATAACGTTCTGGCTGTGCGCACGAATTTTTTTGGTAACAGCCCAGAATCTGTTTTTGGACAGCACTTCCCCAAATATCATCTCCCTCTCATTAGAAAACCACTCTAAGAAACTAAACAAGTATGTACAAGTATCTAGCAACCATAATATGCAAAGAATGAGTGATGCCGGTATACCTCCCCCCAAGCTTAGGCTTTTGGCCTAAGTGGAGTTCATTCCCACGGTCCCCATGAAGTGGTGTCTCCGTAGTATGACGAAGAACGACCCGGTTCTAGGTATGTGCTGGAAGAAGCAACAGGGTACGTGACGGTGTAGTCGTAGGAGGGCTCGGCGTCCTCGGAGTCATGTTGCTGGTGGAAGCCTTGTATCTTCAGTTGCTCATCCACCTCCTCCTTAGAGCGCGACCATGGTTTCCTGCCAACACTGAACAAATCTGTTTGGGGCAAGAGGACTTCCCTCTCATCCCCGTCAGCAAATAACATTCTATAAACAATATTATCCATACTAGAGTCAGCTGTAACAAATTGGTGACTCTTCATAGCAGCAATATCTAACCTAGCAGGGGTTAGTTCCACATCAGTAGGGTCAAGAGGAAGATCTAGATGTGCCAAAATACGCGATGCAATTATTCCTCCAAAAATAGGCCCCTTGTTAGACAAACGGCGAGCAACAAGAGAACCAAGGTGATAAGGTGTCTCTCCAGTGAGTGCAGCAATTAAGAAAGCAAGATGATAACTAGAAATATTACTAGTATTCTCCCTACCAAGAATGCTAGTAGCAAGGTAATAAGCAAAATACTTAATGGCGGGGAGTTGGATGTTTCTTATCTTGCCACGCTGAATGGTGCGGCAATCGTCATTGGTGATTTCTCGATAGAGCTCCAACAAAGCCCTGGGGTTGTCTTCGATCTTCCTTGCTGTACCTACAGGGGCAATACCCAATGCAGCACAAAAATCTTTCAACTTCATAGTAACAGGATTACCATAGATCCTGAATGCAACTGTCGGGTGAAAATGCTTGTTGTTGAACTTGAAGCTCTCCACAAAGATTTTAGTGAGCATGTAGTATTGCTTCCTCTCATCCTCCATATAGGTGGTTAAACCCGCCTTTCTGACGAGAGTCAAGAAATCATCCAGCAACCCTGCATTGCTCAAAAAGTTATAACATGGAAAAGGTGAAGCATTAGGGTCTCCATTGTCCTCATCGAAGCTTGGTGCAATGACGTCCTCATTATAGGATCGTCTAATCCGAGTGGATGCCCTTGAGGGCCTCCCCGTGCTCGTCGTCTCTCCTTCGAACACCTCTCCAAAGTTGTAGTTGTTCATTTTCCTTTTCTGAAATTTTTCAACAATCATTATAAAATTTGATTTCAAGGTATATAATTGAGGGGAACTACTATAGGAACTTGCTAGAGTACTAAACATGCATCAAAACTAGTTTCTACCACTTAGAACAAGCATGCAAGCTCACTAAACATGTTACCTACAGCAGCAAAATATTCAAGATATACTCAACCAAACAAAATTCTAATTGGATAATCAAAGGAGTCACATACCGGAGAGCAAATGTGCCAAATTTCAGACAGAAATCTGGGCTGAGCAAAGAGATCGAGAAATCTCGAGTTCTTGAGCAGAAACGCGAGTGAGAGAAAGTGAGTACGAGTTTTTTTGGGAGAGAGAGTGCAATGAGTGAAAGAGATGATGAAGTGGGGCAAGGAGGGGCCCACACACAGGGTGGCGCGCCCCCCTTGATGGTCGCGCCGGCCTGTGGGGTGCCACCCTGGGGTGCCCCACTGGTCATCCCCAGGTGCTCCCAGGTGCCTGATACGTCTCCAACGTATCGATAATTTCTTATGTTCCATGCTACTTTATTGATGATACCTACATGTTTTATGCACATTATATGTCATATTTATGCATTTTCGGAACTAACCTATTAACAAGATGCCGAAGTGCCAGTTCCTTTCTGTTTTTGGTTTCAGAAATCCTAGTAACGAAATATTCTCGGAATTGGACGAAATCAACGCCCGGGTTCCTATTTTGCCCGGAAGCATCCAACACCCGAGAGCGCCAGAGGGCCCTGTGGGCCCCATGATAGGGTGGCGCGCCAGGGCTGGGCCCGCGCCACCCTATGGTGTGGTTGCCCCTTTGACCCTCTGCGCCGCCTCTTCGCCTATAAAAAGCCCCCCATCGAAAACCCTTACGGAGAAAGCCACGATACGCGAAACCTTCCAGAGCTGCCGCCATCGCGAAGCCAGGATCGGGGACAGGGTCTCTGTTCGGCACCTGCCGGAGCGGGGAAGTGCCCCCGGAAGGCTTCTCCATCGACACCGCTGCCATCTCCACCGCCATCTTCATCACTGCTGCTCCCATGAGGAGGGAGTAGTTCTCCATCGAGGCTCGGGGCTGTACCGGTAGCTATGTGGTTCATCTCTCTCCTATGTACTTCAATACAATAATCTCATGAGCTGCCTTATATGATTGAGATTCATATGATGATGCTTGTAATCTAGATGTCATTATGCTAGTCAAGTGAGTTTTACTTATGTGATCTCCGGAGACTCCTTGTCCCACGTGTGTAAAGGTGACAGTGTGTGCACCGTGTGGGTCTCTTAGGCTATATTTCACGAAGTACTTATTCACTGTTGAAGAGCGTAGTGAAGTGCTTATTTATATCTCTTTATGATTGCAATGTGCATCGTATCACAATTTATCTATGTGCTACTCTAGTGATGTGTTATTAAAGTAGTTTTATTCCTCCTGCATGTGTGCAAAGGTGACAGTGCGTGCACCGTGTTAGTACTTGGTTTATGCTATGATCATGATCTCTTGTAGATTGCGAAGTTAACTATTGCTATGATAATATTGATGTGATCTATTCCTCCTACATATGCATGAAGGTGACAGTGTGCATGCTATGCTAGTACTTGGTTTAGTCTTTTGATCTATCTTACACTAAAGGTTACTAAAATATGAGCATTATTGTGGAGCTTGTTAACTCGGCATTGAGGGTTCGTGTAATCCTACGCAATGTGTTCATCATCCAACAAAAGTGTAGAGTATGCATTTATCTATTCTTATGTGATCAATGTTGAGAGTGTCCACTAGTGAAAGTGTAATCCCTAGGCCTTGTTCCTAAATACTGCTGAGTTACTGCTTGTTTACTGTTTTACTGTGTTACTACTGCTGCAATACTACCACCATCAACTACACGCCAGCAAGCTATTTTCTGGCACGTTGCTACTGCTCATATATATTCATACCACCTGTATTTCACTATCTCTTCGCCGAACTAGTGCACCTATTAGGTGTGTTGGGGACACAAGAGACTTCTTGCTTTGTGGTTGCAGGGTTGCATGAGAGGGATATCTTTGACCTCTTCCTCCCTGAGTTCGATAAATCTTGGGTGATCCACTTAAGGGAAAACTTGCTGCTGTTCTACAAACCTCTACTCTTGGAGGCCCAACACTGTCTACAGGAAAGGAGGGGGAACGTAGACATCAAGCACTTTTCTGGCGCCGTTGCCGGGGAGGAAAGGTAAAAGGTACTCACACTCCGGATCTCGGCTACTAAGCTATTTCCGGCGCCGTTGTAAGTACTCGAAGCTATTTCCTTTAGACTCTGCAATTGCGACACTTGGTTTCTTGTTTACACTAGTTAGGCATAATGGACAACAATGACCTTTTTATTCTATTTCCTGATTTAAGACATGGATGGTTTGATGCGAAAATTAAAAAACCCATGGAACATATTAATATGAATGCTTTGAACACTATTGTTGCTAATGCTATGGAAAATTCTAAGCTTGGGGAAGCTGGCTTTGATGAGCATGATATTTTTAGTCCCCCAAGCATTGAGGAGAAAATTTACTTTGATGATACTTTGCCTCCCATTTATGATGATTATAATGATAGTAGTCTTTTGTTACCACCTGTTATGGAGGATAAATTTGATTATGATTACAATATACCTCCTATATTTGATAGCTACTTTGTTGAATTTGCTCCCACTACAATTAATAAGAATGACTATGCCTATGTTGGGAGTAGTAATTATTTTATGCATGAGACTCATGATAAGAATGCTTTATGTGATAGTTATATTGTTGAGTTTGCTCATGTTGCTACTGAAAGTTATTATGAGAGAGGAAAATATGGTTGTAAAAATTTCATGTTACTAAAACACCTCTCTATGTGCTGAAATTTTTGAAGCTACACTTGTTTTATCTTCCTATGCTTGTTACTTTGCTCTTCATGAACTTGTTTATTTACAAGATTCCTATGCATAGGAAGCATGTTAGACTTAAATGTGTTTTGAATTTGCCTCTTGATGCTCTCTTTTGCTTCAAATACTATTTCTTGCGAGTGCATCATTAAAACTGCTGAGCCCATCTTAATGGCTATAAAGAAAGAACTTCTTGGGAGATAACCCATGTGTTTATTTTACTACAGCAATTTTTGTTTTGTTGAGTCTTGGAAGTTGTTTACTACTGTAGCAACCTCTCCTTATCATGTTTTTGTGCCAAGTAAAGTTTCTATGTCAAAGTTGATGTTATATTTGGGATCGCTGCGCAGAAACAGCATTGCTGTCTGTCACGAATCTGGGCACAGTTCTCTGTAGAAAATTCTAAAAAATCTGCCAATTTACGAGCGTGATCCTCAGATATGTACGCAACTTTCATTAGTTTTGAGTTTTTCCATTTGAGCAAGTCTGGTGCCAGCTTTAAATTCGTCTTTACGGACTGTTCTGTTTTTGACAGATTCTGCCTTTTATTTCGCATTGCCTCTTTTGCTATGTTGGATGAATTTCTTTGATCCATTAATGTCCAGTAGCTTTATGCAATGTCCAGAAGTGAAAAGAATGTTTGTGTCACCTCTGAACATGTGAATTATTAATTGTGCACTAACCCTCTAATGAGTTTGCTTGAAGTTTGGTGTGAAGGAAGTTTTCAAGGGTCAAGAGAGGAGAATGATATACTATGATCAAGAGGAGTGAAAGCTCTAAGCTTGGGGATGCCCCCGTGGTTCACCCCTGCATATTCTAAGAAGACTCAAGCGTCTAAGCTTGGGGATGCCCAAGGCATCCCCTTCTTCATCGAGAACATCATCAGGTTCCTCCCCTGAAACTATATTTTTATTCGGTCACATCTTATGTACTTTACTTGGAGCGTCTGTGTGCTTTTATTTTTGTTTTTGTTTTGTTATCTTAGTTCTCTGAATAAAGTTCATCCTTGTGTGGGAGAGAGACACGCTCCGCTGGTTCGTATGAACACATGTGTTCTTAGCTCATAATATTCATGGCGAAGTTTCCTCTTCGTTAAATTGTTATATGGTTGGAATTGGAAAATGCTACATGTAGTAATTGGTAAAATGTCTTGGATAATGTGATACTTGGCAATTGTTGTGCTCATGTTTAAGCTCTTGCATCATATACTTTGCACCCATTAATGAAGAAATACATAGAGCTTGCTAAAATTTGGTTTGCATAATTGGTCTCTCTAAGGTCTAGATAATTTCTAGTATTGAGTTTGAACAACAAGGAAGACGGTGTAGAGTCTTATAATGTTTACAATATGTCTTTTATGTGAGTTTTGCTGCACCGGTTCATCCTTGAGTTTGCTTCAAATAACCTTGCTAGCCTAAACCTTGTATCGAGAGGGAATACTTCTCATGCATCCAAAATCCTTGAGCCAACCACTATGCCATTTGTGTCCACCATACCTACCTACTACATGGTATTTCTCCGCCATTCCAAAGTAAATTGCTTGAGTGCTACCTTTAAAATTCCATCATTCACCTTTGCAATATATAGCTCATGGGACAAAATAGCCTTAAAAACTATCGTAATATTGAATATGTACTTATGCACTTTATCTTTTATTAAGTTGCTTGTTGTGCGATAACCATGCTTCTGGGGAACGCCATCAACTATTGTTGAATATCATGTGAGTTGCTATGCATGTCCGTCTTGTCTGAAGGATCTATCACCTTAATGATTGGAGCATGCAAATTGTTAGAGAAGAACATTGGGCCGCTAACTAAAGCCATGAATCATGGTTGAAGTTTCAGTTTTGGACATATATCCTCAATCTCATATGAGAATAATAATTGTTGCTACATGCTTATGCATTTAAGAGGAGTCCATTATCTGTTGTCCATGTTGTCCCGGTATGGATGTCTAAGTTGAGAATAATCAAAAGCGAGAAATCCAAAATGCGAGCTTTCTCCTTAGACCTTTGTATAGGCGGCATGGAGGTACCCCTTTGTGACACTTGGTTGAAACATGGCATGCAAAGATCCGGTAGTCCAAGCTAAGTAGGACGAGGTGCGGGCACTATTAGTATACTATGCATGAGGCTTGCAACTTGTAAGATATAATTTACATAACTCATATGCTTTATTACTACCGTTGACAAAATTGTTTCATGTTTTCAAAACCAAAGCTCTAGCACAAATATAGCAATCGATGCTTTCCTCTTTGAAGGACCATTATTTTACTTTTATGTTGAGTCAGTTCACCTATTTCTCTCCACCCCAAGAAGCAAACACTTGTGTGAACTGTGCATTGATTCCTACATACTTGCATACTGCACTTATTATATTACTTTGCATTGACAACTATCCATGAGATATACATGTTACAAGTTGAAAGCAACCTCTAAAACTTAATCTTCCATTGTGTTGCTTCAATGCCTTTACTTTGATTTATTGCTTTATGAGTTAACTCTTATGCAAGACTTATTGGTGCTTGTCTTGAAGTACTATTCATGAAAAGTCTTTGCTTTATGATTCATTTGTTTACTCATGTCATTACCATTGTTTTGATCGCTGCATTCATCTCATATGCTTACAATAGTATGATCAAGGTTATGATGGCATGTCACTTAAGAAATTATCTTTGTTATCGTTTTACCTGCTCGGGACGAGCAGAACTAAGCTTGGGGATGCTGATATGTCTCCAACGTATCGATAATTTCTTATGTTCCATGCTACTTTATTGATGATACCTACATGTTTTATGCACATTATATGTCATATTTATGCATTTTCTGGAACTAACCTATTAACAAGATGAAGTGCCTTCGTTTTCTGCTGTTTTGGTTTTAGAAATCCTAGTAACGAAATATTCTCGGAATTGGACGAAATCAACGCCCAGTTCCTATTTTGCCCGGAAGCATCCGAACACCCGAGAGCGCAGGGGGCCTGTGGGCCCGGATGATAGGGTGGCGCGGCCAGGGCTGGGCCCGCGCACCCTATGGTGTGGTTGCCCCTTTGACCCTCCTGCGCCGCCTCTTCGCCTATAAAAAGCCCCTGCATCGAAACCCTTACGGAGAAAGCCACGATACGCGAAACCTTCCAGAGCTGCCGCCATCGCGAAGCCAGGATCTGGGGACAGGAGTCTCTGTTCCGACACCGCCGGAGCGGGAAGTGCCCCCAAGGCTTCTCCATCGACACCGCTGCCATCTCCACCGCCATCTTCATCACCGCTCTGCTCCCATGAGGAGGGAGTAGTTCTCCATCGAGGCTCGGGGCTGTACCGGTAGCTATGTGGTTCATCTCTCTCCTATGTACTTCAATACAATAATCTCATGAGCTGCCTTACATGATTGAGATTCATATGATGATGCTTGTAATCTAGATGTCATTATGCTAGTCAAGTGAGTTTTACTTATGTGATCTCCGGAGACTCCTTGTCCCACGTGTGTAAAGGTGACAGTGTGTGCACCGTGTGGGTCTCTTAGGCTATATTTCACGAAGTACTTATTCACTGTTGAAGAGCGTAGTGAAGTGCTTATTTATATCTCTTTATGATTGCAATGTGCATCGTATCACAATTTATCTATGTGCTACTCTAGTGATGTGTTATTAAAGTAGTTTTATTCCTCCTGCATGTGTGCAAAGGTGACAGTGCGTGCACCGTGTTAGTACTTGGTTTATGCTATGATCATGATCTCTTGTAGATTGCGAAGTTAACTATTGCTATGATAATATTGATGTGATCTATTCCTCCTACATATGCATGAAGGTGACAGTGTGCATGCTATGCTAGTACTTGGTTTAGTCTTTTGATCTATCTTACACTAAAGGTTACTAAAATATGAGCATTATTGTGGAGCTTGTTAACTCCGGCATTGAGGGTTCGTGTAATCCTACGCAATGTGTTCATCATCCAACAAAAGTGTAGAGTATGCATTTATCTATTCTGTTATGTGATCAATGTTGAGAGTGTCCACTAGTGAAAGTGTAATCCCTAGGCCTTGTTCCTAAATACTGCTGAGTTACTACTGCTTGTTTACTGTTTTACTACGACCTGCAATACTACCACCATCAACTACACGCCAGCAAGCTATTTTCTGGCACCGTTGCTACTGCTCATATATATTCATACCACCTGTATTTCACTATCTCTTCGCCGAACTAGTGCACCTATTAGGTGTGTTGGGGACACAAGAGACTTCTTGCTTTGTGGTTGCAGGGTTGCATGAGAGGGATATCTTTGACCTCTTCCTCCCCGAGTTCGATAAACCTTGGGTGATCCACTTAAGGGAAAACTTGCTGCTGTTCTACAAACCTCTACTCTTGGAGGCCCAACACTGGTCATCCCCAGGTGCTCCCAGGTGCCCCTTCGAAAAATAAGACTACCAGTATAATTTTTGTAAATTTTTGAGAACTTCGAAAAATGCACATTTCTGGGTGTTAAAGTAATTATTACTGCGCAGGAAAATGATTTCCAAAATCTTAAATAACTAAAGCATATTGCAAAACAAAAAGTGCTACAGCAAGTAAAACAAGTGGAGGGAGAAAGAAAGAAAGAAATGTTGTTTAGCTCTCTTATGCA
Source organism: Lolium multiflorum (assembly GCA_030979885.1). Classification (NCBI taxonomy): domain Eukaryota; kingdom Viridiplantae; phylum Streptophyta; class Magnoliopsida; order Poales; family Poaceae; genus Lolium; species Lolium multiflorum. The sequence goes on from CM061750.1 coordinate 245,319,402, forward strand.
TTAAAATATACTTGTTAACAAGGTTGATCAAGTCTTGCTACCAAATAAATTTTATATGACATAAGAAGAAATAAACCTCAAATCAATCATGTTACCTTATATTGAATTGATATGGATCCAATCACAAGAGTTTGATATTCTTCTTTAGGCTCATATATAGGACAATCAATGGATCCCACCTTGATAGTTTTCACATTACAAATTGTATTAACTCCATATACTTTATCAATCCTCTTGGGAAAATAGACAGTATGTTCCTTGTCATCAACATTGAAAGTAACCTTGCCTTTATTGCAATCAATAACAGCCCCTGCAGTATTAAGAAAGGGTCTTCCAAGAATAATAGACATATTATCATCTTCAGGCATTTCCAACACAACAAAATCAGTTAATATTAAGCAATGTTGAGTAACTTGAACAGGAACATTTTCACATACACCAACAGGAAGCAGTAGATTTATCAGCCATTTGCAAAGATATATCAGTTGGTATCAACTTATCTAAATCAAGTCTCTTGTAAAGAGAAAAAGGCATCACACTAACTCCTGCTCCCAAATCACATAGAGCAGTTCTAACATAATTATTCTTGATGGAACAAGGAATAGTCGGTATACCTGGGTCTCCCAGCTTCTTTGGAACCTTACCATTAAAAGAGTAATTAGCGAGCATAGTGGAAATCTCCTCATTTGGAATTTTCCTTTTGTTAGAGACAATATCTTTCATATACTTTGAATAAGGAGGCAATTTAATAGCATCAGTCAAAGGGATTTGCAAAAATAAAGGTTTCATCCAATCACAAAATTTATTATAATGTTCCTCCTCCTTTGATTTCAGTTTCTTAGCAGGAAAAGGCATTGGCTTTTGAACCCAAGGTTCTCTTTCATTACCATGTTTCTTTGTAATAAAATCTTCTTTAGTGTACTTCTTATTTTTATCATGCTTTTCAGGTTCTTTTTCAATTTCTTCTTTATCAGGAGTATCATTCTTATCATTATCTTCATCATGTTCATTACCACTTTCAGTTTCAGCATCAGAAATAGAAATACTATTAGGATCATTAACAGGTTCAGAGGATTCTACAACAGTTTTATGTTTCTTCTTCTTTTTCTTAGAAGGACTACTAATTTCTTTAGTTCGTTGAGAATCTTGTTCAATTCTTTTGGGATGCCCTTCTGGATATAGAGGATCCTGGGTAGAAACACCTCCTCTAGTTGTTACTTCATAAGCATGTTTTTCTTCATGAGTATTTTTTAACAAGTCATTTTGCACTTTAGTAAGTTGATCAATTTGAGTTTGAATCATATTAAAATGTTTAACAAGCATCTTAACATCATTGGAGGTTCTCTCCACAATATCATGCAATTTACTAATAGCTTGAGAATTTTCCATTAGATGATTCTCTACTCTCATATTAAAATTATTTTGCTTAACAATATAATTATCAAATTCATCTAAACATTGATCAGGAGGTTTTGAATAAGGGATATCTCCTCTATCAAAGCGTTGAAGAGAATGTACCTCAATTGTGGATGAAGGGGGAATTATCTTACATAGGTCTTCTATAGGAGGCAAATTCTTCACATCTTCAGATTTAATACCTTTCTCCATAAGAGATTTCTTGGCTTCCCTCATATCTTCATCATTTAATTCAATCATACCCCTCTTCTTCAATATTGGTGTCGGGGTTGGTTCAGGTGTAGACCAATCATCATGATTTTTGCTTATCTTAGCCAATAATTCTTCAGCTTCGTCCGGAGTTCTCTTCCTGAAAACACAATCAGCACAACTATCCAGGTATGCCCTAGACTCAATGGTTAGTCCACTATAAAATATATCAAGTAAATCATGCTTTTCCAAATCATGTCCAGGCCGAGCTCTAATAAGAGAGCAAAATCTTGCCCAAGCCTCAGGCAATTTCTCTCCATCTTCTTGATCAAAACTATAAATTCTCTGCAGAGCCATATGTTGAGCACTTGCGGGAAAATATTTTCGAAAGAAAGCATCAAGCAAACAACCTGGACTATCAATAGAATCAGGAGGCAAATTATTATACCAAATCTTAGCATCATCCTTTAATGAAAATGGGAAAATCTTAGCAACAAAATAAGTACGCATCTTAACATCATCAGAAAACAAGCTACTTAAAGTAGAAAGCTCATTCATGTGCTCTACAACACTTTCTTTTTCAGTACCACAAAAAGGTGTTTTCTCAACAATAGATATATGAGATAAATCAAGAGAAAAGTCATAATCTTTATCCTTAATGTTTATAGGAGATGTGGCAAATTTAGGATCAGGAGACAGTTTATATCTAACAGCATGTTGTGCAATAAGCTTTTTAAGGTTACTTGTACTAGTAGTAGCATTGCATTTATCAATAAAATCATCATCAAGTTCCACATAATCTTCATCAAGATCATCAATCTCAGGTGAATTAACAGGTGTAACAGTATTTTCATTAGGAGTTTCAGTATTTTCAATTTGTCTAGACCTAGCAATTGTAGCATCTAGAAAAGGACCTAATGAACCAGTATTATCAAGCATAGTAGAAGCATCATCAAAATTATCAGAGGAATTTTCAGATTCAGCAGAAATACCAACACGTGAAGTTTGTGGTGGTGAAACAAGTTGACTTATCACAGATGGTGAATCAAGAGCAGCAGAGGTACTCAGAGTTGTACCTTTTCTTGTAGTGGATGGTAATATGGCGACTTTAGTATCGCGAGGTTTACCCATGATGGAGAATTTGCAGCGAACAATATAATCCAAGTGAACTTGCAAATAAAGCTATGCTCCCCGGCAACGGCGCCAGAAAATAGTCTTGATGACCCACAAGTATAGGGGATCGCAATAGTCTTCGAGGGAAGTATTACCCAATTTATTGATTCGACACAAGGGGAGACAAAGAATACTTGTAAGCCTTAACAGCGGAGTTGTCAATTCAGCTGCACCTGGAAACAGACTTGCTCGCAAGAGTTTATCAGTAGCAACAGTTTTATAGCAGTAGGAATAGTGAAATAACAGCGATAGTGAAATAAAGACAGCAGTAGTGATTATAGTAAACAGCAGGATTAAAATACTGTAGGCACAGGGACGGATGAACGGGCATTGCATGGATGAGAGAATTCATATAACAATCATGGTAGGGCATTTGCAGGTAATAATAAAGCGGTATCCAAGTACTAATCAATCCATAGGCATGTGTTCCATATATAGTCGTACGTGCTCGCAATGAGAAACTTGCACAACATCTTTTGTCCTACCAGCCGGTGGCAGCCGGGCCTCTAGGGAAACTACTGGAAATTAAGGTACTCCTTTTAATAGAGTACCGGAGCAAAGCATTAACACTCCGTGAACACATGTGATCCTCACATCACCGCCTTCCCCTCCGGTTGTCCCAATTTCTGTCACTTTGGGGCCTCGGGTTCCGGACAGCAACATGTGTATACAACTTGCAGGTAAGATCATAAAACAATGCATATCATGATGAAACAATAACATGTTCAGATCTGAGATCATGGCACTCGGGCCCTAGTGACAAGCATTAAGCATAACAAGTTGCAACAATATCATAAAAGTAACATCTACGGATACTAGGCACCATGCCCTAACAATCTATTACATGATCAATCTCATCCAATCCCTACCATCCCCTTCAGCCTACAGCGGGGGAATTACTCACACATGGATGGGGGAAACATGGCTGGTCGATGGAGAGGCGTCGGTGGTGATGGCGGTGAAGATCCCCTCCAATTCCCCGTCCCGGCGTGCCGAACGGAGTTTCTGGTCCCGAGGCGGAGTTTCGCGATGGCGGCGGCGTACTGGATGGTCTCTGGAAATATGGTCGAACCCCCTGGCGTTTTTAGGTCGAAAGGCATATGTAGTCCAAAGGAGAGCGTCGGGGGGCCGCCGAGGCGCCCACACAACAAGGCGGCGCGCCCCCCGGGCCGCGCGGCCTAGTGTGTGGGGGCCTCGGGCCCACCTGGCTTGCCCTTCTGGCTCCGTCAATATTCTGGGAAAATAGGACCTTTCGCATAAATTCCGAGGATTTTCCCGAAAGTTGGATTTCTGCACAAAAACGAGACACCAGAGCACTGCTGAAAACAGCGTTAGTCCGTGTTAGTTGCATCCAAAATACACAAATTAGAGGCAAAACAATAGCAAAAGTGTTCGGGAAAGTAGATACGTTTTGGACGTATCAACACCCCTCATCGACTTCTTCGTCGACAGCTCTCAACTCCTCTATTGACGCAGGTTTCTTGCATGTGGACAAGAAATTCTTTACGAACAGGTCCTCGAAGGTTTCCCAACTGTCGATAGACCCAGGTGGAAGCTTCTTGATCCATGATCGAGCTGCGCCACTTAAATACACCTGGATACTTTGCATAGCCGTTGCCTTAGTTCCACCCGTCAGTTTTACTGTCTCCAAGTAATCAACCAACCAATCCTCGGGATCTTGCAATCCATCGAATTTCTTATAACTATCAGGCAACTTGAAATCTGACGGGACTCGCGTTTTGCGGACTCGTCGAGTGAAACAGGGGAGTCCACACAGATCTTCGTCATCTACTTCAGGTGACTGCCGACGTTCTCTCCTCTCATGTCGCGCTTTGTCAACCCGTGTTTGTGCCGCTGTGTCTCTTGCCGACGTTCTTGGGGGTTCTTGTACTGCCACTGTAGGTCGTGGACTATTTTGCCTTGCATTACCTTCGGGAGGTGTGCTTGTTCCTGCGAACGCTGTCCCCATAACTCCGACTCCTGCCAAAGCCATATTATACAATGCCTCTCTTGGATCTCCTGCGGGGTTTTAGGGATAATATTCCCTCTTGTGTCGATCGACATGAAAGACATGTCGAGGTTTTGGATTAGAAGCTCCCTCTCTGCCTCCGGTATGTTCTGCAATCGAGATCTTCCCCTGTTACGGCCATCTCTGTGGTTGTCTCCCGAAGTTCCTGAATGTCGGCTCAGCTCAGCCCTTCGCCTGCTTGACGCAGAAGTAGCGGCTCTTCTCTTTTCGAGTTCGATTCTTTCTTTTTCGAGTTCTCTCCCCTTACGGGCTAGCCTATATTGGTACGCCTGTAACTCTGCGACTGTTGCAGTGGTATTCATCGGCTCCGTGCCATTCATGGCTCTTGTCGCTCTATCCCAGGCTTCTTGCGGGAGTTGCACTTTGTCTCTTGGTTCAGGACCGATGTATTTGGTGCCCAAACCTCTCATGAGATCAGCGGGATCGACGTATGGATTTCCCAAATCATCGAAAGCCTCTGATGTCTCCGGCTCTGCTCGGCTTGCTTCCCCAATGACGTACACTTGGTGATGTGTTGAAACTTGATTGTCATCGATATTGGTGATACCGTCATATAGATCGGCGAAGACCTCACGAACAGACGCAGATTGGTCGATGAAGTCGAAAGTATCGACACTATCCGAGTCGCTGCTTATATTTGAGTCTGCAGACGATCCGACGGATATGTTGCTGAAGATCTTGACGAGTTCTCCGCTTGAGGCAAGCTTGGTGGAGATTATCGACAAAATCTCTTCATCGCCAGACTCGAACGATGAAACCGATCCCGATGAATCGGAACCAGCTGCAACCGATCTCGCCGAATCCGATCTTGCGAGTCGATGAGATCCCTCCTTCCCGACGCGGAAGTGGAACCTTCCGAACGCCATGTCCATGGGCTCCTCCAGATACGCATATGCATCCATACGGGAGGGTGGGTGAGGAACAAAATCGACTAGAGCGGTTTCGATCTGTTTACCTCGATCCATCGCGTTGCTTGCTACCGAAGATGTTGATGATGTCGAACGTGCCATCGAGATCAGAACCTTGTCGCCTCTAATTCCCACAGACGGCGCCAATTGATAAGGGATTAACTTATCAATGCCTACAAGTTGTAGACTAGGGTTTAGTTGGAAGTAGAGGGCAAGTAGATCTCGAAGGTTTCAGCCGGAAAAGTACTCGACTGCTATGAAAACTAGGGTTGCGTGAAACAATGAATCGATCCTTTCTTTGTCCCTCGACTCCCCCTTATATAGGAGGTGGAGCCGAGGGTTTCGTGATGTACAAGTTACAGAGTCCGGAAGGTTTCTGAACCGTCCCGTAATAGTTACAAGTCGATATTCCTAATACAACTCTATCTTTCCAAACTATCTCTCGATTGGGCTTCCGGGCTTTGTAAAACTTCGGGTCGTGGGCCTCCAGTAAACCCCGGGTACCTTCTTCGGCAGGCCCATTGGGGATGCCTATGTCAATAGTACTTAATTTATATTTTCTTGGGTGGACATATGCTTACCTCAATAGTTTATATCCCAGGAGAATGCCTGAGATATTCACTTAGAGTTCTTCTCAAGGAATGATGGTTTAATCATCTGGATATATGGATAGTTCTCTCCCTCAAATTCAAGTGTTGCCTCAACTAATTTGAGTGTAACACCATAGCTTGGGCTCTCTTACAAGGAATGGTTATTCTAGGGTTTATGGTGTACTCCTAATATCTCCTTAGGTATCTAGTCTAAGTTTTTGGATTTGTCTATCTTACTTACCAACTCATGGATATTAACTTATTCTATTTGATATTTGGTCATCTCACCACTTCAAGATGAAATGGTTTATATCCAAGTACTTTAGTTCAAGGATGGTCCTTGGTTCTTAAATAGGTAAAGCTAGATTGGTATGAATGGTCTCTCTCATTTGGTAAGGACTCTAATACTAACCTAAGGTTAGGCTCCATAGAGAATGATGTGATCATCAATATCTATGTTTAACATAAATGGGTTCTCTCTCTAGGGAATGTCTTGAATAATATCCTAGGGTTCTTCTTAAAGATGATGATTTGAATACATGGATGTATATCCGAGGTTTAGCTCAAAGTTTGTCATTGCTTCTCTAGTAAATAATATAGAACTCTCACATCTCTAGGTTTGATGTATAATAATTTGGAATAGAGAAGAATATATATTTCTAGAGTTGATCTCCTTGTCATGTTTCCAAGAATGAAGTAAAATGAATACCATGAGGTTCATGGTAGGAACAAGGATTAGTTTAAGACATGGAAAAGATAAGTCAAGAATGGTTTCTCCATTTTATTGTTACTTGATTTGCAATTGAATAGATGTTCAGATGTTATGGCAAGGATTACCATATTATGATCTTTTATAAGATCAAGCAATTGATCCTTGATTCATATGTTATTGTGTTGGTGTTAGTTCCATTTGATCTAATCCCTTAGATCAAATCATCTCTACCCAAAACAAGGTTTTAGCAAAGGTCACATTGAGGTTTATAGCGCTTGACTTGATGAGCTACTTCAATTCCACCAAGGTCAAGTGAAACTTCAGTTACTGTGACTGTTTTACTTTAAAGCGCGAAAATTCCCCGGATTTTCTATGCATGAATGCAATGCACACATCTGTTTCCTCTATTTTTTGTAACCCCAAATACTGGGATATTACACGAGGGTTTCATGATACACAAGTTACAAAGTCCGGGAGACTCTTTGAGTTCGTCCCGTAATAGTTACAAGTCATTATTCCTAATACAACTCTATATTTCCAAACTACTTCATAACTGGGCTTCCAGACTTCATAAACTTCGGGTCGTGGGCCTTCAATAAACCCCGGGTACCTTCTTCGGCAGGCCCATTGGGGATGCCTATGTCAATACCCCTCCAGGTATACCGGATTGTTTCATCTAGCACTATTGAACCAAGCTTCCATAATCCGGATTAACCTTTAATCCGGTTTACAAATGCTCTAACTTGGCATATTTGCCATAGTCTGACCTACTAGGGGTCATCCCCCCAACATTGGGACTTGGGTGTTTTCACCGTGGCGCCTTGTAAATCTTCAAAAGTGATAAGGCATTTCCTAATCTTCTCAGTAAGCACGGTGGTGGTGATGAACACACGATGAACACAGCGGAGATAACACGATGAGGAGGTGGAGATAACTTGTCTGACGCCGATGAAGTCTCTCGATTGATTCCTGGCGCCAATGCAACATCTCTCAACCCTGCAAGATATTCGCAACTCCACACACTTGCGCACGTAGCCGCCGACCACGAAGCGGTAAATTGCAATCTTCTAATCCCCAATGGAACAACAGATCACACAAACTTTTAGTAGCAAAACACCAGATCGATGCGAATTGGTGTATAGATTCAATAGAGTTGCAAAGCAATCAACTATGAACTAGGGTTTATCTTAAACGTGGTCTAAGGTTGTTTTGGGGGCGTCCTGGGCACTTATATAGGGGTTCAGGATGACCAGAAGTCGAAAAATACGACTACAAACCGACCCATATCGGGATCTGGTCGAGACTGACTCGGACACGGCCGGCGTGGGGGTCGGTCGACCGGGCCAGGGGCCAGACGGGCCGACATGGACCGGCCTCGCACCGGCGGGGCGCCAGACCGGAACGGTGCCCGATGCACCGGCGCAGGAGCCGGCAGGCGCCGGTCACCCGACGTGTGGGCCGGTGGCGCCGGGTGTGGTGCCGGTTGGCCGGCGTGGCGGTCGGTGTCGTCGAGCGTTGCGTCGTCCTGAACTTCTTCTTCTCCCTCCTTCGCGCATGCCTCCCTCTCCTCCCTCGCACGTTCATGTGATGTCTTCATCTCCAGCACCATGTCCAACTGTTCTCCTCCTCCTCGTGCGATGCTTCCTTTATCCTCGTACCTGATCATACACAAGTCAAAGGACTTAGGCAGTATAAAATTCTCATCAGTCAAAGTATCATTTAAAAACAAGTTCACCTGTTGCTTTAGTAGCTTCGCATGAGATCTTGTCATAGGTCCAATCCTGACTTCATTGGACTTGAGCTTCACAACAATATCTTCTTCATCTTGCAATGACGGAGATAGTAGTTCGGTAGGGATGCTATCATCATCTACCCCCTTCAAAAGGCGTCAATCTTGACGCTCCAAGGTCTTCTCCGTCATATGGTGTCAAATCAGCAACATTGAAAGAATTACTGACACAAAATTCATCAGTTGGAAGATCTATAGAGTAAACATTATCATTGATCTTGGCAAGCATTTTGTAAGGACCAGCACCACGAGGAAGTAGCTTAGACTTCCGTAGCTTCGGGAACCTATCCTTGCGAAAATGAACCCATGCCATATCACCAGGCTTGAGCAACATCTCCTTGCACTTCTTGTTCATCCTTGCAGCATTGTTCTTGCCTTTCTTCTCAATCAGCTCTTTAGTCTTCTCATGTATCTTCCATACAAAATCTGCCCTCTTTGATGCCTCCATATTGACTCTCTCATGTATGGGTAAAGGCAACAAGTCAAGTGGAGTAATGGGTTTGAAACCATACACCACCTCAAATGGACACAACTCTGTGGTAGAATGCACCGCCCTGTTGTAAGCAAACTCCACACGCGGTAAACAATCTTCCCACTCCTTCTAGTTCTTCTTGATCATGGATCTCAACAGTTGTGACAAGGTTCTATTCACCACCTCAGTTTGGGGATGACAAGTAGTACTGAAAAGTAACTTTGTCCCCAGCTTTCCCCAAAGTGTCTTCCAGAAGTAGCTCATAAACTTCACGTCACGATCAGAAACAATAGTCTTCGGGACTCCATGTAGACGTACAATCTCCCTGAAAAACAGGTTAGCAATATGCGACGCATCGTCGCTCTTGTGGCAGGCAATAAAGTGTGACATCTTAGAAATCTATCCACTACCACAAATATATAATCATGGCATCTCTTAGTACGCGGCAAACCCAACACAAAATCCATACTAATATCTTCCCATGGTGTAGTAGGTGCCGGTAAAGGAGTATACAAACCGTGAGGCTTCATCTTGGACTTGGACTTGTTGCAAGTAATGCATCTCTTCACATACTTGTCCACATCCCGCCTCATATTTGGCCAGTAAAAGTGATCAGCGAGGATGAGTAGCGTCTTCTCACGCCCAAAGTGACCCATCAAACCTCCAGCATGTGATTCCTGCAATAAGAGCAAACACACAGACGATTCTGGAACACATAGTTTGTTAGCTCTAAATAAGAACCCATCATGTATGTGATATTTCTCCCATGCTTTACGAATAGCACACAAGCGATATGGTTCAGCAAAATCATGATCAGTGGCATACACATCACATAGTACTTCTAATCCAGGAATTTTAACATCAAGTTGAGTTAACAACATATTTTTCCTACATAGAGCATCAACAAAAATATTATCTTTTCCCTTCTTATGTTTTATAATGTATGGAAAAGACTCAATGAACTCAACCCACTTTGCAAGACGCCTATGCAAGTTAGATTGAGCTTTCAGATATTTCAAAGGTTCATGATCAGAATGTATGATAAATTCTTTTGGCCACAAATAATGTTGCCAAACCTCAAGAACTATAATTAAAGCGTACAATTCTTTATCATAGATAGGATAGTTCAACTTAGCACCAGAAAGTTTCTCAGAAAAATATGCAATTGGGTGACCCTCTTGCATCAACACACCACCAATTCCAATACCACTAGCATCACATTCAATCTCAAATTGCTTATTGAAATCAGGAAGTGCAAGCAACGGTGCAGAAGTTAACAATCGTTTCAGTTCATCAAATGCATGATCTTGGGCTGCGCCCCACTCAAAAACAACACCCTTTTTAGTCAATTCATTCAAAGGTGCAGCAATAGTACTAAAATTGGGCACAAATCTTCTATAAAACCCAGCAAGACCATGAAAACTTCTTACTTGACTCACATTCATGGGAGTAGGCCAATTTTGAATTGCTTCAATCTTAGATGAATCTACTTCTACTCCATGCTTAGAGACAACATAACCCAGAAATATGTCCTTATCTTTGCAAAATGTGCACCTTTCAAGATTACCATAAAGTTTATTATCACACAACACTTGCAAAACATGTCTAATATGCATAGTATGATCAGATTCATTGCAGTTGTAAATTAATATGTCATCAAAGTACACAAACACAAACTTGCCAATAAAATCACGCAAAACATGGTTCATCAGTCTCATGAAAGTGCTAGGTGCATTAGTCAAACCAAAAGGCATTACTAACCACTCATATAAACCAAATTTTGTTTTAAAGGTTGTTTTCCATTCATCCCCCTCTTTCATCCTAATTTGATGATAACCACTACGCAAATCAATCTTAGAGAAAACAGCAGCACCACTCAATTCATCTAGCATATCCTCTAAACGGGGAATAGGATGACGATATCGAATAGTAATGTTGTTTATCGCTCTACAATCTACACACATGCGCCATGTACCATCTTTCTTAGGAACTAGAATAACAGGAACATCACAAGGACTTAGGCTTATGCGAATATAACCTTTGTCGAGTAGCGCTCGTACTTGCTTCTGTATCTCCTTCGTCTCTTCGGGGTTCGTCCTGTATGGTGCCCTATTGGGCAGCGAGGCACCGGGGTTCAAGTCTATTTGATGCTCAGTACCACGCAATGATGGCAATCCTGCGGGAACCTCCTCCGGAAACACGTCGCCGAATTCCTGCAAAACATGAGAAACACCAAGAGAAATAGGGGTCATGTCGTTAGAAACCAAGACCTCACCCTTGTACATGAGCACAAGAGGCATGGCTACAGGATCCTCGCTAAATTCTATCATATCCTCTCTGGTGGCTAATATGACTAAGGAATTCACTCTCTCACTTTTTGTTATATCAGTCACGGTATTACAATTCTCTCGCCTATCTATGGATGCATCCTCCAAGTTCACTTCAACTTTCTGACGAGATTCATTGACAATTTGTTGTGGTGACATAGGCTGCAAGTTAATTTTCTTCCCCTTGAACTCCAAGTGATATGTATTGGCACGGCCATTGTGTTGCACAGAACGATCATAGAGCCATGGCCGGCTGATACGTCGCAAACGTATCTATAATTTCTTATGTTCCATGCTACTTTTATTACAATACTTGAATGTTTTATACATACTTTACAGCATTATTTTATATTTTTCGGCACTAACCTATTTACAAGATGCCGAAGTGCCAGTTGTTGTTTTTGGTTTCAGAAATCCTAGTAAGGAAATATTCTCGGAATTGGACGAAATCAACGCCCAGGGTCCTATTTTTGCACGAAGCTTCCAGAAGTCCGAAGAGGAGACGAAGTGGGGCCACGAGGTGGCGACACGTGGCGGCGCGGCCTGTGCCCCGGCCGCGCGGCCGTTGTGTCGGCGCCGTGTCGCCCCCGACCTACCCTTCCGCCTACTTAAAGCCTCCGTCGAAACCCCCGTACCGAGAGCCACAATACGGAAAACATTGAGAGGCCGCCGCCGCCAATCCCATCTCGGGGATTCAGGAGATCGCCTCCGGCACCCGCCGGAGAGGGGAATCATCACCGGAGGGGCTCTATATCATCATGCCCGCCTCCGGATTGATGCGTGAGTAGTTCATCCTTGGACTATGGGTCCATAGCAGTAGCTAGATGGTTGTCTTCTCCGCTTGTGCTTTCATTGTTATAGATCTTGTGAGCTGCCTAACATGATCAAGATCATCTATTTGTAATGCTACATGTTGTGTTTGGCGAGATCCGATGAATAGAGAATACTATGTTAAGTTGATTATCAATCTATCATATATGTGTTGTTTATGTTCTTGCATGCTCTCCATTTCTAGTAGAGGCTCTGGCCAAGTTGATACTTGTAACTCCAAGAGGGAGTAATTATGCTCGATAGTGGGTTCATGCCTCCATTTAATCTGGGACAGTGACAGAAAGTTCTAAGGTTGTGGATGTGCTGTTGCTACTAGGGATAAAACATTGATGCTTTGTCTAAGGATATTTGTGTTGATTACATTACACACCATACTTAATGCTATTATCTGTTGTTTACAACTTAATACCGGAAGGGTTCGGATGATAACCTGAAGGTGGATTATTTAGGCATAGATGCATGCTGGATAGCGGTCTATGTACTTTGTCGTAATGCCCTGATTAAATCACATAGTAATCATCATTGATATGTATTGAATCTTTATTTTTCAATTGCTCGCCTGTAATTTGTTCACCCATCATGTTAGTTATCTTATTGGAGAGACACCACTAGTGAACTGTGGACCCCGGTCCATTCTTTACATCTGAATACATTCTACTGCTTTTACTGTTCTTTGCAAACAAACACCATCTTCCACTCGATACGTTTAATCCTTTGTTTTCAGCAAGCCGGTGAGATTGACAACCTCACCGTTACGTTGGGGCAAAGTACTTTTATTGTGTTGTGCAGGTTCCACGTTGGCGCCGGTTTCACTGGTGTTGCGCCGCACTACATTCCTCCACCAACAACCTTCACGTGCTTCTTGGCTCCTACTGGTTCGATAACCTTGGTTTCTTTCTGAGGGAAAACTTGCTGCTATGCGCATCACACCTTCCTCTTGGGGTTCCCAACGGACGTGTACATCTACGCGCATCAAGCTCTTTTTCTGGCGCCGTTGCCGGGGAGATCAAGACATGCTGCAAGGGGAGTCTCCACTTCCAATCTCTTTACTTTGTTTTTTTCTTGCTTTATTTTATTTACTACTTTGTTTGCTGCACTTAAACAAAATACAAAAAAAAATTAGTTGCTAGCTTTACTTTATTTACTGGCTTGCTCTCTATATCAAAAACACACAAAAATTAGTTACTTGTCTTTACTTTATTTGCCTAGTTTACTTTACTACTGTTATAATGGGTACTCCTAAAAACACTAAGTTGTGTGACTTCACTAGCACAAATAATAATGATTTTATATGTACTCCTATTGCTCCACCTGCTACTACAGCAGAATTCTATGAAATTAAACCTGCTTTACTGAATCTTATTATGAGAGAGCAATTTTCTGGTGTTAGTACTGATGATGCTGCTGCCCATCTTAATAATTTTGTTGAACTTTGTGAAATGCAAAAGTATAAGGATATACATGGTGATATTATAAAACTGAAATTGTTTCCTTTCTCCTTAAGAGGAAGAGCTAAAGATTGGTTGCTATCTTTGCCTAAGAATAGTATTGATTCATGGACTAAATGTAAAGATGCTTTTATTAGTAAATATTATCCTCCTGCTAAGATTATATATTTGAGAAGTAGCATAATGAATTTTAAACAATTTGATAATGAACATGTTGCTCAAGCATGGGAGAGAATGAAATCTTTGGTAAAGAATTGCCCAACCCATGGACTGACTACTTGGATGATCATCCAAACCTTTTATGCAGGATTGAATTTTTCCTCAAGGAACCTATTGGATTCAGCTGCTGGAGGTACTTTTATGTCCATCACCCTGGGCGCCGCAACTAAATTACTTGATGATATGATGATCAATTACTCTGAATGGCACACTGAAAGAACTCCTCAAGGTAAGAAGGTAAATTCTGTTGAAGAAACCTCTTCTTTGGGTGATAAGATTGATGCTATTATGTCTATGCTTGCAAATGGTAGATCTCATATTGATCCTAATAATGTTCCTTTAGCTTCATTGGTTGCTCAAGAAGAAAATGTTGATGTGAATTTCATTAAGAACAATAATTTCAACAACAATGCTTATAGGAATAATTATGGTAACAACAACTTTAGGCCATATCCTTCTAATAATGGTAATGGTTATGGTAATTCTTATGGTAATTCTTACAATAATAATAAGAGTGTACCCTCTGGTCTTGAAGTGATGCTTAAAGAATTTATTAATACACAAACTGCTTTCAATAAAACTGTTGAAGAAAAGCTTGGTAAAATTGATATTCTTGCTTCTAAGGTTGATAGTCTTGCTCTTGATGTTGATCTTTTAAAATTGAAAGTTATGCCTGAGAAAGTTGAAGATGCTAGGTTTGCTAAAACAAATGCCATCCAAGTTCGAATTAATGATAATATTAGATTGTTGGCTGAATTGCATGCTAGGTGGGATAGAGAAGAAAAAGAAAAACTTGCTAAAGAAAATAATGTAGCTAAAGTATGGACTATTACCACCACTAGTAATGTTAATTCTTCACATGTTGCTGCACCTCCTACTATCAATGGTAAAATAATTGGTGTTGGCAATGTTTCTACTCCTAGTGCAAAGCGTACAAAATTGCCTGAAACTGCTGAAACTGCTGTTTGTGATAAAACTGCTGAAATTTTTCAAAATATTGGTGACAATGATTCCATTGCTGTAGAACATAATGGTTTAGACTTTGATGATTGTCATATTACTGAAGTTATAAAGTTCTTACAAAAACTTGCTAGAAGTCCCAATGCTAGTGCTATAAATTTAGCCTTTACAAAACACATTACAAATGCTCTCATTAAAGCTAGGGAAGAGAAATTAAAACTTGAAGCTTCTATTCCTAGGAAATTAGAAGATGGTTGGGAGCCCATCATTAAAATGAAATTCAATGACTTTGAGTGTAATGCTTTATGTGATCTTGGTGCAAGTATTTCTGTTATGCCTAAAAAGATTTATGATATGCTTGACTTGCCACCATTGAAGAATTGTTATTTGGATGTCAATCTTGCTGATAATGTTAAAAAGAAACCTTTGGGGAGGATTGATAATGTGCATTACGGTTAACAATAACCTTGTCCCCGTTGATTTTGTTGTCTTGGATATCGAATGCAATGCATCTTGTCCTATTGTGTTGGGAAGACCTTTTCTTCGAACCGTTGGTGCTGTTATTGATATGAAGGAAGGTAATATTAAATATCAATTTCTTCTCAAGAAAGGTATGGAACACTTCCCTAGAAAGAGAATGAAGTTGCCTTTTGATTCTATTATTAGAACAAGTAATGATGTTGATGATTTATCTCTTGATGTTACTTGATTTGCACTTTCTGCGCCTAGCTGAAAGGCGTTAAAGAAAAGCACTTCTTGGGAGATAACCTATGTTTTATTTTACTACAGCAATTTTTGTTTTGTTGAGTCTTGGAAGTTGTTTACTACTGTAGCAACATCTCCTTATCATGTTTTTGTGCCAAGTAAAGTTTCTATGCTAAAGTTGATGTTATATTTGGGATCGCTGCGCAGAAACAGCATTGCTGTCTGTCACGAATTCTGGCATAAGTCTCTGTAAAAATTCGAAAAAATCTGCAAATTTACGAGCGTGATCCTCAGATATGTACGCAACTTTCATTAGTTTTGAGTTTTTTCATTTGAGCAAGTTAAGTGCCTCGTCCAGATGCATCTTTATGGACTGTTCTGTTTTTGACAGATTCTGTCTTTTATTTCGCATTGCCGCTTTTGCTATGTTGAATGAGTTTCTTTGTTCCATTAACTTTCAGAAGTTTTGTGCAATTTCCAGAAGTGTTAAGAATGATTGTGTCACCTCTGAATATGTGAATTTGTGGTTATGCACTAACCCTCTCATGAGTTTGCTTGAAGTTTGTGTGAAGGAAGTTTTCAAGGGTCAAGAGAAGAGGATGATATACTATGATCAAGAAGAGTGAAAGGTCTAAGCTTGGGGATGCCCCGGTGGTTCATCCCTGCATATTTTAAGAAGACTCAAGCATCTAAGCTTGGGGATGCCTAAGGCATCCCCTTCTTCATCGACAACATTATCAGGTCACTTCTAGTGAAACTATATTTTTATTCCGTCACATTCTTATGTTCTTTACTTGGAGCGTCGGTTTGTTTTTATTTTTGTTTTGTTTTGAATAAAGTTGGATCTCGCCATCCTTATATTGGAGATATTATGCTCCGCTTTTTCATATGGAACACTTGTGTTCTTAATTGTTCTTTAATGTTCATGGCGAAAGCTTATTGCTTCGTTAAATTGCTATTTGGTTGGAATTGGAAAATGCTGCATATGGTTTGGCAATTTGGCAATCTTTTGAGCTCTCATAGATCATGTTTAAGCTCTTGCATCATGTAGTTTAATCTATTAATGAAGAACTACTGTAGAGCTTGTTTAATTTGGTTTGCATGATTGATCTCTCTAAGTCTAGATATGGTAAAGTGTTTGAACAACAAGGAAGACAGTGTAGAGCCTTATAATGCTTGCAATATGTTCTTGTGTGAGTTTTGTTGTACCTGTTCATACTTGTGTTTGCTTCAAATAACCTTGCTAGCCCAAACCTTGTACTGAGAGGAAATGCTTCTCGTGCATCCAAACACCTTGAGCCAAACTCCATGCCATTTGTGTCCACCATATCTACCTATTATGTGGTATTTTTCTGCCATTCCAAAGTAAATTACTTGAGTGCTACCTTTAAAATTTCATTCCTCTACATTTACAATATATAGCTCATGGGACAAATAGCTTAAAAACTATTGTGGTGATGAATATGTAGTTATGTGTCTTAATTCTTATAAGTTGCTTGTTGAGCGGTAACCATGTTTTCTGGGGACGCCATCAACTTTATCTTTGTTGGATATCATGTGAGATGCTATGCATGTTCGTCTTGTCTGAAGTAGTGGACTTCACGATCAAATGGTTTGAGTATGCATATGTTAGAGAAGAACACTGGGCCGCTAACTAAAGCCATGTATCATGGTGGAAGTTTCAGTTTGGACATACAACCTCAATCTCTTATGAGAATATTAGCTATTGTTGAATGCTTAAGCATTAAAAAGAGGAGTCCATTATCTGTTGTCTATGTTGTCCCGGTATGGATGTCTAAGTTGATAATAATCAAAAGCGAGAAATCCAATGTGTGCTTTCTCCTTAGACACTTGTACATGTGGCATAGAGGTACCCCTTTGTGACACTTGGTTGAAGCATATGTTATGCGATGAGAATCCGTGTTTCCGAGATAGTAGGACAAGGTGCGAGCACTATTAGTACTCTATGCATGATACATGCAACTTGTAGGAAGTATTATGCATAGCACATATGAATTATTACTACCTGTGACAAAATTGTTTCTATGTTTTCAAAACAAAAGCTCTAGCACAAAAATAGTAATCAATGCTTCCCTCTGCGAAGGGCCAATCTTTTACTTTATGTTGAGTCAGTTTACCCATTCCCTTCTATCTTAGAAGCAAACACTTGTGTTAACTGTGTGCATTGATTCTTACATGTTTACTTATTGCACCTATTATATTACTCTATGTTGACAAATATCCATGAGATATACATGTTACAAGTTGAAAGCAATTGCTGAAACTTAATCATCCTTTGTGTTGCTTCAATTCATTCTACTTTGAATTTATTGCTTATGAGTTATCTCTTATGCAAGTCTTATTGATACTTGTTTGAAAGTACTATTCATGAAAAGTTTTGCTATATGATTCATTTGCTTAGTCATTATCTTTGTTAGCAATCTTTTGTTCAGATCACTCCATTCATCTCATATGCTTTACAATAATGTTGATCAAGATTATGTTGGTAGCATGTCACTTCAGAAATTATTTGTGTTATCGTTTACCTACTCGAGGACGAGTAGGAACTAAGCTTGGGGATGCTTGATACGTCCCAAACGTATCTATAATTTCTTATGTTCCATGCTACTTTTATTACAATACTTGAATGTTTTATACATACTTTACAGCATTATTTTATATTTTCCGGCACTAACCTATTAACAAGATGCCGAAGTGCCACTTGCTGTTTTCTGCTTTTTGGTTTCAGAAATCCTAGTAAGGAAATATTCTCGAATTGGACGAAATCAACGCCCAGGGTCCTATTTTTGCACGAAGCTTCCGAAGTCCGAAGAGGAGACGATGGGGCCACGAGGTGGCCGACACCAGGCGGCGCGACCAGGCCCCGGCCGCGCGGCCTGTTGTGTCGGCGCCTCGTGTCGCCCGACCTACCCTTCCGCCTACTTAAAGCCTCCGTCGCGAAACCCCCGTACCGAGAGCCACGGTACGGAAAACTGAGAGGCCGCCGCCGCCAATCCCATCTCGGGGATTCAGGAGATCGCCTCCGGCACCCTGCCGGAGAGGGGAATCATCACCGGAGGGGCTCTACATCATCATGCCCGCCTCCGGATTGATGCGTGAGTAGTTCATCCTTGGACTATGGGTCCATAGCAGTAGCTAGATGGTTGTCTTCTCCGCTTGTGCTTTCATTGTTATAGATCTTGTGAGCTGCCTAACATGATCAAGATCATCTATTTGTAATGCTACATGTTGTGTTTGGCGAGATCCGATGAATAGAGAATACTATGTTAAGTTGATTATCAATCTATCATATATGTGTTGTTTATGTTCTTGCATGCTCTCCGTTGCTAGTAGAGGCTCTGGCCAAGTTGATACTTGTAACTCCAAGAGGGGGTAATTATGCTCGATAGTGGGTTCATGCCTCCATTTAATCTGGGACAGTGACAGAAAGTTCTAAGGTTGTGGATGTGCTGTTGCTACTAGGGATAAAACATTGATGCTTTGTCTAAGGATATTTGTGTTGATTACATTACGCACCATACTTAATGCAATTATCTGTTGTTTACAACTTAATACTGGAAGGGGTTCGGATGATAACCGAAGGTGGATTATTTAGGCATAGATGCATGCTGGATAGCGGTCTATGTACTTTGTCGTAATGCCCTGATTAAATCACATAGTAATCATCATTGATATGTATTGAATCTTTATTTGTCAATTGCTCGCCTGTAATTTGTTCACCCAGCATGTTAGTTATCTTATTGGAGAGACACCACTAGTGAACTGTGGACCCCGGTCCATTCTTTACATCTGAATACATCTACTGTTGTTTTTACTGTTCTTTGCAAACAAACACCATCTTCCACTCGATACGTTTAATCCTTTGTTTTCAGCAAGCCGATGAGATTGACAACCTCACTGTTACGTTGGGGCAAAGTACTTTGATTGTGTTGTGCAGGTTCCACGTTGGCGCCGGTTTCACTGGTGTTGCGCCGCACTACATTCCTCCACCAACAACCTTCACGTGCTTCTTGGATCCTACAGGTTCGATAACCTTGGTTTCTTTCTGAGGGAAAACTTGCTGCTGTGCGCATCACACCTTCCTCTTGGGGTTCCCAACGGACGTGTACATCTACGCGCATCACCGGCCCAACAGCAGGCGAGGTACCGTCATAGGTGACATAGGCATCCCCAATGGGCCTGCCGAAGATGGTACCCGGGGTTTACTGAAGGCCCACGAGTCGAAGAATATGAAGTTCGGAAGCCCAGTTAGTAGTAAAGAAAGTTAGAGTTGTATTAGGAAATATAAAGACTTGTAATTTTATGGGACGGGTTAGAAACCCTCCCGGACTCTGTAAACTTGTGTATTACGAATCCCTCGGCTCCGCCTCCTATATAAGGGGGAGTCGAGGGACAAAGAGAGGATCGAAATCATTGTCAACACAACCCTAGTTTCATAATCGTCGAGCACTTTTCGGCTGAAACCTTCGAGATCTACTTGCCCTCTACTTCCAACTAAACCCTAGTCTACAATACGTAGGCATTGATAAGTTAATACCTTGTCAATTGGCGCCGTCTGTGGGAACTAGAGGCGACAAGGAGCTGATCTCGATGGCACGTTCAAGATCGTCGACTTCGTCGGTAGCAAGCAACGCGATGGATCGAGGTAAACATGTCGAAACTGATCTAGTCGATTTTGTTCCTCACCCGCCCTCCCGTTTGGATGCATATACGTATCTGGAGGAGCCTATGGAAGTGACGTTCGGACAATTCCGATTCTGCGTCGAGAAAGAAGGATCGTATCGTCTCGAAGTTCCGATCTCGTCGGGATTATCAGCGGTCGATTCCGATTCTTCATCAGGCGAAGATGAAATTTCGTCGCCACGCTTCGTCAACACCATGGCAAGCGAAAAGCTCGCCAAGATCTTCAGTGATATGTCCTTCGAGTCGTCTGCGGACTCTGATATAAGCAGCGATTCAGATAGCATCGACAGCTTCAACTTCATCGACAGATCTGCTGTTATTGGAAAGGTCTTCACCAATCTCTACGATGGTGTCACCAATCCCAACAAAAAAAAAATCAAAATATCATCAGGTTTACGCAATTGAGGAAACAAACCGAGCAGAACCGGAGACGTCAGAGGCTTTCGACAATTTGGGAAACCCATATGTTGATCCCGCTGATCTCAGGAGAGGTCTGATACGTCTCAAACGTATCTACAATTTCTTAAGTTCCATGCTACTTTTATGACAATACTTGCATGTTTTATACATACTTTACAGCATTATTATACATTTTCCGGCACTAACCTATTAACAAGATGCCGAAGTGCCAGTTGTCGTTTGTTTTTGGTTTCAGAAATCCTACAAAGGAAATATTCTCGGAATTGGACGAAATCAAAGCCCAGGGTCCTATTTTTCCACGAAGCTTCCAGAATACCGGGAGAGATACGAAGTGGGGCCACGAGGCGCCGACACACTAGGGCGGCGCGGCCTGGCCCCTGGCCGCGCGGCCCTGTTGTGTGGGGCCCTCGTGTGGCCCCCTGACCTACCCTTCCGCCTACTTAAAGCCTTCGTCGCGAATACCCCTGTACCGAGAGCCACGATACGGAAAACCTTGAGATGCCGCCGCCGCCAATCCCATCTCGGGGATTCAGGAGATCGCCTCCGGCACCCTGCCGGAGAGGGGAATCATCACCGGAGGGGCTCTACATCATCATGCCCGCCTCCGGATTGATGCGTGAGTAGTTCATCCTTGGACTATGGGTCCATAGCAGTAGCTAGATGGTTGTCTTCTCCGCATGTGCTATCATTGTTTAGATCTTGTGAGCTGCCTAACATGATCAAGATCATCTATTTGTAATGCTACATGTTGTGTTTGATGGGATCCGATGAATCTAGAATACTATGTCAAGTTGATTATCAATCTATCATATATGTGTTGTTTATGTTCTTGCATGCTCTCCGTTGCTAGTAGAGGCTCTGGCCAAGTTGATACTTGTAACTCCAAGAGGGAGTATTTATGCTCGATAGTGGGTTCATGCCTCCATTTAATCTGGGATCGTGACAGAAGGTTCTAAGGTTGTGGATGTGTTGTTGCTACTAGGGATAAAACATCAATGCTTTGTCTAAGGATATTTGTGTTGATTACATTACGCACCATACTTAATGCAATTATCTGTTGTTTACAACTTAATACTGGAGGGGTGCGGATGCTAACCCGAAGGTGGATTATTTAGGCATAGATGCATGCTGGATAGCGGTCTATGTACTTTGTCGTAATGCCCTGATTAAATCTCATAGTAATCATCATTGATATGTATTGAATCTTTATTTGTCAATTGCCCATCTGTAATTTGTTCACCCAGCATGCTAGTTATCTTATTGGAGAGACACCACTAGTGAACTGTGGACCCCGGTCCATTCTTTTACATCTGAATACATCCTACTGCAATCATTGTTCTTATTGTTCTTTGCAAACAAACACCATGTTCCACTCGATACGCTTAATCCTTTGTTTTCAGCAAGCCGGTGAGATTGACAACCTCACTGTCACGTTGGGGCAAAGTATCTTGATTGTGTTGTGCAGGTTCCACGTTGGCGCCGGTTTCACTGGTGTTGCGCCGCACTACACTCCTCCACCAACAACCTTCACGTGCTTCTTGGCTCCTACTGGTTCGATAACCTTGGTTTCTTTCTGAGGGAAAACTTACTGATGTGCGCATCATACCTTCCTCTTGGGGTTCCCAACGGACGTGTACATCTACGCGCATCAAGCAGACTTTTTCTGGCGCCGTTGCCGGGGAGATCAAGACACGCTGCAAGGGGAGTCTCCACATCCAATCTCTTTACTTTGTTTTGTCTTGCTTTACTTTACTTTATTTACTGTCTTGTTTGCTACATATCTAAAAACACAAAAAAATTAGTTACTTTACTTTCTGTCTTATTTATTAGCTCTATATAAAAAACACAAAAAAATTAGTTACTTGTTTTTATTCTATTTGCTTAGTTTACTTTACTACTGCTACAATGGGTACTCCTGAAAATACTAAGTTGTGTGATTTCACTAGCACAAATAATAATGATTTTATATGTACTCCTATTGCTCCACCTGCTACTACAGCAGAATTCTATGAAATTAAACCTGCTTTACTGAATCTTGTTATGAGAGAGCAATTTTCTGGTGTTAGTACTGATGATGCTGCTGCCCATCTTAATAATTTTGTTGAACTTTGTGAAATGCAAAAGTATAAGGATATAGATGGTGATATTATAAAACTGAAATTGTTTCCTTTCTCACTAAGAGGAAGAGCTAAAGATTGGTTGCTTTCTTTGCCTAAAAATAGTATTGATTCATGGACTAAGTGTAAAGATGCTTTTACTAGTAAATATTATCCTCCTGCTAAGATCATATCTTTGAGAAGTAGCATAATGAATTTTAAACAATTTGATAATGAACATGTTGCTCAAGCATGGGAGAGAATGAAATCTTTGGTAAAGAATTGCCCAACCCATGGACTGACTACTTGGATGATCATCCAAATCTTTTATGCAGGATTGAATTTTTCCTCAAGGAACCTATTGGATTCAGCTGCTGGAGGTACTTTTATGTCCATCACCTTGGGCGCCGCGACTAAGCTACTTGATGATATGATGATCAATTACTCTGAATGGCACACTGAAAGAACTCCTCAAGGTAAGAAGGTAAATTCTGTTGAAGAAACCTCTTCTTTGGGTGATAAGATTGATGCTATTATGTCTATGCTTGCAAATGGTAGATCTCATATTGATCCTAATAATGTTCCTTTAGCTTCATTGGTTGCTCAAGAAGAAAATGTTGATGTGAATTTCATTAAGAGTAATAATTTCAACAACAATGCTTATAGGAATAATTATGGTAACAACAACTATAGGCCATATCCTTCTAATAATGGTAGTGGTTATGGTAATTCTTATGGTAATTATTACAACAATAATAAGAGTGTACCCTCTGGTCTTGAGGTCATGCTTAAAGAATTTATTAGTACACAAACTGCTTTCAATAAAACTGTTGAAGAAAAGCTTGGTAAAATTGATGTTCTTGCTTCTAAGGTTGATAGTCTTGCTCTTGATGTTGATCTTTTAAAACTGAAAGTTATGCCTGAGGAAGTTAAAGATGCTAGGTTTGCTAAAACAAATGCCATCCAAGTTAGAATTAATGATAATATTAGAATGTTGGCTGAATTGCATGCTAGGTGGGATAGAGAAGAAAAAGAAAAACTTGCTAAAGAAAATAATGTAGCTAAAGTTTGGACTATTAGCACCACTAGTAATGTCGATTCTTCACATGTTGCTACACCTCCTACTATCAATGGTAAAATAATTGGTGTTGGCAATGTTTCTACTCCTAGTGCAAAGCGTACAAAATTGCCTGAAACTGCTGAAACTGCTTGTGATAAAACTGCTGAAATTTTTCAAAATATTGGTGACAATGATTCCATTGCTGTAGAACATAATGGTTTAGATTTTGATGATTGTCATATTACTGAAGTTATAAAGTTCTTACAAAAACTTGCTAAAAGTCCCAATGCTAGTGCTATAAATTTAGCCTTTACAAAACATATTACAAATGCTCTCATTAAAGCTAGGGAAGAGAAATTAAAACTTGAAGCTTCTATTCCTAGGAAGTTAGAAGATGGTTGGGAGCCCATCATTAAGATGAAATTCAATGATTTTGAGTGTAATGCTTTATGTGATCTTGGTGCAAGTATTTCTGTTATGCCTAAGAAGATTTATGATATGCTTGACTTGCCACCATTGAAGAATTGTTATTTGGATGTTAATCTTGACGATAATGTTAAAAAGTGATACGTCCAAAACGTATCTACTTTCCCGAACACTTTTGCTATTGTTTTGCCTCTAATTTGTGTATTTTGGATGCAACTAACGCGGACTAACGCTGTTTTAATTGCTCTGGTGTCTCGTTTTTGTGCAGAAATCCAACTTTCAGGAAAATCCTCGGAATTTATGCGAAAGGCCCTATTTTCCCGAATACGACGGAGCCAGAAGGGCAAGCCGTGGGGGCCCGAGGCCCCACACACTAGGCGGCGCAGCCCAAGGGGGCGCGCCGCCTTGGTGTGTGGGCGCCTCGGCGGCCCCCCGACGCTCTCCTTCGGACTATATACGTCTCTCGACCTAAAAACGCCAGGGGGTACGTCGATATTTCCAGAGACCATCCAGCCGCCGCCATCGCGAAACTCCGCCTCGGGACCAGAAACTCCGTTCTGGCACTCCGCCGGACGGGGAATTGGAGGGGATCTTCACCGCCATCACCACCGACGCCTCTCCATCGACCAGCCATGTTTCCCCCATCCATGTGTGAGTAATTCCCCCGCTGTAGGCTGAAGGGGATGGTAGGGATTGGATGAGATTGATCATGTAATAGTCACAAGATTGTTAGGGCATGGTGCCTAGTATCCGTAGATGTTACTTTTATGATATTGTTGCAACTTGTTATGCTTAATGCTTGTCACTAGGGCCCGAGTGCCATGATCTCAGATCTGAACATGTTATTGTTTCATCATGATATGCATTGTTTATTGATCTTACCTGCAAGTTGTATACACATGTCGCTGTCCGGAACCAATGGCCCCGAAGTGATAGAAATCGGGACAACCGGAGGGGATGGTAGTGATGTGAGGATCACATGTGTTCACGGAGTGTTAATGCTTTGCTCCGGTACTCTATTAAAAGGAGTACCTTAATTTCCAGTAGTTTCCCTAGAGGCCCGGCTGCCACCGGCTGGTAGGACAAAAGATGTTGTGCAAGTTTCTCATTGCGAGCACGTACGACTATATATGGAACACATGCCTATTGATTGATTAGTACTTGGATACCGCTTTATTATTACCTGCAAATGCCCTACCATGATTGTTATATGAATTCTCTCATCCATGCAACGCCCGTTCATCCGTCCCTGTGCCTACAGTATTTTAATCCTGCTGTTTACTATAATCACTACTGCTGTCTTTATTTCACCGCTGCTGTTATTTCACTATTCCTACTGCCATAAAACTGTTGCTACTGATAAACTCTTGCGAGCAAGTCTGTTTCCAGGTGCAGCTGAATTGACAACTCCGCTGTTAAGGCTTACAAGTATTCTTTGTCTCCCTTGTGTCGAATCAATAAATTGGGTAATACTTCCCTCGAAGACTGTTGCGATCCCCTATACTTGTGGGTCATCAAGACTATTTTCTGGCGCCGTTGCCGGGGAGCATAGCTTTATTTGCAAGTTCACTTGGATTGATATTGTTCGCTGCAAATTCTCCATCATGGGTAAACCTCGCGATACTAAAGTCGCCATATTACCATCCACTACAAGAAAAGGTACAACTCTGAGTACCTCTGCTGCTCTTGATTCACCATCTGTGATAAGTCAACTTGTTTCACCACCACAAACTTCACGTGTTGGTATTTCTGCTGAATCTGAAAATTCCTCTGATAATTTTGATGATGCTTCTACTGTGCTTGATAATGCTGGTTCATTAGGTCCTTTTCTAGATGCTACAATTGCTAGGTCTAGACAAATTGAAATTACTGAAACTCCTAATGAAAATACTGTTACACCTGTTAATTCACCTGAGATTGATGATCTTGATGAAGATTATGTGGAACTTGATGATGATTTTATTGATAACACCTTGAAAAGCTTATTGCACAACATGCTGTTAGATATAAACTGTCTCCTGATCCTAAATTTGCCACATCTCCTATAACCATTAAGGATAAAGATTATGACTTTTCTCTTGATTTATCTCATATATCTATTGTAGAGAAAACACCCTTTTGTGGTACTGAAAAAGAGAGTGATGTAGAACATATGAATGAGCTTTCTACTTTAAGTAGTTTGTTTTCTGATGATGTTAAGATGCGTACTTATTTTGTTGCTAAGATTTTCCCTTTCTCATTAAAGGATGATGCTAAGATTTGGTATAATAATTTGCCTCCTGATTCTATTAATAGTCCAAGTTGTTTGCTTGATGTTTTCTTTCGAAAATACTTTCCCGCTAGTGCTCAACATATGGCTCTGCAGAGAATTTATAGCTTTGATCAAGAAGATGGAGAGAAATTGCCTGAGGCTTGGGCAAGATTTTGCTCTCTTATTAGAGCTCGGCCTGGACATGATTTGGAAAAGCATGATTTACTTGATATATTTTATAGTGGACTAACCATTGAGTCTAGGGCATACCTGGATAGTTGTGTTGATTGTGTTTTCAGGAAAAGAACTCCGGACGAAGCTGAAGAATTATTAGCTAAAATAAGCAAGAATCATGATGATTGGTCTACACCTGAACCAACCCCGACACCTATATTGAAGAAGAGGGGTATGATTGAATTAAATGATGAAGATATGAGGGAAGCCAAGAAATCTCTTATGGAGAAGGGTATTAAATCTGAAGATGTGAAGAATTTGCCTCCTATAGAAGACCTATGTAAGATAATTCCCCCTTCATCCACAATTGAGGTACATTCTCTTCAACGCTTTGATAGAGGAGATATTCCATATTCAAAACCTCCTGATCAATGTTTAGATGAATTTGATAATTATATTGTTAAGCAAAATAATTTTAATATGAGAGTAGAGAATCATCTAATGGAAAATTCTCAAGCTATTGGTAAATTGCATGATATTGTGGAGAGAACCTCCAATGATGTTAAGATGCTTGTTAAACATTTTAATATGATTCAAACTCAAATTGATCAACTTACTAAAGTGCAAAATGACTTGTTAAAAAATAATCATGAAGAGAAACAAGTTTATGAAGTAACAACTAGAGGCGGTGTTTCTACCCAGGATCCTCTATATCCTGAAGGGCACCCCAAAAGAATTGAACAAGATTCTCAACGAACTAAAGAAATTAGTAGTCCTTCTAAGAAAAAGAAGAAGAAACATAAAACTGTTGTAGAATCCTCTGAACCTGTTAATGATCCTAATAGTATTTCTATTTCTGATGCTGAAACTGAAAGTGGTAATGAACATGATGAAGATAATGATAAGAATGATACTCCTGATAAAGAAGAAATTGAAAAAGAACCTGAAAAGCATGATAAAAATAAAAAGTACACTAAAGAAGATTTTATTACAAAGAAACATGGTAATGAAAGAGAACCTTGGGTTCAAAAGCAAATGCCTTTTCCTGCTAAGAAACTAAAATCAAAGGAGGAGGAACATTATAATAAATTTTGTGATTGGATGAAACCTTTATTTTTGCAAATCCCTTTGACTGATGCTATTAAATTACCTCCTTATTCAAAGTATATGAAAGATATTGTCTCTAACAAAAGGAAAATTCCCAATGAGGAGATTTCCACTATGCTCGCTAATTACTCCTTTAATGGTAAGGTTCCAAAGAAGCTTGGAGACCCAGGTATACCGACTATTCCTTGTTCCATCAAGAATAATTATGTTAGAACTGCTCTATGTGATTTGGGAGCAGGAGTTAGTGTGATGCCTTTTTCTCTTTACAAGAGACTTGATTTAGATAAGTTAATACCAACTGATATATCTTTGCAAATGGCTGATAAATCTACTGCTATTCCTGTTGGTGTATGTGAAAATGTTCCTGTTCAAGTTACTCAGCATTGCTTAATATTAACTGATTTTGTTGTGTTGGAAATGCCTGAAGATGATAATATGTCCATTATTCTTGGAAGACCCTTTCTTAATACTGCAGGGGCTGTTATTGATTGCAATAAAGGCAAGGTTACTTTCAATGTTGATGACAAGGAACATACTGTCTATTTTCCCAAGAGGATTGATAAAGTATATGGAGTTAATACAATTTTTAATGTGAAAACTATCAAGGTGGGATCCATTGATTGTCCTATATATGAGCCTAAAGAAGAATATCAAACTCTTGTGATTGGATCCATATCAATTCAATATAAGGTAACATGATTGATTTGAGGTTTATTTCTTCTTATGTCATATAAAATTTATTTGGTAGCAAGACTTGATCAACCTTGTTAACAAGTATATTTTAATGCATAAGAGAGCTAAACAACATTTCTTTCTTTCTTTCTCCCTCCACTTGTTTTACTTGCTGTAGCACTTTTTGTTTTGCAATATGCTTTAGTTATTTAAGATTTTGGAAATCATTTTCCTGCGCAGTAATAATTAATTTAACACCCAGAAATGTGCATTTTTCGAAGTTCTCAAAAATTTACAAAAATTATACTGGTAGTCCTATTTTTCGAAGAGGCACCTGGGAGCACCTGGGGCTGACCAGTGGGGCACCCCAGGGTGGCACCCCACAGGCCGGCGCGGCCAGCAAGGGGGCGCGCCACCCTGGTGTGTGGGCCCCTCCTTGCCCCACTTCATCATCTCTTTCACTCACTGCACTCTCTCTCCCGAAAAAACTCGTACTCACTTTCTCTCACTCGCGTTTCTGCTCAAGAACTCGCGATTTCTCGATCTCTTTGCTCAGCCCAGATTTCTGTCTGAAATTTGGCACATTTGCTCCCTGGTATGTGACTCCTTTGATTGTCCAATTAGAATTTTGTTTGGTTGAGTATATCTTGAATATTTTGCTGCTGTAGATAACATGTTTAGTGAGCTTGCATGCTTGTTCTAAGTGGTAGAAATTAGTTTTGATGCATGTGTAGTACTCTAGCAAGTTCCTATAGTAGTTCCCCTCAATTATATACCTTGAAATCAAATTTTATAATGATTGTTGAAAAATTTCAGAAAATGGAAGGGAGTAGGCACCAACTAAATCAACAAGAATTGGAGGTGCAACAAGTCATGAGAGTTCACCGCGAAGAGGGAGTATACCCCTCTTATTACCCATGCACTGATTTTATGCGGAATGCAGGAATCCTGCAAGATGTTCAAACACTGATTTCCAATGCAGGGTTGGAAAGTTTTACTGTTGGTGAACCTTACCAATATGCTAAACTAACGGTGTCGGTTGTGCAGGATTTCGAATTTCATCGGTCTCAAACTAACCCCATGGTCTGATACAAGATTTATAACAAAACTATCAACTTGCCTTTTAGTGATTTTTGTGCAGCAATTAGAGTGCCGCAGTGGGGATCCTGCGAGAAGGTCAGGGGAACGCCGCGGGAGCTCTCGAATCTTTATACAATGATTTGTCATGGGAGGAGCTTCTCCGATGATGGTGGTAAGATCAGTAGCATTCAACTCCCAGCTATCCGCTACTTTGCTTATTTCGTTACAAAGTGCGTTCTTGCTAGAAAGAATGCAAGTAAGTTGTCTGTCCAAGATATGGCTTTCTTAGCTGCCGCTTTGCAACAGGATAGGACCTATAATTTGGGTGCTTTAATAGCTTGTAGACTTGCTACTAACCGTGAGAAAGGAGGAATTTGTGGAGGTCTTATCGCCTCTCGCTTATTAGCTATGCATGGTGTAGAACCTCACCATCTAGATATTCCGCTCTCCATGGAGAAACTTGATGTTGTTTCCATGATTAAACATGAGTTTATTTCAGATGCATCTAATTTGAACAACCTGCATTATAGGATAACTTTGTATAAGAAAAATTGGAGAATAACTAAGAAAATTGAAAAATTAGTACGATTGCCTGCACCTGTTCTGCTTAACCTTGATGCCAGGAAAGGGTGGTCGATCACAGAAAATGAGCTAAATGCATACATAGAAAGGGAAGGCCATCATGCAAGGGACGGCACGGAGGAGGCCGAGGAGCACCTAGATTCTTCATCCGATGCAGCAAGCTCCTCATATCAACATTATGGTCATGTGGAGCCTCCACGACATTCTTCTGCGCAGGGGCCTTATTATCACTCCATGTACGATCCACCGGCGTGGAACCCCGACCCTCGTTGGGAATGAACTCCACTTAGGCCAAAAGCCTAAGCTTGGGGGAGGTATACCGGCATCACTCATTCTTTGCATATTATGGTTGCTGGATACTTGTACATACTTGTTTAGTTTCTTAGAGTGGTTTTCTAATGAGAGGGAGATGATATTTGGGGAAGTGCTGTCCAAAAACAGATTCTGGGCTGTTACCAAAAAAATTCGTACGCACAGCCAGAACGTTATTTTGAGTTGCAAATTTTTGAGCATGTGCCCCAGGTTGTTATCTAACTTTCATTAGTTGAACACTTTTTGAGCTGAGCAACGGAAGATTTTTGTTAATTTCGATTTCTGTACTGCTGTCAGGTTTTGGCAGATTTCTGTCATCCTGCTTTTCTGTGTTTCTGTTAGTTTGCATTCTCTTGTTTTTGCTTTGTTTCTTTCCTAAAACACAAAAAGACCAAAAATATTTCTGTTGTTTCTCTTCACCATTTTTTTATTTGGTTCTCTGCTCTTATTTTACTTTATTTGCTATCGTTGGTTTGCTATGAGAAAACCCAAAAAGATTTTACTTTGTTTTCTTGTTTCCTTTTGTTCTTGTTTCTAACCCGAAAACACCAAAAATATTTGTTGTTCTTCTTTGGTTTTGTAAAGTTCATTAGGGAGTTCAGAGGTCTCCGGTGGTTGGAGCTTGGTTTCATTTCATATTATTATTCAAGCTGCACAAGTGAAAGGCAATAATGACGATCTACGGCAATTTGACTGTGGTGAGAGGCTGGTATGAACTCTATTTGTTTTCATTTTTGTACATATACTCATCCATGTGAGCATGCTTAGTTGGTTCATGTGAGGTATATGTCATTTAATGAAAGTCTAGTAGTTTATGATCTCTCATGATTAGTTCCAATCTATTAATAATGAGTAGCATGTCATGAATATTTGCTTGCATTGTTTTATTCATAGATCGGTATGACATTGTGGTATCCTCCTCTGAATAATTCACTTGAATCGACTTGGCACATGCTCACGCATGCATATGACTAAAACAAAAGTCAATTAAGCCTCGCTGATCTACTTTGCTTCAGAGTTCTTGTATCACTTTTATGCCTCTGTTAATTTTATTTTGTCGCAAGCATGATTATGACAGTTATTGCTCTCTTGATTGTCGCTTCCCAGTCTATTGCTAGCCTCCACTTGTACTGAGCGGGAACGCTGCTCGTGCTTCCAAACACCTGAAACCAAGTTGTTCCAAAGTGTCCACCATAAATACCTATGCATGGCATTTCAAACCATTCCAAGTAAATTCTCATGTGCTACCTTTAAACCTTCAAACTACTTCTCAATTTGTGTTAATGTTTTATAGCTCATGAGGAAATATGTGGTGTTTTATCTTTCAACCTTATCATTTACTCCGGACAGACTTTCACCAATGGACTAGTGGCACATCCGCTTATCCAATAATTTTGCAAAAAGAGCTGGCAACGGGGTTCCCAGCCCCAATTAATCAACCTTCATTAATAATTCTCTTCACGTGTTTTGCTCTGATTCATCAGTAAGCAACTTAACCTGCAAATAGACACTTCCCCATGGTATGTGAATGTTGGAAGGCACCCGAGGATTCGGTTAGCCATGGCTTGTGTAAGCAAAGGTTGGGGGAGTGTCATCCATAATGAAACTAAAATACATGTGTAAACAAAAGAGAAGAGGGATGATCTACCTTGCTGGTAGAGATAACGTCCTTCATGGGAGCCGCTCTTGAGAGTCTGGTTGGCGAGGTGGTTAGAGTACCCACTATCATTCGTTGACAACAACAAACACCTCTCAAAATAATTTTACTTCTGTCTTTGAAAAATGAAAAGCTCTAGCACATGTTAATCCCTGCTTCCCTCTGCGAAGGGTCAATCTTTTACTTTTATGTTGAGTCACCATCCTTTCTTTGAGCACTTTCTTGAGAGCATGACTGTCATTCTTAGTATAATATGCTTGTCCCAAAATATGATCAGCTGTGGTATAACTTTGATGCTTTTATCTTTGACAAATTTACTTCTAGTCTTTCTATGAACTTTAGAGGTGCCTGGGCATTTATGTTTTGCTACAAATACAGGCAAGCGAGATACCACTTTATCATATCCTTCTATGAACATTGCAATCCTGCTTATTGAAGTGTTTCATGATGCTTGTTATTAGTTTGTTGGTATCTCTTTTATGATTGACACAGTTACTAGATGACTTTATTTGCATATACCTTATTATGAATTGCTTAAGCACCTGCCATATCATGAGAATATTTACATCATATGAACAAATGTGTTCGTGAAAGTTCTTTTATCGCACTCAGTTGTTAACTGAATTGCTTGAGGACAAGCAATAAGCTAAGCTTGGGGGAGTTGATACGTCCAAAACGTATCTACTTTCCCGAACACTTTTGCTATTGTTTTGCCTCTAATTTGTGTATTTTGGATGCAACTAACGCGGACTAACGTTGTTTTCAGCAGAATTGCTCTGTGTCTCGTTTTTGTGCAGAATCCAACTTTCAGGAAAATCCTCGGAATTTATGCGAAAGGCCCTATTTTCCCAGAATACTGACGGAGCCAGAAGCCAGGTGGGGGCCCGAGGCCCCCACACACTAGGCCGGCGCGGCCCAGGGGGGGCGCGCCGCCTTGTGGTGTGGGCGCCTCGGCGGCCCCCGACGCTCTCCTTCGGACTATATACGTCTCGACCTAAAACCGCCGGGGGTACGTCGATATTTCCGAGACCATCCAGACGCCGCCGCCATCGCGAAACTCCGCCTCGGGACCAGAAACTCCGTTCGCACTCCGGACGGGGAATTGGAGGGGATCTTCACCGCCATCACCACCGACGTCTCTCCATCGACCAGCCATGTTTCCCCCATCCATGTGTGAGTAATTCCCCGCTGTAGGCTGAAGGGGATGGTAGGGATTGGATGAGATTGATCATGTAATAGTCACAAGATTGTTAGGGCATGGTGCCTAGTATCCGTAGATGTTACTTTTATGATATTGTTGCAACTTGTTATGCTTAATGCTTGTCACTAGGGCCCGAGTGCCATGATCTCAGATCTGAACATGTTATTGTTTCATCATGATATGCATTGTTTATTGATCTTACCTGCAAGTTGTATACACATGTCGCTGTCCGGAACCAATGGCCCCGAAGTGACAAATCGGGACAACCGGAGGGGATGGTAGTGATGTGAGGATCACATGTGTTCACGGAGTGTTAATGCTTTGCTCGGTACTCTATTAAAAGGAGTACCTTAATTTCCAGTAGTTTCCCTAGAGGCCCGGCTGCCACCGGCTGGTAGGACAAAAGATGTTGTGCAAGTTTCTCATTGCGAGCACGTACGACTATATATGGAACACATGCCTATTGATTGATTAGTACTTGGATACCGCTTTATTATTACCTGCAAATGCCCTACCATGATTGTTATATGAATTCTCTCATCCATGCAACGCCCGTTCATCCGTCCCTGTGCCTACGTATTTTAATCCTGCTGTTTACTATAATCACTACGCTGTCTTTATTTCACTGTCGCTGTTATTTCACTATTCCTACTGCCATAAAACTGTTGCTACTGATAAACTCTTGCGAGCAAGTCTGTTTCCAGGTGCAGCTGAATTGACAACTCCGCTGTTAAGGCTTACAAGTATTCTTTGTCTCCCCTTGTGTCGAATCAATAAATTGGGTAATACTTCCCTCGAAGACTGTTGCCGTTGACTTGTGGGTCATCAAAAAGAAACCTTTGGGGAGGACTGATAATGTGCGCATTACGGTTAACAATAACCTTGTCCACGTTGATTTTGTTGTCTTGGATATTGAATACAATGCATCTTGTCCTATTGTGTTGGGAAGACCTTTTCTTCGAACTGTTGGTGCTGTTATTGATATGAAGGAAGGTAATATTAAGTATCAATTTCCTCTCAAGAAAGGTATGGAACACTTCCCTAGAAAAAGAATGAAGTTGCCTTTTGATTCTATTATTAGAACAAGTTATGATGTTGATGCTTCTTCTTTTGATGTTACTTGATTTGCACTTTCTGCGCCTAGCTGAAAGGCGTTAAAGAAAAGCACTTCTTGGGAGATAACCCAAGTTTCATTTTATTTACTGTATTGTTGAGTCTCGGAAGTTGTTTACTACTGTAGCAACCTCTCCTTATCATGTTTTTGTGCCAAGTAAAGTTTCTATGTTAAAGTTGATGCTAGATTTGGATTGCTGCGCAGAAACAGCATTGCTGTCTATCACGAATTCGCGCAGATCTCTCTGTAAAAAAATTAAAAAAATCTGCAAATTTACGCGCGTGATCCTCAGATATGTACGCAACTTTCATTAGTTTTGAGTTTTTCCGTTTGAGCAAGTTAAGTGCCCCTGCAAAATTCGTCTTTACGGACTGTTCTGTTTTTGACAGATTCTGCCTTTTATTTCGCATTGCCGCTTTTGCTATGTTGAATGAGTTTCTTTGTTCCATTAACTTTCAGAAGCTTTGTGCAATGTCCAGAAGTGTTAAGAATGATTGTGTCACCTCTGAATATGTGAATTTTTAATTATGCACTAACCCTCTAATGAGTTTGCTTGAAGTTTGGTGTGGAGGAAGTTTTCAAGGGTCAAGAGAAGAGGATGATATACTATGATCAAGAAGAGTGAAAGGTCTAAGCTTGGGGATGCCCCGTGGTTCATCCCTGCATATTTTAAGAAGACTCAAGCATCTAAGCTTGGGGATGCCCAAGGCATCCCCTTCTTCATCGACAACTTATCAGTCACTTCTAGTGAAACTATATTTTTATTCCATCACATCTTATGTTCTTTACTTGGAGCGTCTGTTTGCTTTTATTTTTGTTTTGGTTTGAATAAAGTTGGATCCCATCATCCTTATATTGGAGATATTACGCTCCGCTTTTTCATATGGAACACTTTTGTTCTTAATAGTGCTTTAATGTTCATGGCGAAGGCTTCGTTAAATTGCTATTTGGTTGGAATCAGAAAATGCTGCATATGGTTTGGAAATTTGGAAATTGTTTTGAGCTCTCATTAGATCATGTTTAAGCTCTTGCATCATGTAGTTTAATATATTAATGAAGAACTACCGTAGAGCTTGTTAAAATTTGGTTTGCATGATTGGTCTCTCTAAGTCTAGATATTTTCTGGTATAGTGTTTGAACAACAAGGAAGACAGTGTAGATTCTTATAATGCTTGCAATATGTTCTTGTGTAAGTTTTTTTGTACCTGTTCATACTTGTGTTTGCTTCAAACAACCTTGCTAGCCCAAACCTTGTACTGAGAGGAAATGCTTCTCGTGCATCCAAACACCTTGAGCCAAAACCCATGCCATTTGTGTCCACCATATCTACCTACTATGTGGTATTTTTCTGCCATTCCAAAGTAAATTACTTGAGTGCTACCTTTAAAATTTCATTCCTTTATCTTTGCAATATATAGCTCATGGGACAAATAGCTTAAAAACTATTGTGGTGATGAATATGTAGTTATGTGTCTTAGTTCTTATAAGTTGCTTGTTGAGCGGTAACCATGTTTCTGGGGACGCCATCAACTTTTTACCTTTGTTGGATATCATGTGAGATGCTATGCATGTTCGTCTTGTCTGAAGTAAGTGCGATTTCATGATCAAATGGTTTGAGTATGCATATGGTAGAGAAGAACATTGGGCCGCTAACTAAAGCCATGTATCATGGTGGAAGTTTCAGTTTGGACATACAACCTCAATCTCTTATGAGAATATTATTTGTTGTTGAATGCTTAAGCATTAAAAGAGGAGTCCATTATCTGTTGTCTATGTTGTCCCGGTATGGATGTCTAA
Organism: Lolium multiflorum; assembly: GCA_030979885.1. NCBI lineage: Eukaryota > Viridiplantae > Streptophyta > Magnoliopsida > Poales > Poaceae > Lolium > Lolium multiflorum. Next base: position 245,355,823 of record CM061750.1, read on the forward strand.
GTTGAGAATAATCAAAAGCGAGAAATCCAATGCGTGCTTTCTCCTTAGACCTTTGTACAGACGGCATAGAGGTACCCCTTTGTGACACTTGGTTGAAACATATGTTATGCGATGATAATCCGTGTTTTCCAAGCTGATTAGGACAAGGTGCGAGCACTATTAGTACTCTATGCATGAGACTTGCAACTTGTAGGAAGTATTATGCATAGCACATATGAATTATTACTACCGTTGACAAAATTGTTTCTATGTTTTCAAAATAAAAGCTCTAGCACAAAAATAGTAATCCATGCTTCCCTCTGCGAAGGGCCATTCTTTTACTTTATGTTGAGTCAGTCTACCCACTTCTTTCTATCTTAGAAGCAAACACTTGTGTTAACTGTGTGCATTGATTCTTACATGTTTACTTATTGCACCTGTAATATTACTCTATGTTGACAAATATCCATGAGATATACATGTTACAAGTTGAAAGCAATTGCTGAAACTTAATCATCCTTTGTGTTGCTTCAATTCATTCTACTAAGAATTTATTGCTTATGAGTTAGTTCTTATGCAAGTCTTATTGATGCTTGTCTTGAAAGTACTATTAATGAAAAGTTTTGCTATATGATTCATTTGTTTAATCATTATCTTTGTTAGCAATCTTTTGCTTCAGATCACTCCATTCATCTCATATGCTTTACAATAATGTTGATCAAGGTTATGTTGGTAGCATGTCACTTCAGAAATTATTTGTGTTATCGTTTACCTACTCGAGGTGAGTAGGAACTAAGCTTGGGGATGCTTGATACGTCTCGAACGTATCTATAATTTCTTATGTTCCATGCTACTTTTATGACAATACTTGCATGTTGTATACATGCTTTACAACATTATTATACATTTTCCGGCACTAACCTATTAACAAGATGCCGAAGTGCCAGTTGCTGTTTTTTTTGGTTTCAGAAATCCTACAAAGGAAATATTCTCGAAATTGGACGAAATCAACGCCCAGGGTCCTATTTTTCCACGAAGCTTCCAAAAGACCGGGAGAGATACGAAGTGGGGACGAGGCGCCGACACACTAGGGCGGCGCGGCCTGGCCCCTGGCCGCGCGGCCCTGTTTTGTGGGCCCCTCGTGTGGCCCCCTGACCTACCCTTCCGCCTACTTAAAGCCTTCGTCGCGAATACCCCTGTACCGAGAGCCACGATACGGAAAACCTTACTGAGACGCCGCCGCCGCCAATCCCATCTCGGGGGATTCAGAGATCGCCTCCGGCACCCTGCCGGAGAGGGGAATCATCACCGGAGGGGCTCTACATCATCATGCCCGCCTCCGGATTGATGCGTGAGTAGTTCATCCTTGGACTATGGGTCCATAGCAGTAGCTAGATGGTTGTCTTCTCCGCATGTGCTATCATTGTTTAGATCTTGTGAGCTGCCTAACATGATCAAGATCATCTATTTGTAATGCTACATGTTGTGTTTGATGGGATCCGATGAATCTAGAATACTATGTCAAGTTGATTATCAATCTATCATATATGTGTTGTTTATGTTCTTGCATGCTCTTCGTTGCTAGTAGAGGCTCTGGCCAAGTTGATACTTGTAACTCCAAGAGGGAGTATTTATGCTCGATAGTGGGTTCATGCCTCCATTTAATCTGGGATCGTGACAGAAAGTTCTAAGGTTGTGGATGTGCTGTTGCTACTAGGGATAAAACATCAATGCTTTGTCTAAGGATATTTGTGTTGATTACATTACGCACCATACTTAATGCAATTATCTGTTGTTTACAACTTAATACTGGAGGGGGTGCGGATGCTAACCCGAAGGTGGATTATTTAGGCATAGATGCATGCTGGATAGCGGTCTATGTACTTTGTCGTAATGCCCTGATTAAATCTCATAGTAATCATCATTGATATGTATTGAATCTTTATTTGTCAATTGCCCATCTGTAATTTGTTCACCCAGCATGCTAGTTATCTTATTGGAGAGACACCACTAGTGAACTGTGGACCCCGGTCCATTCTTTTACATCTGAATACATTCTACTGCAATCATTGTTCTTACTGTTCTTTGCAAACAAACACCATCTTCCACTCGATACGCTTAATCCTTTGTTTTCAGCAAGCCGGTGAGATTGACAACCTCACTGTCACGTTGGGGCAAAGTATCTTGATTGTGTTGTGCAGGTTCCACGTTGGCGCCGGTTTCACCGGTGTTGCGCCGCACTACACTCCTCCACCAACAACCTTCACGTGCTTCTTGGCTCCTACTGGTTCGATAACCTTGGTTTCTTTCTGAGGGAAAACTTACTGCTGTGCGCATCATACCTTCCTCTTGGGGTTCCCAACGGACGTGTACATCTACGCGCATCAAGGTCTGGGCACTAAGTATGTTGGGCCTACTCCACGTCTAAGAGTCCAGCTCCCGCAGGAAGCGTGGGACAGAGCCGCAAGAGCCATGGACGGTTCAGAACCAATGACTACAACTGCTACGGCAGAAGAACTGCAAGCTTATCAATATAGACTCGCTCGTGTGAGTAGGGAGTTGGAAAAAGAGACAGCTGAGCTGAACAGAAGAAAGGAGGCAGCCTCTGCATCAAGCAGGCATTTAAGTCGACAATCAGGAAACTCGGGAGATAGTCACAGAGAAGCTCGAAGGCGAGCAAGATCTCGGCTGCAAAATGTACCTGAATCAGAGAGGGAAAATCTAGTTCAAAACCTCGACATGTCTCTTATGACAATCGACACAAGGGGAAATATTATCCCAAAAACACCGGAAGCTGGGTACATGGCGACACAAGCTTTCATCCTTGCGTCTAGACCACCTCCTGGGGATCCGAGAGAAGCATTGTATAACATGGCAATGGCAGGAGTTGGAGCCATGGGAACAGTGTTTGCAGCCACACCTCCCGAAGGAACTGCAAGGCAAAATAGTCCGCGACCCACTGCAGCAGTGCAAGATCCATCGAGACCAAGTGGAGCAAGGGATTCAGCGGCTCAAGCAAGGGTGGATAGAGCGCGACAAGAAAGAAGGGAACATCGGCAGTCACCAGAAGTTGTCGAGGAAGATATGTGTGGACTTCCATGTTTCACGAGACGAGTTCGAAAAACTCGAGTCCCGTCAGGGTTTAAGTTGCCCGAAAATTTCAAAAAATTCGATGGTCTACAGGATCCCGAGGATTGGCTCGTTGATTACCTCGAGACGGTGAAGTTGATAGGCGGGACCAGGGCAACAGCCATGCAGAGCATCCAAGTCCACTTGAGCGGAGCCGCACGATCTTGGATAAAGAAACTTCCCCCAGGTTCCATCGACAGCTGGGATAGTTTTGAAGATGTCTTCGTGAAGAATTTCCGATCTACCTGCAAAAAACCCGCGTCACTCGAAGAGTTGAGGTCGTGTAGACAAAGACATGATGAGTCGATGAGAAAATACATAGAGAGGTGGAACATCATCAAAAACTCGGCAGAGAACATATCTGACGAGAGAGCCATCGATGCGTTTGTGGCAGGAATTCAACGCGGAGATTTCATCGAAGACTTGGGGAGAACCAACCTGAAAACAATATCAGCATTGATGGAAATAGCAAACAGATGGGCAGATAGAGAAGATGCTATACATAACAAGCGACATAGATCGCCGGAGGAGGATAGCAGTCGAAATTTTCAAAATAGACGACGATTCTCTCGACAGTTCTATAGTAATGATGCTCCTGGCCAAATATCGGCCGGCTTCCGAGGAAACGCTGGAGGAAACAATCGAGATGATTAACAAAGAAGTAGCGAGCAGCAAGGCGACAATAGAGGTGATTTCCGTAATAATAGACAAAATAGTGGACCAAGGTTCCATAGACCATATGTGTCTCCCGAGGATATGATGAATGGACCGTGCCAGATGCATTTTTATCTTGATAACAATGGAAAAAGACAGTCAGGGCATTTGCAGAAGGACTGTCGAAATTTTCAAGCAATGTTGAGGTTTGCAGGACAAGCTACCGCTCACGCAAATAGAAACCCTCAGGGGCCAAGGAGTGAAATCCACCTTCCACCTCCTCCCGCAATTACAGACGAAAATCGCCACCAGCTTAGAATAGCGGCAGCACCACATCCACCTCCATATGTTGATCCTAACTCCAATGGCGCGGTCTCGATGATTCAGAAAGCTAGGCCATCCAATAGGGCTCAGAAAGTAATCTCGCGGCAAGTGTTCATGGCAGAGAAGATGCCTCCACCAACGATTGAGTACCTAAATTGGTCGAGACAGGACATTGGCTTCACAATTGCGGATCACCCGCAGCAAGTTCCTCGACCAGGCAAACACTTATATTACCAGCGGTGATCGCAGGATTCGACGTATCTCGAGTATTCATAGATGGAGGCAGCAGTCTAAACCTTATGTATGCGGATACATTGAGGAAAATGAACATATCCCTGGCAAATCTAAAACCAACTGACACACGTTTCCATGGAATTACGCCAGAGAAGCCGAGTTATCCACTGGGGAAGATCAATCTCGACGTTCAGTTTGGGACCCGAGAAAACTACATGATAGAAAAGCTGGAGTTTGAAGTTGTGGATTTCCCGTCGCAATATCACGCCTTATTGGGACGACCTGCATATGCCAGGTTTATGGCGGTACCACACTACACGTACCTGTTGTGGAGGTTACCTGGACCTAAGGGACCAATTACGGTCAAGGGAAGTTTTGCGTTAGCTGATAAATGCAACAAGGATTTTCATCGACTGTCGAAACTTTCGGGATGCAAGCAGAATATATGGCGTCAAGGCTCACAACTGATTATGATGTGTTGCCGATGGAAGGCCACTCAGGGAACCAACCTTCAACACTGCTAAGGATTCAAAAGAGGAGCAGATTCACCCGACAGACCCAAAGAAAACGACGTCCATTGCAACAAACATGGACCTCGCATAGGAAAGCGCGCTCGTCGAGTTCCTCCATGAGCATTGGAAAATCTTTGCATGGTGTCCAGCCGACATGTCAGGAGTACCCAGGGAACTTGCCGAGCACCACCTAAACTTGGATCCACTAGCGAGACCAATCAAGCAACCTTTGCGGCGTTTTTCGGAACCAAACCGCAAAGCCATGTTGTCAGAGATTGATCGACTCAGAGAAGCTGGTTTTATCAAGGAGTTACATACAGAAGCCACATGGGTAGCTAACCCAGTGCTGGTCCCGAAGAAAAACACGAAAGTCCTTCGCATGTGTGTCGACTTTACGTGTCTCAATAAACATTGTCCAAAGGATCACTTTCCCTCCCAAGGATCGATCAAATCATCGACTCCACGGCAGGATGCGAACGTCTTTCCTTCCTGGACGCATATTCTGGTTATAACCAGATCAGATTAAAAGAAGATGACGAAGTCAAGATAGCGTTCATAACACCGTATGGCGTATTTTGCTACAGAACAATGCCTTTTGGTTTGAAAAACGCGGGAGCAACATATCAACGGATGATGCAGAAGTGCTTAGCAACACAGATTGGGAAAAACGTACAAGTATACATTGATGATGTCGTCATAACATCAAAAAAGGGAACAACATTGATCGATGATTTGAAGTAAACTTTCGATAACCTTGACAAGTTTTGCCTTAAGCTGAACCCGACGAATTGTTCTTTCGGCGTCCCTGCAGGAGAACTTCTCGGGTTCCTAGTTTCACCAAGAGGGATCGAGGCCAATCCAGAGAAAATCCAAGCCATCGTAACAATGAGGAAGCCAAAAAAGCTGAAAGAAATACAGCAGTTAACTGGGCGAGTGGCAGCTTTGAGCAGATTCGTCGCCAGGTATGTGGAAAAAAGGCATTACCGTTCTACGCATTGATCAAGCAAGGCGATAAATTTCAATGGAACGAGGAAGCGGATAGAGCTTTCGAAGACCTCAAGCGCACAATCTTGACACCACCAATCCTGGTGGCGCCAAAAGAGAAGGAACCTCTCCTGTTATATATCGCTGCTACGCCTCAGGTGGTAAGCACAGTGCTAGTGGTTGAAAGAGAAGAGGAAGGAAAACTCCATGGAGTGCAACGGCCGGTATATTTCATCAGTGAAGTACTGTCGCCTTCAAAACAGCGGTACCCGCATACCGCTAGCATATGGAGTGTTTACAATAGCAAGAAAGTTGCGACACTATTTTTCGGCGCATCCGATAATAGTGGTCAATGAGGCGCCTTTATCAAATATATTAAAAAACCCAGAAGGTACGGGCCGTGTCTCTGATGGGGCCTAAGGCCACGTGGGTTGCCCGATCTCACGAATTGACCAAGAACAAGAGGGGGTGAGGGATGAACACGAAGAACACGACGAAGAACACGGCGAACGCACGCGACACAACCCGATACAATTCTTTACTCCCGATAGCCCGAACCACTATCACGATAGAATCCCTCAAGGAGAGACACGAGGTAGAATCCCCGAGAGAAAGACCGATATACGATCTATGGAGTCACACGTGTGAGAGACCGCGGTAGAATCACAAGTGCGAAAGATAAATCATATAAGGAGTGCCTTGATACAACTCATAGATTTGTGTCTAAGAGAGGAGGGGGTTTCCCTAATCCCAAAGGGATGGTGGAGGCATAAGCCAAGTTCTCACTCAAGTTATGTCTTGCCTAATGAAGGTGGGGGTGGGTGCCTATTTATAGGGAACCACTAAGGAGGGGTATTTTGGGGAAACAAAGATACAAGCACATAGCCATACATTTTGGGGGTGAGAGACCGCGGTAGAATCAAAGATTTGTGTCTAAGAGAGGAGGGGGTTTCCCTAATCCCAAAGGGATGGTGGAGGCATAAGCCAAGTTCTCACTCAAGTTATGTCTTGCCTAATGAAGGTGGGGGTGGGTGCCTATTTATAGGGAACCACTAAGGAGGGGTATTTTGGGGAAACAAAGATACAAGCACATAGCCATACATGTGGCAGCTAGGGTTCATATTGTAAGTGGCCGCGGCCTCGGCGGTAGTGCCGGTGAGGGGCGGCCGGCAGTGCCGGGGTGCGTCGGGCGGTAGTGCCGGCCATGGTGCAGCGGCAGTGCCGGCCTGGAGCGTCCAGCCCTTCCTCTTCCTTCTTCTCTTCCATGCCTCCGTGACATCGGCCTTGCGTCCTCGGGTCTCCGTGCCATCCTTCCTTCCCTCCGTACTTGTCGTTAAGTTCCTATCATCAAGATGTGACGGAGTATGAAGTAGTATATCATTCCACATAGGCGATTGTAGGCACGCATAAAGGAGAAGATTCACCTTTGCGTGCCATCTTGGCAAAGAAGCACATGATGCGGTGAAGACCGAAGGTCGCCCCATATCAGTCTCCCTTTGGGGAATAGAGCTTTCCCCTCGGGACATCACGTACGAAAAAAGAAAAGCAATAAAGTCGCAAATTTTACCAGATTTCATCGCAGAGTGGATGGAGCTACAAAATATGGGACCCCCGGATTTATCGAGAACCTAGACTATGAACTTTGACGGGTCCAAGAGACTTGAGGGAGCAGGAGCAGGCGTGATACTGATATCATCACAAGGCGATAAATTGAAGTATGTTTTGCGGATGACATTTCCAAACGCGTCTAACAATGAGGCAGAATATGAAGCTCTTATACACGGGATGAAGATGGCAAAGGCTTGTGGTGCAACTCGATTAAAAATCTTTGGCGACTCGCAATTGGTGGCTCAGCAAGTCATGAATCAATGCGACGCAGTCAATGACAGCATGATAGCATACAAGGAGGTGTATAATGAGCTCGAGAAACTGTTTGATGGATGCGAGGTAAATCACATCAGCAGGCTAAGTAATGATGAAGCCGATGTTCTTGCAAACATCGGGTCACAATGTCTCGCAATACCACCCGGTGTGTTTTGGGAAGAGATATCCGAGAGATCGACCAAGCCAAAGAAACAGCAGAAGAAGGAGAAGGAAAAGAATCCCTCGGGGGCTAAAGAAATATCATCAGAAGAGGATGAACCTGAAATAGTAATGATGATACAGACTCCATGGATGCAGGCGTACATAGCATATATCTTGAGAAAGGAACTACCCGACGATCCAGTCGAAGCAAGGCGAATTATCAGGCGATCCAAAGCCTTTACTGTGGTGAAAGGAGAGCTGTATAAACGAAGTATCTCGGGAGTGTTACAACGATGCGTCACTGATGTCTACGGGTGCTTCTATTCTTGTAGACAGTGTTGGGCCTCCAAGAGTAGAGGTTTGTAGAACAGCAGCAAGTTTTCCCTTAAGTGGATCACCCAAGGTTTATCGAACTCAGGAGGAAGAGGTCAAAGATATCCCTCTCAAGCAACCCCGCAACCACAAAGCAAGAAGTCTCTTGTGTCCCCAACACACCTAATAGGTGCACTAGTTCGGCGAAGAGATAGTGAAATACAAGTGGTATGAATGAATATGAGCAGTAGTACGGCGCCAGAAAATAGCTTGCTGGCGTGCAATTGATGGTAGTAATATTGCAAGTAAACATGCAGAGAACAGTAAACAAGCAGCGATAACAGTATTTAGGAACAAGGCCTAGGGATTATACTTTCACTAGTGGACACTCTCAACATTGATCACATAATAAATAAGTTCTCTTCCTTTGGCTACATATACTCTTGTTTGATAATGAACACCACTAATTGTGTAGGATTACACGAACCCTCAATGCCGGAGTTAACAAGCTCCACAACATTCGATATTCATGTTTAAGTAACCTTAGAGTATAATAGATCTTTGCAAAATAGACCAAGTACTAACATAGCATGCACACTGTCACCATCACACTACGAAGGAGGCATAGATCACATCAATACTATCATAGCGATAATCAACTCCATAACCTACAAGAGATTATGATCATAATCTACGACAAGAACTACACGATGCACACACTGTCACCATTACACCATGCAGGAGGAATAGACTACTTTAATAACATCACATGAGTAGCACATAGATAAATAGTGATACAAAACACATTGCAATCATAAAGGGATATAAATAAGCACTTCACTACGCCATTCATAACAGTGAATAAGTATTCTGTGAAATATAGCCTAAGAGACCCGCACGGTGCACACACTGTCACCTTTACACACGTGGGACAAGGAGTCTCCGGAGATCACATAAGTAAAACCCACTTGACTAGCATAATGACATGTAGATTACAAGCATCATCATATAAATCTCAATCATGTAAGGCAGCTCATGAGATTATTGTATTGAAGTACATAGGAGAGAGATGAACCACATAGCTACCGGTACAGCCCCGAGCCTCGATGGAGAACTACTCACTCCTCATGGGAGCAGCAGCGTTGATGAAGATGGCGGTGAAGATGGCAGCGGTGCCGATGGAGAAGCCTTCCGGGCACTTCCGTCCCGGCGTGCCAATAGAGACTCTGTCCCAGATCTTGGCTTCGCGATGGCGGCGGCTCTGGAAGGTTTCGCGTACCGTGGCTTATTCCTATCGGGGTTTTAGGTCAGGGAGCTTATATAGGCGAAAGGGCGGAGTCGGAAGGGCTACAGGGGGGCCACACACCAGGCCGGCGCCCCCCCCTCTGGCCGCGCCGCCATAGTGTGTGGGGCCCCTGTGGCCCCCCTCTAGTCCCTCTCGGGTGTTCTGGAAGCTTCGTGGATTTATAAGGTACTCGGCGTTGATTTCGTCCGATTCCGAGAATATTTCCTTACTAAGATTTCTGAAACCAAAAACAGCAGAAAACATGAACTGGCACTTCGGCATCTCGTCAATAGGTTAGTTCGGAAACGCATCAAAACGATATAAAGTGTGAACAAAACATGTAGGTATTTTCATAAAACAAGCATGGAACATCAGAAATTATAGATACGTTGGAGACGTATCAGTCACACCTGAGCAAGGGAGGATAATTCTAAAGGATGTACACGAAGGAGTGTGTGGACACCACGCAAGCAGTCGAGCTATAGCAGCCAAAGTTTTCAGAGCAGGGTTTTATTGGCTAACGACAATTGAGGACGCAAAGAACATAGTCCGCACTTGTGATGGGTGCCAAAGATTTGCCGCAAAACCTCATTCTTCGGCAGCAGAACTCATGCCAATACCGTTGTCGTGGCCTTTCGCTCAATGGGGTCTTGACATGGTGGGAAAATTGCATAAGGCTTCGCCAGGAGGATACGAGTATATGCTCGTAGCTGTCGACAAGTTCACGAAGTGGATAGAAGCAAAGCCGATAAATTCACCAGACGCAGCATCAGCAGTCAAGTTCGTGAAAAGTATAATTTTTCGATTTGGCGTCCCCAACAGCATCGTCACGGACAATGGCAGTAATTTCACATCCAATGAATTCAAGGCATATTGTGCAGAGGTAGGCATCAAACTACACTTCGCCTCCGTTGCGCACCCGCAGACCAACGGTCAAGTCGAGAAAGCAAACGGTACCATATGCAATGGAATCAAGAAACGTCTGCTTGCACCATTGGAAAAAGCTCGACACACCTGGCCAGAGGAGTTGCCCAGCGTATTATGGAGTATTCGAACAACACCAAATACAGCGACACAGGAAACTCCGTTTTTTCTGCTCCATGGAGCCGAGGCTGTGTTGCCGATAGAAATAGAGCACGATTCTCCGAGAGTAACGGAATATGACGAAGAGACATCAAGGAAAGCATTGGAGGATGATGTCGATGCACTGGATGAAGCTCAAGACGAAGTATTATCGCGGGTCACTAAATACCAGCAAGATCTGAAAAACTATCATAGTCGACGATTGAGACCACGATCTTTCCAAGTAGGTGACTTAGTTCTTTGGCTGACACAAAAAAGCCATGAAAAACTTGAGTCACCATGGCTTGGCCCTTACATCGTCACAGAAGTAATCGAAGGAGGAGCATACAGAATCAAGGACAAGAAGACAGGAGTTGCCGAGCCAAATCCTTGGAACGTGGCGCAGCTCAGGCGTTTCTACGCCTAGAAGTCGAAATATAGTCTTCCTTGTAAGCATACAATGTACTGAAAATGCCCACGAGCTTCCAGACGCACTCTTTTCCTTTTCAGGGCACCGAGTGGGGTTGGAAAGGTTTTTAATGAGGCGGGCTCGCGGTGCTGCAATATAATAAAGATACTGATGACTTATATTTTCATCGTCGACAGGCCCGGGGGCTCATAAACAAAGTATATAATTTCCTGCGCAATATAGTTATTTATCTCGGCAGCAAAAATAGTTTGTCAAAACAAGAGATAATTACAAGTTAACGACACATCCGGGGGATATCACCCGCAAATATAGTATACCTCCAATAAAGGTTTATCTGCTTTGGTTTAAAAACCTCGCAATACATAAACAAAACAATATAGACATTAGCTACCGAAATATTCGGAGGCTTGATGAGAAAGAGTAAAGAAAAATCTATCTTCAGTGGCTTTACAATATAGATTGTGTTTACAACATGCAAGCTGAAAATAACCAAGATAAGTTCGACAAGCGAACAATTTTCAATTGATGCCCAATATATCATCTATGTTTATTCGTTCAGCACGAGTACTATGTTCAGCATAGCTCCCCTTCACGAAGAACTCAGCGTCCATCCGAAGAAGTTCATCCATCATATCTTCGGCTACGGGGGTCACAGCATCATCAATTTTGCCGACGTCTCTCCTCCTTTTCGACATCTTGGACATGCACTTGGCGACAATTTTACTCATGTCTAACTTTGGATAGCAGATTTGTATCATCATCATAGCGAATCTAGCGCCAACAGATAATTGGGCTCACACAAAGCCATAAATTCGAGGGGCATCCCGAAATTTCTCCATCAAAGCAGGAAGGGTTTCCGGCATCTTGTTGCACGGGAACATGGTGCTATAAACTAAAGATAAGGTCCTTGTGCAGAAGTCGAGAAAATCGCGGACCTGACTCGCGCGATCTTGAAACCGCACGATTTGATGGGTGCGCTCAGGTGTAGCCCAAAAAAGAGATCCATGGTCCAACGCTAGGTTAACAAGAAAATTTGATCTTGCCTCAACACGCTGGTCTTCGGCAGCAGCGTCTAAAAAAGGACCTATTTGATGACAGCATACCAGTTAGAAAGAACAAGTGAACAACGAAGGAAGTTGCGGGTCAAGAAACTTACCCGCCATGTCCATGCTTGCATCATTCAGTAATTCAAGCATGAAATTTTCTCGGGACGTAGCTTGCGTAGCTTCAGCGACAACAGCTTCCTTTGCAGCTATAGCTTCTGAAGCTTGCTGACGTGCAATTTGTTCCCTTTCGGTTGCTTTTCGGGACTGCTCCATTACTAAAAGTGCCTGTTTTTCATGGATTGAAGTTGCTGGCGAAGATCTTCCAATTCTTGTGATGGACCCGCACCCGAGAAATTTTCAATGAATTCATCATGAAGAGGCGTTTTCTTCGAGAAGGACGAGGCAGGTAAAGCATCGGAAGGACGAGAGGTTGAAGTGTAGTTATCAAAAATCAACTGAAAACAAAAGTTTCGACATCAATCATCAAGTAAAAGATAGATCTCCATTGATTTCCAAAGTGATTACACAGATATTACAAAAGGAAGGACCCTAATAAACTGCTAAGCTATGTTGTCGCCAAGACTACTATAGCGACAGCATCAAAAGAAAGGTAATACAAAAAAGAAGACAAGGTGGTCTACTTGACCTCCGGCTTCGATGAACTGGGAGCAGGAGTCGGCTTGTATCCGAGGTAGGCGAGGATTTTCTTTGAGTTGGGCTTGGCAGCCTTAATCAATGACTGCCACCTTTTCGTCTCCATTTCCTCTGTGTTGCCAACTCTTGCCCAGTCGACTTCTTGTTGGCTGTCAGCAACCAAGGCGATCGTTCCTTCAACACCAACTTTTAACCCTTCTTGGCGAAGTTGGAGCCCAAGATCTTCTTGAGAATTGAAGTACTTGGCGAGAGCAGTAAAAGACGCAGGTGCCTCCTTCTTCTTGAAAAAGTATGGGAAAAGCCGTGACAGACCAGTCCTGGCTTCAGCAAGACCTTCACGAGCTTCATCTCCATGAATCTCAAGACGGGACAACGCGTCGAGAAGTTGATCACCTTCAGGACTCTCCAGCTCATAATCTTGTTGCGTTTTCCCTAAAATAAGTAAAAAAAGAAGCTTGTCAAGAAAAGCAAGCAAGGGCAAACAAAGTGACCCAAAGAAACAGCAAAGATATGTGCACTTACTGACAAAACGTCGACTTTGTGACTCTAAGCGAGTGAGGATTTCTTTCTCGCGAGCAGACTGGTGAGCTATGTTGTCGCTCAAAGAAGTCTCTGCCTCATGAAGTCTTTTTCGAAGATCGTCGACGGTGGCAGCATCTGCTTGAGCCTTCTTGCGAGCTTTTTCGTTTTGCTCTAACTCAATAGCAAGAGCGTCAGCGCGTTTGTTGGATTCCACAAGAGTTTCTGGCATAATAAAAGACAAGTGAAACATTGTGGCAAAATAGCGACAGAGTATACTCATCAAGAAAAGGCCGATAAAAAAAAGCACCTGCAAGTTTGGCGGCATAATCACGGTACCCGACAAATTGGGTACCGAGGCGGATAAGATCCTTCATGAAAGGCTGAAGAGAAGACCATAGAAAAGAAAATCAATATAGGAAGCGAAAGTTCGACATCACCAAGAAATAAACAGAGGGGAGTTCAAAGCAGTGAAATCAGTATAGGAAAAAGAAATAACTTACTTCCTCCATTAAAGGAGTCGTGGAACAACCAATTAACATGGCAGGCTCCTTGGCTGGATCCACCCTAGCTCTCTTTGGTGAAGGGGCTCGGGGGCTCGCGACTGGAGTTGGATGCTCGGTGTCTTGTTGAGGAGGCGAAGTTTCGTCCCCATCAGGTTGAGCTTCAGAGACAACTAAAGTACGGGACGTACTCGTTCGAGCAGTCGCATCAATTGGGGGATCTTCATCTTCGTCGCCACTACAATAATAAGATGACAATATAAGAAACAATATAGACAAAAATATCGAGAACAAACAACAAGAAGAGCAGAAACTTACGAGCTGACAAGAGCATCTTCATAAGGGTCGAAAGTTTTCCTTCCAGCATCAGGAATAACTTCTTCGGCACGAGATGCGCCGACTTTGGAGGTGCCGGAATCGACAGCCTCGTCCCTTTTTCTCTTGTTCGTTGGAGAAACAGCTGGAGGAGGAGAGTGTGTCGATGCGGTTGCCTCGGTGTCAACGTCCTTTTCAGAGGATGCCGCGGATTTTCGAGAACCCGCGGTTTCACTCTCATGGCGAGACGTACCCTGGTTGTCATCGGTGACAACAGCCTGTTCTTCGACTTCCCCTCCTTCGGGAAGGGGAGGAAGAGGCAACGCAGTTTCATGGTTCTATACAAGATAGAAAAAATACCGGCATGGATTTATATCAGTAATAGCAGTCGAAGAAATAGCAGTACAAAAAATAGAAAAGAAAAAGAAGGCATGAATAAAACTAATGCTAACAACATATTACCTGCGGGAGTGCGTTGCTGGCGCTATATGGCGTCACACGGCAAGATGACGGGATGGTGTCTTTCTTGCTCAGCGACGAGATCTTTCGGACAAGTTTTTCTAAGTCCTTGACCGATAAATCTGACAGGCGGTCCACATCTTCATCGCCAGCATACATCCAAAGGGGGTTTTGCGAGCTTGTAGAGGCTGCACCCTAATCCTAAGGAAGTACGCCGTGATTTGGATACCCGACAATTCTTGTCCACGGGTATTTTGAAGCTCGCGGATGCGTGTCATCAGCGCCTCTGTCGCCGCTTTTTCTTTGTCGCTAGCCTCTGCATCCCAGGACCGGCGGCGACAGATTTTTTCGGCGCCATCAAAAGGGGGAATGTTATCTTCTACTGAGTTATGGTTTTTTTCATGGATGTATAACCATTTTTTGCGCCACCCTTGAACTGAGTCAGGGAATTTGACGTCGAAGTACACGACGTCAGGGCGGACGCAGATAACAACGCCGCCTATATTATAGGCAACGTTGGCAGAGCCATTACGGCGACAGAGAAAAATGCGTTTCCATAGAGACCAGTTAGGCTGGACTCAAAGGAAAGATTCGCACATGGTGATGAAGATGGAGATGTGGAGGATAGAGTTGGGAGTAAGGTGGTGAAGTTGCAATCCATAGACAAAAAGCAGCCCACGCAGAAAATCGTGAATGGGGGAAGAAAGACCGCGGATGAGATGGTCAACGAAACTGACCCGATACTCCATTGGAGGGCATGGATAGCTTTCTTCGCTGGGGAAGCGCAGCGCGTCTTGCTTCTTGCTGATCCCAAGTTTCTTCAGCAAGTTGATGTCTTGGGGGGAGATTTTGGATCTCTCCCACTCATTGTTCCCCAGATCTGCGGTCGCCATCTTCGACTCGGGAGTGTTGTGCCTGGTGAGTCTCCGAGGTGGCATCAACAATGGCGCAGGCGAAAAGTGTGAGTATGGTTGAGCTCAGGAAGTGTTGGGTGCAATGGGGATTTTTGCAGAGGAGAGCAGAGGTGCGGCGTGAGCGAAAGGACGAATGGAGGAAGAATATGATCTTAAATAGAGATTCGGCGAAGCGACGCACCGTTGGATGGAAAATTTGTTATACGGATGTTGTACACGTGGAGAAGGGGTAAAAACGTATTTTCACTGTGACGGAACAGAACAGGCGCTACAGTACGTGCGCCAGAAAAAGCGGAGGACGTGTGTCCCCCACTTGCACGACGTGTCAACTTAATGAGGGTTTTGGGCCCGCAAAACAGTGAAAGAGCGTTCCTCGCGCGCGTCTTCCCAATACAGAGGTCATGGCCAACGTCAGCACTGATGTCAATCTACCAATGGAAAGATATCGGTAGAGGCGATGTTAAAATTGGTGACAGGAAAAAACGACTGCTAATCTTGAGAGCCTTTGACCAAATACAAGTTTTTGATCAAATGCTCGGGGGCTACTTTTAAAGAAGGAAATTTTGGGTATGACAAAACAGAGATGACGAGAGCCTATGACCAAACACAGGCATTTGTTCATAGCCTCGGGGGCTACTCCCATCGGGAGCGCTGGTCGCACACCCGATAGATATGAAAATCTCGAGAAGGAATAACAATATAGCGACAGAAGGTACTAATTTTTAGAGCCTACAACCAAGTACAAGTCCTTGGCTGTAGCCTCGGGGGCTACTCCCATCGGGAACGCTGTTCGCGTGCCCGATGAAATTATAAAAAAAAAGAGAAGAAAAAAGAAGAAGTGAGTATATTTCGAGTTATACAAATAACTCTACATATACTCCCATCGGGAGGGCAAAATAAGTCATCCGTTGACTCAATAAAATGTGCTATTCCAACAGCCAAAAAAGCACTCGACAATATATTCTCAGAGTGCTAAAAGTCGCGAATAATCTCTGAATGCCGCAAAACTTTGCGAAGGTAAGACCCCAGATCCGTTCTGAGCGGCGTGGCACCGTCGACGGCGGTTTGCTACTTTTTTCCGTATCAACAGATACGAAGAAAAATCCTAACGGACGCGTTAGGTACCCAATAAAACATGACTGGACTCGACGAATGGTAAGACCTTAAGCGGCACTGTCGAAGTTTACACCAGTATCCCGAGATCATGTCTAGGGACGTGATCTTGAAGTAGGTTTTTGCGGATTGCCACAAGAGCAGTTAACTAGTACCTGATCCGTCAGATGAACTAGCCCCAACTACCATTATCCCTGTACAATATATAATTGTGTGTCTAAAGATATGCAATAAAATCGACAAAGTTATTGGATGATTGTAAAGTTGGAGATTTTTCTTGATTCTTCGATTCAAGCAAAATCTCGGGGGCTACTGACATAGGTACCCGGGGTTTACTGCCGAAGATGGTACCCGGGGTTTACTGAAGGCCCACGAGTCGAAGAATATGAAGTTCGGAAGCCCAGTTAGTAGTAAAGAAAGTTAGAGTTGTATTAGGAAATATAGAGACTTGTAATTTTACGGACGGGTTAGAAACCCTCCCGGACTCTGTAAACTTGTGTATTACGAATCCCTTGGCTCCGCCTCCTATATAAGGGGGAGTCGAGGGACAAAGAGAGGATCGAAATCATTGTCAACACAACCTTAGTTTCATAATCGTCGAGCACTTTTCGGCTGAAACCTTCGAGATCTACTTGCCCTCTACTTCCAACTAAACCCTAGTCTACAATACGTAGGCATTGATAAGTTAATACCTTGTCAATAGGAACCACATCAAAATAAATGGAATCCTTATACGGTCCTATCTCAAAATCAACACGCACCATGTGGTTTACCTTCATCTCACCATTGTCGCTCAACCACTGAATATAACATGGATGCGGGTGCGGTAGATACTTCAGTTTCAGCTTGGCACGTAACTCCTTGCTTGCTAAATTGCGACAACTCCTGCCATCAATAATGACCTTGCAAGCTTTATCAGGATCAACTAGTGCCTTTGTTTGCAACAAATTGCAGCGCCGAGTAGATGCACTTGGCTGCACATTAAGAGCACGTTGTGACACAACAATAGTGCGAGCTTCAGAAGGATAAGCATCTACACCATCACTGTCATAGTCATCATCTTCTGGAGCATCCGGATCAACATCATCTCCAGTCTCATACTCATCGTTGTCATTAATGAGCATTACTTTACGATTAGGACAATCTCTCTTTAAGTGACCCTTGTCACCACATGTATGACAATTCATATCGCGGTTGCGCGCCGTAGACATGCTAGAACCACTTCCACTTGCAGCTGGTTCAGACTTCTTTGTGTTGGACACATTGGAGACCGGCTTGCTAGACGAAGTAGGAAACGTTGCAGGACGCATTGATGGCGCCGGCGCCGTAGAGGGTAAGGGGTTGCCCCAGTAGATCCTCAGTCATTGTGTGGACACACAATATCTTCCAATATCTTCTTCATCGTGCTTGCTAGACGAAGTAGAAAACGTTGCGGGACGCTCTGATACCAAGATGATAAGGGGTTGCCCGATCTTCTCAGTAAGCACGGTGGTGGTGATGAACACACGATGAACACAACGGAGATAACACGATGAGGAGGTGGAGATAACTTGTATGACGCCGGCGAAGTCTCTCGATTGATTCCTGTCGCCAACGCAACAGCTCTCAACCCTGCAAGATATTCACAACTCCACACACTTGCGCACGTAGCCGCCGACCATGAAGCGGTAAATTGCAATCTTCTAATCCCCAAACTTTTAGTAGCAAACACCAGATCGACGCGAATTGGTGTATAGATTCAGTAGAGTTGCAAAGCAATCAACTATGAACTATATAGGGTTTATCTTAAACGTGGTCTAAGGTTGTTTTGGGGGCGTCCTGGGCACTTATATAGGGGTTCAGAACGACCAAAAGTCGAAAAATACGATTACAAACCGACCCATATCGGGATCTGGTCGAGACTGACTCGGACACGGCCGGCGTGGGGGCCGATCGACCAGGCCAGGGGCCAGATGGGCCGGCAGGGACCAGGCGGGGGCGCCAGACTCCCTGGAACGGTGCCCGGTGTGCACCGGCGCAGGAGCCGGCAGGCGCCGGGTCACCCGATGTGTGGGTCGGTGGCGCCGGGTGTGGCGCCAGGTTGGCCGGTGTCACCGAGCGTGGCGCCGACCTCTTCTTCTTCTTCCTCCTTCGCGCATGCCTCCCTCTCCTCCCTCGGGCATCCATGGGATGTCTTCATGTCCAACACCATGTCCAGCTGTTCTCCTCCTCCTCGTGCGATGCTTCCTTTATCCTCGTACCTGATCATACACAAGTCAAAGGACTTAGGCAGTATAAAATTCTTATCAATCAAAGTATCATTTAAGAACAAGTTCACCTATTGCTTTAGTAGCTTCACACGAGCTCTTGTCATAGGTCCAATCCTGACTTCATTGGACTTGAGTTTCACAACAATATCTTGTTCATCTTGCAATGACGGAGATAGTAGTTTGATAGGGATGTCCTCATCAAAAAGGCTATGTGCTTTCATTTATGAGATTCAGTTCCCCTTCATTTGTGAAAGTCCGTTCTAGTTATTGAGCATATCTTAAGAGAAGGAAATGAAGTTGGGCTTAGTTGACATAAATAAACAATATCTTCTAACCTAGATATCTTATTTGACACCTATTATCTGGTTATGCGTTGTTTTAGAGCTTTTGATTTGTGGAATCCTCCTCGAGCAAAGTTTATGAAGATTTGAGATTCGCCTGAAGATTCACCATGAGAGATTGAGCAAGTTCCGAACGAAACTGGGCACAAGGAGAAAAATGATTGTTGCCAACAACTTAAAACTTTGGGATAGATCCACGTCTTTGCATCTAGCTTTTATTTCTTGACTTGTTTTATTAGCCTCTTGTTACTAGATCTAGTTAAAAAATATG
The DNA here is from genome assembly GCA_030979885.1 of Lolium multiflorum. Taxonomy (NCBI): domain Eukaryota; kingdom Viridiplantae; phylum Streptophyta; class Magnoliopsida; order Poales; family Poaceae; genus Lolium; species Lolium multiflorum. The sequence continues at coordinate 245,375,137 of CM061750.1, forward strand.
TCTTTAGCTTTTCTTTTTCAGTTGGTCTAAATGTCCTTTTTTTACATAGAAATGAGATTCCATTACTCATAGTGCACAGCAGCATCGCTGGCAACTAAATGTCCTTTTGAACCCTCTAGTCGATAAAACCTGGATAACGATGGAGTTGGGTGAGGAACAGTTGGGCCAAGGGTGAGGAACTCATTTGGCGTGCATCCTTTTCTGCAGCCCTGGAACTCATGAGTCGCTGTGATCGGCTCCTCAGTCCTTTCGGCCCAGCCCGCCAGGTTAACTCGCCTTGCCCTGCCCTTGCTTGACTCGCAGACTGCGCCTGGATCAGGAGTTCAGGACCAGGAGCCGACCCTAACTCCGACGTCCCAAACGCGAGCCAGGAGAGGCGGTGGCCGGCGGGTGGCGAGACGTTTCTGCTAGGCGGCGGAAGGCAGCAGCACGGCTGCAGTGAATCAAGCGGCGCACGCAGCAGGTACTCTCCATCCTCTTTCCACTCATTCGAAATAGTATTGGAATTGTTATGTGCTGGTCTGCTGATTCTTGATCGGAGAACATCGGAGGAAGTAGATGTGGGCGATTTCGTGACAGCGGGCGGCCAAACAATGACGTCCCTGATCTCCTCTCTCGTCTCTGCGCTGGCGGCGGGCTACTCCACTCCCTCTCCCCTGCGCGTCGTCTCCCCTTTTTCCTCTCCGCGCTGGAGCCTGGAGGCGAGCTGGTTCTCCTCACGCTTCCTCGCACGCTGTCATCTCTCTGCCCTAGCGGCGCGCTTGTCCTATTCCTCTATTGCCAAGCACTCAAGTGGATAATGACGAGACTTCAGTTCAACAAAATACTTTTTTTTTTTACCATGTTCAACAAAATACTTTTTTTTTAGATAAAAGGCCTCAGGCCCGACGTTAAATTAAAAACGCCCTTAACGGCGACAAGATACAAAGTGCTGAACCCAGCTTACACGAAAGAACCGCACACTCACACAAAGATAGGACTACCAAAAGCGCTACCAGCAGAAGAGGGGGGAATCAGTACGCTACCACTAAGGAGGCAAAGCCAAAGCCGCTGAGCACTAGCAAGACGGGCAAAGACGTTGGGCCGGGGCTCACCCGAGAGCGCGGGCACATCAACAGGCTATGCACAACGTCGAGACTACTACAACCTATGCAGGCAACGCCTCCGAGAGCCGAGCGCCATCGCCCACACACTGCCTCTGACAAACACGAACTGGTAGAAGCCAGCAGAGAAGCGCCGAGGGTGCAGAACAAGGAGCAAGCTTTGCCGAAGCCAGCAGAACGAAGGACCAACGCCGAGGCACCGCCACACCAACTGCAGGGAACCGAACAGGGTGAGCTCCAAGGCGGCGTCTTCAAGAAGAACACGACGCAAGAGCGCCGCCACCGCCCGATCCGAAGACCTTAGGTTTTCACCCGGAGCATGTAGACAAGCCGGGAGCAGCCACATCGACGCCTTCAAGAAGGGGACGACGTCCATGGACGCCGCCGTCGTGGCCCAGGAGGGCAAGGGTTTCCCCTCGGCATATGCTCCCAACCAGCTACCCAGGGTACTGACCGTCGCCGGAACGACAAACAGACCGCCGCCACACCGTGCAGCTCGCCAGTGTCACGCCGCCCACGCGACCATGGACACCGGCCAGCACTAGAGCCTTTGGCTCGCCCGGCAACCAGGAAGACTCCCACCATCCAGGGCCGCCGCCCCGGATTCCAAACCCCGCACGCCATCAGACTGAAGGAGAAAAACAAAGCACATCCACCGTGAAACACCGCCCAACTGCCAGAAGGCGCTCGAGCAAACGGACCGCCGCGGAGCCACCAGAACCCGTCAGGTGAGAACCAACCCTCGAACTGCGACAGATTACCATCAAGCGTCGCCCGATCTGGAGGGGAGGAGACGAATCGCATGCCAGGGCCATAGGCCCTGCCCCAACCCGAAGTCGCGGCGGCCGGAGACCCCTGTCCACCGACCACACATCCTCAACCGCCGACCGGCGACGTGCAGCCCCTGCTGCGAGCGAGGCCAGATCGGGAGGTGGAGGGCGAAGGGCTTGCAAGGGCCTGGGCCCAGCCCTGGCCCAGGGGATCGAGGCGGCCGGAGACCCCTGTCCGCGGCCGCGCTGCTCGCCTCGCTGCTGTAGCTCACCGCGGCGGCAAGATCTGGCGGCCGCAACACCACCGCCGTCGAAGACGCCCACTCTGCCCACGCCGGACCGCCACGGGAAAGAAGCCCGCTTCCTCCCCCAGATCTTCCCGCGCGTGAAGCTCGCGCCGCCCGCCGCCAAGGCTGCTCCGGGGAGCTGCCGCCGCCGCGAGCGCACCGGACCTTGGTGTCTCCGCGCCGCCGCGCCCACCATCCAACGCGACGCCCTCGACGGCCGCAGGGGTCCTCGCCGCCACCTCCGCGCGAGGGAGAAGAGGGGCCCCGCCGCCGCCGCGCGGGCTTTGCCCGGCGACGGCCTCTGGCGGCGGCGAGGAGAGGGGAGGGGACGGGAGGAGGGCTTGGGGAGGCGCCGCCGGGGGAGGCCCTCGGTCGCGCGCGGGCGCGACGCGAGGAGCCTAGGGTTTCCTCCCTCCCAACAAAATACTTCAATTTATTCAGTTGCTATAACTACTCCTTTAACATGTCAAGAAAATGCCATGTCTCACGCTGGATGAAATTTATGCTGCTACTTGTATAATTTACTTCTGGTGTATGTGTATATCAACCGGAAGAATGAAATAGCCTTTTTTGTAATCAACCTATTACCTATACCTACCAGATTGCCCATATGAGCTATTCTGAGCCAACTACCTGACCCTTTGTACTGTATGCATTCATTTAATTAAACGTGATTTCATTGCAGATTGCATTCTATTTCTAGTTCTGTTACATACTAAATATTATCGTTGTATGTATTTCTAGCTTTCCGAGTGGTAGATTGGAGAAGGTGGTGATTTGTAGTAGTAGTATTTGTCACTAAGATTTATGTACAAGGGGGTAATATAACCATGTGAAGCGCAGAGGTCATCAAAACAACCTATTCACCTTCGCCCCTCCAACCAAACACGAAATTGGATAAGCCTAACGACTACTTATTCATCCAACCAAACAATTTTTCTTGGCTCATCCCACCCACCCAACCAAAAAAAAAATGACATCCCAACCCACCCACCTGCCCTCAAACCAAGCGCACCTACTCACTGGATAGTCTTGGCATTTTTGCCATCCTATTTGTGTGAGGTTGTTTGCATTAGGTTTAACCACATATATATGATTATAATATAATTAAGATCTGAATTTTAGAGCATGATTTAGGTGAGAGGGGTCAGTGTGCTGGTATGTTGTGGGTCACAGGAGGGGTGTATGGGGCTTCCAAGGCTAATTGTAGGCTTGCTTAACGATGCTTATGTGTGCCAAACTTGGGCCCATTAGCTTTCTTCCCAAACAGTCATCTATGGGTTGATACTTTGTTTTTGTTCGATATAATTATATACGTTCCAGTGAAGTCTGTATTGTTCCGTGAAATCACTAGTGGGATAGAATTGTGTCTGTCAACGTTCAAAAAAGCGCTAAGCGCTGAGCGAGCGGTGGAGGCTCAGCCTAGAGGAACTACTGCTTAGGCGAGCTTAAGCGCTGCTTAAGCGTTCAGGGTAAAAGCGAATGGACAGAAGCAGGGAAGGCTATGTAGGCACACGCATCCATATAATGCTACATTTTGCAAGAAGAATAAAGAATATGGATTATATACCTTGATTTGGCTTTGTTTTTCTCCACTTTCGTGTTCTCCAGGTACTTTCTCCAGAAGCTGTAAGCACGCAGCAAGAAAATATTAGCATGTACTAAGAAAATGTTAAAAGTTGGAAGCAATAATATTCAATTATCAAATAAGATTATAAGAAACATCAAACAAGCAATATTAGAAGACCCACACGGCCACAGAACATATAAGTGGCATAGTCTCACACAACATTACAAGAAATAAAAGAGTTTCCAAATTCCAGTGGCAAGTTCCACACAACATAACAAAACAGACTAGAATTAACAATTAAGCACACATGGATAGCATGATGCCATCATATCCCAAGACTTCAATGCATATCTCTATGATGGTATGATCATGAACATGTACTGATCAATACTCATCATCATCCTCATACTCAATGTCATCATCCTGAAGCACATCCTCTTCCTCGGACTCGAACTCCTCCTCCTCAAGATCTCTCACTCTTGCGCTCCTACGAACTTGGAGTTCAAAATATTTTTGGCCTCTTCTCAAGCAACAACTTCTTGGCTGCCATGTTATTGGAAGCATTACCATTTGTATACACCCATCTAGCAACATATTGTGAAGCTTGATGCACTCTCTCCTTAAATAGAGCCTCATTCATACTTAATTGCCTCAAGGCTTCTTCCTTGCTTGATTTTCCATCAATAGGACGCACAAACTTGTCCATTGGACCCACTTTGTTAGGCTCCGAGTTTGATACTCCCTCACCTACAGAGCTCGAGATATGCACATCATCTCTAAGATCTTGCTCATGTTGCCTCTTTATTCCCTTCGTCGTTGTGACTTTCTCAAGAGCTTTCTTACAAGCCTCCTTAGCTTCTGGTGTAGCCTTCTTGCATGAGGATACAACATTGTCCACCCCTACAATGTGTTTCTTAAAACGGTAGATGCCGCCGGTGCTAATATGTCCACAAAAGTCACATTTCACCTTACTCTTGTTGAATGGATCACAGTATTTGCCATACTTCCAACCAACATCGCTTGAGTTGCCGATCAACACCATTGGCACCTCAGGCACCGACCCATCAACACCTGAATCCACATCCATTATACAGTACCTCTGTACCTACAAACAAGATTGCATAGCACAGCAAATCAGTAGGCAGAAGCATCAGCAGGCAGAAGCAGTACCTCTGTACAGTACCTCTGTACAGTACCTCTGTACCTACAAACAAGATTGCATAGCACATCTACATCCATCCACCCGACCCATCAGCAGGCAGAAGCAGTAGCACAGCAAATCAGTACATGCTAAGCAGGCAGTTTCATAGCAACAAATCAAATTGACTAGCAGTGCTCCACACAGCAGTAGCAGATGAGCAGATCGAGCAGTACTAGATGAGCAGATGATCAAATTGACTAGCATAGAGACACAACATCTGAGAAAATTAGAAGAGAAAAGGGAATAGGCCAGCGTATACCTGATGTGCGGCAACCACTGGCGGCCGACCGCGTCGAGGTCGAGCTTGTTCTCGGGCCTGGGGCTCTGGGCACCTTGGAGGAGAGGGGATATGAGGGGGATGCTTGGAGGAGGGCAGCCGGCGTCCTAGTGGCCGTCCTGGTGGCCTGGTGGAAGAGGCAGAGCCGCAGAGGGCGGCGGAGTTGGCCCTTCACCGGCGGCGGACGGGGAACTGGAGAGGACAGCCTCTCTCTCTCTCGCTATAAGTACTGGGAATCGTCGATTGGGATGCCACGCAACCTTAATTGCTGTCGATTGGGATGCCTGCATCCTTAATCGCCTCGTTTCCATCCCAACTGCCGCCAATTTTTGGAGATCGTGGCCGGCGACCATGGACGCTCGGGGCTGCTTTTTCATCCGCCTTATCTTGCTTCCGCGTGCGAAAGCGCTCGCTTATCGCTTAATCTGTTCGCTTTTTCCGCTCAGCGCTTATTGCCTCGCTTATGCCTGAAACGGAGCGGTAGGCTACCGCTACGCTCGCTTTCACGCTAGAGCGCGTCGAAGCGTACGCTTTTTTGAACGTTGGTGTCTGTCCATTCCAGGCTATGGTTTTCTTGGTTGGTTAATTAAAGGCGGACTTGCGAATGCAAACAGGACTGGCCAGGCCCATAAATTCAAAGTATCACGTGAATTCTTTTTCATGGGCTGTGGTAGAATACTAGCATGTTATCTGCTGGAGCAAGACTTTTGTGTTTAGACCAAGTTAAAATTTTCATGTTACAGTTGCCAGTATAGCTTGGATTAGAATTGCTCACTGGAGCAAATGGTGAATTCATGTTGCATTCACTAGCTCAGAAACCTATATAAATTTCTTAACATTGCTCATCCATGTTCTGAATATTTCTTTTTATCATCCTCGAGTCTTGAACCGCAAAGGGTGTCAATATGTCTGGTTGCTAAACAGGGTTGCTATTTCATCATGACGACCTAGAATATAACCTTAGAAGATGCTGCTATAACAGGTTTACTCATAATTAGTTGGGCCAAACAGAACAGCAGAAGTAGCCCAAAATACATAGTTATTGCCTCTCAGTTGAGTCAGGTTGATAGTTTATGTAGCGACCTCTCAACCTTAGTCAGGTCAGCGTGGTGTATAGAACATATACAGTTTATGATTGGGTAATCTATATATTTCCCGTGCAAACATCAATTTTCTCCCGTGACTGACAAGATCTGAGAAATACTCCATAGGGTCTTTGCTTTAATATGCTTGCCAACTATTGGTCACAAGATTGCTTGCTGTTGGTATGCTCCAGTTATATGTTTGCCTCTTAATGCTCTTTGTGAATGTTTTGTTACAGCAGTGTATTTTTGTTTTGAGTGTTGAGTCATAGTGATAATTGACATCTATGTGTTAGGACTAATTTCAGTTTTCTTTGCTTATATGGAAATTTATCTTCCGAGACATCTTCACTTGGTTAGTTATCTGTATGCTTTTGATACAGTAATGATTCTTCTTTCCTTTATTGATTCTGATAAGAATGTTCATTTTCTCTTTGCAGGTTTCTTTCGTTGTGACATCTTTCTGCGGCTAGTTCAGTCACAAGGAAAATGGCAAGCAGGGCAGGTGGCGACGGCAAAGAACCCATAAATGAGCAAGTAGTCGCAAATACTTATGCCAACATGCGCACTGAAATGAACCAACTCTACACCAAGATCACGGAGCTGGAGATGGAAGTGAGCGAGCATTCTCTCGTGATTGGCGCAATCGAGCCCCTGGACCCCACAAGGCGCTGCTACAGAATGATTGGTGGAGTCCTGGTGGAGAGGACCATCAAGGAAGTGCTGCCTGCCGTGCACCGCAACAAGGAGGGCCTTGAGGAGGTGGTCTCTCGCATGAAGGAGGCGCTGGAGAAGAAAAAGAAGGAGATCACCGAGTTTGAGCTCAAGTACAAGATCAGGATCCGTAAGGGCGACGGCAGTGCTGAGGAAGATGTCACCATGAAGGAAGCCTCTGCGCAGGGTGTTCTTGTTGGCCCTGCAGGGGGGCAGTAGAGCATAGTTCCTCTGTCAAAATCAGATTGCTCCTTGCCGTAGTCAACCGATATAGTGAGATTGTGTTTCTGGGTGTGGTTATCATGCTACACGTATGCTGTAGTACTGTTGAATCATCGTGTGCAAAACTGGAGATTATGCTGATCAGAACTTTGCTGGTAACTGCAGATTTTGCGAAGATTGCAGAATGACTTGTGCATCTTTCGTGGTACTTCCTTTTTTGTGCTTTGGAGTTTTTGTTTATTGCTGACATGTTTTGTGATGAATTGATGAATAAGTCATTGTATTCTGGTCTTTGTGGAGTTGCTGCAGCACACACATGTTCCTGTGGACTGCAGCACACACATGGTCCTTTGTGAAGGACAGGTGGTTAGGATAGGATAGCATCCCTGATCTTTGACTGCTTTTTAGAGGCATCAAGGACTGGCAGTTAGCATAGTTAGCATCTTTAGACTAGCATATTCTGGCTGGCTAGCAGCTATAAATCTGTAGCCCCGTGCCCTCAGTTTGGCATGGCATTGTGTGAGATGTGTGTGAAATAAACCAACGAAAATTGCCCCAACTCTCCTAGTGTCATCCTCTTCTTCATGAAAGTGAGGCTAGAGATACTATCAAGTGGTATCAGAGCAAGGTTGTCTTGCAGCGCATCTCCTGCTCCTCCCCTTCACAGGGAGTAGCAGCCTCAACTGCCCCTGGTTACTTCCCTCCGTCCGGGTTGTCGAGCAGCTCGTCGGAAGCAGCGCTCAGCCCCCCAGCAGCGAGCCATGTCCGACGGCCACTCTCAGCACACGGCTACCTCCAGCACGCGGCGTCGGCAGGAGGCCGATCGCGCCGCGGCAGAGGAGCGTGAACGAGTGGCCGTGGCAGCCGCTGCGGCGAAAGCAAGGGCATCGAGGCTGGCAGCGGCGGAGCTGGCAGCAGCCAGAGCGGAGGTAGAAGCAGCAGAAGCAGCGGAGGCAGCACGTGCGGCGGCGGAGGTCGAGGTGCTGCGCGGCAGCGCCGACGGCTCCGTTTCAGCTGATGGCAGCGCCGACGCAGCGGCGCAGCAGGCGACGCAGCGGGCGGCGCAGTGGGCAGCCGAGCACGCCCGCGCACCTCGGGATGGCGCTCCCAGAGGAGGCGCGCACGGCGGTGGCGGCTGGGATGACCAAGACCGCGGCCTCTACGGAGTCCGGACGGTGGTCAGGGATGTTGGTCCCGGTGTTGGGTGGCCTACCCTCACCAAAACCAACTACGTCGAGTGGGCCGCGATCATGAAGATCAGGCTCCAGGTGCGGCACATGTGGGAGGCAGTCCACGACGGCGACGTCGACCACCATGAGGATCGACGGGCGCTGGACGCCCTCATCGCCGCAGTCCCAGCCGAGATGCAGTTCTCGCTCTCCCACAAGCAGACTGCCAAGGAGGCTTGGGACGCCATCGCCGCGGCACGCATCGGCAGCGACCGTGCTCGCAAGTCTACACTGCAGGCACTCCGCAAGGAGTGGGAGAACCTGGCCTTCAAGCCAGGTGAGGACGTTGATGACTTTGCTCTCCGTCTTAACACTCTACTGCAGAAGATGGTGCAGTTCGGCGATGACGCTTACGACGAGGAGAGAGCTGTGGAGAAGCTCTTTCGCTGCGTCCCCGAGAAGTACAAGCAGATGGCTCGCTCGATCGAGTCCCTGCTGGACCTCTCCACCATGACGATCGAGGAGGCGATAGGTCGCCTCAAGGTCGTCGACACCGACGAGCCACAGTCTTCGTCGGGGCCCATCACCACCGGCGGGAAGCTGCTCCTCACTCGGGAGCAGTGGGATGCTGGCCATGGTGACAGGAAGAAGGGGGAGCCTTCTTCCTCGACAGGCGGCCGCAAGCGCGGCAAGCCACGCAAGGCGCGGAAGGATGGCCGTGCCAAGGCGCAAGGTGATGCCGGCAAGCCCAAGCCGGCAAAGGACGACGCCTGCCACAACTGCGGCAAGCTTGGTCACTGGGCCAACGAGTGCCGACAGCCACGACGTGGCCAAGCCCACGTCGCACAGGCGGGGGAGGAGGAGCCAGCTCTGTTCATGGCGCATGCCAGCATCGAGCTGTCTCCAGCGGCACCGACCGCAGCGGCTCTCCATCGTACCACTCTCCTCCACCTTGACGAGCCGAAAGCACACGCCCTTCTCGGCGATTGCTCCGGCAACGACAAGGCTGGCGGGTGGTGCCTCGACACCGGCGCCACCCACCACATGACCGGCCGACGGGAGTTCTTCGCCGAGCTCGACTCCGACGTGCGAGGCTCCGTCAAGTTTGGGGATGCCTCCGCCGTGGAGATCAAGGGCGTCGGCTCCGTCATCTTCGCCGCCAAGACTGGAGAGCACCGGCTGCTCACCGGTGTCTACTACATCCCCGCGCTGAGGAACTCCATCATCAGCCTGGGACAGCTGGATGAGAACGGCTCCCGCGTGCTGATCGAGAGCGGAGTTCTGCGCATCTGGGATCGCCACCGTCGCCTGCTTGCCAAGGTAACCAGAGGCACAAATCGCCTCTATGTTCTTGATGTGCAGGTGGCACAACCCCTTTGTCTCGCTGCTCGTCGGGAGGACGAGGCGTGGCAGTGGCACGAGCGCTTCGGGCACCTTCACTTCGAGGCCCTGAAGCGGCTCAGTACCACGGAGATGGTGCGAGGCATGCCGTGCCTTGACCATGTGGAGCAGTTCTGCGACGTCTGCGTCTTGACGAAGCAGAGACGACTCCCCTTTCCCCAGCAGGCGAGCTTCAGAGCCAAGGAGAAGCTCGAGCTCGTGCACGGGGACTTGTGTGGCCCGGTGACACCGGCCACACCAGGAGGACGACGCTACTTCCTGCTGCTCGTGGATGACCTTTCCCGCTACATGTGGGTGGTGCTCCTCGGCAGCAAGGGAGAGGCAGCGGACGCCATCAGGCGCTCGCAGGTTGCTGCGGAGGCGGAGTGCGGCCGCAAGCTGCGCGTGCTGCGTACCGACAACGGCGGCGAATTCACAGCAACTGAATTCGCGTCGTACTGCGCTGATGAAGGCATCCAGCGCCACTACTCCGCGCCTTACAGCCCGCAGCAGAACGGCGTCGTCGAGCGGCGCAACCAGACGGTTGTGGGGATGGCTCGGGCCCTCCTCAAGCAGAGAGAGGTGCCGGCTGTCTTCTGGGGAGAGGCGGTGCTGACGGCCGTCTACATCCTCAACCGCTCGCCTACTAAGGCCCTCGACGGCAGGACGCCGTACGAGGCCTGGCATGGGCGAAAGCCGGCAGTCTCCCACCTGCGGGTCTTTGGCTGCCTCGCATTCGCCAAGGAGCTCGGCCACATCGGCAAGCTCGACGACAGGAGCACTCCGGGAGTGTTCATTGGCTACTCGGAGGGCTCGAAGGCCTACCGCATCCTCGACCCCAGGACACAGCGTGTGCGCACGTCGCGAGACGTCGTGTTCAACGAAGGGCGAGGATGGGCATGGGGCAAGGCGGTGGAGGACAGCTCGACTCCGACGTATGACGACTTCATTGTCGAGTACGTCCCCTTCGAGGCAGCCGGGGGAGTAGGCAGCTCTTCTTCAACAAGCTCGCCTACCTCGGTCCCCAAGTCTCCATCGACCCCGGTGGTTGCTACACCACCACAGCCGGCGTCACCACGTACTCCAGCACCGGCAGTCACTCCTCCGGGCACGTCTACACCGGCTCATGTTGAGCACAGCCCGGTGGAGTTCGCTTCCCCGCTCTCTCACGACGGGGAGCGCATCGACGCGTATCATGGCGGCGAGCCGCTGCGGTACCGTACGATGGAGAACCTTCTCGGCGACCAACCGGTGCCGGGACAGGTGCCACGCGACCTGGAGGCGCAGCTGCAGCTTGCGCGTGACGACGGCGAGCCTCAGTCCTTTGCAGAGGCTGAGAGAGACGCAGCATGGCGCGCTGCCATGCAGTTGGAGATGGATGCGGTCGAGAAGAACCGCACCTGGCAGCTTGCTGACCTCCCTCGTGGTCACCGCGCGATCACCCTCAAATGGGTGTTCAAGCTGAAGAGGGATGAAGCCGGCGCCATCGTCAAGCACAAGGCTCGCTTGGTGGCACGAGGCTTCTTGCAGCAAGAGGGGGTCGACTTCGACGACGCCTTCGCTCCCGTGGCACGGATGGAGTCCGTGCGACTCCTCCTTGCGCTCGCTGCCCAGGAGGGCTGGAGCGTCCATCACATGGATGTCAAGTCTGCCTTCCTCAATGGCGACTTGAAGGAGGAGGTGTACGTGCAGCAGCCGCCGGGATTTGCGATTCCCGGCCAGGAGGGCAAGGTACTCCGCCTGCGCAAGGCTCTCTATGGCCTGCGGCAGGCACCACGGGCGTGGAATGCCAAGCTGGATTCCACGCTGAAAGCAATGGGCTTCGAGCAAAGCCCACACGAGGCGGCCGTCTACCGACGGGGGAGTGGAGGAAGCACCCTGTTGGTGGGCGTCTATGTCGACGACTTGGTGATCACCGGCATCAAGGATGCAGAGGTGGCAGCGTTCAAGGAAGAGATGAAGGCCACCTTCCAGATGAGTGATCTGGGGCTCCTCTCCTTCTATCTGGGGATCGAGGTGCACCAGGACCACTCCGGGATCACGCTTCGGCAGACCGCCTACGCCAAGCGCATCGTTGAGCTAGCTGGGCTCACCGGATGCAACCCAGCCCTTACTCCGATGGAGGAGAGGCTGAAATTGAGCCGCGACAGCACGACGGAGGAAGTGGATGCCACACACTACCGGCGTCTTGTGGGGAGCCTTCGCTACCTCGCCCACACACGGCCGGACCTGGCCTTCTCCGTCGGCTACGTTAGTCGTTTCATGGAGCGACCAACGACGGAGCACCTGCAGGCTGTGAAGAGGATCATCCGCTACATTGCGGGGACTCTCGACCATGGCCTCTACTATCTTAGGTGTCCTGGGGCGGCGCACTTCGTCGGGTACAGCGACAGCGACCACGCCGGCGACATCGACACCAGCAAGAGCACGAGCGGGATCCTCGTCTTCCTCGGCAAGTGCCTCGTGAGCTGGCAGTCGGTCAAGCAGCAGGTGGTGGCCATGTCCAGCTGTGAGGCTGAGTACATAGCGGCCTCCACCGCTTGCACTCAGGCGCTCTGGCTCGCTCGACTGCTTGGTGATCTCCTTGGTCGAGACACTAGACCAGTGCAGCTCTTGGTGGACAGCAAGTCTGCTCTGGCCCTGGCCAAGAACCCCGTTTTTCATGAACGGAGCAAGCACATTCGGTTGAGGTATCACTTCATCCGAGACTGCTTGGAGGAAGGGAGCATCAAGGCGAGCTACGTCCACACCACGGATCAACTCGCGGATCTGCTCACCAAGCCTCTTGGGAGGGTCAAGTTCCTCGAGCTCTGCTCCCGGATCGGGATGGCTCAGCGCTCCCGCAAGACGGCGTACAAGACTTAGGGGGAGAATGATGAATTGATGAATAAGTCATTGTATTCTGGTCTTTGTGGAGTTGCTGCAGCACACACATGTTCCTGTGGACTGCAGCACACACATGGTCCTTTGTGAAGGACAGGTGGTTAGGATAGGATAGCATCCCTGATCTTTGACTGCTTTTTAGAGGCATCAAGGACTGGCAGTTAGCATCTTTCAGTTAGCATCTTTAGACTAGCATGTTCTGGCTGGCTAGCAACTATAAGTTTGGCATGGCATTGTGTGAGATGTGTGTGAAATAAACCAACGAAAATTGCCCCAACTCTCCTAGTGTCATCCTCTTCTTCATGAAAGTGAGGCTAGAGATACTATCATTTTGGTTAGTCGATTCAACATCGATTTCATAGAAATTTTGCCACCAGACTTGTTACAATTTCAAAATCCGGTGATCAAAATCCGTTGAGCGAAATAGTATATGGTGCGGACGCTGTGCTCCCTACTTGTTTTCCCATAATCCTGAGGTGAAATAATATTAACCTTACGATCTTGCGTCTCCGGCCCAGCGCACTCCCCAAAGGCCAAACTCTCCCGACGCTCGCCCAGGGAGACGAGAAGAAACCCTAGTGAAACCCCGAGCCAGCCACCGCCCACCAGATCAAGATGGCTTCCGCCGCCGCCGGCGACACCAAGGGGAGGAAGCGCAAGTTCCTCCCCCACGGGAAACCGGTGAGGAAGGGCGCGTACCCGCTGCGCCCCGGCGTGCAGGGCTTCTTCATCACCTGCGACGGCGGCCGCGAGCAACAGGCCACCCGCGAGGCAATCTCCCTGCTGGACACCGTAAGACGCCGTGTTCACACTTCAGTAGTTGTTCGTCGTATTGCCATGTTCGAGTAGCACGTGTGCTACTTCGTGTGGGTTCTTAATTCCGCAAGTCACTTCTAATTAGAAGCTGCTAGAGGGATTCGTTCCACTTCAGATCGCTGATAGTGCTATGTCGTGTTTAGTGTAGTTACTTGATTGCTGTGGCGGGACAGTTTACTTCTTGTTGATTGATGCGAAGACTGATTTAAATGAAAAATACGACTGCAGCTCGCTGAATTGTGGCTTGTAATGTAGTTGTATTTGAAACTTTGAATCTTCCTGTCTAGAGTATGTACAGCCTCGGTATACTTTTTCCGGAAGATGGTGGTGATTCGCTCATATAGCAACAAACTAACCATAAGTTATACATTATGTTTTCCATTCCGTTCTGGCAAGGGCTGTATGTTTATTTGTGCCATGTGTCAAGGGAAACGATGATACTTTGCTAAGCTGCCTGGTTGATTTCTTGCCATAATATGCTTTGGGTAGGAATTGTCCCTGATATTCAATTCTCCGTTTTGGATGTGTAGTTTTATGAAGACCTGGTCGACGGGAAAGGGTTTGCTGACAAGTCCAAGATCATACCTGACAAACCGTTGAACACAAAAATAAAGTTTGACGATTCTGATTCCTCTGATGACGAGGATGCAGATCATTCAGTGAAGGAGACCAGCAATGGAAATGATGCAGAAAAAGGTGAAGCCAAGTCATCTGAGAAGCAACAAGAGGTACTTGGTAACTCAGAAATTACCAGCAAGGACGATGAAGAACAGGTGAAAAATGCTGATGGATCAGCACCAAAGAAGCAACGTGTAGAAGATGCCCCGGTTTCTGAGCAGACAGAGCCAAAAGAGCCTGCTGATAAACCAACTGAGGCCATTGAAGAACCAAAAGAGTCCACTGATAAACCAGCAGAGACTAGTGACATACCAAAAGAGTCCACTGAGAAACCAGCAGAGACCAGTGATAAACCAGCAGAGACCAGTGATAAACCAAAAGAGTCCATTGGGTTACCAAAAGCGTCCAAGGACATACCTATTGATGATTTAATTGATCAGGATCTGAAACAACTGGGGGACAGGAAAAAGGTCTGTTTGCTTTTTGAGCTAAGTTACAGTTTAAGATATGTAGAAGGTGGTCTGTTCTGTTAGATAGTAGTCCATATAAACTTATGCAAATGGCTAAATTTAGTCAAGACATGCTTAACATATATTCTAGGTACAGTTTACACCATAAATATCTTATAATTTTTTTATATGGAAGCATGCAATTCTTATTCATAGCTCCTAGGCAGTTCTCGACAGTCAAAATACACCTTATATTTTGGAACCGAGGTGGGGATGCTCATAAAATCCTTGCTTCTCCACATCCCTTTCCCCATATCATATGTATGCTGGACATTGAAATGTTTTTTTGCTTAAGATCTAAAATACACTGTTTTCTTGCACTTGCCCTAAATTTGGAGATCGTCTTGCTGTAGATAGAAATATTTCAGTATTTAAGTTCAGTAGTAATTAGTTTCAGTATTTTACTATTTATTCATTGATACTGACATACCGTAGTATTTAACTTTTTATTCTTTGCTACTTGTTTTATTCTTGTTACCACATCCCTGTGCAGTTATGTATAACTTCTTAAGTACACCTAGCAATTAATTTTGACAAGAAAAACTTATTTGACGACTGAATTATATATGACACCTCTCATTTTAGCAACTGTTTTCTGATAAATTGACAATCAGAATCTTGCGCAGCACATGATTGCTCCTTCAAGAAACAATTCATTAGTATGAGAAAATGCAGAAAATACTAGTCCCATTATATTTTTTCTTTGCCTCACTATGGAAAATCACTATACTTGAAACAGAGGCTTTTTGCAAGCGTCGATTCAGGTTGCAATGGTTGCATCTTCATTCAAATGCACAAAAGAGACGGAGACCCTGGTCCAGTTGAGATTGTACAAAACTTGATGTCTTCGGCTGCCTCAACTCGTAAACATATGTCCAGGTTCATATTTGATGTTATTGGAATCTATCATTCCTGTTCACTAAGTCTCATATTTCAAGACATAATTTCTTATGTTGTGTGCAGTTATTTTCTTGCTTATAGACTTACATCTTGATTGTACTCTAGGTTTCTTCTGAGGGTTTGCCCTGCTGAGGTGGTATGTTATGCTTCAGAAGAGGAAATAACAAGAGCCATTAGTCCACTTGTTGAAAAGTACTTCCCCAAAGAATCTCCTTCAGGGCATAAGGTAACCTGCTCCTTGCTTGCTATGTGGTCTGGTATAAGAACATAGGGCAAAGCAGTAGGACTACAGTATATTTTGTCTTGCATGAGTAGGCATATAGGGTGTTGTTGCTTATGGATAAATGTAATCAAATTACATTGTTCTAAGTCCTAATTATGTTAGTCCTAAGTCAGAGTTTTCTAATTTTGACCATGTTCATTGAAAAATATCAGCATCATGTTTCATGTGTATTTATTGGATGCGGTGGATGTTGATATTTTTTTTTATTAACCATGCCAAACTTTGTAAACTTTTAACTTAGGTCAAGGCTTTATATATGCCTTATATTTTGGACTGGAGGGAGTACAGACCAAATGCGATGTTTACATAATCAGTATCTAAATGCCATTCATCCGTCATATAAGTGACGCAAAGAAGTTCATTTGCTTTCATCATCCGAAAGGAAGTGCAGGCAGTAGGACCACACAAAGTTTAGCACAAATATGCCACACTTTATGAGCAAGCGATTGCAGGCAGTTTCAGTAACCGACATCATTTATTAGGGCATGCATTGTTTCTATAGAACAATGCAAATTGCTGAAATAGGAGTTTTTGCTTTGTTGTTTTCCTTTCGAAAATTCTACATGGTTCCTTACTCACTTGTTTCAATGTTTGCAGTTTGCTGTGCTATACGAAGCAAGGTCAAACACGGGAATCGATAGAATGAAAATTATAAATGCAGTAGCAAAATCTATACCTCAACTTCACAAAGTTGACCTCAGCAACCCTGACAAGACTATTATTGTCCAGATTGCCAAGGTAAATGCTTTAATACAGTTGGATTTCTTTCGAATGCCTATTGTTATGTGTTGTGGAAGTGCTTTGTCAACAAAATCTTACAGTACTACAATTGTCATTAAAATCCATATTAGTTGCTGCTCAAATCCCTAGTGTTATGTTTCGTGAAAGCACTTTCTCTATTTCGGAACCCATACTAAGTACAAATGATTGCTGACCTTACAAAGAACACACATGAGTCACTTTTTATAGTAGCTTTAGTAGATAGATGGTCTCAGCTGAGGTTCTGATAAACCATTTGTTTGAATTGTGAGCAGACTATATGCATGATTGGTGTGGTGGAGAGATACAAAGAGCTTTCCAAGTTCAACCTAAGGCAGCTGACATCGCCACCAGAGAAGTAATTGCTGGGAGAGGAATTGTTGCGTCTTGCTGGCTCCTGCACCGTCTTAAACATACACAACATCAGTTAGTTCGTTAGCTGGAGAGTGAAAATCACTGTTAAATGATTCAGGTCTACCGTCGCATTAAAACCTCGCATCCTGAGTTGTTTATTTTCCGCACAGTGCTACGACAATCGGTCGAATAAATTCCATCATGGCTCGGTCGGCTCTGTTATGTAGACATGCCTGCATGTTCGTTTTTGTTGATTATAGAGGGTCAAGGTGTTTTGGTATCAGCTGGCCTTGAAATCAGAATATGCAAAAGTTGTCTAGATAATGTTCTTTTTTGTATGCTGAAGATTTTTGTTACTCCCTCCGTTCTCAACTTTGTCCAGATGCATGCCTAGTATAGAGTAGATACGTGCGAATTTAGACAAAGTTGAAACATCTTTTTTCGGAACGAATGGGGTATAAAATATGCCTGTAAAGTAGGACCTGAGCAAGTCAAGACTGTAAGATGACGTTTCAAACGGGAAAATGTAGAACGTTTCGCTTTCCTAGCCCTGATTTTACTGGAAAAGTAATCTGGTTGGTCATCAATCAGCAGCAAAATTAATCTTGGTGAAACCCCAATCGCTTAGAGTTAAAGACAAACTGTAGAAAAAGTTTGAAGCGAAGGCGTAGAAAGATCAGACTGACCCAGTCTTTTTCCTAAAATAAAAGTTAGTCGTGCATCGAACGTTGACAGGGAACCATGCCATAGCGCAGATCATGATAGCAGGCAACGGCAGCCAGCCCAGCCATCCATCCTCCGGTCGGTCGGCAGGCAGGAGTCGCACTTAATGCTGGAGACCACCGCACCGCCCGCGACCACGGCAGCGCAGCACAACCAGCCAACCGAAACCACAACCAACGGGCACCGCTATCGGGGGATGACCGATGATGGGATTACGCGAAAGCTACCCTTACCCGAAATCATCCAACCGAGCGCATCATCACTCAGCACGCGCGTGCCTGATCTGATTCGACCAGGGGTGTAAACAGATCGGATCCATAGTATTTTTTTACCATATTTTTTTTCTCGGATTCGAATCGAAGCGAATTTTGACTGGTTTCGGATTTAAATGCAAATAGGACGGATTCAGACCGAAAACAAAAATAGTGCGATATACATCTCATTGGTAGATAGTTATAGTTCTTGCAAAACATAGCTAAACATGCTCGCCAAACAAATTTGGTAACTTAATAACTACTAACATTGTGAGATTGGCCTTGGAATTTGACTCAAAATCGGATTATCCGATTAAAAACCTTCAAATATCTTTATTAAATCATGATACACCGCAGAAACCCGTCGTTGTTGGCATGGTACATGCAACACCGCTCCACTTCTTGCCTCCACCATCCAGCATCTGCTTTAAAAAGAGGAGACCAACACACATGTAATCTAACATTTTGTACGGGGACAGCATCGAGCCATCGATGTTGCCAAAAGACAACCTTTGCGAGTTTGGGTACAAATATGCGTATTTTGATCTATGAGAATGGTTAGGTTGTCTTGAAAATTGTTCTTGTCTATCTGTCACTGTACGACTAAGATGTTATTATCGTTTTGTAGCTGCATGAATTTAGTTTTGAGAATCAAATCGACCTGTAGAGGTACTTGTTTACTAGCTGCATAAGAAATAGAGAAGTCAGTATAAACAAATTGCGTACACCCACAATCCACATGCCACGTGTTCTTGCTTGAGATAGTCCTCTTGTATGCCTTTTGTATCTGAATTGTGAAAAAAAAAGGAACCTCTTAGTCTAATCTTTTTTTAATCAACGTGGTAAATGCAATACCACTCCATCTCTTTCCTTCACCATCTAGCAACCAGGGAGGAAGCCAGGAAACTTCAACAAGGGGTGTCAATTGCATGTAAAATACATTGGAGGGGGCCCATATTAGTTAAATTTAAAGATTAAATCCGCAGATTAAGTTGGTGGTTTTCAAAAAAATTCCACCATGAGGGATCCATGGCTCTAGTCCAACACACATCTGATCCAACATCTTACACGGGGCAACGTCGAGCTGTCAACGTTGTTAAAACACGAATTTTTGCAATTTTGGGTAGAAATATGCAATTTTGTTAAAACGTCGACCTACAAGAACTTACAAATTGTTTTTTCTCCTGATACAACTAAGTTGTTATTATCGTTTTGTAGTTGCATGAATCTAGTTGTGAGGATCAAATTGGTTGTTACAATTGACATGTGGAGATGCTTATTTACCAGCTGCATGAGAAATAGAGAAGTCAGTATAAACAAATTGCCTACACCCACAATCCAGTATAAGTGTTCTTGCTTGAGATAGTCCTCTCGTTTGCCTTTTCTATCTGAATTGCGAAAACAGACACTTCTTGGTCAAAACCTTTTTTATCTACGTTCTGTCCCGCAAATGTATTTATTTAGGTAGTACTACAGAACTCAAAAAGTCCAAAGCCTATATATGGGGTACACGTCGCCGCGTACATCTGTGTGGGGAAAATGGTTCATCGTTGGCTGGCGAAAGTGGAAAAAGAAGGTACCCTCTTAACTCGTGCAGGTGGGCCGCCCATCCAGCACCAACGAGGCAACTACTAAGCTGCTGCTGAGGAGCCATTCTTCGTCCTCCTCCTCTTGTCTCCTCCCCCCCCTCCATCTTCCTCGTCGATCACCTCCAAGCTCCAGCTCCCCAGCACCGGGATCTCCGCACACGGTAAGCGTCCCCTAAGGCTCGACGGATTTATTTCAGTCCAATATCCACGTGCTATCTTCGGCGAATATTCTCTCCCTTCCCTGGGCGATCTGTTCTGCATCTGAAACAGTGGGATTATGTTCCGTTTTCCTTTTTGGCGCTCCATGGGGCAAAGTTCATAGTAGTGAGCTAAAATCGAGCAATGATTTTTATTTCGTATATTCCTTTGGGATAAACCCCAGGCCTTTTGCAGCCAAGCTGCCCTTTCTTTCTGCTTTAATGGAGATGGAATCCTTCCCTTTCCACCTCAGAATCGCACGAATCAAACTCTTTCTTCTCCTTTAATCGTTCACCTCTTCCTTATTTGCCGCCTTTAGAGTTTTTTCCGTGGGGATCTTTGGGCTCGTGCGGATTCTATATTTGATCGGCCTCGCGATTTCGGGTTTTCAAGCTCTGATCTTTTGTGGTGTTTGGGCGAAGGTAGGTGACTCGTCGAGCTTCCTGGCAGCCAGCACCCATGGAGAAGAGGAAGGGGATTCTGGAGCTGCGCGACCGCATGGACAAGACCCTGTCTTGCCCTGATATCGCCGACGAGGGCTCTTTGAGATCTCTGGTAAAGAAGCAGATTTTAGAGTCGTCTCTGCCTGGCTCCAACCAAGGTTTGTGTGCTGCATCTTTGGGCACCCACCTTATTAACGTACTAGTAGACATTAATCTAATGAGTTTTTCTCTAGGTTGTATGCCATTTTAAAAGAAAGACCCCCTAGTGATATTGACATGCGCATCCGTATTCGTGATGCTAAATAAACTGCTTCATGAACCGTACCTGCCATCCGTATTTGCTACTACATGTGTATATGTCTCTTGTGTTTTTCATTTATGGTTTTGTCTCCTTAGGCGATATCGACGTTATTGCTGAAGCACGGGCCAAAGAAGTTTCCAATTTTCTTGAAATGCTAGATACTTCAGGAAATAAACGGCCTTCAGAGATTCATGGGCCACAACACAAGGAGTGGAAGGTATGCATTTAACTGAACTGGTTAATGCATTTCTAGAAGAAAGCTGCTGGACAATATGTAATTTTTTGTTGTTGAGAATACGCGATGCATTTAACAGAGTGTACAATATTATGTGATCATAATGTGCAGTAGTGAGTCCATTTTAGTGTTATGCGTCAGTGTAATCAGTTCATCGATTTCTTATGTTATATATCTATCGTTTGTTCGAGCATGCAATATGTTAGTTTTATTTGTAGTTTCTACCTCTCAGAACAGTATTGTGCTAATTCAAACTTAACTATTCTTTTAGCTTCTTCCCTCATTTGGGGAGAATTCTTCTCTGAGGCTTCCACATAAATTCTAGGAATTGTTTCAATGAACTGTAGTCATCTTTATTCTGTAGGTGAAGCAGGATACGGACCAATTAAGAGTCATGTATCGCGAGGGCCCAGATGGGACCCCATTTCATACCCTTCTTGCCGAAGGCTTTGCTGATGGTCCTATCGATGTTTGTAAGGAATTATAATCCCACCAATGAGTAACTCTTTAGTTTCAGATAGCCACTAAAGCATGCTATTTTTTTTATTTTACTTTGCATAGGTACATGTGTGTCATGGGAATCAGGTCTATACAGAAAATGGTGAGTGCATTGTTTTCTAAAAGAAAATAAGACCAGTACAGTTTTTTGTTCATTGAAGACAACATGTTCTTCTTTACTGCACTCTTGAAAACTATACATGCTATTTTTAAATATTTGTGAACACTGGACATTGAATTATTACATGCTATTTTTAAATATTTGTGAACACTGGACATTGAATTATGATTTGTTTGGCTTAGCTTTTACCGTGCGGTTGTTACAACAGCGGTCAATATAAATGCATTTATCTCACTTAGATACCATGTAACATTGGGAATACAGTTCTATTTATTGATTATGTATGCCATTTAGGAAGTTGTTAAATAGATTGTCATTTCTTGGGTTCTTGAATACACTTCCTTACTACTGCCGTGGATTTTTCACTGTCGGCAAACTATATATGTTATTAGTAATGATAGTATCCTACTCCTTGATTTCCTGTAGGAATCACAATATTGCCCAATTTAAGTCCACCACAGGTGCCCTTTTTTACTTGTAGCGGCCACATGGCTTGCGTATACCCACTTCTCATGAACCACCTGATGTTGTACAGTTGCACCTAAACACTGCACACTGAAGTAATCTGATAAAGCATTTTATAAAATTGTTTTTCACCCAATATATAATGATTTGATTTACCCACTATGGGTAAAGTTTAACGGTGCTAATTCTATGGTTTATTAGCTTCTACTATTGGTATGTGCGTATTTTTTTTCCATGCAACTACTTGATGCTCTATGTTTTACAAAGTAAACATGTTGTCTGCAGTATACTTGATCATATAAGTCTACCCGGACCGGACCAAACAAAACAATGACTTTCTCAAATGAATTCTCTCATGAACTTATGAGATTATTTTTCTCCAGGTTTCCTCAATACAATCTGCCAACTTTTAAAATTGCCCAATCAGGTTGCTTAAAAAAGGTTCGGATTGGTGAAGAAATTTCTTTGATCAGGTTGGCTGAAGACTAATTTCTCTTAAGAATCCTTTCTTACAGTTTAAATTTGACTTTCCGTTCGGTTTAGCTAATTTGTTTATTCACTATTTGGAAGAAAGGGTGAAGGTCCCATGGCCAGTTTCAGAGAGAGAAGCTCTTCTGCACTACTTTCAGTTTGAGTATCTTAAAGAAGATCTTGTCATTGTAATTATGAAAACTGTACGTAGGTTGTTGTGAACTTCTTCCTACAGCTTTCATAGTCTGTGTCCTAGTTTTGTTTACTTACTGCTTATTTACTTGCTTGCAGATATCCGATTTGGATAATATAAATATGCAGACACATGGATTTACTACGGATGAAATTCCTGAAGCTGGTGACACGATTCGGATGGATGTAGTTGGAGGCTTTGTTTTACAGAGGATTACGAAGGAAAAAAGTTTTTTCAGGTTACGTGTCTGATACTATTTTGCACTTCAACGTGTATGATGCTATTTTGCAATTGGACAATCAGTAATTGATATAGGGCATCACATTTCACCTCAGACCCCTACCTGAGCCTTCAAAATTGTGCCTACTCTTTTTTTCAAAAAACTCAATCAATATAGTGTCTCTTTCAAAAGAGTGTTGTTGTGGGATGATTTTGCCACACAAACCAAGGGAGCACTGAATTTTTTCTTCACTTTATGTCTTTATCTCTGTAATACAGATGGATGTATAGTTTTTATAATCCACCCTTTCATACATAAAAACACAACTTATCCATAAAATAAATACTTTTTATGTTTTTATATTAGTGTGAACACCAAAGAGTAAGTGCGCACTCGTTGTCTTCAATTCTGCTTCCGTTGACAAACTGTTGGTCAATAATGTCTCAGCTTTATGCAGTCCAGAAACTTTAGATAAATCGTATGGTACCTTTGGATCCCCACACCCTTATTTCTGTTGTTAATTATTTTAATCAAACTTTGATACGTACTATGAACTTAGGCTCTTGTTAGACCACAATACTAACTCATCAATAGTCGACTGGCAAGATGGGCATGATCTAATAGTTAAGGGTATCTTGTTACAGCTTGCAATGCCCTAGCTAGGAAATGAACATTTGCAGAGCCTACCGCCAACTCTAGAGGATACCATCATCAAAGGGAAAAAAATCATGGACATCTTTAATCTTTGACATGTTGCAATACCCTCACTAGGACACCAGTGGCCAATACCACCACCTACCCATATCTAACAGAATTAGATCCTCCTTCCTCCACCTCTGCCAACACACCCCATCCTAGGCTTCCTCCTCTATCCCAACCAAGCCCTTGGGGAAGAGACATGCAGTGGACGGGTGGCAAGGCAGAGAGCTGGCGTGCGTTTGGGGCGAGTTAGCTCTCTGCTGGATTTACATTAGTGCTTGGAATAAGTATTAGGCTCCCACACCCTTTATTTGTATATTGCTGAGGGTTACAACTGGACAAAACTAAGAATTCGGACTCTTATTACACCCTAACACTACTACTGTATTATTCCTATCAAATCTTTATTGTACCAGTATTCAACGATTTATCAGCCTTACTAAATATACTTGTGCTCTTTTTTAAAACCTAATAACTCTTTCAGGGCAGTAGCGAATATGGACATTAAGCTAGACTTTGTTCCCCCATGGTTGATCAACTTTATGTCAAGGCAGCTTATTGGTAGCGGGCATAAGCTGTATCAGAAGGTTAGTGACTTACTTTATGTACATGTGATATTATCATATTAGGGAGGAATATGGACAACAAATTCATACATTTCAACTATGCTGACAACATGGATTTCTCTGAGAAATCTTGTGTGATACTTTACATTGAAGCATGATATTCTGGAAAACAATACCTTGTTAAGCAATTCTTATTGGCTTAACTGCAGGCTGTTAGTACTGTAGCCGCTTGTGATGAAGACTACAAGCAAGCTTTACGAGCACCACTTTATGCAAGAATGCGTGAGTACCAGTATTCTTCTAACAAGGCGAATGTGATGCCAATTGAGAAAAATGCTAATGAAGTGCTACCTGACAATCCCACTGCAACGGATCCTCTAGCAGTTACTAATCTCTCCCCAAGCAGTGAGATTGTTGAAGAGGAGAACACATCCTTCCAGGTGGATCATCTTGCAACCGGCTCTTCTAACCAACCGGCCGAGCAAGCGCAACAAGACAAAAATAAACCTTTTATTAGTCCTGAGGTAGAGGAGGCTCTGGGCATACTGGACACTGCTATTGCAGTTCTCCAAGGCAAAAGATCTGGAAATATCAGTGCGCTCAAGAAGTTCCTCAGTTATGATGCAACTTCGGAAGAAGGCAGTGGCATCATCGGTTCTAGAAATTCACATACTAACATTTCGGATACAGTCAATCTCCTGAATGGACGTCCTCTTACCACGCCACCCCGAGATTCAAGGTATGCATTAAGAGATGTGGACACACTGTGTTCTATATTTGCGTTTGACTAGTATTCGTGAAGGCATTAAACATACATTACAACTTAACTTGCATTGCATCTTCCTTGATGCAGAGAGATCCGGCAAGCTTATTCCTTGCACCATGAGGATGTCCGCGGCAGGGAGGAAGGTGCTTTCGACAGTGATTCTTCTAAAAACATGACCACTTCTACTATGATAACAACAAAATCCACTGCATTGAGGAGCGCAACAAAGGTGCATGAAGAAGAGAGCCTGAATATCAATGGCCTCCGTCCGAACGGTTTCCACAGTGACAATGAGCCTAAGAGAGTAAGGAGGATCAATAGGTGGCTTTGGTGCTTAACACCACACCATAGGATGACCAGAGCCCACCGTAGTTAACCCTCGTTTTTTTGAATATACAGAAGAAAATAGACAGGCTACACAAAACTGGTGGTTGGTTGAAAACGTGGGGATAGAATGAAAATCCCGGAAGCAGCCTGTGATAGTGACAGAGAGTAGATCATGTCTTTGGTAAATGTATAGTAGTCTTGTTGTAATATCATGTAACTTATCCCCGCAAGGCTTTAATTTTGAGACAATTCTTGCTAAGTACATTTGGTGGAGGTTGCTGGCAATGGAACTTTTTGTTGGATCTTCTCCTGGGAAAACGCCAAAGCTTGCATCTCAATGCATTTACAGAATATGGGTGATATTTACTAGGCCACGAGAGTAGTGTCCTGGACTTGCCAACATTGCATCCCAAGTACCAAGACCCAGTTAGCTGTTGACGCTTGACAGGGCAAAATTACCTTCATGCATGCAACCGGCTTTATGTTTTGACAACAAATCAATATGACATATTGATATGTGTGTATTGTTAGAAGAGCTTTTATAAATTTGTATGGAAATGAAAGAGCGCTCCTTCGAAATGTCTCCTCAATGTTAACATAACTTTCATTTTTATTTATTGTTTCCTATATTTTTCTTATGTGATTGTTAACATATACTGCCAAAAAAATAAGAATTAATCTTCAATTCTAAAAAATTACATGAAAAAGATACGGTAGCCATTTCTAATCGAAAATGGCATGTGGTGCTTGGGCAATACTCTCTCGTGCCAAAAATCTGTTGCATATACAAGTTTGGTTAAAATCAAACTTTCTGAAGTATAACCATGTATATTGATAAAAATATAAACATATACAATAAACAATTAATATATTTAAATTATCATGAAATATATTTTATATATTATATGCATTTGGTGTAGTAAAGCTTCGTATTGATATCTGTATATTTTTATTAAAGTTTACAAATTTGCGCAACATATTACTAGCATAGTGCGGAGCAGTGACCAATGACTTGACCAAACTGTCAAGGGAAATGCTTGTGATCAGTCGCCCAATCGATTGCAAAAGATCGACCGCTCCCTACACGCGTCTGACAGCGACCACCAGGCTCACCCACGTGGACACATCCCCTCCATCGCATCGTCTCCTCCACTAATTCCTCATCCAATTTTTCTCTCTCTCCTCTGGACTGTGGACGACAACAACTCCTTCCCGCCGGCCGCCCGGACCTGGGCTTTCCTTTGCCGGGCGCGGGGTTTCCTCCGCCGGCCGCCCGGACGCGAGCTTTCCTCTGCCGGCTATCTGCATGCCGCGAGTTCTCCACTGTTAACCGTTCAGCCGCACGAGCATAGCGGCATCGATGTTGAAGGCCCGGTGCATGCATGTTCGTCGCTGCCCCAGCTCCTTCCCAGCGAGCGCGTCACCGCCCCTCCTCCTCCCGCGAGCGTGTTGCCCGATGTCGAGGGTGCTCCTCGGCAATGCCCTCCGATAGGGGCTTAGAGTTGATGGAATCCTGCAAGCTGTCACGAGACATCGGTTCAACCGGGGAAGCGATTACGAGGTTGCGCCGATGAGGTAAAGCTTACGTCCATCGTTTTGATTATGATGATAATAGTTACAATGGGGTCGAATAGTTCGGCAAGATCTCGTCGAGATGTTAAGCTCGGTGGCCTAGCTCTAAACGGTGTTAAGATTCTAAGATTGATTGTGTCCTCAAACCTCTCTGGCTTTATAGGAGGTGTCCAAGAGTCTAACCGAAAGTACGTCTATGTTTACGTAGTTTTAGATCTAATCTTTCCGTTGGCTGCTTCTTCGTCTTGCTTGTCAAGGAATCTTCTGGTGCACCGGATGGGCCGCCTTTCCTCCAAGTGCCTTCATGGGCCTCCAACTAGGAAATACAAGATAGGGCAATGCCGGTTACCCGGGGTAATGCCTCCGAGTGTCTAGCCGAAGATAGTTCGGGTAGAGACTAAAACATGGCTTCTTCTAATATCCTTTTTCTTGATTGTTCTTGTTCTTCTTCTTATCGGGTGCGCGTCAGCGCTCCCGATGGGAGTAGCCCCCGAGTCTAGGTACGGATGCTTGCAATCCGTGCGTAGACTCAAGTTGTACCACTCGAATATTTTTGCTCTACCGAAATGTTTCTGCAAGTCTTCGTAAGTTATCCGATACATTTCCTCATGCAAGGGATAATGAGTAACGTGCCCAACTTTTGTTGGTTAACTGCCGATGGCAAAACAACGTTACCCTACACAGAATCAAGTCCCCGGGCATGATCTGGAGTGCAAAAAAGTTTTATCGGGTGCACAACCAGTGGTCCCGATGGGAGTAGCCCCCGAGTCTGGACACGGACGCTTTACGTTCGGGTGCAGACTTAAGTCGAACATTCCATCCTTCTCTTTAAAAATATCTTCGAGTCCTCATTCTTTCGAATGCGCGTCTTCTTTTTATCGGCGCGTCAGCGCTCCCGATGGGAGTAGCCCCCGAGTCTGGACACGAGCGCCTTACGATCGGGTGCGGACTCAAGTCTGAACATCCGAAGATTATATATTTCCCTTCGATTGCTTTCGATTTCCTCCATGATGTCATTGATGACGCTTTTACCAATATTTTAACTTTGACTGACAAGATGCGACCCGCTGGGCCTGTTTTTTCTCTGTCTATCCCTGTTTTTGAGCAACATCCGCCCCTCTTGCTCAGTTACCGAGGCGTCTTCTCGATTTCTGCAATCTCTAATGGAAAGGGTCCACTTGATGAACTGACAGCGATGACACGCGTCCACACAGCCCTCAAGTTCTCCCTTTCTTAAAATCTCCAAAGGACGGAAATCTCTATCCTTCTCCCATATTTTCCGTAACATCCTCTCGCCCTTCTTCTTCTTCCTCCTATCGTTACTGCTGCGCCGCCGCCACTACTTTTCCAATCTTCTCTAGATCTCGCAATGGTAAAAAGAAGAACCTCACCGCCACTGCCATCTCTACCAGTGGTGGCGCCGCCACCAGATCCTCCTCGAATCTTCCGAAGGGGAGCGCTCCAACCGCTCCTCCCGCAGCTCCGGCTCGGTAGCCAAGCCTGGGGACTGGGTAGCGTCATCCATCACCAAGCGTGATGAAAAGAGATCCCGAAGCCTGGGGTTGTTCTCCTCCGACGAGGGGAACGTGATTTTTCCAGGTGCGGCTTCTCGGCCCAATCCTCCTGCCGGATTTACTGTGATGTTCCTATCGTTTCTTTATCGGGGTCTCTCGCTTCCTGCTCATGAATTCCTTCTTCATCTTCTGAGGACTTACGAAATCCAACTGTGGCAACTCACTCCTAACTCAATTCTTCACGTCGTTGTGTTCATCACTCTTTGCGAAGAGTTTTTGGGCATTGAGCCTCATTTTGGATTGTGGAAAAAGATCTTTTATGTAAAGAGGTACAACAGTAGTAATGGATCTTTTTTCATCGGAGGAGTGGGGTTTGTGGCTCGTTCGGAGGTTAATTACTTCAATTTCCCAATGAGAGAATCCGTGCAAGGATGGAGACTGAAATAGTTTTATGTCAAGGATTCCTTGTCAACTGAGTCCCAGCTTCCTTGCTTTGCCAATGTCCTCGAAGCCAAGCCTAAAGATTCCTGGAAGAACATTGTCTCTCCCGACGAAAGGGCAGCCGCCGACGAATTGTTCGCCAAATTTCTTCGAATCAAAGAGGCCGATGGCCAGACTATGGTTGGCACAGAGGTGGCAGTGGCGTCGAGTCCAACCAGTCATGGCCAGAATTCGTCCAATGTGGTTGTATTCAGTTCGAAGGATGAGACCAGGGTTAATGTGCCGAACTGTCGGAAAAGGAGCTCCTTGATGAAGTCCGTCGCCTTACTTTCTTTAGTCAAGAAGACTCGATCCCATTGATATCCTCTTACATTCCCCTTGATGCCGATCATCCACCGCTAGAGGTAACTTCCCTTTTCATATTCTCATTATGTTATTTCCACTTAGTCGACGTAATTCTTATTATCCCTGCTTGTTTTTTTCCCTTTGACAGATCCCCATAGTCAGTGGAAACTTGCATGATTCGCCAAATGACACTTCCGAGGGAAGAGGTTCTTCTGTACCCGTCGATTTTCACACTGTCGAGCACACAGGCCCAGAGAGCAAATTTGATGATCCGGTAGATTCTGGAACTGCTCACACCGACCTTCCTCCCGCCGATGATGCTTGCGATACGAGGATCAGTGCATGGTGACGACGCTGATTGTGATGCCTTTGTTAATGCGGCTGCGGAGGAGGCGGGCTTCACCCGTGAAGAGATCAACCGGCGGCTTCGCCGAAGAAGACGATCTCTTCGATATGTAAGTACTTTCTGCCCTGACGCCATATTTTGTCCTCTTATTTCTCACATTCTTTTCGTAACCTTCATCGATCATTTTCCTTTTTGCAGGGAAGAAGGTTTCGTCGAGCCTCCGTCCAAGAAAGCCAAATCTGGCGCTGCTCCGCCGGACGTTGCGGCTTCCGAAGCTTCGGCTCCTAAGGCGGTCCCCGCCCAGGTATCGACAACTTCTTCCCTTTCTAAGGGGAAAGAAGTTCCTTCGACTGCCGCCGCCGCGACTCCTCCTTCTGTAAGTCCCTTTTTGATTAAAACGCGAATTGACCTAATGTGTACCTTGCTTAATGAACATCCTTCTTTCTCAAGGATCTGCGAGGTGTCATTTCTTCTTTGGAGGCCTTCGCCTCCCAATTCACTTCCCTTGAAGCAGACAAGGTTCGGCTGCAGAAGGAAGTTAAATCTTCCTCCTCGAAGCTGGATGATGCTGTCAAAATGGCCGCCGCAGCTTGCCAAGAGGTCGACTCCCTCAAGGAGGAGCTTGGCAAGCTAAAAGAGAAATTGAAGGAGGAGGAAGCCTCTCGGTTGGCTGCCGAAGCTCAGGCAGCCGAAAAAGATGACCTCCTGTGCCAATCTTCATTGGCTTTGCTTGGTACTTTCTCTTCACGCCTTCTTAGCGATTTTTTTGCAAATCTAGTCCTTTCATGGTAATCTTTTCCATTTTGTTTCCTTTCAGAGGCCGCCGACATCCCTGCTGCTGCACTGGACAAAATTCCAAACAATTCTCCGGCAAACGGTGTGTCGATGACTCTCGCCACCCACCAACTTACACGAGAGCTTCTTGAGAAGGGGAAAGGCGCCATGGCGCGGATGCACCTGATGATCTTCCCCAAGCTCAGCCAAAACAAGACCTTGGGGCAACTGATTGACGCCTTCGCAGTCAATACCAAGGAGGTTATTGAGGTATTCAAACGTACTTCGCGTACTTATGGTGCCCTCCTAGCCTTCCAACTTATGATGGGTCATGGCTTCAAGGCCGATATCGAGAAGATGTCTAAGGAACTGCCAAAAGATCAGGATGGGCAGTTTATAGATTTAGGCATATTCAAGACGTCGGCTGTTCAATGCGCACGCCAGCTCCTTGACCTGGTTTCATCGGAGAAAACACCGGCTGGTCCAAGTCTATCATCCCAAACTCAAGCCCCTTGACTTTTGTAACAAGTTTGTCTTTGATTTGATGTGAAACGATGATTTGCCGAAAAACTCATGTTTGTAATAAACTCCGTGCTAGCAATGTTGCTAGTACACCTTTGTTATGATATTTTTACTTGCCCTTCTCCCGATGGGAGTTACTTCGGATGCTTGAATTGACCCAATCCGTCACACCTTTTAACGCTGTTTCCCGCAGGTTTTCCCAGTACCCTCATTTGTCGACGACTCTCGGGTGCTCTTCCTGAAGGTGATCGAATCCAGCGTATGAAGGATCGAATCACTCAGATGGAAAAGGATCTACGCAGCACTTATGCCTTAGCTGCTATTGTCAATAAGAAGGGCGAGATTGCAGCCGAAGTGGAGCGGTATGCTCTTACTGAACTGCATAAAGCTACCGAGAGTTTAAACTGTAAGTTTCTTTATCCTTGCACTTTTTTGACAACGACGCCTTGTTGATCCTCTATTGATTCCTTTGCCAGTCATAGCTCTGAACCGTGCGGAAGAGAACAAACGGATTCATGAGCGTGTTCACGCTTTAACCCAGCTGTCATCAGCCGAAGAGATTTTTTGGCGAGAACACTCGAAGGCTTCGGCTGTAGCTCAATTTCAAGACCGGGTTCAACAAGTCCACCATTTCTTCGACAAGTGCTAAAGAGCCATGAGGGTAGTTTGGAAAACGATGTTCCTTTAAACGCGATTCCCCCTACGCTGCTGACTCTGATGTCTGAGTTCGAGAATGCCAAGAAGATTTGGGACTTGGTGCGAGCCCAAGTTTTTGCCGGAGCCAGGTTTACACTTGCCCTCGTCCTTGCACGTTACTCGTCGGCAAATCTGCTCACGATAGCCAACGCGGTTGGTGGCTTGCAGACTCTGTATCCGAAGGTATTGCTGCCCGCCAATATAATTGTCGACAGACTTGAAAAGGATTCAAAGGTACCTGAAGAAAGAGAAACTCCTCAAGGGTGAATTCAGGGATTGATGTTATTTTGTAAATAGGCTATTTTGGCTACTTTATGATTGTTTAGCCGAAGCTTTATATTCGGTAGATACATGTATATGTACTTTTACCGTGTTGATGCCGTTGGCAAAT
This sequence comes from Lolium multiflorum, assembly GCA_030979885.1. Lineage (NCBI taxonomy): Eukaryota > Viridiplantae > Streptophyta > Magnoliopsida > Poales > Poaceae > Lolium > Lolium multiflorum. The sequence goes on from CM061750.1 coordinate 245,406,704, forward strand.
TTTGAGGGAGCAAATTTTAATTTTCCGTTAAAACGTTTTTCATATTCGTTGGTCAGCAAATTGTGTGAGTGATCAGCTCGTGTTGCAGGTCTTGCTAAAACCCGTTGTATGTGCAACTTTGCTTTCAACCGATGTATGTTCTGACAGTCATTCCCGAATATTTTGGGTGCAATGATGCTGCCGATGAGCCCGTTGTTCTTTGATATTTCCATAAGTAAAATATCGAACGTGGGTTGTATTGTGTGTATTTTCAAACTCTTGCTATTTTCGGCGCTCGTAGAGGCATCTATAGCAGAGAGAAAGGTCATCACCCTTGTTTTTTTTGCATCCTTTAGCACTCGTAGAGGCTTTTTCGAAACACAATCTTTAGCCGCGTACTACATTGCGCCATCGTTCACCGAGGGATGTAATCAATGGCTACGATGATGCGGATTAGGTGCTCCAAATTACTGCATGTTTACCAAGGGATCAAAGACTGAAGTTTTCATTAATAAAGGTAAACACAGTACTAAAGGGCGTAAGGAAGAAAGCCCTGCTGAAAATAAAGGAGAGAGCTAAACATTATTCGACTATTCTAAACGAAGGAGGGGTTCTTCTTATCTTCAGGCTTGTCTACCACGTTAGCGGTTTTCGAAGCGTCGTTGATTATAGTAGGTGTGTCGACAGCGGCTGCCAGTGTCTTGCTTTCTTCTAAGACTGCTTTGACATCAACTGCCGAAGTTTTTGCTGCCGAAGCTTCTATAGCAAGGTTGGCTGGCTTCTTCTTGATTTCCCTGTCCTGTTTCTCCTCCTTAATTTCGTGTATCGACAGCTTGGTTGGAGGATTGATAATTTCTTGCTTGAACCCAAACTTCGCAGCAATCCTCTGAAAGTCGCGATCACAATTGTCCGAGCGTGAAAAACTTCCATAGACTGTGATGTTTGTCCCGTTGTTCCCAGGCATTTTCAGCTTAAGGTATGCGTAGTGCGGCACAGCCATGAACTTGGCATAAGCTGGTCTTCCGAGTATAGCGTGATACTGTGACTCCCAGTTCACTACTTCAAACTCGATCTTTTCCTTCCTGAAATTATCGGTCTTGCCAAAGACAACGTTCAGGTAAACTTTGCCAAGAGAGTAGCCCGGTGCAGTTGGAAGAATCCCATGGAAATAAGTGTCTGTTTCTTCTAGCATCCTCATGGTGATCCCCATACTCTTGATTGTGTCGACGAATATCAGGTTTAGCCCGCTTCCACCATCCATAAAGATTTTGCTCATTTTGAATCCCCCGATTTGTGCCTCGACTACTAAGGCAGCGTGTCCTGGTTTTGGTATGGTCATCGGGTGATCTGCTCGACTGAACGTAATGTTCTGAGAGGACCACTCGACATACTCGGGGATGTTCGCCATGATGCTTTCAGCCAGATTAATCTCTCGGGTGAGCTTCTTCATTTCTCTTCTTGAGACACCTGTCTTATGGATCATGCTCATCTGCCACGTGGTGGTGGAAACGCCTCGTTGGGTTGATGAGGTTGGGCCTGCTGGACTTGATGCTGTGGTGGAGGTGGTGGTGGTGGTGGTTGTTGGGCCTGCTGCTGGATGAGTTTGTGCATGTCGATGAACTGCCGACAGTCCCTGAGCAGGTGGCTTGACTTCGTTTTGCCGTCCTTAGACTCGACATACGAGTGTAGATAACAGGGGGCATTGATCTGCTCGGCATAGGGCAATTCGGACGTCCTCTGCTGCCGTGGTTTGTAATTGCCACGGTTTCCAGAGTTATTCCGATTACCGTCCTGTCGATTGTCCCTTCTGTAGTCATATCGATCGTCCTGCCGATCGGAGTATCCTGCGGCTACCAGGTTGTTGTCGTCATAGCTGCGGTTCTTCCTTCTCTTGTGGCGATCCCTCCGACCACCCGAGTCGTGCTTCGGCTGGTCGTCGTCTTCGTCACTGCATTGTCGCGGCCTTCGTACGTTGTCCTCACCATCAGCCCGGTGTTGGCGATTTCCATGAGCTTGGTTATGGTTTTTGGCTTTTGCGCCCGAGTTCTTCTATGTAGCTTTCACGTCGGACGCCATCGCTGAAAGCGTCGATTGCTCTATCCACGGATACATCTTCGGCGTTTAGGAGTTTGGTGAATCTCCCGATGTATGAGCGCATCGATTCCTTCTGCTTTTGCTGACAATGCCGTAACTCTTCGATCCCGACATGTCTTTTGTATGTTGCTTGAAAATTGGCAACGAAGGCATATACTAGGTCATCCCATGACTTGATGGAACCCTTCGGCAGACCCCTCAACCAAGCTCGCGCTGAATCCTTTAGGTAAAGCTGCAAACATTGCATTGCTGCGATCTGGTTCCCCTTGTGCAGAATCACGGTTTGTAGGTAGTCGTCTATCCAAGATCTTGGCTCCTGTTGCCCATCGTATTTGGAGGCCTCAGTAGGGGTGGGCTTGAACTTTTTAGGCGGCATCGCTTCGCGGATTTTGTAGCTTAAGCAATCGGCTCCCCCAGGCTCGTCGTTCTCCTGATTCTCATCCGAAGAATCGCTGTCATCCTCCTCCCTACACGTCGTCGCCTTGCTTTGTCGATCCTGCTCTGGGTGATTTCATCCCGAGCATCTCTCGCACGGTGCTTTGAACCACTAGCTTGCAACGTGGTTTTTTTCCTTTCGTGGAACTAGGTTATCTCCCAATATCGCGAGACTTTCTAGGAGCCATGGATCTTTCAGGGCGCTGGTTGATGAGGTACGCAGTGAGGTTGGCTGTTGCTCCCGCAACGTTTTTCGGCCGTGGCATGCCCGCGGTGTCCGTCATAAAGGACTTTGTTAGGTTCGACGTTATTTCTCTAGCGTCGTCTTCCGAGAGCCTGGATAGTCTTGATCGGTGCTTGCCTGCCCCATGAGTACTTCGAGAGGCGCTTCCTTGCGAACCTCTTCATCGTTCACTGGATCGGTCTGCCGCAGATAGACGTCTCTCGAGGGTGGCTTGCTCCCTCGACAGGTGCTCCCGGTTTTTCTCTGGTATAGAGCGATAGGCATTTAGGGTTCGAACCGAGGTTTCTGCGGGGAGCGGGGTGTTGTTAAGCACGGCTGCCCTGGCTGCTGCCCATTCCTCGTCTGCGATGGTGTAATCGCTGTCGCGGTTGCTAGCGGTTTTCGAAACTTGCTCGCCTGCTAGAACGAGGCGTGTGGTCTCCGTCTCCTCTGTGCCTTGTGTTACCTGTGTTATTGGCGGCATAAACCTGGTGGTGTGCCGTTCTTCGGGTGGTTCCTTGGACGATGCTGTCGACACTATCCTCTCCCGATGAATATTGGGCATTGCAGATGAACGGTGTGTCGCTCGACCCCAACCCATGCAGCGTCGCAGTTCAAGCATGGTACGAGGTTAACTCCGAAGATGTGGGATCGTCGGATCCTACCGACATGGAAGACGCTGAACGGGGAGTCGAGGGCGCGGGCGAACTCGTCGATCCCGTCAGGCCGGTCAAAAGGTCGAGTGATGATGACGCGCCAGGACTCGTTGATCTGGAGGTGGGCGATTCCAGCAGCTGAATTCCTTCTGCGTTGACGTTGTAGTGAACGCTGCCGATGGTCATCTCCATGTTTCCTTGTAGATCTGAGAAGTTTGAGCGAGAAGAATTGCTGTGCGGGGTGAATTCATAGGAGCCGAATCGAATCGGGCTTCCCAGGATTGGTGATGACGGCGTCGATGAAGATGTCGATGACATGAATGGATCTGCCGATGACCGATCTTGTGCCGGCAGGGTTCCCACAGATGGCGCCAATTGTCGAGGGTGCTCCTCGGCAATGCCCTCCGATAGGGGCTTAGGGTTGATGGAATCCTACAAGCTGTCACGAGACATCGGTTCACAGACAAATGGGGAGAGCGATTTACCCAGGTTCGGGGCCCTCGATGAGGTAAAACCCTTACGTCCTGCTTCTTGATTATGATGATAATAGGTTACAATGGGGTGCCGAATAGTTCGGCTAAGATCTCGTCGAGATGTTAAGCTCTACGGTGGCCTAGCTCTAAGCTTCTGGTGGCTAAGATTGCTAAGATTGATTGTGTCCCTCGGTAGCCCCTCTCCTGGCCTTTATATAGGAGGCCAGGTCTCAAGAGATCTAACCGAGTACGTCTAGGTTTACAGTAGTTTTAGATCTAATCTTTCCTTGTTCGGCTGCTTCTTCGTCTTGCTTGTCAAGGAATCTTCTGGTGCACCACCTGGATGGGCCGCCTTTCCTCCAAGTGCCTTCATGGGCCTCCAACTAGGAAATACGTGATAGGGCAATGCCGGTTACCCGAAGGGTAATGCCCACGTCACCCGACGAGTGCGCCGCCCTAGATCCTCCCCTGGCCGCCGCCTCAGCGCATCCTGAGGCGAGCGCGCAGCCCTAGATTCTCCCCCGGCTGCCGCCCAGCGCATCCTCCGACGAGCGCCTCTGCTGGCGAGCGCGCCGCCCCTGGTCCTTCCCCGGCCGTTTCCCTAGCGCATCCTCTGGCGAGCGCCTCTGCTGAAGAGCGCGACGCCCCTGGTCCTCCCTCGGCCGCCGCCCCAGCACATCCTCCGGCGAGCGCCTCTGCCGGCGAGTGTGCCGCCCCTGCTCCTCCCCCAGCGAGCGCCTCCTGTTCCTCCGGGCGAGTCAATCCTTGGCTCTCCCCCAACTGCGCCCTGTCCCTCCCCCGGCGAGCTCTGCGCCTCGTACTGGTAGGGTACCGCAGCGTCCTGACCACTAGGTACCACTGTGGCGATGTCGATGCCGGAGGTACTGGGGGAGATGGCCAAGGACGTGTGCGCGGGTAAGGTAATTTTGTTGTTGTTGTTAATTATTATTGTAAATATATTTGTGATTTGTTGTAAATATATTTCTGGCTTTTTTATTGTAAATATATTTGTGATTTGTTGTAAATATATTTCTGGCTTTTTTTTGTTAAAATTGTTGCTGGCTATTGCTGTAAAGTCTTGTAAATACATTGTCACATTTTGACCATTTAAACTGTTATTTTTTAGTTAAAATTGTTGCTAGCCATTGTTGTAAACACCCAAATTAGTTGTTGTTTTTGTTGTTAATTAATGTTGTAAATATTTTGTCATATTTTTGTTGTGGAATCTATTTTTTTAAATTATTGCTAGCTATTGTTGTAAACACCCAAAGTTGTTAATGTTTTTGTTGTTAATTAATGTTGTAAATACATTTTTGATTTGTTGTAAAAAACATTCTGGCATGGGAAATTGTTGTGAACACCCAAATAAAAATGTAGGTTTTGTTGTAAATTTATTGTAAAGATATTTTTGGCACGGAAAACTAATAGTGCTGATTTTTTTTTTGTTTTTGTTGAAATTATCACTAATTATTATAAATACCCCTGTTTGTTTGTTGAATTAATTTTGTTGTAAACACCTAATGATAGCATATGGTGGTGGGCTCTCATCCTACAGTGGGGCAGTAGGGTAGCCATGTACAACAACCAGCAGAAAAGCAGCATGCAACGTGACAGCAGGAAAGCGACGTATGGCCGGAAAGCGAGGTGCAAGGCGACATGAGTGAGGTATTAATTGCAAACATACAATCTTGATCCAATGGTGAAAGTAGCAACCGAATTTTAGATCCCCGATCGTGACCGACGGCTAGCACTGTCCAACTGTTAATAACTTAGACCTCGATCAGGAATTAGACGAAACAAAAGCCGAAGTTGCTATTTTACCGAAACGAAGATGGAGTCCAGATGACAGTGGGGGGCCAGGAGCCGGCCAAACCAACCCTAGGCGCGGCCTGGCCTTGGCCCACGCCTAGGGGTGGTGTTGGACCACCTGGCGCCCACCAACCTCGCTCTCCCGTCTATAAATTGCCTTCGACGCAAAAAACCTAAAACATCCAGCCTCCATCCACGAAAAGTTTCAGGAGTCAGAAGTTCCTGTTCCGGCACCCTATCGGGACAGCGATTGACCCGCGGAGCCATCTCCATCGACTCCACCACCTCCACTCCGACTCCATGATGGTTCGTGAGTAGTCCCCCCTAGACTACGGGTTCTCGGCTGTAACTAGTTGGTACTCTCTCTCCCATGTACTTCAGTACAATGATCTCATGAGCTGCCTTACATGGTTGAGATCCATATGATGTAATCGGTGCTGTGTTTGTTGGGATCCGACAAATTGTGGAATTGTGATCAGATTGTTCATCATATTATCATACTATTGTTATTTAAGATCTTGCATGCTCTCCGGTACATGTAGTTACCTTGATCAAGTAGTTGCCTGTATCTCCAAGAGGGAGTATTTATGCTCGATAGTGGGTTTGTGCCTCTAGTTTTCTGGAAGAGTGACAATAACTTCTAAGATTGTAGAGGTGTTGTTGTTACTAGGGAGAAAACAACAATGTTTTGTATAAGGATAATTCTATTGTTTACTTTATACACATTGCTTAATGCGATAGCCTGTTGCTTGCAACTTAATACTAGAAGGGGTTCGGATGATAACCTGAAGGTGGATTATTAGTCATAGACGCAGTTGGATTACAGTCAATGTATTATTTTGTAATGCCCAATTAAATACTACAGTAATCTTTATCTTATCATAGCATGCATTGTCATGCCCTCACAATTATCAATTGCCCAACTGTAATTTGTTCACCCAACACATGTTATTTGGAGAGTTACCACTAGTGTAGATAGCTGGGAACCCCGGTCCTTCTGTCATCATCATTGCTCTACAGTCAACTACGCACTGAAATATTTTTTCGTGCCATCTCCTCTGTGCTACTACTGTTGTGTTACTATTACCATTGCTCTCATATTACTGCTACTGTCACATCACCCCTGTTACTAGTGCTTTTCAGGTGCAGATGAATTGACAACTCCGTTGTTAAGGCTTATAAATATTCTTTACTTCCCCTTGTGTCGAATCAATAAATTTGGTTTTTTACTTCCCTCGAAGACTGTTGCGATCCCCTATACTTGTGGTCATCAGCGGCCGAGGAGGAGCAAAAGCATGTGGTCGATCCGCAACAGGCAGCGATACTCGAGTCATGCCGGCTGGCACATGACCAGAGGAACGCCGCCCGCATCCTAGAGCAGTCTAACCAACAGCTCCTCCAACGCGTCGTGGCAGTCTCCCGCGAGCATTTGCCTACCGAGCAAGTTGGGCGGCTCCCCATAGAGACTGAGCAACAAGGGATCTGTGACCTAAATGCGCGAACCCTCACTGAGGAAACTCCGTGAAGATGAGTGTCTCGCCATGAACGCAGATTTGATTATGAGGCAGCGGTTCACCATGATCTAGATAGACACCTCTGCGCGCGGAGTATTCCTCGGGCCCGCCTACTGACGGCGAGTAGGAGGTTTATTTCTGTTTTAAATTTTATCGGGGTTTTGGTTTCGGAAGAAACACGGGTACCTCAGCGAGACCCTTAAGGTTATCAGACCACAGGGGGCTAGAACAAATGCTCCAAGCTCAACATGGCCATGGCGATGTCGGAGCAGCACGCAAGCAACACGATAGAGAGGGAAACAGAGTTACCCACATTCATGGCCCTTGTGGTGAGGTATTGATATTGCTCTGGGAGGAGTATGGTGTTACAAGGTGGTGGAGGAGTTCTTCCTCAGATCTAGACGTGATCTGCTCTAGGTATAAGACGACGACATCTAAGTGGTATCTCTAGGGAATCAAGAGCCGAAGGAAAAGAGATCCCCCTCTATTGGGCAACTGCCCCTCCTTCTATAATGGCGCTAGCCCTCCTTCCCAAGGAAACTTGGTAGGTAACCACAGAGCAGCCCAAGGAAGAGCACAATTGTCCCTAACTAAGACCATGGACTAGATCCATGGCCACACCAATTGCCTAGGTCCACCGAGAGTGGTTGAGGGGGATGCCGACATCCCTGTTGTAATTGCACCATCCACCCCGATCCTTTAGGGAAAGGGACAACAACCACTCCACTTTATGCACACAAACTTGGACCCTCTCTTATCTTATGGGTACGTCACGACTAGCGTCACCACTCGTTAGCTTCATCCCTACGCAACTGTCCCGCGGAGGGATCTCATATTGCATCTTCTTGTGATTCCTCTCGTGCAGCTGCCTTCGGGTAGCATGGAAACGACCAAGTCCTGGACCCCTCGCGAGGTGCCTCCTCCTCGCAGAGACCTCATGTATCTTGGAATGTGAATCCTCGTACTTGTTCTTGGACCGCCGTGAGGGCCCATCAGCAGGTGTGACATGGTACCCTAGGTTCCATAACACCGACAGTAGCCCCCGAGGGCCTAGCCTGCACGAGCCCAACAACAAAGGGTCAGTGATAGGTCAAAGATGGCCGATCTTTCGATGAGAGTATGATAGCGTCGATTTGTTGGTGGAGTTTGTGCTTGACGATCTGACTACACGTGCAAAGCTCGTGCGCCAATGCAATCGCTAGGACAATCTCTGGGAGTTACTTATCTTGCGGATGCACGATCAGCCTAACCAGCGAGGGTCTTAATTCCTACCTGAAATCGAGAACAAGTAAGAACTAATATTGCAATCAGAATATTGCGGATATAGATGAAAGCTTTATTGAAAAGGTGGGATTCTGAATAGTCGGTCTTGTTCTGGGTGTTGGCCTCAAAAGAAGTACACGAGAGTTGCAGCAGTGGCTAACTTTTAGTCTAATCAAAATCCGAGTCTAAACGTGACAGCTATGGGGGTATTTAAAGGAGGAAAAGGTGGGGTTTCGGCCGGCCATGCATATGGTGGCCGAACCAAACCCTAGAAGGCCTTTCCCCCTTCAATACGGACTCTAAAAAGTGGCTGCCTTAAATCCTGCGAAAATTACATGGGCCTGACCCAAAACTAATGGTGTCGCAGCACCATGGACTCATATGGACGAAATTATGAAGTGGGGAACTCTATATTTCGTCCATGTCTTCATCTCCAATTATGGTGGCTTCAATGTTCTGAAATCTCCACTTGCAGCGTCCTCTTCAATCCTCACATGTTTTCTGCCATCTCCTCCATGTGTGATCGTGCTCCAATGCTTGTCCCTCTCATCCATGCTAGGTCCATCATTACTAAGAGTAACAAACACATCTGATTTATGCAGAATCATATTCGCATGTATGTGAGGAATAGTTCCAAGAAACGAAAGTACCTGATAGTTAAGTTGTTTGGCACGAGCTCGAGTGATTGGTCCTTGTATTTGTGTGGCTGTAGGTACAGCGGTTGTATCAATAGATGGGATGTCCTCATCAGTCAGGGACCCATCAAGTTGCGGGTTGACGTGGTGGCACGTGTCGCGACGCACTTGCACACGTCTGGGTGCTCATGTTGCTTCCATCCCAACCGCGAATTCAAACCGGCCATCACCGGGGAGGGCTGTTGGATCTTCCTCGGTCGCGGAACCGTCAAGTCCCATCCGTCACTTCGGGAACTGACTCACGACATTAGAAAACCGTAGAGCAGATAAAGAATTTTCATAAGTAGGCCACTTTCTCTCATCAGCCTCCAAACTCCTTGCCTTCTTCTTCACCGTCGACTCTTGAACTGCTTCCAATGGAGCCGGAGCACGCCAAACAGGAGGAGGCGGTAGTCGCCGCCGCCGAGGGCTCCTCCTCTGATGGCCTGTGCACGTCCCTATTGTCGGCGAAGAGGGAACACAACAGTCCGAGGGGTAGCAAGAACAAGACGAAGCTCACGCCGCACCACCCTGGGAGCTCGGGGCCGGCGTCATGGACCAGGAGGACTCGAAGCGGAGCCCTCAAGGAGATCCCGGGCACTGAACCGGCTGTGCCCGATCACAAGCGGCAGACCTTCCTAGCCGGTGGGGTTTTCCCTGCCCCCCGGCTTTGTGCTACGGAAAGCTCCCGTGGAGGCGCCCCTCTACGAGTTTTTCATCCTCGTGCTGGAGGAGACACCAGAGAAGGTGAAGATCCGGGAACTCTTCGCGGAGGTGCTCCACGAGTATGGGGGGCACTAGTCGGAAACTAGCTATAGCTGGGAGGCTATTCCGTGGCGCACCTTGATACGTCTCAAACGTATCTATAATTTTTGATGCTCCACGCTTGTTTTACACCAATTCATATATATTTTGCTCACACTTCGTTGCACTTTTATACATTTTCTGGCACTGGCCTATTAACAAGATGCCATAGTGTCAGTTCTCTGTTTTCTGCTCTTTTGTATTTCAGAAAAGTTGTACAGTAAATATTCTCGGAATTGGACGAAACAAAGCCGAAGTCAATATTTTTCCATAACTAAGACAGAGTCCGGAGGGGGACGGAGAAGAGGTGCAGAGCGGCCAGACCATGCCTTGGCGCTGCCTGGCCTGGGCCCACGCCAAGGGGTGGTGTGGGCCACCCTGGCCTCCACTGACCTTGCCCTTCCACCTATATGAAGCCTCCCGATGCGTGAACCCTAAATAGATCAGCCTCCGCCCACGAAAAGTTCATAGCTCCGCCTCCATCGCAGACAAGATCTGGAGGGCAAAAGTCTCTGTTTCGGCACCCTGCCGGGACGGGGAATTGCCCCCGGAGACATCTCCATCGACTTCACCGCCATCTCCATCGCCGTTGCTGACTCCCATGATGAGGAGTGAGTAGTTCTCCCTCAAGGATGAGGGCTTTACCGGTAGCTATGTGGTCTATCTATCTCTCCATGTATGATCTTTATGTGATCATGAGCTTGAATAAGTAGATGTTATGCTTCAACTATTGTGCTACTCAAGTGGTTTTTATTATGTGATCTATGGGGACACCTTGTCCAACGGTGTGAAGGTGACAATGTGCACACCATGTTTGTTTCTTATGCTTATGAATTGTGGTGACTAGTTAGTATCATCTTTGTATGCTCAAAGTGACAGCGTGGGGTGTCCATAGATTGGGTATACGAACTTTAATGAATGCTTATGCAGACCTACGCAATGAATTTGTGTTTATTATCAAATCGGAGAGTGGTTCAGAGTAGCATAGTGAAGTGATAATATCTATGTACTCAATTATAATATCATTGTTGAGAGTGTCCACTAGTGAAACTATGATCCCTAGGCCTTGTTTCCAATCATTGAAACACCGTTTACAACCAGTTCCGCTACACGTTTGCTTGCTGTCATTTTTATTTCAGATTGCAATTACTACTCATAATCATCCATATTACTTGTATTTCACTATCTCTTCGCCGAACTAGTGCACCCTACAACTGTATTGGGTGTGTTGGGGACACAAGAGACTTCTTGTATCGTAATTGCGGGGTTGCTTGAGAGGGATATCTTTGACCTCTACCTCCTGAGTTCGATAAATCTTGGGTGATCCACTTAAGGGAAACTTGCTTCTGTTCTACAAACCTCTGCACTTGGAGGCCCAACACTGTCTACAAGAATAGAAGCGTGCGTAGACATCAAGCTATTTTCTGGTGCCGTTGCCGGGGAGGTAAGGTAAAAGGTACTCACATCCTCTGGATACTAAGTCTTTTAGTTGCTAGTGAGTGCTCGAAGTTATTTTCTTTAGATTCTTCAGTTACATCTTTTTTTTCTTGTTTTTATTTTTAGTAGTTATGCTTAGTGGAAAACAACAACAAAATTAGAGAGCTTTATAGTATTTATCTTGAGTTAGGACATGAGGTGTTTGAAGAGAAAATTAAAAAACCTATGAAACTTTACTTGCATGTTGGTAGCAATGTTATTAGTAACAAATATAACCTCTAACGAAACCTCAACGAAACTATTGTTAAACATGAAACCTATGTGAAACATTGATGTTCTAAATGGTTTCTCGTACCAAACGAGGCGCCTACTTAGTGAAATCGTCTATAAATGAATGAATCATAAGTAAAACCATTATAATCTTGTACCAAACCTCAATGAAACTATTATGAAATATGAAACCTATGTGAAACTTTTTGTTGCACTAAACGGTTTCTCGTACCAAAGGATGCACCTACTTTGTGAAACCATATATAAACGAATGAATCATAAGTGAAAACAATATAACCTCGTACCAAACCTCAATGAAACTATTGTGAAACATGAAACCTTTGTGAAATCTTGATGTGCCAAACTACTGAATTCCTCGTACGGTCGTACCAAACGATGGGTCTACTTGTGAAACTGTCTATAAACGAGTGAATCTTTAGTGAAACCGACATAACCTCGTACTAAAACTTAAATGCAACTACTATGAAATATGAAATCTATGTGAAACCTCGATGCACCAAATTGCTTCTCGTATGAAACAATCCGCCTACTATAGAAAATGGTCTATTTTAAACGAGTGAATCATAAGTGAAACCAATATAACCTCGTAGCAAGCCTCGGTTAGTCTATTGTGAAGCATGAAACCTTTGCGACTTCGATGCGCCAAACGACTGAATTTCTCATACCAAACGAGGCGCGTACTTTGTGAAACCGTCAATAAACGAGTGAATCTTTCGTGAAAATGATATAACCTCGTACCAAACCTGAATGAATCAATTGTGAAACATGAAACCTATATGAAACTTCGATCCACTTAACGGATGCTCATACAAAACGATGCGCCTATTTTGTGAAATCGTCAATAAACGAGTGAATCATAAGTTAACCAAATATAACCTTGTATCAAACCTCAATGAGACTATTGTGAAACATGAAACCTTTTTGAAACGTCGATGCACCAAACGTCTGAATTTCTCGTACCAAACAATGCGCCAACCTTGTGAAGCCGTTTACAAAACCTCAATTAAAATATTATGAAACTTTAAACCTTTGCGAAACCTCAATGCACCAAACGTCTTCTCGAACGGAATGATGTGCCAACGTCTTCTGGACACGAGACGAGGGGCAGCCGGGTTCTCCGGCTCCAGCTGCGCGCTCCCCGCCACCACCCCTCTCACGCTGGGAGGAACCGGCCCGCTGCGTGCTCCGGCCGCCTTGCCGTTATCCTCTTTGGTGACGAGATCGTCTGTCCGTGGGCGGCGGCGGTCGAGTGGGGGGATGAAGAGACGAGACTGGGAGTGGTGGGCCCCACCTCTGTTCGTGATTTGACATTACATGAGAGACACACGTAACCTTTCGGGAGAGAATACGGGTATACGGCGGGGCAGGAAAGGAAGCGCCGCACCAATCTTAAAGTGCTTGGACGGACGATTCGACGCTGGCACCTACCGGCGCCTGTAAAAACAGGTTTTCGGCTTAAGCTCACTCTGTACCAAACAGATTACGCATTGGCTTCTTTACCTCCATGCACGTTTGTGATTAGCTTACTAGTTGAGTGATCCATACGAGGAATGAGGGCAGCTGACAGCTAAGCTGGGCTACCCTAATGCGCGCGCATTACTCGGCGACCTGGGCAGGACCATGGCGTCGGCCTGGGCAGAGCCACGATGGCGGCATGGCAGGGGCTTGGCGGTGGTGACGGACGATGGCGGTCCATGGCGGGGCAGGGCAGGAGCACGGCGTGCGATGGCCTCTGCAGGAACACGCAGCGCTGTGGCGGTATGTTTGACGAGACATACGATGATTTCTACGATAGAAATATGCACTTACATGTTTCTTAACTAAGAAGGTCAAGTAGCAAAGAAAACCGGACAAAAACCTAATATAAAAAAAAGGGTATGTAAAAACCTGTTGAAGTGGTGGAAGAGTGTATTCTGAACGGTTTTCAAAGTTTAAAGGTGAAACTTGAACCAACACATAATTAAGGGTTGTAATATGAACTTTGAGACTAGTTTAAGGGGGCAATGTGGACTTCTCTCTTGTTTCTTATGCTTAATTTATGGAAATACTTATGAATTGTGGTGACTAGTTAGTACCATCTTTGTATGCTCAAAGGTGACAGCGTGGGGTGTCCATAGATTAGGAATGCGAACTTTAAGGAATGCTTATGCAGACCTAATGAATTTGTGTTTATTATCAAACTGAAGAGTGGTTCAGAGTAGCATAGTGAAGTGATAATATCTATGTATTCAATTATGGTATCATTGTTGAGAGTGTCCACTAGTGAAAGTATGATCCCTAGGCCTTGTTTCCAAGCATTGAAACACCATTTACGACCAGTTCTGCTACATGTTTGCTTGCTTCCATTTTTATTTCAGATTGCAATTACTACTCATAATCATCCATATTACTTGTATTTCACTATCTCTTCGCTGAACTAGTGCACCTATACACCTGACAAGTGTATTGGGTGTGTTGGGGATAGAAGTGACATAGGCATCCCGGATGGGCCTGCCGAAGATAGTACCCAGAGTTTATTGAAGACCCATGATCCCGAAGTTTATGAAGCCCGGAAGCCCACTAAAGCATCGACTATGGAAAGAAGAGATAGAGGAATAAAGAGATTTGTAACTTTACAGGTCGAACTCAAAGAGTCTCCAGGAGTTTGTAACTTGTGTAATACGAAACCCTCGGTTCTGCCTCCTATATAAGGGGGAGTCGAGGGACGAAGAAAGAATCAATATCATTGTCAACAAACCCTAGCTTTTTAGCAGTCGAGCACCTTTTTGGCTAAAACCTTCGAGATCTACTTGCCCTCTACTTCCACGAAACCCAAGTCTACAACTTGTAGGCATTGACAAGTTAATCCCTTGTCAATTGGCGCCGTCTGTCGGAATTAGAGGCGACAAGGAGCTGATCTCGATGGCATCGTCAACATCTTCGGTGGCAAGCAACGCGATGGACGGAGGAAACTGGTCTCGTTGATTTTGTTCCTCACCCGCCCTCCCATGTGGATGCATATGCGTATCTGGAGGAGCCCATGGAGATAACGTTCGGGAGCTTCCACTTCCGCGTCGGAAAAGAAGGATCACACCGTCTCGCGATACTGAATTCTTCGGGATCATTCACGGTCGATTTGACTTCTCGGGATCGTCATCATCGTTCGAGTCAGGCGACGAAGAGATCTCGCCGTCAAGCTTCACCAGGCCCGCTTCAAGCGGAAAACTCGCCGATATCTTCGGGAGCATGTCCTTCGGGTCATCTGTGGACTCAAATATAAGCAGCGACTCGAAGCGTCGACTTCGACTTCATCGACAGATCTACTTCTGTTCGGGAGGTCTTCGCCGATCTATACGACGGTGTCACCGACCCTGAAGAGGAAGATGAAATTCCAATATATCATCAAGTCTGCGCAATTGGAGATTCAAGTCGTCAAGCGGATGAAACTTCAGAGGCTTTCGATGATATGGGAAATCCATACATCGATTCCGCTGATCTTACGCGAGGATTGGGAAACAAATATATCGAGATCGATCCTCGTCAAAGGCTGCAACTTCCACAAGAAGCTTGGGACAGAGCAGCAAGAGCCATGAATGGCACGGAGCCGATGACTACCACAGCCACGTCAGAAGAACTGCAAGCATACAAATATAAACTCTCCCGTGCTAGTCGAGAACTTGAAAAACAGAGGATTATACTCGAACAAAGAAAATCCGCAGCCTCTGCGTCAAGCGCATGAAGGGCAGAGCTAAGTCGACAGTCAGGAACCTCGGGAAATAACCACAGAGCATCACGGGCAAGGGAAAGGTCTCGCCTGGCGCACTTACCTGAGCACGAGCGAGAGCAATTGATCCAGAACCTCGACATGTCATTTATGTCGATTGATACAACAGGGAATATCATCCCCAAAACACCGGAAGCTGGGTATATCAAGCCTATATACTAGCATCAAAGCCACTGGCAGGGGACCCGAGAGAAGCACTGTACCAGATGGCCATGGCAGGAGTTGGAGTCATGGGAGCAGCATTCGCAAGTCCAAGCACACCACAACCTGAAAGTGCTCAAAGGAGAAACAACCCTAGGCCCAACATGGTGGCGCGAGATCCTCCATGAGCGGATGTGGCGAGAAATACAGAGGCGCAAGATCGAGTGGATAGAGCGCGAGAAAATAGATCCATGCGACATTCGCCGGAAGTCGATGAAGAGGATATGTGTGGGCTCCCCTGCTTTACTCGACGAGTTCACAGGACGAAAGTTCCCTCTGGTTTCAAGTTGCCAGACAGTTATAAAAAATTCGATGGTCTGCAAGATCCCGAAGATTGGTTAATCGACTATCTAGAAACAGTGAAACTGTTGGGTGGAACGAGAGCAACAGCCATGCAGAGCGTCCAAGTTCATCTTAGTGGAGCTGGAAGATCTTGGATAAAAAAGTTGCCAGTAGGACCCATCGACAGCTGGGAGACTTTCGAGGACTTGTTTGTGAAGAATTTCCGTTCCACGTGCAAGAAACCCGCGTCCATAGAGCAATTAAGGGCTTGCAAGCAGAAGTATGGTGAACCAATGAGAACGTACATCCAGCGTTGGAACATCATCAAAAACTCGGCGGAGAACGTATCCGACGAAAGAGCAATCGACACATTTATCGGGGGGATTCAAAGGCAAGACCTAATCGAGGACTTGGGTCGATCCAACCCGAGAACAATTGCACAACTCATGGACATAGCAAATCGCTGGGTAGATGGAGAAGATGTCGTGCATAATAAACGGCATAGGTCACTAGAGGAGGATCGCAACAGAAATAACAATCAAAATAGGCGACGATTTTCTCGTCGGTACTCAAACTACGACGGTCCTGGCCAAGTAGCGTCTGGCTTCCGAGGAAATAGCGGAGAAAATAATCGGGAGGAGTACCAAAGAGGTAGCGAGCAGTGCAACGATCACAGGGATGCGCCAAGATCCAGCAGACAAAATAATAGGCCAAGGTTCCAAAGGCCATACAATATACCACCCGAAGATATGCTGAACGGACCATGCCAGATGCACTTTTATCTCGACAACGACGGTAAAAGACAGTCAGGTCATCTTCAGAAGGACTGTCGAACTTTCCAAGCTTTGCACAGATATGCAGGAAATGCCAATGCACAAGCGGCAAACAGGGGGCACCCGCAGGGGCCAAGGAGTGAGATTCACCTTCCACCTCCACCCGCAATCACCAATGAAAATCGACATCAGCTGCAACTGACGGCGAACCCGCAGAATGGTCCCTACATTGATACAAATGGATAAGTAGCGATGATTCAGAATGGCAGGCCCTCGAACAGGGCCCAACAGGTGATTTCACGACAAGTATTCATGGCAGAAAAGATGCCTCCACCGACGATCGAGTATCTAAATTGGTCGGGACAGGACATCGGGTTCACCCAAGCGGATCATCCGCCCCAAGTTCCGCGGCCAGGTCAATCAGCTATGATTCTGCCAGCTGTGATCGCAGGATTCGACGTTTCGCGAGTATTCATAGATGATGGAAGCAGTCTAAACCTCATGTTCGCAGACACATTGAAGAAGATGAACATATCTTTGTCCAACTTGAAACCAACAGACACATGCTTCCATGGGATTACACCGGAGAAGCCGAACTATCCACTAGGAAAGATCAATCTCGACGTTCAGTTTGGAACTCGAGAGAATTACAGAAGGGAGAAGTCGGAGTTTGAGGTGATAGATTTTCCGTCACAATATCATGCTTTACTGGGACGACCCGCCTATGCCAGATTCATGGCAGTGCCGCATTATACGTACCTACTGTGGAGAATCCCTAGACCCAATGGCCCAATCATGGTAAACTGAAGTTTCGCTCTAGTAGATAAGTGCGACAAAGACTTCCACAGAATGTCAGAAACTTTCGGGATGCAAGCAGAGTATGCAGCGTCACAATTAACAACTGATTATGATGTGTTACCTGACGGAGGAAGGCCACTTAACGAGAAAACTTTCGACGCCACCAAAAACTCCAAGGAAGTGTAGATCCACCCGACAGATTGTATCTGAATAGCTCGCAAGTTTTCAGACACACTCTTTTCCTTTCAGGGCACCGAGTGGGGCTGAAAGGTTTTTAATGAGGCGGGCTTGCGAAGCTAAAATATAGTATGATTGAAATAAAGATATTGATCGCATATGATTCTCTCGCAAAAAAAGGCTCGGGGGCTTTGCACCCGACAATTTTTTTAATATATTCGACACCCGCAAAATATAAAGCCTTGGGAAAAATACAATCACAACACAGAGGGTCATTCAAAAACTCGGGAAAAAACATATATCGTCTTAACTTTACATAAGTTTTGCCTTATATACAATATATATGCAACTCTTGCAACATACAATTTTTTTGTAGCTATAGCACGACAACAGAAAGAGGATGAAAACCTATATAAAGTCATCAATGCTTATTCTTTCGGCTCCAGCAGAAACATCCAAGGTGTCAGCATAATGGTGCTCTCGGAAGAAATCAGCATCCATCCGCAAAAGATCCTCAATCATTTTTCAACCGTGGGAGTTACCTTGTCATTGATCTTGTCGATGTTCCTTTTCCTTTCCCTCAATTTAGCATGGCAGATATCAACAATGTTGTCCAGGCTCATCTTCGGGTAGCAGATTTTCAACACGATCAAAGCAAACTTGGCGCCATCTACCAATTGAGCCTTCACAAAAAGATGAATCTGGTCCACGCTCTTGAACTTGTCCATCAATTGAGGAAGATCCGCAGGTTGAGGATTTTGAGGAAACATCGGTTTGTATACCATGGCCAAAATATTGGTGCAAGAGTCCAAAAAATCTCGAACCTGGGATGCGCGGTCTTGGAATTGCACAATCCGGCGAGTACGGGCTACATCCGCCCAGAAGTCGCTGCCACTTTGTTGAGCAAGTTGAAGAAGAATTTCGACCCGAGCATTCACGCGTTGATCTTCAGCAGCAATGTCGACAAATGAGCCTGGAACGCAACAAGAAAATCGGGAGGAAGTAAGAAGGAGTGCGAGGAACTAAAGAAAGGACAAAAGCCAAAGTCACATACCCGACATATCTTGACCAGCGCTAGTCATAAGGTCAAGCATGTAATCTTCGCGCTGGGAAGCACGTGAAGCCTCGGCAGCAGCATCTTCTTTCTGTTTAAGAGCTTCCTGTGCCTGCTGCAGTGCAGCTCGCGCCCGATCCGAGGATTTTCGGGATTGGTCCATAACGACAACAGCTTGCTTCTTCATTGATTGAAGTTGCTGTCGAAGTTCATTCAACTCTTGCAAAAGGTCGGCATTTGAAGAATCACCAACAAAATCATCGACAAAAGTTTTCCTTGAATGAGATGTAGCAGGCGAAGCATCAAAGGGACCAGCTGCCACAGTATAATTATCAAAAACCAACTGGAAATGAAAAATCTCAACATCAATCATTTGGCAAAGTGGTATTCCATTAATCATCAGGATATTTACATGTTCATTACAAAAATCGACTCCTATTGAGCCGATAATAAGCTGTCACAAGTCATAATTAAGGCGACAGCCTCAAAAGAGAAGAAAAAAGAAGAAACATAGAGACATGATGGTCTACTTGACCTCCGTCTTGGCAGTACTGGTGGAACCAAAAGGCTTTGGGATGAGGAAGGCGATGATCTTCTTAGAATGTGGCTTGGCATCCTTCACCAGCGCCTTCCACTTCTACTTGTTCATCTTCCCGGAGTCTCCAGCCTTTGCCCAGTCGACCTCTTGACCGCTGTTAGCGACCAGAGCAATGGTCCCTTCGACTCCAATCTTCAGATTTTCTTGTCGATAGGGCAGAGCAAGGTCTTCCTTGGGAAGGAAGCGCTTGACAAGCTCAGCGAAGATCTTCGGCTGTGTCTATTTGGGAAAAAATGAGGGAAGAGTCGTGTGAAGGCAGTCCTTGAATCGGAGACATTGGTGCGCTCCAGATCGCCTTGCAACTCAAGGATTGAGAGGGCGTCGAGAAGACGATCATCCTTAGCTTCTACAAAACACAAGTTTATCACCACCCAGAAAACCAAATCAAGACAAGCTTCAGGACGACGAAAGAACTTACGGAGAAAGCGCCGATTTTGGGACTCAAGTCGATCTATTATGCCTTGCTCGCGCGTGATCTGCTCAAAAATCTTGTCGCTTAATGCATTTTCCGGATTGGCGAGACGCTGGCGAAGATCCGCGACGACAGCAGCATCCGCTTCGGCCTTCTCGCGAGCCTCTTTGCTAAGTTTTAGCTTAGCCTCGAGAGCTTCAGCGCGTTCTTCAGCCTGCTGCAGCGAGACTGGTTAAAAGCAAAAGGATGAAGACTCATTATCCTAGGATCAAAGAAAGGGGTATATTGAAAAAGAGAGTTATCCAAAATAAAGAAATTACCTTTCAAAGTATCGGCCTTGTTGCGGAACCCAATAGACTGGGAGCCGAGGCGGATGAACTGATCCATCAGAGGCTGTCGAAAAATAATGTCGCAAAAGAAACTTAGAAAAAGACAGTCGAGCAAGAAGAATAAAGCTCGGGACAAAAAAGAAAGAATGCGACAAGATGCAGCAAAATAGCATACTAGATAAACTTACATCATTCAGCATAGGAGTCGAGGAACTCCCTAGTATAAGTGTCTGAACATCAATAGCCCCGGTCTTTGCCCTTTTCGGTGAAGATGCTCGGGGGCTGGACGGTGGAGTCGAAGCTTCCACGATCGGCTGAGGGGGAGGCAAAGATTCCGCGGCAACGCGGTTTTCTTAGGAAAGGACCATGTTGTTGGACGTGCTCATCGGAGCCGTGCCAAGAAATTTTGGTTCTTCCTTCTCCCCTTCTTCAGAACTGCAAGAATAGGAAAATAAGCATGGCGAAGAAAAAGAGTTTTGCATAAAATAAAAGCAAAGGAAGCTTACGAGCTGACGGAGCCAGCGTCATCATAGGGCTTGAAGGCGCCCTCGTCTTCAGGCGGAGTTAAGGTGACCCAGCGGGTTTGGAGGTGCCAGAATCTTCGAAGTCACCCCTCTTCCTCTTGTTCCTTGGAGAAATGGCGGGAGGAGGAGAGACTGAGCGGCCAGACGCAGAAGGTTCTGAATCACTCCCTTTTTCGGAGGAAGCCGCAGATTTGTTAGATGCGGCGACTTCACTCTCAGGACAAGTAGATTCTTGCGGGTCGTCATGGACAACGGCCCGTTCATCTACCTCTCCGCCTTCGGGAAGGGGAGGAAGAGAAGTCAAGACTTGGTGGTTCTGCAGAAATGAATTTGAAGATAAATGCACAAGATAAAAGAAGAGGCAGTCGAAAAATAAAAAGTACAACCCGAAGGACAAGTTACTTACTTCGGGAAGGGCGTGGCTGCCACTGTATGGCTCCACGCGACAAGAGGTTTGAAACTCTTCTTTCTTGCTTAACGAAGAAAAATGGCGAGTAAGCTTGTCCAAGTCCTTTACAGAAAGATCCTTGGAAATGCGATCAACGTCTTCTTCGCCAGCATACATCCAAAGGGGGTTTTTGCGAGCCTGCAGAGGCGGGACCCTAATCCTAAGAAAATAAGCAGTAATTTGGATACCTGACAGTTCTTCACCGTGGGTGTTCTGGAGCTGGTGGATGCGTTTCATCAGAGCGTCGGTAGCTGTCTTTTCTTTGGCAGAAGCTTCAGCGTCCCAGGACCGGCGTATGAGGATTTCTGCGACAACATCAAACGGAGCAATGCTGTACTCTTGGTTGCCGACAGATTCGTCTTTGATGTACAACAATCTTTTGCGCCACCCTTGGACGGAATCGGGGAATTTGACATCAAAATAGTCCACATCGGGACGGACGCAGATGCAAGCGCCGCCCACATTGTAGACGACACTGCGGGAGTTGTTGCGCCGGAGATAGAAAATACGCTTCCACAGGCCCCAATGAGGATGGGTCCCGAGGAAGCATTCACAGAGGGTAATAAAAAGAGAGATGTGGAGGATGGAGTTTGGGGTCAGCTGATGCAGCTGAATCTCATAAACAAACAGAAGTCCACAAGGAAATTCATGGACGGGGGCGGAAAGACCGCGAACAAGGTGGTCGATGAAGGTTACCCGGTATCCGATCGGAGGGTTCGTGGCGCTCTCATCGCCAGGGAAGATGAAAGAATCCTTCTACTTCAGCAGGCCAAGTTTCTTGAGGCTCCTCTTGTCCTGATTGGAGATTTTGGATCTCTCCCCCCAGAGATCTCCACATCTTCCATTGCCGCGTCGGTCCCTGGAGCGGTGTGCTTTGTCAGTCTCATGCGGGGAGGCATGGGAGTGAGCTTTGGTGGAGAAGAAAGGTGCTTGGCGGCGTGAGCATGCAGAGCTTGGGGACGGCAATGGCGAAAGAGGAGAGAGAAGAGAGTTGAACGGTGCAGCGAAGGGGGGAGAATAAGGAAGAAGGAAGAAGGAGATGATTTATAGCAAGGAATCGATCTGTCACGCCGTTGGATGGAAAGGAAATGGATTTGATGCTTTACACGTGTCCACAGGGGTACAAGAGTCTTTTCACTGTGAAGTTACTGGACAGGCGTTACAACGTGCGTGCCGGAAAAAGCGGAGGACGTGTGTCCCCCACTTGCGTGACTTGTCAAACGGCGCAGCATATTGGACCTACAGGTCAGTGACATGACAGAACCCGCGCCTTCCCAATACAAGGTTTGTGGCCATCGTCAGCGCTGATGTCACTGTAATGAAAATTTCGACTGGCTTTCTCTGCAAAATAGCGAAAAGGAAAATATCGATGGTGCAGACAAAATAACTTCAGGAGCCTTCCATCAAATACAAGTATTTATTCAAATGCTCGGGGGCTACTCTTATCAGAAGTGTTACTCGAACTTCTGAGAAGAGGATAGTATGAAGGCATAAATACAGGGTTGTTCAGAGGAGATGAAAGTTGAGCCTACAACCAAGTATAAATACTCAACTGTAGCCTCGGGGGCTACTCCCATCGGGAGCGCTGGTCGCGCACCCGATAAAATAAAGTCGAGCGGAAGTCGTCATTTTCAAAAATAGAATGAAGCAACAAAACAAGTTGAGCCTACAGTCAAGTATAAATACTCGACTATAGCCTTGGGGGCTACTCCCATCGGGAGTGCTGGTCGCGCACCCGATAAATTATGCATACGAGAATATCAGATATAATACAAGGAGAATCATTATCGTCGTACATCTTCGAGTTAGAAGAAACTCGTCGTGTACTCCCATCGGGAGAATCAAGATATTGTCATCATATGACTTGATAAAATTGGCTATTCCAACAGCCGATAAAGGTACTCGACAATATATTCCTAGAGCGCGTCCGCCGCGATAAAATCTCTAGATGTCGTATAACTTTACGAAGGTAAGACCCCAGGTTCTGTCCTGAGTGGCGTTGTATCACACCCGAATGCGTTCTGCTAGTTTTTTCCGTATCAACAGATGCGAAGAAATATTCTTGGCAGACGCGCTATGGATTTTATAAACATGACTGGAATTCGATTCATGATTAAGTCCTAAAGCGGCACATGTCGAGTTACGCCAGTATTCCGGGGTCATGTCCGGGGACTTGACCTTGAATTAGGTTTTTGCGGGTTTGCCACAAAAGCAGTTAACTGGTACCTGATCTGTCAGATGAACTAGCCCCATCTACCATTATCCCTGTACAAGATATACATGTATCAATTGAATTATTTGTAAATGACTCGAAGATTTTATGGGTAAATTGTAGGATGGAGATTTTACTCGACTCTATGACTCAAGCAAAATCTCGGGGGCTACTGACATAGGCATCCCGGATGGGCCTTCCGCATGGTTTATTGAAGACCCATGACCCGAAGTTTATGAAACCCGGAAGCCCACTAAAGCATCTACTATGGAAAGAAGAGATAGATTAGGAATAAAGAGATTTGTAACTTTACGGGTCGAACTCAAAGAGTCTCCCAGAGTTTGTAACTTGTGTAATACGAAACCCTCGGTTCCGCCTCCTATATAAGGGGGAGATGAGGGACGAAGAAAGAATCAATATCATTGTCATAAAACCCTAGCTTTTTAGCAGTCGAGCACCTTTTCGGCTAAAACCTTCGAGATCTACTTGCCCTCTACTTCCACGAAAACCCATGTCTACAACTTGTAGGCATTGACAAGTTAATCCCTTGTCAACTAGAGACTCGTAATTGCAGGGTTGCTTGAGAGGGATATCTTGGACCTCTACCTCCCTGAGTTCGATAAACCTTGGGTGATCAACTTAAGGGAAACTTGTTGCTGTTCTACAAACGTCTGCACTTGGAGGCCCAACAATGTCTACAAGAATAGAAGCGTGCGTAGACATCACACCTCTTTTGCATGCGCCACATAAATTAATTTTGTGGCGCACCAGACCAATTGCGCCACTAAAATAGCTTATTTTTGCGGCGCACCACACATACATGTGCCAGAGAAACATGGTGGGCCCCACCCCGGCCAGGCCCAATAATTGGTTTCGCTCTTTCTGTGGCGCACAGAATCACGTGCACCACCGAATTTAGACTTTCTGTGGCACCTCTTGCTTGGTGCAGCACAAAAATAAGACATTCTGTGGCGCACCACAGAAATAAGACATTATGAGGCGCATTGGGCCAAATGCGCCATATAAAGAAGCATTTCTGTGGCAGATGGAGCTCCATCCGCCACAGAAGTTTTCTGGGTTTTTTACTCTCCACGCAACTCCACCCCCCTCCCCCGCGCCCCTGTCGGTGGATCGCTTTTTTTAGGTTTGTAAAATACATAAGAAATAGATAGGAATTTCAAATAATAAAATCCTTCGAGGTGCCCATGTATTATGTCATCTAGTTTTAATGAGAATTAACAAACACAAATTTCGATATTTTTTTGCAAAATTGCGTTGTGAATTGGTAAAACTAGATTTCTTGTTGCATACGAACTAGAAAAAACGCACAATATATCAAAATGAGTACAATGTTATGGCAAAGTCAAGATTTTTTCTTGCGAAAATTAAAAATTCGAAAAAAAATCTGTGCCGCACCAAGTGCACATGCGCCACAGAATTCTAGTGCTGAAATTTGAATTTTGGTGGCGCCTCCTCCGCCTCTCCTCCAGTTCTCCTCCTCACCTTCTCCTCCACTTCCACTTTCCCTTCACCTCCACTTCTCCTCCTCCCTCCTCTCCTCCACCCAGCGACCTCCTCTGGTGACCTCCTCCTTCTCCTCCTCCACCCACCCACCACCTCTGGTCGGCCTCCTCCTCCTCCTCCACCAACCTCCGGCCGGCCTCCTCCTCCACCTCCCCCTCCACCCACCTCCGGCCGGCCTCCTCCTCCTCCTCCTCCTCCTCCACCTCTCCCTCCTCCTCCACCCACCTCCGACCGGCCTCCTCCTCCACCCACCCATCACCTTCGTCCGGCCTCCTCCTCCTCCACCCACCTCCGGCGACCTCCAACAAATTTTAGAAAAAAAACGGCGAAAATCCGGCAGTCTTAGATCTAGATCTAGATCTAGCCGCCATTTTTTTGAAATTCAAAAACAAATTCGGTGGAGCACCACCGCTGGGTGTGCCACAGAAAGTTTTCTGTGGGATATGTCTACCTGGTGCGCCACAAAAATGTCACTTTCTGTGGCGCATGGGTCCGTGCGCCACATAATTCACATTTTTGTGGCGTAGATTCGCACTGCCCATGCGCCACAGAATAGATTTTTTGGTGCACCACGAATGAGACTTTCCCTACTAGTGGGGCGGGGGGGGAGCACGTCCACATCCGGGAGGGGAGCGAAGGTCACGATACATGGAGGGTGGACGTCATCGAGGGCTCCAGTGGGAGCATCTTCCTGGAGGGGGACTGGGCCAGGTTTGCCCGCTTCTACAAACTCCAACTTGGCGTCCTCCTGATCTTCCGCCACTGCAAGGTCACTGACAAGTTCATTATCAAGGTCTTCGACGATAACCAGTGCCGCATCTTTCACCACCCCATGGTGATTTCTCCGGAGAAGTGAGGAGGCCGGAGGCCGCGTCTCGGAGGAGTGATGACGACGCTTCTTCCTCCCCCACCCTGCTAAAGATCCTTTTGTGTGGCGTCTCATTCCACTGGTTCAGATCTCTTCAGTAGTTCTTTTGGGTTGTATCCCATGTAGGTTGTTTGAACTCGTTGCGACCATTATCATGTTTTATTTTATGTTTTCCTTTCGTGCTCATACCTTCCATGCCTAAATTGCCGTTCTTGATAGGAGGTATACGGGGTATGGAATTGATAAGGTAACGAGGCCGGACAAATTGAGCATTGAAGGTTGGCTGTAGGGGGGTCTTGTAATATCCCAGGTAATGGGGTTACAAAAATAGAGGAAACAAATGTGTGCATTGCATTCATGCATAGAAAATCTGGAGAATTTTTGCGCTTTAAAGTAAAACAGTCACAGTAACTGAAGTTTCACTTGACCTTGGTGGAATTGAAGTAGCTCATCAAGTCAAGCGCTATAAACCTCAATGTGACTTTGCTAAAACCAACCTTGTTTTGGGTAGAGATAATTTGATCTAAGGGGTTAGATCAAATGGAATTAAAATCAACACAA
The DNA here is from genome assembly GCA_030979885.1 of Lolium multiflorum. Lineage (NCBI taxonomy): Eukaryota > Viridiplantae > Streptophyta > Magnoliopsida > Poales > Poaceae > Lolium > Lolium multiflorum. Next base: position 245,432,880 of record CM061750.1, read on the forward strand.
GAACTTATTAATCAAAGATCAACTACTTGATCTTATTAAAGATCACAACATGATATTCCTTGCCATAACATAAGAACATCTAATCAATTGTAAGTCAAGTAACAATAAAATGGAGAAACCATTCTTGACTTATCTTTTCCATGTCTTAAACCAATCCATGATCCTACCATGAATATCATGGTAATCATTCCACCTCACTCTTGGATTCATGACAAGGAGATCAACTCTAGAAATATAGATTATTCTCTATTCCAAACATAATATGTATCAAACATAGAGAATTGAGAGTTCTACTATAATTATTAGAGAAGCAATAACAACCCTTGAGGCAAACCTTGGATATAAATATACATATGATCACAACATCATCTTCAAGAGGAACCCTAGGATATTATTCAAGACTTTTCCTAGAGAGAGAAACCATTTATGTTAACCATAGATATTGGTGACTACATCATTATCTTTGGAGAATAACCTTAGGAGATTATTAAGGTCCTTTCCAAATGAGAGAGATCATTCATACTAATCCTAGCTATACCTAATTTTGAATCAAGGACAATCCTTGAACTAAAGTATTAGGAGATTAACCATTTCATCTTGGAGTAGTGAGACAACCTAATATCACATGGAATAAGATTATATCCATGAATTGATAAAGTAAAGTAGAGACTAATTCAATTTAGTTATCTAGGTAGAGACTTAACTTTTCATACCTAATGAGATCTTGTGAGTACACCATAAACCCTAGAATAACTATACCTATATGAGAGAGATCAAGCTATGGGGCTACACTCAAGTAGTTGAGGTAACACTTGAACTTTAGGGAGAGACCTATCCCTACATCCAAATGGTTAATTAAACCATCATTCCTTAAGTAGAGCTATAAGTTATTATCTCAGGCATTCTCCTGGGATATAAATTATTGAGGCAACCATAGCAGTACTATCCAAGAAAGTAAAATAGAAGTGCTATACCTTAATTGATCAAGACAATGCTTGATCATGGAAGTGAGAACCCCATTTAATGAGAGATCCTTAGGAAGCCAAATCTTGATCATTATAAATTGAGTGATGATCATAAACCCTAAGAACTTGAGGTAATGATATCAAGAACAAGTTGATCATGTCTAACCATGATCATGCTCTTGAGTTATGTAAGGATAAGTTAAATACTAATAGGATAAGTAGATGTCATTAACCACATGAAATTATAAGGAGATTAATAGTAAGCAACCCTAGGCTTATATCCCAATCTTAACTTGTGAATCACTTGGTGATCATAAGTAGAATCTTACCCCATCTATATTTCATTCAGTCATCAATTAAAGAACCTAAGAAAACCTTAGAGTTGAACCCTATACTTTATATGGTGAGAAACCATATATCCATATGACCAAAGTTAACTATAAAAAGAACTATAACCAATGTAGTTACTTTAATGATAAATTGAGGTTAATAATAGAAGTTAATTGGTAGAAGATAAAACCAATTCTTAAATCCTTAGTAATTAGAGAAGCACATAAGATATGAAGCAAGTAACCATATTACCATGGTTAGGGGAGATTAAACCCTAGCAAAGGCAATATGATGTCACCTCATCTCTACAACCTAGAATTAAATCTCAACCTTAGTTTTTGTATCACTATGGTGATCATAATATAAAGCTAGGCACTAATTGAGATTCAAACCAATTGCCATTAGGAGAATGTGATGAGAACCCTAGAATTGTTCACTAGTTAAAGCTTATGCTTAAATATGGAACTTAAGAATAACTTAGTGCTAAACCATTTGATTAAACCTATGGTGGTGATCAACCACTTATTTTTATAACCATGACCCAACCATAATGAGGGTAGTACATACTCTAGATAAGTTAAGGTGACATTGAACTATAATAATAGTACTAAAATTTGAAGGAGCCCTATTAGAATTTCCCAATTCATAACACATAAATGTACACATAAAATAACATGCAAGTGATCACTTCCCAAATGCAAACCAAGATCTAATTCAACCTCTGAATTACTTTGAGTTGAAAGTATTAACATTAATCATTCCAAACAGAATTGATTCATAAGAAAAAGAAAATTAAAATATAAACTCATGTCTAATTGCTATTTTGAATAAGCACATATTTATAAACTCAATCTAATATAAGATAATTGCTTCAAATGGAAAAGTGGTGTAATAACCATTGCACTACTTCTTGTATGATTAAAGTAAGCAAGACCTGCAAAATATAAAGGAATTCAAATTTGAATTCAAAACAGAAATAAAACGGAAAATAAAGAAAAGAAAAAGAGAGAAGAGGGGTGCTTACCTGGGCAGGCCACGGCAGCCCAGCACGAGCCCACCAGAGAGGCCCAGTCCACCAACAGAGCACAACCCAATACCCCTTCGTCTGAAAAGAACGGAGAGGGGGTCATCCTCATCCCCTCCTCTCGCCTGTATGCCAGCACGAAGCCGTGCCCGGCTTCCTCTCGCTGCTGTCGAGCTCTCTGTGATCGACGTCGTGACGAGGCGAGTCCGAACGCCCTATAAAAGCCTCTGGACGAACACGAGCAACGAATTCTTCCTCTCTCTGCTCCAAAATTCCTCCAAACCGAAACCCTAGCCGTACGGCCTCCGACCATCGCCGCCGGTAGAGACCTTCCCAGGCCAATCCGTGACCACCAACATGATCGCCATCCTCTCCTTGCCCAGCCTACACAAGGAATCGGGCCAGAGCGTCCTGAATCGACCTCGCCGAGGTCATCTTCTCCGAGACTGGCAACCATTCAATCCGGTGAACCAAACCTCCATTCGTCTCGCCGTCAAGCCCGGCGTGTTCCTGGTGAGCCCCTCCACCTCGTAGTAGGATCGCCTTGCTCAATAACATACCGTAGCATGCCCCACGCCGTGTGACTGTGATCGCCGCCGCGGCACGTCGTCGCCGGCCAAGCTCCGGCGACCATAGGACAGCGGCGCCGCCACCTTTAGGTCCAGTAGGAGGCCACGCATCCACCCAGACCATTCACGCATCCGTGGGAGCCCTCTGGCGTCGTCGTCGTGCTCAACTGCCACCGGCGGTGAGCCTCTGAGGTGAGTCACCGATTTTGACTCGGTCCAAGCTCACGTGGCAGTCCACGTGGACCATTGGCCCACTGGTCAGTCTCTGCGTGTAGGTTAGCCCGGGTGCGTTTAGAATTTCCTTTTCGTTTTAATTCAAATCCAATAATCTCTGCGACTTTAAATAAATCTAGAAAATTCATAAAAGCTCAGAAAAATAAATATAAGATATCAAAATGCTTATAAAAGTAAACTCTATCCAATAAAAATATAAAATGAAATTTATATTTTTAATAAATATTCAATTATTTAATACTTGTTATTTAAGCCTTAGTTATTAATTCTAAATTCAATTAAAAATCAATAATTAGGAAAAGAGTATAAAATAAACAAAAACCAGTAAGTAAATAACGAAAACATTAAAACTAATTTCCTTTATCTGGAACTTATTAAATCTTTATTATTGGAATTTAAAACCCTAAACAATCATTACCTTAATTATTAATTCTTTAAAAATAATAAAATGCCAAATTCAATATTAATTTTATTTCTAGGGTATAATAACTCAAACTTTATAATGAAGATATTAACCCAAGAACTAAATGGTAATTAGGAAACCCTAGTTTCATTATAAATAAAGTTATAATTCCTAATTGTATATGATACTCTAAAACCCTAAGTCAATTATGAACTAAAACCCTAAATCTATTATTTAATGTAAAACTCAATTTGTTAATAAACCTAAACCCTAGGTTATAACAAGTGATCATGTTATTTTCTTTTCATTCATAGAGCTATAATTGCAACTAAATACTTGTCATGTCTTCATAAAATAATAGAGACCTGCCACTAATAAAATGGTATCCCATATGTTCATCTTCATTAGACCTAGATGATCAAATAGGGTTAACCAAGTGCAAACAATAGATCTCCTATCCTTAGAGATATCAACCTTAATGGACCATGCTTAGCATCGCACCATTGTGATGAACCCTAATAGCAACCATGCCAATATTGTGTATCATATTACATACACACTAAACCCTACTAGTGTGAGATTCTTATGAACCATCTTATTTAGGAGCCAATCATTTCTTACTTAGTGGATCCAATAGCAAACCCTAGGCAACCTCAACCTTAATTGTTATACTTCTTATTACTTAAGAAGTATGTTCTTCAAAATTTATTCTTTTGAAGAAAATAAGGAATCATCATCAATCCTGCCTAATAGAACCTATAGCCAATAGCCAGCTATCATCATCAAGGTAAACCAACCTTGATAGCAACTATTTATAATAAATTGATCAAGATGCCTAGGCTTAACTCAACCTTACAAGCCCTAGGTGTTGATGAATCCAACCTTGTTTGGATCCATCTAATACTTACTCCAGAAACTAGATGAAACCATAGTCAACCATATAACCCCACCAACCTAATTATCATACTTGTTCTTTATTAAAGAATATGTTCTTCAAAAGTTATTCTTTTGAAGTATATGATAATTAATCATTAACCATCATATAGTGCTAAAACCAACCACTATTCATAACATGTTAGGATTATACCAAATGTTATTGTTGTGTGCTATTAGTGTTATTATTATGATGTATTACATCACCTGTTTATGATACCAAGCAACCAATCCTTACTAAGAACCTTGTTTGTGAATCACTCTAAAAGTGCAACACACCCTGAACCAATCATTACAACTCACTGATCCTAAATCATCGGGGTTAGGTCACGCTTAGAGCGATTGCATCTCATACTTATGCATTATTGCATCCTTGCCAATCTTTTAAACATCGTCCTTACCGGACGATGATGCTATTTAAATTTGGAGTTATTGCGTATCGAAGACCTTGCCTGCATAATCTTGCAGTCAAGAAAGGCAAGTTCATCACTTGCTCATGTCATTTGAGTATTTTTACCAAATTACTTGCAAAATACTATGTTTATCACTATTGCATAAAAAGCAAAACCCCTATTTTCATAACTATGAATATGACTATGTGGTGGGCAATGGAACCATGGATTGTGTTGATATGGTGGAGGTTCCATTGCAAGGGTTTATATCCATCTAGGATTAAACAACAAATGTCGTCCAGTGATTCTTGTGCCGTAAAACTCGTGTTCACCATAAGATCTGGAGTGGGACGGAGTAGCCAATTGCATTTCCACCTCTCGTACTTCAACGGATGCGCTTACCGTAGCAGTTGTGTCTTGCGGAGCAACTTGAGGGTGGGGAGCCCCTTCTAATTCCCCATGGTATAGCAGTGCTTACCGTAGCGGTTGCGGCTTGCGGAACAACTTGAGGGTGGGGATCCCCTTCTAATTCCCCACGGTAATGTGGTACATGATGGGTTGCATCTACCGGCGAAGGAGTTTTGTTAACTTGTCCCAAACTGTTGTCGTGGTCGGGGTCCATCCTTAATTGGTGTAAGAGGACCGGCGAGGACCCAGGGTCGGGGAATGCAACAAAGTGTAACATCCCAAAAATTTACAAATAAAGAAAATGAATTTTTCCAATTTCCAAATTTTGGAACCAACAAAAACTTTTATTAAATTTAGTTTGACACATAGTGACCTTGCTTAATACTTGTGTTATTACCATGATTGTTTGATTATTACATTAAACATAATTCCCAAAACCCAAAACCCTAACCTTCTCAATACCCATTAGGGCAAACATGAAGAAATTTAAATAAAATAAAAAGACATATGTGGGCATATAGCCTAGTTTGCAAATCTTGACAAATACCCATATTACTTTTCTTAATAGTGGTTAACCATTGTTGGCCCCCACAAAACCCTAAGCTTCATCCCTTTTATCACCATCCAATAGAAAATAAATAACAAGAATTGAAATTAAATAAGACAAGGGCATATGTGCCTATGGCTGTTCTTGTGAAACTTTATCCTAAACATTTCTACTTTGTTTAGAAGATTGGAAAACCTTCATACACCTTACCTAGTGCCTATCAAACCAAATCCAAGTGGAAACCCAAGATTATAAAAAGAAACTAAATATGCCATAGAGGCATATGTGAGTAAAAGACAAATTTGTGAATTTAAGGATCTTGACCCTAAGACCTGTGGTGTATGGTTGGATCACTCCTATATACCATTTCACTCCTCAACAACATCAATTGGGTCAAGCCAAATCAAATTAACCACCAAATGCAACATATGCATAGAGGCATATGTGGCACATCACCCATTTTACCCAAACCTTGACCTAAGCCATTATCTCTTCATCACTTGGTGGGAACCCTTCTCTAAACCTAACCTCACACTAATTGGACCCTAATCCATGCCCAAGTAATACAAGATAAATAAAAGAGGAAAATAATAAAAATAAGAATATCATCTCTTATGTGTTATTGCCATTTTTGCAAGTCTTTGAACTAGACCTTTTGGAATGGTTTCAATGGTTTGAAAATGTTTCTAAACTAATAAGAATCACTTTGGAGTCAAGAAAAATCAAATCAAATAAAGAGAGAAATCAAATAGGGAGAAAATCTCATTTTCACTCTGATACACACTTAGCCAATTTTGCAAATCTTCAATCAAGGCCACTTTGGCTTGTGCCATTGTTTGTAAAACACTTATATATCAATAACACATCCATTTGAATCAAAGAAACCCAATTCAAATCAAAGATGAATTCAAATTCAACTTACATATGATAATGGTCATATGACCAGTTTATAAAATCTTCACCACTTTACCCCCCTGGTTTTGACTTTTCTTAAACCAACCTTGACCAAATCTTGCCATGTCATCCAAGACCTAGTCAAAGTGAAGAACTTTGATGTTGACCACCTATGCTGACTTTGACCAGGTTGACCAGAACAGAGATGACAAGAGAGGACTTTGAAACAAAGTGAAGATGACCACATTCTTGAAACTTTGCAAATCAACTCCAAAATGAATACAGCCACCACCATTCTATCACATTAATTATATGTTTGAGATTCACCAAAAAGAATTCCAAAATTTGACCAAAATGTTCTTGCGGCCATTAACACAAACACCTTGCAGGCAGAAATTGGAAAATACAATCCACCCTTTTAACCTCTGGTCCATAACCAAAACCCTTGTGATCATTGCTCATGGAGGCTCCTGTACCCCCATTGCATCACCTCCTGTATTGCAGCCATGATTGGAATGAATGAAAGATCGCCATTGCATCCATGCCGAGCACATGCCGGCCACCCTCACCCATTCTTCTCTCTGGCTCGACTCTCTCCCTCTCATCATGTCTAGTACCCTCACCTGGCAACGACGATCATCACCATGCACGGCCCGAGCTCGCCAAGGCACGACATTGGCCAGAACGCCGCACGCCCAGACGCGCCCATGCCGGTCGTGGCGCGCCAGAGCGCGCATGGACACCGTCCTGGACGTGCCAGAACCCGCGCGTGTGCAGTCGCCTCAGCCCATCCCTGCAACCCTACCTCTGCATAGAGCTTCGCCATCATCTCCTCTACCCCGTAGACACGCTCTCTAGTTCGCGGAGGACCTGTCGCCGTTGCCATGAGCGACGCCATCGCCGCCAGTACTGTACCCGTTGAGCAATGATCGCGAGCTGTCCCTTCCCTCTTTCTCTGAGCTAGCTACACGTTGAGCATCCCCTAGGCGTCGCCTACCTCCTGCGCCACATACCTTGCCCCTTCGCGTCCTGGATCGCCGGCGCCATCGACGACCTGCCGCTCCGCCACGGCCACCCCCTCGCCCTATAAATAGAGGCCATTCCAGCCTTCTCCCTCCACAGCAAGCTTGCTTCTCTCCCTCTCCTTGACCTCCTCAACCACTGCTACCACTCGATTAAGCCACAGACAGCTCCAATTGCTCCATCGATCGCCGGAGCCAGCAGCAGAAGCCGCCGTTGAATTCGGCCACCATTGGAGACACCACTGGTACCAGGCGACTCCCCTTCGTAGACAACGTCGCCTAGCACCAGCGCCGCCCCTCGCCGAAGCTCCAGAACGCCGTCGACCCCCTACCTCCGCCGTGCCCGCGTCTGCTTCTCGTCGACGACGACGACGCCCCTCCGCCGTTGGATCTTCATCTAATCGCACGAACCAGGTTAGCCCATACCGTTTCGGTGAAAATAAGTCACTGACTAGTGGGACCCCCTTGCCAGTTGGCCCGTGGCGCGCAGAAGCGTTACTGGGTCAGCCCAGTCCCATTCCCCTCGTTCTGGCGCAATTCGTTTCCCGCGCTGGCCCAAACTTTCAAATTTGATTTAAATCAATTTAGTCAAATGTCTCTCAGATGCTTTGCTAGAAAATTAATAACTACAAATCCACTAGGCCAAATTTTACAAATTTTATATATTTGGAAAGCTTAGAATTTTATCTACACCATGCCACTGGATTGAACCCTAGATCCATTGTAGAATTAAAGTAGGAAAATAAACAAGGTAGGGACTTTTCTGCCTTAGAATAATTATTAAAAATCAACCACAAATGCTTTTTAGTTAATTCCAACTCCTATAAATCACATTACACTTGTATTAATTGTTTCTGCAAAGATATGCCATGCTTACTTTGAATGATCATGGCCTAGTTTCATTAAAGGACTATATGGCTATTGCTAGTCAAAAATATTGTCCAAAACTATTAATAAATCATATGGGAGTGTTTCTCTCATTTAAATCTTGTCACAAACAATTCAAATTGAGGTAGAGACTCTGGTAAGTTAGGTTCTCATGTGATTTGTTTGGATAAATGTTAAATCATTACCATGTTAGGATTAAATTATATGAGGTATAGCACCTCAATTAAATCAAACCCCCAAGTGTGTAACATCCCAAGTTTTCAATAAAAGAAACAAGAGAGAGGTTCCAAGAATCCAAAAATTAGAGTCAACAAAAACTTTTTCTCATCATATAGGACTATGCATGTAGATCACCTTAATAATTATGTGAGTGTGCAATTGCCATGATACTTGCTTATGTGTTTACCTTTGCTCTAAAAACACTCACCATGATCTCTCGATCATCCAAATACAAAGAAAAAGAAAAAAAGAAAAGAAAATATAAAAATCCATTTCAACACCCACATAAGGCTTAGGCCATTTTTACAAATCTTTAATCTAGACCATTTTGGTTTGCACCATTGGGTGTAAATGGATACTAAACACTTTTTAACACTTTTGGAAACAATCAAACTCAATTCAAATCAAATTTGAATCAAATTTGAGCTCACATGCAATTATGGTCACTTGGGCCATTTTTAGCCTGATGCTCACTTTGAGCCCCTGGTTTTTTGAGATTTCCCTTCTACACTTGACCCACTCTTTGCACCTCATCCAAGACAACAACAAGGTGAACAAATTTTCCCAAAACCATCACCCCAAATTCTGTCCCTATTTCAAATGGCAAGCAAGCAAAGTGGAGACTTTGAATCAAAGGTAAGATCATATGCAAAATGAGTTTTTGCATTTCAATTCCATTTTGACCATCAACACCACCACTATACTCCAAATAATATATGATTACAACTCACCAAAAAGAATTGCAAAATTTGAAAATAAATTTCTTGCGGGCATTTAATAAAACACCTTGCAGGCAGAAGTAAAATTGAAGCCCATACTGAATTTTCACATTGGACCAAGTCCAAAGCTGACCATCTCTGCTGTCCTGGAACCTCACTTCACCTCTCAGCACCAGTGCCCAGCCTTGACAGCACCTCCACTTGCTCACAATGACAATGGCATGACCATGCCGTGGCATGGCATGGCCACCACTTGCCATCTCTCTCCCCTCTCGCCTCAGCTCTGCACCGTGATGTCCTGGACGATCCCTGTACTCTCCTGAGCCAGCCCGTGCCTCCCCTTGGTCACCACGACGCCTGCACACGCCAGCATCGACGTGGCCAGACGAGCCCAGGCGTGCACACGCACGCGCCAGTGCGCGCACGGCGAGCGCCCTGGACGCGCCAGAGCGTGACGATCCCCGTGCCCTCGCATCACCTCAGCCCTCTCTCTCAGCGCCAGTCGATGCACGATGCCACCCTGAAGCGCCTGGACATGGCCCCTGGCCCGCGAGAACGCCGCAGACGACGACCGCGTCCACGACCGTCCGCCATGGCCTGCTCGCTCCCGTCAAGCTCACCGTCGCGTCCGTCCCTCGTTTTCCCCACAATCACGTGCTACAGCACCGCAAGGACGTCGCCTGCAAGCGAGCGTCATCGCCAGTGCCCCTGCGACCCCCTACCGCCGACGCCATGGCTGACCTCATTTGAGCTCCACGGCCACCTCCCTCTGCTATAAAAGGAGGACTCTTCCACTCGAATTGAGCACGCCGATCACTTCCTCTCCTCACCCAGCCTCTCCTCGACCTCTCAATTTGCTCGATTAGCCACACCACTACCCCAATCGCAAGATCATCGCCGCCGCCAGTACACGGAGCTCGCCGGAGAAGGAGGCCGCCCCAGGAAACGCTGCTGCTACCAGGGGGTTCCTCGTCTTCGACAACGTCGCTGCGCACCACTCCGACGCTCGCCGGAGTTCCGACGGCCGCTCCGACCCCCTACTGCCACCGCCCGTAAGTCCAACTCTCGCCGGAGACGAAGCCCTCCCTCGACCGTGCGATCACGTTCTAATTGCACGGCTGTTATTCCCCGTACCGTTTCGCTCGCCTCAGCCCACAGACAGGTGGCCCCCACCTTGTCAGCTGGCCCGCTGCGAAGCTGGGCCGGCCCATTTCCCTCTCGCGCTGCTCAGCCGTTATTTTCCCGCCAACCCATCTATTCATATTCAAAATTTCAAAATAGATGAAATAGGCAATCTGATGTTAACTTTGAAATTTAATAGGGACAAATCTACTTGGCCAAATTTTACCAATTTTATATATTTGGAAAGCTTAGGATTTTATCTACACAATGCCACTGGATTGAACCCTAGATCTATTATATAATTAATGTAGGAAAATAAACAAAGCAGGGACTTTTCTGCCTTAGAATAATTATAAAAAAGCAACCAAAAATGCTTTTAAGTTAATTCCAACTCCTATAAATCACATTACACTTGTACTAATTGTTTCTGCAAAAATATGCCATGCTTACTTTGAATGATCATGGCCTAGTTAATTAAAGGACTATATGGCTATTTCTAGTCAAAGATATTATCCAAAACTATTAATAAATCATATGGGATTGTTTCTCTCATTTAAATCTTGTCATGAACAATCCAAAATGAGGTAGAGACTCTGGTCATATAGGTCTCATATGGATTGTTGATGATATTAAATCTTTACCATGCTAGGATTAAAGTGTATGAGGTGCTACACCTCATTTAAATCATTTTCTTAAATGATAAGTATGAAGAGGTTGACTTTGGTCAACCTAGGTCATATACTATTCATGAGAGAAATTAAATCTTAATAAGATAATGAGAGGAAATTATTTCTCTAAATAAATAAAAATAACACCTAAGTTAGTATGAGAGGAAATTATTTTTCTTAAATAAGAAAAACACATCCACCAACTTAATAGTAATGTGTGATGCTAGTTTAAGTTGTGTAAATCATGTGTGTGCTTAGTTTAGTAAATAAGTTTGGTATGATGATTGTGTACCCCGTATTCGTATTTTAGACGCTAGTACCGAGGAGTATCAAGAGGAGGAGGAGGTCTACTTCCAAGGAGAAGAAGACCACTTTGACCAATTCCCCAACCAAGGCAAGATAATACTCTTGCAAAGTGCAAAGCTCACCATGAGCAAGGCATTACTCATTTACTTTATGTTCATGATCCTACTTCCCAGTTTTACTTCCAAGCTTTATTTACCTTTGTTTATCAAAGTACTTTTGATTCATGATTCACTGGGTTAATATTGGATTAGTACAAGAGTATCAAAGTTAGCCTAGGAGCAAAGCAAAGTACTTAGCACCCCTCATACCTAGATGCTAGTGCTAAATTAAAAATGACTACTCTAGATGGGAACATGTGTGGTGAAATGATGATGGTGAAAACTATGAAATGAATTTTGAAGGTGAATATGACCAAGAGAAGATAGTGATTTTTGATTAAAAACTAATATTGGTTTGGATGCGATACCTTTCCAATTCTTGAGTACCCCCACAATACCTGATTATGGGTAAGGCTTAACTAGAAATTTATGTACCTTAGTATGGGTTCCCTCTGAACACACATCATAGGGGTTATGCCGAGGCTGCCTCCGTTGTTGAGAAATGATGTGAACTGAAGTGAATTGTACGGCCAAGCCCTGTGCAGTTCCAGGTTGACAGTTGGTCTTCACTGGGAGGCCAAGCTCATGGGGAGAGGTGCTCATAATAGGGTTTGTAAATGAAAGGTTAGGGTTGATGATCGCGTACTGTGTTACGATGATTCGGGGTTATCCCGACGGATGAAATCAAATTTTGTGGCACAAGTGTGCAACCTCTGCAGAGTGTAAACCTATTCGAATAGCCGTGTCCACGGTTACAGACGGTTGGAAAGGCCATACAGTTTCCAGTGTTAGATCTTGAAAATATTGATGAAATGAATGGTGACTTGTATTTGAATCACAACCAAGTTGTGGGAATGACACTAATGTTCCCACTTGAGTTAGTTAGCACCTGAATAAGTCTTTAGCAAATAATTGTGAACTAAAATTAGCTTTATGCAAAGAAACTAGAGCTTAGCACCCCTTACCTAGAATTGCTAGCACTTACACTAGTATTAGTTTGCGAGTACTTAAAGTACTCACGGCTGTGTCCCTGGCTATTCAAATGGCCGACTATGAAGAGGAGCAGCCAGGAGGACGGTCAGCAGGACGTCTACCACAACTAGGAGTCTGCTAACGTCAAGCGTTGGCCTGTGGACTATAGAGTCCATTTATCTTTACGCTTCCGCTATGAACTTGGGTTTGTTCGTTGATCAATAGATCAACTATTTGTGTAATATGGATCATGTGATTCCAAATTGTAAGACATTATGGGTTGTAATGAATGATGACTGTGATACTTAACTATTATGCCTCGCAACAACAATATTCCTGGATTGCGATGTATGACATAATAAGCATCCAGACTTAAAAATCCGGGTGTTGACAAGTTGGTATCAGAGCCATTGTTTGACCTTAGGAGACCCTAGTTTAGAATGGACGTTCTGACAAAGTTAGTTTCACAAAAACAAAGGAAATGAATATTTGCAAAAATTTCTACCCCTCTTTTCCTTGAGATCTTTTTTTTTAAAATATGCCATGCTCTTCCTTATAAAGGTACTTAAAATTTTGACACACTTGCTCACTCTCTAACTTACTCATCCAATTCACTTTCAGATGGAGCCGACCAACGTGAAGTTTTACCAGCTCGGGAACGGCGGGGACTTGATCTTCGAGAGGGACCTTGATGGTCTGTCGGAGCACCTTGGGCGCCACCACCCCGAGTTTCACAGAGTCGAGGTCAACGACCAGCACGGAGGGGAGCTTCAGTGGGTTATCACCGCTGACCTGAGAGGCAAGGTGGAGCCTCCTACTTCTGAGAGGATCCTCTTTTCCTTCCGGGAGAGCAGCTGGCTGGACGGACTCGCTCATGCTCTTCAGGAGGCACTTGCGCGTCTGTGCGGACAGAACGTGGTAGCCGTACTCGCGTCTTGCTTGGCTCACCATGCAAGGCGTGATTCCTTTGGAGTACCCATGCAGGTACAGATGCACCCCCAGCTGAGGCACCATGTGGACCATCTGGACTACATGTTGTTCCAGACCCAGAAGGAGCTGGATAACTCCCGTGGTTACGCGAACCAGACTCACTTTGCACTGACTCAGCATGGTGAGGCCATCAAGATGCTCAACAAGGACCGCAAGTCCCTCCGCTTGCAGCGTGCCAAGAAGGATGCTACCATAGTGCGCCTTCGCGCCAAGATATCAGCCTTGGAGATCACTGTCAAGGCACAGGAGGACCAGCTGAGAGAGATTGAGGAGGACGATGGAGGCATCGACCTTTAGGGAGGAGGAGCCTTCCTGAGTGACGCCGACGACTTTGAGGAGGACGAGGATCCCGAGGAGGTGGACTACGAGTTCCTGGAGGCCGCAGAGGATGGGATCATCCCCATCGATGTGGACGTAGATGTTGAGGAGTAGTTGCACTAGCTTCACTAATGTAGGTGTGAGTTGTATCCCGCCCCATGTATCGTAGCTTGGAGAAGAAGGGTTCTTAAAACCCTTAGTGTGTTAGCTTGTAATGTGTGTTGTTTGTCATGAATGAATGTTTGTGTGTTATGTGCATCATCAAAAGACTTCAAGTTTTAAGTTTTAAAACATACCCAAAACAAGCCATAGAAAATTCCCTCTCGTCTCATGATCTATCTACCTGTTCATATGGCTCATCCGCATCGCAACGCGAACCCGGATGCAATGATGCAACTGCTGCAGATCCTGATGGCAGACAGGGAGACTGACAGAGCTGAACGTCAAGCCAGCATAGCAGCACTGCAACAATTAGCCAACAACCAGCATGGCCATGGGAACCATGATCACCCAGGGTCCAAACTCAAAAATTTCCAAAACACCAACCCACCTGTCTTCAGCAAGACTGAAGAGCCCCTAGATGCAGATGATTGGCTGCAAACCATGGAAAACAACTTAGAAGTAGCTGGAGTGGATGAAAATGAGAAGGTGATGTTTGCTACGCACTATCTCGCAGGACCAGCAAGAGCTTGGTGGACCAGCACCCGTGCCATGAACGCAGGACAGATGATGACTTGGGCTGACTTCAAGCTCAAGTTCAGCAAGTATCATGTACCACCAGGTTTGATCAAGAAGATGAGGGATGAATTCCGTAAACTAAAGCAAGGACGGATGTCGGTGGTAGAATACCGCGACAGGTTCCTCACCCTGTCAAGGTACGCCCCCGATGAAACTGACACCACTGAGAAAAGGAAGAAGAGATTCTTGAATGGTCTGCACGACGAGATGCAGATAGTACTAGTCAACATCCCCTTTGCCGACCTCGAAGCTCTAGTGGATTCTGCCATCCAGATGGAAGGCAAACTGCACCAAGCAAATGAGAACCGAAAGCGCCGCATGATGCATCAAAGCGGGCCCAGCAATACCCCACGGTATCGCTCAAGCGGTGGTTTTGCCCCCAGAAACAACAAGCCCCAGAACAGATGTCGCGCCCGGTTTTCAGAACCGGAGTGGAGGAAACCCAAGGCCAGGAGGCCCCCACACAACAACAGTAACTCCTATGTGCACCACAACAACTTCAATCGCGCTCCGCCGAGAGCCCCCAACAACAACAACAACAACACCAGCACTGCACCAAGGACAGGAAGCAACGCCATCCCCGTTGCAACCAAGGACAAGGCCACAATCACCTGCTATGAATGTGGAGTTGTGGGACACTACTCCAATGAGTGCCGGCAACACCGCACACTTGCAGCGCCGTGTCTCCACCAGCAAGAAGTTCGCCCCAACAACCCGAACAACCATGGAGGTCGCCTCTACCACATGAACGCCGAGGAAGCCCAGAAAGATGTGGTGCTGGGTATGTTCTCTGTTAACTCAATACCAGCAAGAGTGTTGTTTGATTCAGGAGCATCACATTCATTTGTTACAGAAGATTTTGTGTGCACTAGTAAGATTTAACCAATCAGCTTGAAACATGTCATGATAGTTCAAATACCTGGATCAACAACTAAAGCTCGAAAATTTTGCAAAGATGTACCCATCAGAATTCATGAAATAGATTTTTATGCAAACTTGATTGTTCTGGGAACAAAAGGATTGGAAGTAGTACTGGGTATGGATTGGATGGCGAAACATCATGGATTGATAGACTGCGCCAAGAAGGCCATCACCATGACTAGTAGCACCGGAATAAAAATAGAACATGTGTCATGTGCAATTTCACCTGCAACCAAAGTGTAGCCAAACCAACTTTGGATCTGTTACCTGCCAAAACCCACCGGCGAGCAGTGGTTAAGCAACACGAAGAGCTGGGAGGCTGCCAAGGCTGCTGGGTGGGCCCTGGTCCCTCGACGTCGTCCCGCAATGTTCCGGCACGTCCTGGCGGTTGCAGGCGTGCCACCTGACCTATACCTGGAAGGTGTTGGATTGCTTCGATTAGTTTCTGCATGGTAGACACGTAAACATCAAATACGAGCCCGATCGGCTCTCGGGTTGCCCGTGGATCGGCTCAAAGCCGATCGCCCCATGATTCACGTTGGGTTTACGATGACATGGGGCTCCTACTTGATCAACACGAAGTTAAACCAATCCACGACAGTTTAGGGTTTTCACCGTATGATCGAAACATCCTACGCGTGGTTGAGCCTAACAGACATGAAAGATGGTAGAAAGCTAACCCTAAAAGAGGCCTAAAAACCAACATTAAGTTATTTCCCAGAACAATCCCTCTTAGAGATAGCAAACTATACCTTACGCACTACCGGATCATTCAACCCGTTTGCAAGGCCTAACCATACGGATATTAAACTAATCCTTAAGAAACAAGGAGCAACTATAATGGATTGGATCTACTAAACGATGAACAAGCAAGGTGCTGCCCTTACACCTAGATAGGTGTAAGGGCAGCTAGATATCGAGGGACGGCATAGCTAAGCAAATATGCGTAAGAAAAGCATCAATGCAAGCCCCAGGACATCTATGATAAATAGTGTTACTCGCCATCAACAACGCTTCAGCACGAGCAACACAAGATAAACGAATAAACGTACGCTGCCTAGATGCGATCTAGGCAGCATGATGCTTACCCGGAAGAAACCCTCGAAACAAGGGGTGGCGATGCGCCTGGTTTGTGTTTGTTGTGAACGTGATTGTCCTCCTTTCTCGATAACCCTAGATACATATTTATAGTCCAAGGGACTTTCTAATTCGGGCGTGCACCTAACCGTGCACGAGTTAAACTCTATCTTTTAATTCTATACTAAGATGCAATCTACTATAATTTACAGATACACGGGCAATCTAGCCCAAACTCTTCGCACAAGGCCGCTTCAGAGATACTCCACGTGCATATATCCTTCAAGCCCATCTCCATTACGGCCCATCTTCTGATTTGGCCAAAATCTGGTGATAACACATGCCCCCCTGGTTTTGGTAATGATAATTTCAAAACCACCCTTTTTCCTTCGAAGGGTCATGTCGTGGCAGAGCAGAACCGTTGCAGTATTCTTCATCATGACACCTTGCCTTCTGAACTTCTCTGCACGATTTGACAGTTTTGGCACCACATCCTCGAAAACTGCTTCGAGCATTAAATCTCCACTATATCTCCTTTTATTTAACCGCATCGAACAGTTCACCTCTTCATCCCCCTGCTCCGAACTAGCCATCGGCCAAAAAACCCTCTTCCTCTGTAGCCATGTCTTCCTCTTCCTCCTCCGCTTCATCGGCTCTCTCCTCCCAATCCTGTTCCTCGAGTGAACTGGAGCCGGAGGTCAACCTGATGGCCATCTATGAGGCTCTCGCGCCCGAGTATTGGGACGTGAGAGAATGGGACTTCGCCATCGAGTCGGAGGACGACGAGCCCCGCAACATCGGGGAAGAAGACCTCCGGTTCGTCGATGGGGAGCTGGAAGAGGCGAGCGAGGACGACCTCCTCTCATGGGAGGCGGATCTCTCCTCCGACGAGGAGGAAGAAGAGGCGGAGGAGTCTGAGGAGGAAGACTCCTCCTCCGCCGGGTACCCGCCGGCCAAGCGTCTCCGGGCCTGGTCGGATGATGACGACGACGACGAGGAGGATGAAGACGCTGGGCTTCATCAGCGGCGACAAAGCCCGTGCGGCAGCAGCAGCGACTACGACGGCGGCGACGAGGGTGACGGCCCTTAGATTAGGGAGTAGTATAGGGCTAGTAGCAGTGCATTAGGCACTTAGATGACCCCTTTTGAGAGCAATTAGCTCTTCATTGTAAAATTCCCCTTTGAATCAATGAAAATGTTCTTCCAATTTAACTTCCAATCATCCGATTTCATATCTTCTTCATCTTCCGATTGTCAAAGGTGGTCAACGCCCCAAGAGCCGATAGCATCGTATCGGCTTTTTACTATCAGACGCCCATAAAGCCAATCTGATAACCAACTAGACAGGTTCAAGCAAACAATCCTCAGATTTAGACAATAACTTGATACCTGACCATGATGTTTTATACCTCTAAAGTCGATGACGGCGCATCGGCTGTTTTTATTGTAAAGTCGATGGCTGTGCATCGGCTGTTCCCAAAAAATTTAAAAAAAAATTACTGGCTGATTTCATGCATCGGCCTCCATATCTTACTGTCCATCTTCCCACATGCTTGGGAAGTACTTCTTGAGATGCTGGCCATTGACAGCCACTGGGAATTTCACACCATCCAACTGCTCAAGCATGTATGCATTACCCTTTAAAACTTGATCGACTTTGTACGGGCCGTGCCAATTTGGAGACCATTTACCATACATTTTATCCTTAGTCCCCAACGGCAATACAGCTTCCCATACCAGATCACCAACCTGGAACTCCTTTGGCTTCACTTTCTTATTATATGTGCGAGCCACCTTGGCTTTATTCTCCTTGATTTTCTCAAGTGACCAAAGTCTCAGTTCCGTTGCATCCTCAATGCTGTCACTCATCAGGGCTGCATATTCTTCGGTAGTCAAATCATTCTGAAATGTAATCCTTCTTGAACCAGCCTTGATTTCCCAGGGTAACACAGCTTCTTGTCCATAGACCAGATGGTATGGCGAGGTTTTTATTGCTCCATGACACGACATGCGATAAGCCCATAATGCTTCGACAATACCTCGTGCCAACGTCTAGGATTCTCGTCGATCTTCCTTTTAATCAGCTTGATCAGACTTTTGTTGGACGCTTCAGCCTGTCCATTTGCTTGAGCATAATATGGAGACGATCGGATCAGCTTGATTCCCATATCCTCGCAGAACTTCCTAAACTCCTTAGAAACGAAAACCGAACCTCCATCGGTCGTGATAGTCTGGGGAATACCAAATCTGTGAATGACATGCTCCCTCACAAAATTGACAACATCTGACGATGCCACTGCCTTCATAGGGACGGCCTCCACCCATTTAGTAAAATAATCTGTAATGGCCAGAACCCATACGTGGCCTTTGCTCGAAGGAGGATGTATCTTGCCGATCATATCCATGCCCCACCCTCGAAACGGCCACGGCTTGATGATGGGATTCATAGCTGATGCAGGGACCATCTGAATGCTCCCAAACTTCTGACATGCTTGACATCCTTTATAGTACTTGAAACAATCTTCAAGCATGGTGGGCCAATAAAATCCCGATCGCCTGATTAGTCACTTCATCTTATGAGCCGATTGGTGAGTTCCACAGGCACCTTCATGTACCTCATGCAAGAGCCGATTAGACTCGGCCGGTCCCAAACATTTGAGAAGTAACCCTTCCAAAGTCCTGTAGAACATGTCATCGCCGATCAGGACGTACTTCATGGCCCTGTATCTTATCCGTTTAGGTGCCCCCCCGAGCTGGATCCTTCAAGTAATTGAAGATATCGGCTCTCCAATCATCAGGTTCCATGAACTGTACCTGAAAATCGGCTCCATCGGCTATGTCCTTGTATCCTGACGCTGTTTGCGCTAGGTTGTTCGCCTCGGTATTTTGCGACCTTGGGATCCAATGGAAGTTGATATACCTGAACTGTGCCATCAGCTCACGGCATTGCATCCATAATGGGAAGAGCAACTCGCTCTCACACTTATACTCCTCCGTGAGTTGAGAAATCACCAACTTAGAATCCCCGAAGATCTCAACTGCCTCTGCCCCAGCGTCCAATAGCAACTCCATTCCCTTGCACATCGCTTCATACTCAGCAACATTGTTGGTGCAAGGGGTAGATATCCTGATGGAGAAGGAATACGTTGCCCCCGAGGCGACACGAGTAGCACGCCGATGCCGCACCCATCCTCACAGACCGATCCATCGAAGAACATGGTCCATGCACGCACGGATAGTGCTGCGACGTCCGTGTTGATTCGTTCAGCAATAAGATCGGCCAACGCTTGTCCTTTGCTTTCGCAGGTGATACCGGATATCAAATTCCGATAAAGCAAACATCCATTTGCCGAGTCGGCCTTTCAACACAGGAGCCGACAACATATGCTTGATGACATCCGATTTGCATATGATGATGATTTCTGCTTTCAGCAAGATGTGCTGAATCTTGGTGCAGGTGAAGAACAGGCAAAGGCACAACTTCTCGATCTCGAGGTACCTCGTTTCTGCATCTAACATCCTTCTGCTGAGGTAGAAAACCACTTTTTCCAGACCATCATAAACCTGAACCACCACTGACGCGATGGAGGTGTCGGCTACTGACAAATAAATGTAGAATGGCCTGTCTTGCTGTGGTGGAACCAACACAGGTGGCTTCGTTAAGTACTCCTTAATATCATCGAATGCTTGCTGTTGCTCTGCCCCCAGCGAAACTCCTCATCAGACTTGATTTTGACCAATCCCATGAACGGCTCGATTCGTCCTGACAGGTTGGAGATAAACCTTCTGACGAAATTGATTTTGCCGATGAGACACTAGAGCTCCTTCTTCGTGGTGGGTGGCTTCATCGTTCGCACTGCCTCTTGGCTTTTTAGGCCGATTTCGATTCCACGCTCATGAACCAAGAAACCCAAGAACTGACCGGCCGTCACACCAAAGACACACTTCTTTGGATTCATTCTTAGTCCGAACTGCCTAGTTCGGTCCAGGACGTGTCGCAAATCTTCCAAGTATCCGTCCACCGAAACAGACTTCACGACCACGTCATCGATGTAAATCTCTACCAATTTGCTGATTAAATCATGAAAGATGTAGTTCATGGCTCGTTGGTATGTTGCGCCTGCATTCTTCAGTCCAAATGTCATGACTACATATTCAAACAAGCCTACTGAGCCTGGTACTCCGAATGCAGTCTTGTTTATATCTTCTGGAGCCATAAAGATTTGATTGTACCCGGCATTGCCATCCATGAAGCTTAAAACTTTATGGCCAGCAGCTGCATTGATCTGGCATCGGATATTCATCCTTTGGAGTGGCACTATTGAGATTCCGAAAATCTATGGCGACGCGCCATCGGCCATCCTTTTTCTCCACAGGTACAACATTGGAAATCCATTCAGCGTACCTGCACGGCCTGATGAACCCGGCGCCCAACATCTTCTGGATCTCTTTCTTGACTTCCACCAAGATTTCGGCCTTCATCTCGTGCTCGCTGCTGGAACAGCCGAAATCCTTTCTTCGAGGGAGCCGATGCTCGATGATGCTCTGTCTAACCCGGGCATCTCTGTATAATCCCATGCAAAACAATCTGGGTACTCCTTCAACAAGGCTATCAGCCGGCTCCTCAGATGTGGATCCAACTTTTTGTTGATAAATGTTGGTCGTGGCTTATCCCAGGACCAATGTCAATCTCTTCTAGCTCATCAGCTGATGTGAACCCATACCCCAGCTTTCTATCGCTTGCTAGATCAATGCTGAACACAGGCAAAAGGCAAGTTGAGGATAAATTTGGCCGATTGCTAGAATCGGCCTCCTTTTTCATTGCAACGTTTAATGAGGGTTTACAACTTTTTGGTTCTCTACTATGGCTACGTGACCATCTTGAGGTAAGACCTTTGCTTTTTATTTTTTGGGGCCGATCGCTGAGATCGGCCTTGTCACGCACGTCCATAGACTTGGATCTTGCTACTCTGTCAGGCCAGTGGATAAGACCAGCCTCACCCCGTTTTTGAAGCTTCGATGCGCTCACAGCCGTCCAGATTAATTCCAGAGAGCGGCTCTTGGTCGTTTGCATCCCAAATGTTCATGGTGGCTAGCGAGATCTCGATCGAATCATCTGCATGAACCACTTCCACTTCATCTCCATCCCATTGTATGATGCACTGATGCATTGTGGATGGAATGCAACATTTAGCATGGATCCAATCTCTCCCTAGCAGGACAAGCATAAGTGCTTTTGCTGTCGACGATGAAGAACGATGTAGGGATGGTTTTTCGGCCTACAGTCAGGTCTACGTTCAGAACACCCTTTGCTTCTGACGCTTGGCCGTTGAAATCGCTTAATGTGACGTTGGTCTTGATCAGATCTTCATTGGAACGCCCCAAACATCGTAGCATAGAGTACGGCATTATATTGACTGCCGCTCCTGTATCAACCAACATCTTGCCGATAGGCTGCCCATTGATGTAACCTTTCAGGTATAGGGCATTCAAATGCCTGTAGCTTCTATCTCGCGGTTCCTCAAAGATGACTGGCCGTGGACCGCAGTCAAACTGTGCTACCGACACCTCCTCGTCTTTTGGAGCACAAAATTCGACGGGAGTATGAACACCATGTTTGTATCAGCCGATGCCTCTGCATCGGCTCTTGTCTGTTTGGGGCGCCACACTTCCTTTTGTGGCCGTGCCTCTGTCTCCAATGTTTGCTGAATTTTCACGGCCAGATCGGGCCGTGCTTTCCTCAACGTATATAGGTACTGAGCTTCGGCTTCCTCTAAGCTTCGTAGCCGCTGCACCCTACGCTTCTGGGAGTGGCTGAGTCCATCAGGACACCACCGTAGCCGGTGATACCTATCTTCTTCTTCATCTGACTCCCCGAAGTCTTCATCTTGAGACGACTCAGCTCGTATGTTCTGAGGTGGGAGAGGCCCTAGACGCTTGAACACTGATATTTCATTTGCTCCCTTCCTCTTCCGTCTACATTCTGGGCAGTTCTCTATTGTTGGCAATCGGCTCATTCCTGAGTCCCAACAGTGTTTGAAGAAAGGACAGTCCCAATGCTTATCCATGTCCTCTTGCTCTCTTGACCTCCCTCTAGCGTGACGCTCATACCCTTCTTGGTCTCTATCATATCGACGATAGTTCTTGTCATCAGCATCAGACCGATGATATCTCTCATCATCTACGTCGTAGCGCCGACGTCGTCGTGCTGCTCATATTTGTTAAGAAGATGTGCGGAGAGTGGTCGTTGATACCGCACGCTTCTCACTTCTTCCTCTGTCAAGTACCGTCTGTCATCATGCTGGGGCTGGTCGCGTGGATCGGCCTCCGCTTTATCTTTGCCACGGGAGTGACTGCTCTCTGGCTTATCCTTGCCATGGCGGTCTATAAGTCCTGCCATGTTGATATCAAACGAGAAGCCTGGCTCGCTCCTTAAGCAGTGACTAAGATCGACCATGTTGACATCAGGAAACGGATGCATGTCAACTCTCATGGCAAACTGACCGAAGAGTAATCGGCCTTGTTCTATCGCCATTTGAATCTGTCCGCGCAACACTTTGCAGTCGTTGGTGGCATGGGTGAACGTGTGATGCCACTTGCAGTATGGCCTACCGTTCATCTCTTGTAACGTAGGGATTTTGTGGCCTTCGGGTAACTTTAGCTTTTTTTCCTTCAGGAGCAAATAAAAAATCTGCTCCGTTTTGCTTAAATCAAAGTCAAACCCTCTTGCAGGCCCTGGTTGTTTCACCCATTTGCAGGACACGGGTGCTGCCCCCCGAGCCCATTCAGCTACAACGACCTCCTGATCTTCTGCAGAGTCTTCATCTTCTTCCGTCTCGACCAGGGCGACGCTTGAACTTGTCCTGGTACAATTGGTGGCGCTGTTCATATGATGTCAACTTCTGAACCATGTGCGCCAGTGAATTGTAGTTTGGAAAGTCAGATCCTTGAGCGGCGAGTCCCCTGTTGCTAGCTCAACTTCCTTCTCGGATAAACGAACCGAATAACATCGGTTCTTGACATCTGAAATGCTGAATGTATTCGGACACGTCTCTCCTCGCCTTTGCCGAACGTCAGATCGGCAATGCCGCTTCGATAGCTTCGAATGATATTGTATGTGAAACTGCTCTTCCAGCTGCTTCCAAGTCCGAACCGAATCTGGTGGCAACGAGGTGTACCACCCAAAGGCTGGGCCCGTGAGAGATTGCGAAAAGAACCTCACACGTAGCTGGTCGAAGCCGAGACCATGCCCAATGTGCCAAATATCGGCTCACGTGCTCGATTGAACTAGACCCCTCTGATCCACTGAATTTTGTGAAGTCGGGGAGCCGATATTTAGGCGGTAGTGGGATCAGGTCATACTCGTTAGGATACGGCTTGGAATAGCCGATTACTCTCTTCTTCGGCAGGATACCGAACTGTCTCTCAAGATTGCATCTGATCCACATAGGAGCTGCAGAGGTTGAGCTTTCATGACTTGTTTCGGTGGTATATTTAGCTAGCCACGCCTGTTTCTCCGCATCTGCTCCAGAACTTCCTCCTGCTCCAGCAATCCCTCCTGCTGTGGCAATCCCTCCTGCTGTGGCAATCCCTCCTGTAACCTGGTTCATCCAGTTGTTGCAGTCCGGCACGTATGTGCACACGTAGCCATGCGGGACCTCCTTGGGTGGCTCATACAAGAATTGATAATCGCCAGGATCACCTCCAACCTTGTAGACGACGTATGTTGGTGAACCATGTTGCTGTGGAGCTGCCAACGTGTACGGAAGTGGTGGCCTAGTGTAGAACGGTATTTCTCCCTGATGAGTTCCTAGAGCAGGTCCTGACGGAGAATACCGATGCTTCATGATTTCTTGCACCACACGAAGCGCAACACGCTCCAAAGTGTTCACCAGGCTCTCAGAATGCCGATGTAGGGAATGAGCCACAACATAGTTGATTTCCTGGCGCAGGGCTCAGTACGGTCCTCCGAAGGGAGAGACAGATCTATCCCTTCAAGCGCGCCTTCGGGTTTGAACCCTTTGAACCTAATCCCGTGCGAACGGGTCTTCTCGAAAGAGCCGATGAGATCGGCTTCGAAGATGGCCTTGAGATCATCATATTTCTTCTTGTGCTGGAGGTAGATCCTCGTACTTGATCTGTTCTTCCGCCATCTCGGATGTTGACGTGGTTGTTGTAGAATATTGTCCCACCGGGCGTGCAGAATGTGTTCCAAAACCCACCGGCGAGCGGTGGTTAAGCAACACGAAGAGCCGGGAGGCTGCCAAGACTGCTGGGTGGGCCCTGGTCCCTCGACGTCGTCCCGCAATGTTCCGGCACACGTCCTGGCGGTTGCAAGGGCGTGCCACGACATACCTGGTCGGAAGGTGTTGGATTGCTGATTAGTTTCTGCATGGTAGACACGTAAACATAATATACGAGCCCGATCGGCTCTCAGGTTGCCTGTGGATCGGCTCAAAGAGCCGATCGCCCCATGATTCACGTTGGGTTTACAATGACATGGGGCTCCTGCTTCAACACGAAGTTAAACCAATCCACGGCAGTTTAGGGTTTTCACCGTATGATCGGAACATCCTACGCGTGGTTGAGCCTAAAATGATAGAAAGCTAACCCTAAAAGAGGCCTAAAAACCAACATTAAGTTAATTCCCGGAACAATCCCTCTTAGAGATAGCAAACTATACCTTACGCACTACCGGATCATTCAACCCGTTTGCAAGGCCTAACCATACGGATATTAAACTAATCCTTAAGAAACAAGGAGCAACTATAATGGATTGGATCTACTAAACGATGAACAAGCAAGGTGCTGCCCTTACACCTAGATAGGTGTAAGGGCAGCTAGATATCGAGGGACGGCATAGCTAAGCAAATATGCGTAAGAAAAGCATCAATGCAAGCCCCAGGACATCTATGATAAATAGTGTTACTCGCCATCAACAACGCTTCAGCACGAGCAACACAAGATAAACGAATAAACGTACGCTGCCTAGATCGCAAGATGCGATCTAGGCAGCATGATGCTTACCAGAAGAAATCCTCGAAACAAGGGGTGGCGATGCGCCTGGTTTATGTTTGTTGTGAACGTGATTGTCCTCCTTTCGATAACCCTAGATACATATTTATAGTCCAAGGGACTTTCTAATTCGGGCGTGCACCTAACCGTGCACGAGTTAAACTCTATCTTTTAATTCTAAACTAAGATGCAATCTACTATAATTTACAGATACACGGGCAATCTAGCCCAAACTCTTCGCACAAGGCCGCTTTAGAGATACTCCACGTGTATATCCTTCAAGCCCATCTCCATTACGGCCCATCTCCTGATTTGGCCAAAATCTGGTGATAACAGGATCAGATCAGGGTCGTCTGTCGATACCCTGATGTGTTTCCAGATGATCTACCCGGTATGCCCCCAGATCGGGATATCGAGTTTATCATCGAGTTAATTCCTGAACAGGACCCATAGCCCAGAGAGCCTATAGCATGAACCCGGCAGAATTAGTGCAGCTGAAGAAGCAACTGGATGATATGTTACACAAAGGTCTGATTCGACCTAGTGCGTCACCTTGGAGATCACCAGTTTTATTTGTGGATAAGAAGGATGGTGCCAATCGGTTATGTACGGATTATCGTAAACTTAACGATGTCACCATCAAAAACAAATACCCCTTGCCAAAGATAGAAGACCTGTTTGACCAGCTGGCTGGTGCCACAATCTTCTCCAAGATTGACCTTAGGACTGGTTACCATCAACTGAAGATTTGTGCAACGGATATCCCCAAAACTGCCTTCACCACCAGATATGGACTGTATGAGTACAATGTCATGTCATTTGGATTAACCAATGCCCCGCTTATTTCATGAACCTCATGAATAAGATCTTCATGAACTTTTTGGATAAATTTGTCGTTGTCTTCATCGACGACATCCTTATCTACTCCAAAACCGAAGAAGAACATGAGCAACACCTGGAAGTTATCCTAGAAACCCTTAGGCAACACAAGTTGTATGCCAAGTTTAGAAAGTGCGAGTTTTGGTTGAAGGAAGTAGGATTCGTGGGACATATCTTGTCTGCAGGAGGAATTGCCGTAGATCCCGCCAAGATCAAGACCGTCGCAGAATGGAAAGCCCCAACCACTCAGACCGAGGTCCGCGCATTTCTTGGATTAGCGGGATATTACCGCCGATTCGTTGAAGGATTTTCCAGTATAGCTCGACCCATGACGCAACTGTTGAAGAAGGATAAGAAGTTTGAATGGACTGATAAATGTGAAGAAAGTTTCCAACAGCTCAAGAGCAGATTGACCACAGCCCCAATATTGATCATGCCGGACATCACCAAACCCTTTGACGTCTATTGTGATGCATCCAGGATTGGTCTTGGATGTGTGTTGATGCAAGAAGGCAAGGTGATATCATATCTGTCCCGGCAACTGAAGCAACATGAGCAGAACTATCCAACCCATGACCTCGAGCTTGCAGCCGTAGTATTAGCCCTGAAGGTTTGGCGTCATTACCTCATGGGTAATCGATGCGAGATCTACTCGGATCACAAGAGCCTGAAGTATATCTTCACACAGAAGGAGCTGAATATGAGGCATAGAAGATGGTTAGAACTAATCAAGGATTATGATATGGAAATCCACTATCACCCCGGCAAGGCCAATGTGGCAGCGGATGCCCTGAGTAGACTGTCGTGTCAGTTAAACTCCATGATCGCAGAAGAACAGCCTAGCCTATACCAAGAGTTTGAACAGTTTAGGCTGGAGCTAGTTAGTGAAGGATACCTAGCCAGCATAGAGCTGCAGCCTACTTTGATTGGACAGATCAAGGAAGTCCAAAAGGGAAATGCCAGCATTGACGGAATCAAGAGTCAGATAGCTGCAGGAAAGGCACCAGGGTTCACCATAGATGAAGAAGGAGTACTTTGGTACAACGGACCCCTATGTGTGCCGTCAGATTCAGAATTGAAGCAAGTCATACTGAAGGAAGCTCACGACACCCTGTATTCCATTCACCCCGGAGGAACCAAGATGTACCAAGACCTGAAGGAACAATTTTGGTGGCACGGAATGAAGCGAGAGGAAGCTACATCGCCAAGTGTGATATCATCAACGAGTCAAGGCGAACATCAACGACCCGCGATCTGTTGCAACCCTTACAGATTCCTGAGTGGAAATGGGATTCTGTCGGTATGGACTTTATCACAGGATTGCCCAAATCTAGCAGAGGAAATGACTCCATTTGGGTAGTCATCGATAGGTTAACCAAAGTTGCACATTTCATCCCTGTCAAGACCACATACCAAGGCCCAAGGCTAGCTGAGCTATACATCTCAAGAATAGTCGCCCTGCACGGAACCCCAAAGTCAATAGTGTCAGATAGAGGATCACAGTTCACCTCAAGATTCTGGCAGAAAGTACATGAAGGACTTGGAACCCGTCTGAATTTCAGCACAGCCGCAGACTGACGGACAGACCGAGAGAGTCAACCAGATACTGGAAGATCTGTTGAGAGCCTGTGTGCTAGAATATGGATCCAAATGGGAAGACTGCTGATACGTCTCCAACGTATCGATAACTTCTTATGTTCCATGCTACTTTATTGATGATACCTACATGTTTTATGCAC
The DNA here is from genome assembly GCA_030979885.1 of Lolium multiflorum. Taxonomy (NCBI): domain Eukaryota; kingdom Viridiplantae; phylum Streptophyta; class Magnoliopsida; order Poales; family Poaceae; genus Lolium; species Lolium multiflorum. The sequence continues at coordinate 245,461,270 of CM061750.1, forward strand.
ATTATATGTCATATTTATGCATTTTCTGGAACTAACCTATTAACAAGATGCCGAAGAGCCAGTTCTGTTTTCTGCTGTTTTTGGTTTCAGAAATCCTAGTAAGGAAATATTCTCGGAATTGGACGAAACTTTCGCCCAGGGTCCTATTTTTGCACGAAGCTTCCGAAGACCGAAGAGATAACGAAGTGGGGCCACGAGGCAGCCAGGGGACAGGCGGCGCGGCCCAGGCCCTGGCCGCGCGGCCCTACCCCCTGGGCACCTCGTGTGGCCCCCGTTGCCCTTCCGCCTACTTAAAGTCTCCGTCGCGAAACCCCCGGAGAGCCACGATACGGAAAACCTTCCGAGACGCCGCCGCCGCGAATCCCATCTCGGGGATTCAGGAGATCGCCTCGGCACCTGCCGGAGAGGGGATTCATCTCCCGGAGGACTCTTCATCGCCATGATCGCCTCCGGAGTGATGAGTGAGTAGTTCACCCCTGGACCATGGGTCCATAGCAGTAGCTAGATGGTCGTCTTCTCCTTGTTGTGCTTCATTGTTGGATCTTGTGAGCTGCCTAACATGATCAAGATCATCTATCTGTAATTCTATATGTTGCGTTTGTCGGGATCCGATGGATAGAGAATACTATGTTATGGTGATTATCAATCTATTGTTTATGTGTTGTTTATGATCTTGCATGCTCTCCGTTATTAGTAGAGGCTCTGGCCAAGTTTGTACTCTTAACTCCAAGAGGGAGTATTTATGCTCGATAGTGGGTTCATGCCTCCATTGAATCTGGGACAGTGACAAAGTTCTAAGGTTGTGGATGTGTTGTTGCCACTAGGGATAAAACATTGATTCTATGTCTAAGGATGTAGTTGTCGATTACATTACGCACAATACTTAATGCAATTGTCTTTGCTTAGCAACTTAATACCGAATGGGGTTCGGATGATAACCTGAAGGTGGACTTTTTAGGCATAGATGCGGTTGGATGGCGGTCTATGTACTTTGTCGTAATGCCCAATTAAATCTCACTATATTTATCATATCATGTATATGCATTGTTATGCACTTCTCTATTTGTCAATTGCCCGACTGTAATTTGTTCACCCAACATGCTTTTATCTTATGGGAGAGACACCTCTAGTGAACTGTGGACCCCGGTCCTATTCTTTACATAGCATACAATCTACTGCAATTGTGTTTACTGTTTTCTTTGCAAACATCTTCCACTCGATACGTTTAATCCTTTGTTACAGCAAGCCGGTGAGATTGACAACCTCACTGTTTCGTTGGGGCAAAGTACTTTGGTTTTGTTGTGCAGATTCCACGTTGGCGCCGGAATCCCTGTTGTTGCGCCGCATCACATTTCGCCACCATCAACCTTCAACGTGCTTCTTGGCTCCTCCTGGTTCGATCAACCTTGGTTTCTTTCTGAGGGAAAACTTGCCACTGTGCGCATCATACCTTCCTCTTGGGGTTCCCAACGGACGTGTACATTTACGCGCATCAAGCCTGTTTTCTGCCGCCGTTGCCGGGAGATCAAGACACGCTGCAAGGGAGTCTCCACTTCTCAATCTCTTTACTTTGTTTTTGTCTTGCTTTATTTTATTTACTACTTTGTTTGCTGCACTAAATCAAAATACAAAAAAATTAGTTGCTAGCTTTACTTTATTTATTGTCCTGCTCTCTATATCAAAAACACAAAAAAATTAGTTACTTGCATTTACTTTATCTAGTTTGTTTTATTTACCGTTGCTAAAATGAATACTCCTGAAAATACTAAGTTGTGTGACTTCACAAATGCAAATAATAATGATTTCCTATGCACACCTATTGCTCCACCTGCTACTACAGCAGAATTCTTTGAAATTAAACCTGCTTTACTGAACTTGGTTATGAGAGATCAATTTTCTGGTGCTAGTTCTGATGATGCTGCTGCCCATCTCAATAATTTTGTTGAACTTTGTGAAATGCAAAAGTATAAGGATGTAGATGGTGATATTATTAAATTGAAAGTGTTTCCTTTCTCATTAAGAGGAAGAGCTAAAGATTGGTTGCTATCTTTGCCTGTACAGAAGGAAATGCCGTACCCCTCTGAACTGGTCAGAAGTCGGAGATAGTCAAGTCTTTGGACCAGATGTTCTTCGAGAAGCCGAAGAGAAGGTGCACAAGATCCGCGAGTACCTCAAGACTGCACAATCGAGACAGAAGACCTACGCCGACAAGAGACGCCGAGAGATGACCTTCGAGATTGGAGATTTTGTTTACCTCAAAGTGTCACCCCTCAAAGGGATACCGAGATTCCAGCTGAAAGGAAAGCTCGCGCCCCGATATGTTGGACCCTTCAAAGTTCTGAGTCGCCGAGGAGAAGTGTCTTATCAACTGGAACTACCCGAAGAAATGGCGGCTGTACACAATGTGTTTCACATCTCACTGCTCCGGAAATGCTTGGAAGTACCGGAGAAGACCGAAGTATTCAAGAATATAGATCACCGATCAGTGGATATCAACACGGACTTGACCAATTCGTTTCCCGCGCTGGCCCAAACTTTCAAATTTGATTTAAATCAATTTAGTCAAATGTCTCTCAGATGCTTTTCTAGAAAATTAATAACTACAAATCCACTGGGCCAAATTTTACAAATTTTATATATTTGGAAAGCTTAGGATTTTATCTACACCATGCCATTGGATTGAACCCTAGATCCATTGTAGAATTAATTTAGGAAAATAAACAAGGCAGGGACTTTTCTGCCTTAGAATAATTATTAAAAATCAACCACAAATGCTTTTTAGTTAATTCCAACTCCTATAAATCACATTACACTTGTATTAATTGTTTCTGCAAAGATATGCCATGCTTACTTTGATTGATCATGGCCTAGTTTCATTAAAGGACTATATGGCTATTGCTAGTCAAAAATATTGTCCAAAACTATTAATAAATCATATGGGAGTGTTTATCTCATTTAAATCTTGTCACAAACAATTCAAATTGAGGTAGAGACTCTGGTAAGTTAGGTTCTCATGTGATTTGTTTGGATAAATGTTAAATCATTACCATGTTAGGATTAAATTGTGAGAACCGGAACTTAACATTCCGACCCCCCTGTGTTACTCGTCAATCCCAAGATCAAGTTGACGACACAGCGAAATGAATATCATTGCAGAACGTGCAAAGAGTAATAATTATTACAAAGTTTGAGTCACATAGTGAAATGTCTTGTGACATTTATTACAACCAGAAAGCACAACGGATAATAAAATGCGAAGTAACTCCATCTCAGCCACAGGCAGTCGATGTAGTCCACGAGGCCTCACTCCTCAGCGTCGTCGTAGTCGCCATAGTCTTCACCATCTTCATAGTACTTTGAATATCAACAAAAGTTTTGCCATGAGTACATTTCGTACTCAACATGCCCCCTCGATGCAAGACCTAATATATCTACATGAGGCTTCAAAGGAAGGCTATAGGTTCTTTTGCATAAAAGCCAATTTTATTTGCAATATATTTGATAAAAGCAGTTTTAGACGAAAACATGTTTTATAATGAGTGTAATATTTCTCATCAATGTGGTTGTCCTCGACAACTCACGTATCTCATAGGATTTGGATTCCAGTGAAGGAAGGAAAGGAGAGAGAGAGGCAAAGAGGGAAATAGCAAGACAGGTTCCTGTATGTCAAGAAAGATTCATGTGTCGTCCATGACCGTGGACACGGCTATTCGAATAGTTTTAACTCTGCAGAGGTTGTACACTTTGCCCACACGACACAACCCCGTCTTGTTGCCCACCAGTGGCCGCTGGTTTAGTACACACCAATCGGTGTACCGGCAGAGGGATTGTGACAAGGTCTTTTAGCTAGATCCCCCAAAGATGTGACATGCCCACCGGGTCTGGCGCACGGTACTGAGAGTACGTCCCCAAACCGGTCCCCCCATCTGTGCCGAAGGTTCTCCCGTAGGCAGCAACCTCATCTGCGGTACGGCGACATCAACACCTAAGGCTGACTAACTTACTTAACCAGGCCAGTGCCCATATAGCATGTGGTTGTACGGTTGTCACAATCTTCAAATCCAAGACTTATTAGGACCCTTATGCGGCACGAACGACGGATTGCTCCCTCCAACTTGTGAAGGGCAGCCAATCGCTCCTTCAACATTTGATTCAGCTGTCGCCCGCGCCATGTTTAGATGGTAAGTTTCACCCAGAGTAGAAGAGAGAGTAGAGGAAGCAACGACGGCTAAGCAGCCTAGCTCAACGAGCTCAACAACTTTCAAAAAGGTATATTTGACCCGAAGGTCGATCAATTCCTCCACAGAGGCAATAGGAAGTATCCTAATGATTATTTAGCATGCTAAGCATCTCTACTCTATCAGGATTATTATATAATCTCTACTCAGGGTATCAAGTAAAAGGCGACAAGCGAATCAAGGTTTGTGTGTCAATCGACACGCTAGCTACTGGAATAAAATAGCATATATATTTGTAAAACATAAAATAACATGCAGTTTGTAAAACTGGGATAAACATGATGAGAGGGCATGCCTTCGTTGAAGAGGTTCTCCTGTTCACCTTCATGTTCGTACTCGTTCCACTCTCCACTCCCTAATCGTCGTATCGCAACAATGACAATACAAATAAATACAAGCAATACAACGAAAGATGATTCAAATGAAAAGTGGCAAATAAGATCCAAATAAAAAGTGTGTGTCGTCGTGTGTCATACGTGATACAAGAACGAGACTGAAATGACTCGAGCGGGATTTGGGTTAACTAGGGTACACCACATGGTAATCGCTCTATATTAGGTAACGAAATATTTTAGAACACATATTGACCGAACCTACATAGATGGCATCGATTTAAAAGGCAGTGTGCAATCAAACTACATGCTACTAGTCACACTCATGCATGGGTAAACAATTTAAGATCGGAACAATTTGCACATGCGATGGTGAGCAACAACATCCAATAAGTTAACACTAGAATAGCAATAATGCAGCATCTACTACCCAGTATACATGAACCAAGTAAAGCAATATTATCAGTGGCATGCACTAATGCAACATCTACAAGATTCATGCTAACGCAAGAAATTACTTGCTAAATTACTATTCAACACGGTGAGCAACATGCACTAAAATATATATTAATATTACTCCAACCTTAAAGAAACAAAACCAGCAAACCGTATTGATCAAAAAAATTTACAAACAACCTGACGTGCTCCACTGATAAATACCTCACTAGCTAGTCAACCCTAGAACAGATACACTTAGTGCAAGAATTATATCTAGCAGTAACCCTATTATTAAACATGCGTAAAGAATTGTAAGGCGTACAAATATCACATCGGCTAAATCTAGCGAATCAGCTGCAACTAAGCACGTGAACCCTATTTCAAAAGCCATGACTAAACTAGACACTTATGAATAAATACACGACTAGAATCAGTATATTAGCTAGGCATAGACAACTACACAGACGTAACCACATATGCTCCTAGTAATGCATCAGTTCAATCACTTTTTCCAAAACCGTTTTATGAGATTGCACGTAATCACCAACTAACATCACTACTGGCTTCCTAGAGTTGTTCGGCTCAAGTCTTGTGCTGAAGACATAACCAGAAAACGTGTTCTACAAAGACCAATCTGACCATGACGCCAGATGGCATTCGGTTCACCGGCAGCGCGACGAACTACCGAACTAAGGCTGAGGATCATGTCTAGGAGGTAGCTCTATGGATGGAGATCGCGTTCTGAGCAAAAGAAACGACTGGTTCTCACCAAGTTCGTCGCAGTCCGTGGTTGAAGTCGGTGGCCAGAGTTGACGTTGGTGCCGTGGGTGTTGTCGGTGAGCGGAGATTTATCCTTCTGGTTCCGGGAATGAACTCCCCTTCCTTCCGTGATCCTCCTGGCGCAGCAGCCCTGTCCCTCGTGCCTCAAATCGTCGGGAACGCGAACGGTGTCCGGTGGCATTCTTGCTAGTGTGGCTTGCTGTGTGCGCCTATGGCTCCAGCAATGGTATGGTATGAAAGAGAAGAGTGAGGGCGTCGGTCTGAGGCTGTGTAGGGGACGGGGCTTCCCTGTGCCCGGTACGTGCGACCATCCGTGCGACCTCGCGCGTGAACGGCATCGCGTGGCTCTGGCTCATGCGGCCCCAGCTCCGTATCTTCCTTGAGAAAAAAAAAACAGAACGACTCCGTATCCCTTCTCCTCTGTACTGATTCCCTCCGTAATACTCGCGCATCATTAACAATCCGCGCGGGAACAATCCACAAAATAGGTAGCTGCGCGCCAAATTAATTCGCTAATGAAAATAGAGAAGGAGAAGGTTGAATCGATCTACAGAGTTGAACACAACAATCAATTGCAATCTGGACGAAGGGATCTACAGAGTTGAAACATAACAATCAGGACGGGTCAACCAGGCCAAAGCACATCCAATCTCTACTCTCCAATTGAATAGTGCCTCCCATCCCTGATGGCTTCAAGGACTAGCCACGGTGAATCAGATGTAAATTCTGTTGTTCCTGATGGTAGAGTTCCTGATGGTGATAAATCTACGACACCAACAGTAAGTAATCTCACTCATTCTTCATGATGAATCACAGGCAGATTCTCCAAATTCTTTTTAACGGATTGTGCAAGTGCTTCCCATCCTGAAATGCAAAAATTCAGTTCAGATAGGCTGATCATCTGATGAAATATAGAGGTCCATGTCATGTTGCATAGACTTTACAGAATTAGCAAACCATGTAAGAGGGAATAAGTAGGAACTGACAACTAGGAGATCCTTGGGATAGCCACATATTTGTATGAACTAAACTGATATTTTTTGAAATGGAACTAAACTGAATATTAATTGATATAGGATGTGGAGGAAAATGCAGCAGATCCCACTGATGGCAGGGTACCAAAAGTAGGCATGCAATTTTTATCAGAAGAGGAAGCTTATTCCTTCTATAACAAGTATGCTGAAACTATAGGTTTTAGCATTAGAAAAAGCAGTGGCCATAAAATGAAGAACTCCTCTACAATGCAACAACGTACGTTTACATGCTCTCGCCAAGGTATGTGCTATATGCATTTTTAATGATTGCAATCATATTTTGATGCACTAAAAAATTACTTCAACTTATAGGCTATCGTGGGGATGATAAAAGAGAGGATACATTCAGTTATAGCAGGCCTGAAACACGATGTGGATGTACCGCCCGTATGAAGATAAGCCTTAGAAGTGGATTTTATGATGTGTATGAATTTGAGGCTTCACATAACCACATTCTTGCTCCTGGAACCATGACCCACTTTTTGAGATCTCAGAGAAAAGTAACAGAGGCGCAAATAGCAAATGCAGAGGTTGCGAAATCTGTAGGTATTTCAAATAAAGCAACAATCGACCTGATGGCTAAACAAGCAGGTGGAATTGAAAACCTTGGTTGTACACGTGAAGATATGAAAAATCGGTTGTACTCAAAGAGAACGATACAAGCAAAGGAAGGTGACACCGGGGGAGTGTTAGAATACATGGAGAAGAAGGTATCGGAAGATGTCAATTTCTTCTATTCAATTCAAGTGGATGAGGATGATTTGATAACCAACATTTTTTGGGCTGACTCCAAAATGGTCTCGAACTATGCGATGTTTGGTGATGTAATATGCTTTGACACCACATACAGGAAACTAGATGATGGACGTCCGTTCGGTTTGATTGTTGGTGTAAATAATCACAAGAAAACTGTTGTCTTCGGTGCTGCACTTCTGTATGATGAAACCGCTGAAAGTTTTGCTTGGCTTTTTAGAACTTTTTTGAAAGTTATGTCAGGAAAACATCCACGGACAATTCTGACCGATGAAGATGCGGCAATGGCAAAGGCGATAAGTGAAGTCCTAATTTATACTATACATAGACTTTGTGTGTGGCATATGAATCAAAATGCTTGCAAGCACCTTGGTGGAGTCGTCAAAGATTATAAAAAGTTCAATGTTGATTTTCAGCATTGTATCTATGATATAGAGGAGGAAGATGAATTTATAAGTGCATGGGGTGGAATGCTTGACAAGCATGGACTACATGAAAATGAGTGGCTTAAAAGGTGGTTCGAGAAAAAGGAGCATTGGGCACTAGTGTATGGCAGAAATACATTTTGTGCCCAAATGACCACTACTCAGAGAAGTGAAAGCATGAATAATGAACTAAAGAGGTACATCAGTGTTAAATATGACATGCTTACTTTTTTCCATCATTTCGAGCGGCTAGTTTCAGATAAAAGATTTGAAGAGGTGAGGTGTGACTTCAAAGCAACACAGAGTAGTCCTAAACTAAAGGCAGAAGCTAGCTATATGTTAAGACAAGCCGTATCCACATATAGTCCAGCAATATTCAAGTTGTTTCAAGAGCAAGTGCTTCGGACCCTGAACTATGACACATTTCTTTGTGATGAAATTGAGTCAGAGGAGAAGGTTTACACAGTAAAATTTCATGGCACACAACGTGACCATATCGTTAGATTTATTCCAAAAGAAGAAAACATCCGTTGCAGTTGCAAGAGGTTTGAATTTGCTGGAATACTTTGCTGTCATTGCTTAAAGGTTCTTGATATTAATAATATCAAGCACATCCCTCAAGAATATATCTTGAAACGGTGGACAATCGATGCAAAAGTTCTGGATATAACAAGCAAACGCAACCAGCATGATGATCCAAAAGTAAGAATGGCCAATCGGTACAAGGATTTGTGCAAAATGTATATGAAAATAGCTGTCCGTGCCGCTGAATCTGATGAATCATATGACGAGGCTGCTAACTCCGCAGAGCAATTAGCACAAAGGGTGGAGAAATGCTTGAAAATTAGAGTTGATCCAGAATTGAACAACTCCAGTACTACAGAAGGTACATCTTATACTTATAATTACGTAGGCTAGTTCCAAAATAAAACTTAAGTTTAACATTGTTGTGGCAGGACTACACATCGACTCTAGTAGAATTTCAAAACACGGTGAGGGGCTTGCGAAACCAAAAGGTATCAAGGTGAAGGAGAAGACCACCAAAGGATCAAGCAGACCAGTTGGTGGCTTTGAGAAAGCAACTGGAAAGAAGAAAAAAAAATATGGATAATACTGTGCAGCCAGAGGCTGTCGCAACGGTATAAAATCAGTAGCTTGTTTACTATAAAATCTTTAATTGTATTGGCCTTTATATATCATTTTTAGGGTCATTTGGAGAAAGCAACCCGTAAGAAGAAAAAGAACATGGATAATAATGTGCAAGTGCAGCCACAAGGCACCTCAATGGTATACAGTCAGTAGCTTATTTTCCTATACTACATTTAATTGTACTGACCTTTCTATATAATTTTTGCAGGGTCATTTAGAGTTTTTGACAAATCAAATGGCTGCATATCAATTGCAGTACAACAGTATACTAAATGCTTCAATACCACCAACAATTGGTAATAGCATTCCAACGGCAGCACATAGTCAAGAACTGGCAGGATTCCAACCTAATGGTCCAATTGGTAATAGCATCCTAATGTCAGCACATACCCAAGAACTAGGCAGTTTCCAACCATACGGTCATATTGGAAATGGCATCCCAATGTCACCACATACCCAACAGCTAGCAGGATTCCAACCATATGGTCCACTAGTGGTATGAGCAGTTCACACTTTCAACTTCTCTAATTTTTAAACTTCAATGAAATTGAACTTGCCCGCTTTTCTGTTGAAATATTGGGCCCACTTTTAGTGGCCCAAATTAGATTTCAGTTTTCCCTATAAATCTCAAAGCCCACATAGTGGCAGCCTTGTGAGTTTGAGCCCAAGTTGGTGGCAGCTCACTAGTGAGTGGCAAGAGGTGGGAAGTTTAGTCCCACATGGAAAGTTGGGAGGAAGTTAGACCACCTTATAAGGTGGGTTGTTTCACCACTAGTAAGTGAGTGAGAATAGGAGTGCTACACGCGCGCTCCTCCTCCTCCTCGCTCGCTCGTCTCGTCTCGTCTCGACTCGACTCGACACGTCACGACGCGCGCCGCGCTCGTGGTGAAACGTTCGTGCGACGTGGGCGTGGCCCACGTTGCCTAGGGTTTCCCGAGCCTATATAATCTCTTGCCCGGCTACCGCAGAAACACACCGAACACACGAGTTAGGGTTTCCACCTCTCTCTGCTTGCGCCGCCATCGTAGCCTACTCCATCCCGCGAGCCGACGTGCTTCGGCGAACGGGAGAGCAGGTCTCCGGAACCGCTCGTCCTTGCGATCCTGTACGGGAGAGGGCGAATGGGTTTTGGGGCGCTCTGCGCCTCAAGTTCTTCATCACGGGTCGCCTTCCGTCCAAGTCGGGCGGTGCTGCCTTCCGTCGTCTTCAACGCCGTCTACTTCGACCCGTCGCCCTGTCGTCAACAACGTTGTCATCAACAACGTTACTGCTGCGACATCATCTGCTACACCTCCACCGTCACCTCCACCAGATCGGTACGTGCGACATATCTCGATCTGTTTAGCGATGGATGTTCTACTGTTTGTGCTGCTATTCATGTTGATTAATGCATCTAGTATGTTCGAGTTTCACATGTTAGTAGTTGCTGCCATCATGTTTTATATTCTGGAATTAATCATGGAAATTGTGCCTAATTATCCAACAATCCAAAAACCTAATTGTAGGCAATTTCCTGAGTTAACTATGGCTGGTTTTGCTGATGCACTGAGGCCGGATAAGTTTACCGGTGTGCACTTTAAGAGGTGGCAGATTAAGGCCACGCTCTGGCTTACTCATCTGAAAGTGTTCCATGTGAGTAATGGTCTTCCTGAAGGAACTATATCTGACCAAGATCAGAACAAGTTCAAGGAAGACAATACTCTCTTTGTCGGATGTGTACTGAGCATTCTTGCTGATCGTCTATGTGATGTGTATATGCACATAGTAGACGGTAAAGAGCTCTGGGATGCACTGAATGCTAAATTCGGTGCAACCGATGCAGGCAGTGAACTGTACATCATGGAGAGCTTCCATGACATCAGGATGGTGAACAACCGTTCTGTAGTCGAACAAGCTCATGAGATACAGTGCATTGCGAAAGAGCTTGAACTCCTTAAGTGTGCCTTACCTGACAAGTTTGTGGCTGGATGCATTATTGCCAAGTTGCCTCCTTCATGGAGGAACTTCGCCACAACTCTCAAACATAAGAGACAAGAGATATCAGTTGAAAATCTGATAGCGTCTCTTGATGTTGAGGAGAAAGCTCGGGCTAAGGATACTACTGAGAAAGGAGAGGGTCAGTCTAGCGCCAACATGGTGCAGAAGAAACCCTACAGCAAGAACAAAGGGAATAACAAGCCCTCCTTCCATAAGCCTATGAAGACTACAACCTTCAAGAAGAAGAAGATGATAAACAAAGCAGATCTGAGCTGCTTTACCTGTGGAGAGACTGGCCACTTTTCTAAGGACTGTCCAGAGAGGGCAGACCGCAAGAAAAAGGCGAGGCAAGTCAACACGGTGACCGCTAGCAATGCTGATGGGTACGGTAATCTCTTTACTGTTCTTTCGGTATTTCAATCTCCATGTTGGTGGATTGATACGGGTGCTAATGTTCATGTGCGTGTGACATATCCATGTTCACTTCTTACCAGGTCGCTCGGGATTCTTCCGTCTTGATGGGGAATGGGTCACATGCTTCTGTTCGTGGTGTTGGCACGGTAGATCTGAAGTTCACTTCGGGAAGATCGTGCAGCTGAGGAACGTGCAGCATGTCCCTACTATGAACAAGAATCTCGTTAGCGGCTCCCTTCTATGTAGAGATGGGTTTAAGGTTGTTTTAGAGTCGAATAAAGTAGTTGTTTCCAAGTTTGGACAATTTATTGGTAAAGGCTATGAGTGCGGAGGCTTATTCCGCTTTTCGCTTTCTGATTTCAGTAATAAGTCTGTGAACCATATTTGTGGCAATGTTAGTGATGATACCAGTGTTTGGCATTCTCGTTTATGTCACATTAATTTTGGTTTAATGTCTCGGCTATCCAGTTTAAGTTTAATTCCGAAGTTCACCATTGCCAAAGGTTCTAAGTGCCATAGTTGTGTGCAATCAAAGCAACCTCGGAAGCCTCACAAGGCGGCCGAGGAGAGAAACTTCTAGAACTCATACATTCTGATCTATGCGAGATGAATGGTGTGTTGACAAAAGGTGGAAAGAGATATTTCATGACACTGATTGATGATGCGACTAGATTTTGCTATGTTTATTTGTTGCGAACTAAAGATGAAGCCTTAGACTACTTTAAAATTTATAAGGCCGAAGTTGAAAATCAACTAGAGAGAAAGATCAAGCGTCTTAGGTCGGATCGTGGTGGTGAATATTTTCCTAAAATCTTTGATGAATTCTGTGAGGAACATGGTATTATTCATGAGAGGACGCCTCCCTATTCGCCCCAATCAAACGGGGTTGCCGAGAGGAAAAACCGCACGCTGACTGACTTGGTGAATTCCATGTTAGCCACTGCTGGTTTATCAAAGGCATGGTGGGGGGAGGCTTTGTTGACTACATGTCATGTCCTGAATAGAGTTCCTAACAAGAATAAAGATAAAACCCCTTACGAGGAGTGGTCTGGGAGAAAACCATCACTTTCGTATTTGCGCACATGGGGATGTTTGGCGAAAGTCAATATTCCAATTACTAAGAAGCGCAAACTCGGACCAAAGACAGTGGATTGTATCTTTCTAGGTTATGCTCCGCGGAGTGTAGGCTATAGATTTTTAGTAGTTCAATCTGAAGTACCTGATATGCATGTTGACACTATTATGGAATCTCGTGATGCAACATTCTTTGAGAATATGTTTCCTATGAAAGATATGCATAGCATTGCTAGAATTTCTACTGAGATAGTTCCTGAATCTAGTACATCTAATGAATATTTTGAACAATCACATGAGATTGTTATTGAGAAGGATGACAATGAAGCTCCTAAACGGAGCAAGAGACGAAGGATTGAAAAATCCTTTGGTGATGATTTCATTGTGTACCTTGTGGATGATACTCCCACGTCCATTGCAGAGGCATATGCATCTCCAGATGCAGATGACTGGAAAGAAGCTGTCCATAATGAGATGGACTCGATTCTTTCTAATGGAACTTGGGAGCTATCAGAACGACCCCATGGATGCAAGCCTGTGGGCTGCAAATGGGTGTTCAAGAAGAAGCTAAGACCTGATGGTACTATTGAGAAGTATAAGGCGCGGCTTGTAGCGAAAGGCTACACACAGAGAGAAGGCGAAGATTACTTCGACACCTATTCACCTGTCGCTAGACTTACCACCATTCGAGTACTACTATCCATGGCTGCCTCCTATGGTCTTATCGTTCATCAAATGGACGTAAAGACAGCTTTTCTTAATGGAGAGCTGGAAGAGGAAATCTATATGGATCAGCCTGATGGGTTTGTAGTAAAAGGTGAAGAAAGAAAGGTGTGCAAGTTGCTGAAATCTTTATATGGCCTAAAACAAGCACCTAAGCAATGGCATGAGAAGTTTGACAGAACTTTAACTTCTGTAGGATTTGTTGTCAATGAGGCTGACAAGTGTGTTTACTATCGCCATGGTGGGGGCGAAGGTGTTATACTATGTTTGTATGTGGATGATATTCGATCTTTGGTACAAACATGAAAGTAATACACGAGGTCAAGTCTTTCTTGTCAAATTGCTTTGATATGAAAGATCTGGGAGAAGCTGATGTGATTCTGAACATCAAGCTTATTAAGAACGAGAGTGGGATTACTCTAACGCAATCCCATTATGTTGAGAAGATCTTGAGCCGGTTCGGCTATATTGATAGCAAGCCTTCTTCAACACCTTATGATCCCAGTGTGACATTACGCAAGAACCGGAGAATCGCCATAGATCAATTGAGATATTCTCAGATCGTTGGCTCACTCATGTACTTAGCGAGCGCGACTAGACCCGACATCTCTTTTGCTGTTAGCAAGTTGAGTAGGTTCATGTCAAACCCGGGTACTGATCATTGGCATGCACTTGATAGGGTCATGCGCTACCTATGTGGTACAATGAGTTATGGGATTCACTATTCAGGGCACCCAGCTGTGCTTGAAGGATATAGTGATTCGAATTGGATCTCAGATGTAGCTGATCTGTACGCCACAAGTGGGTATGTATTTACCTTTGGAGGTGGCGCAGTGTCATGGAGATCTTGCAAGCAAACCATATTGACGAGGTCAACTATGGAAGCAGAACTTACTGCTTTAGACACAACCACTGTTGAATCAGAATGGTTGCGTGAGCTCTTGATGGACTTGCCTGTGGTTGAAAAACCTGTTCCGGCAATCCTTTTGAATTGTGACAATCAAACTGTAATTGTCAAAGTGAACAATTCTAAGGATAACGCGAAGTCATCAAGACACGTCAAGAGACGTTTGAAGTCTGTCAGGAAATTGCGAAACTCTGTTACATATATTCAAACAGACAAAAACCTGGCAGATCCCTTTACAAAGGGACTATCACGTAATGTGATAGAAAGTGCATCGAGGGAGATGGGTTTGAGACCCGTTGATGTTACACCATAGTGGTAACCCAACCTTTGTGATCGGAGATCCCGTGAATTAGGACCTGGGAAGAACAAACTAGTGGTTTAATTGAGGAGAGTATTATGTAACCCTCTCTATGTGAAGATGCACAACTCTCAATTGCTGTAAGGCAGGTTGGCGACAAGCCTTAATGTGTTTATGTTGGCTATTATAGCAAAGATGCTGTCCTACGGAGCATTCTTGAAATAACACACCTATATGAGTCCGATTGTTAAACGTCGCAATCTATGAGATTTGGGTGATCTCTAGAAACTCATGAAGAGACCATGAAGTATGACGCATATGCTTCACCCGCGGGGTAGGCTACTGGCAGCCATGTACTGGTCATGACTTTGAGTGAAACCCTGTTCACGCAAAACTTGCAATTCAAGGCTTAGTCCATTGTTCAAGTGTGAATGGATGTAGCTTAAGGTTCTAGGCGGAAGTTCAACTTAACAGTCTCCGCTGAAACACTGGTATATAAACAAGCAGCGAGTATTGGTAAATCTCTAAATGGGGATTTGAGATCTGGTGGGGGATTGTTGAAATATTGGGCCCACTTTTAGTGGCCCAAATTAGATTTCAGTTTTCCCTATAAATCTCAAAGCCCACATAGTGGCAGCCTTGTGAGTTTGAGCCCAAGTTGGTGGCAGCTCACTAGTGAGTGGCAAGAGGTGGGAAGTTTAGTCCCACATGGAAAGTTGGGAGGAAGTTAGACCACCTTATAAGGTGGGTTGTTTCACCACTAGTAAGTGAGTGAGAATAGGAGTGCTACACGCGCGCTCCTCCTCCTCGCTCGCTCGTCGTCTCGACTCGACACGTCACGACGCGCGCGCGCTCGTGGTGAGTGGATTGAGCCTCGAGCCGAGACTTTCCTTACTTTGCAGCTCAGGAAAACGAACAGAGTTCTAGACGGACGCGTCACAGTTAGTCGGTTCGGGTCGCTCCTGGATCGTGGGCTATCTGTAACCGACTCGAAACGTTCGTGCGACGTGGGCGTGGCCCACGTTGCCTAGGGTTTCCGGAGCCTATATAATCTCTTGCCCGGCTACCGCAGAAACACACCGAACACACGAGTTAGGGTTTCCACCTCTCTCTGCTTGCGCCGCCATCGTAGCCTACTCCATCCCGCGAGCCGACGTGCGGCGAACGGGAGAGCAGGTCTCCGGAACCGCTCGTCCTTGCGATCCTGTACGGGAGAGGGCGAATTAGGTTTTTGGGAAGCGCTCTGCGCGACTGCTCAAGTTCTTCATCACGGGTCGCCTTCCGTCCAAGTCGGGCGGTGCTGCCTTCCGTCGTCTTCAACGCCGTCTACTTCGACCCGTCGCCCCTGTCGTCAACAACGTTGTCATCAACAACGTTACTGCTGCGACATCATCTGCTACACCTCCACCGTCACCTCCACCAGATCGGTACGTGCGACATATCTCGATCTGTTTAGCGATGGATGCTTTACTGTTTGCGCTGCTGCTGCTCATGTTGATTAATGCATCTAGTATGTTCGAGTTTCACATGTTAGTAGTTGCTGCCATCATGTTTTATATTCTGGAATTAATCATGGAAATTGTGCCTAATTATCCAACATTTTCTTTACAGGGCCATCCGACAAATCAGATATACACCTATTTACAACCGAAGAACTATGCTCTGGATCCCTTGCTGCAAGGGACCATTGGGACTTCTACCTCTAGTTTGATGACAAAACAAAATCAAGCATTCTTCAATCAACCAAGGCCAACATAATTTGTTTTCGCAGTTTTATCTTATGTAACTTCCAAGCTGAAGTGAATTTTATTAGAACCTGTACTGTGAAGAGTGTTTTGGACTAGAAGTGGCTGTACTGAGAATAGTGTTTTGCATACCACGCGTGCTACCTCAGTCCAATTTATAAGAAGTTCAGTCTGTATATATGCTATGCCCACGACTACATCTCATCCTCACAAAACATTTTCATTCATCATAATTTTTCTACCCCTTAAACAAAGAAAGTTCTGCAGAATTGCATAATGACATGCGTTCACACAACTATGCGGAATTGGTGTCCTCAAGATCAATACAACAAGAAAAAGAAATTTACCTGTACCAGGGCGTGATGTTAAGTTCCCGAGCTGTTCAGAAATTGGTGTCCTGGCAGCTTTCTGTCGGACGGCACGGACGATTGCAGATTGGTGCTGACGACCACGGGCAGCCCACTGCAGCTTCTGCCCATCTACGTGCTTGTACGAGCACTTTCACCCATCCACCTCCGCGCCGACGTGGTTGGTGGTGACGGTCGATGGCGGACTAACGGAGGTGCGGCCGGCCTCGTCCACCTCCTCGGCACCGCGGGGACTGCTTACCCGGGCCGACGCCTTGCTTGTCGTGAGATCACCTAGGCCACCGGCGGCCTGATTCGCAAGGGGCCGCAGTTGGCCGGAACTGGCGGACCGGCGGAGGAATAGAGGCTCGGTCGCGCTTGTCCAGGTTGAGGCTCCACAGCCCTGACTCCGAAGTGGCGGAGCGACGAGATCCGTCGACAGGTTGCGTTAGGAGGGTGGAGGAACGGGAGGGCAGCTAAAGGTCTCGCTCGCCGGACATCTCAGCTACTGACGCTTCGGTCTTCTTCCAGCTTCAGTTCAGACAGGGGAAGAATACGGAAGAAGCAATTCGTATTGATTTGGTACACGGGTACCCGAACTTTTCCTATCGGGGCGCAAGACAAACCGGGAACAATCCCATGGAAAGTTGTGTGAGTTGGCTGCAGCATATTCTCTGTTATGCCCAGCGTACGCATGGTGTGCTTGTACATGATGTTTATGCTGCTACCATTGTCTATCAGCACCTTGCTGAATTTTACCCGAGTTTCCGGCCCCTTCATAATTGGGTCCACAACAAGAGCATATCCACCCGGATTCGGCATGACTTTGGGGTGATCCTTGAACGACCAGGTGATTTCCTGATCTGACCACAGCATGTATTTTGGAACTGCCGGCATCACGGCGTTCACTTCCATGGAACGGCGATGCACGCTTTGCCTGTCCATTGGCTCCGTGACAAAGACAACCATGCACAAGTGTGGGTCTTCATAAACATTCCGGCCTAAAGGTGCCGGCGGAGGTGGTTGGTTATTATTTTGCTCCACCCGGTTAACCTGCTGGTACTGCTGCCTGTTTGGCTGAGGCTGAACCGGTAGAGCATTTGCTCCAGTGAGTGGTGGTGGAGGTGGTAATTGCTGTTGTTGCTGCACGGGGCCCCCTGGCGCCTGCGCATCTTTTACTGCTACCCTTTGCATCAAGAACTTGGTCCAAGAGCAATCCTTTGTCAAGTGGTTCGACGGGTGATCCGGGTTCGGCGTGTGCCACCGGCAAGGTTGGTCCATGGCGGCTTCCATGGTGTATTTCACGGGTTCCTGCCAGTTCTTTTTCTGGCCCCAGGGTTTCTTTTCTACCAACTGCTTCTTAGGACCCGCCCACGGCTGCGATCCGGTTTTTTGCCTCGACTACCGCTGGCGTCAGAATTTTCCTGCACGGCAACAACTTGCGATGCATATCTTCGATCCGGGAAATCTTCCCTTCTTTTGTTGTTCCGGTTATCCCGGTATTGCTGCTGATGCGGATTCGACTGCTCCGGCTCAGCTTGCACAGCCGGTTGCATTGGGTCTCCCAATGCATAGCTATCTGCCACACGTATCATCTCTGCTAAGGTTGTGGGCATGCTTCTCTGCAGCCTTTGCCACAAAGGCGATCCTCTCCGGCATCCTTGACTGAACCAAGCAATGGCTTGTGCCTCAATCACTCCTTCACACGTGTTTCTCATCGAGTTCCACCGGGTGAGATAATCCCGGTCTGGTTCTCACGCACGCTGCTGACACAAGCTGTTGGGGCCGGTTTGGCCTTTTGTAGGTGCTGCTGAAGTTGTTCACAAATGCTTCCTCAAAGTCCAACCATCCGTTAATACTTCCTGCCGGCAAGTTGTTAAGCCAGATCCTCGCAGGACCCACGAGGTAGGACGGTATGATTCTTACCGCCCAACGCCGGTTTACTCCACCACCAGCCACATAAACAGCTGTGACATAATCTGCGCCAGTCTTCCGGCTTGGTCGTACCATCGTACGTTCTTGTGTCCCGGGGCAATTGGAAGTTGCGTACGGTGGTTCTTCTCTCATGATCCGTGGGCCAAAACACCTTGGTCCAGGAGGTCCTTCACATTCAACTATTGCAGATAGACGTACTCTGTCCAGCCTGTGCCTCGCATCCCGGTCTTGCAAACATCTTTCCCCTAGGCGTTCTCCCAAGGGGTTCCGGTGGGCTCTTGTTCGTTCCATCTCGGAATCTGATTCGTCGTACTATTCCGGTTCCGCGGCTCTTGCCTGCCGGTACCCTGGTGGTGGCATTTCTTCATCCACGCACGCCACTCTTGCGGCTTGATAATTTTGCCCGGTTTCATATCTACCGGCATGATTGTTTCCGGCATAGCCTCCCTTGGCATAGCCCCGATCTGCCCCTTGGCTTTTTCTTCCGGCATCATATTGCCTGGCTTTTTGCTTTCCGGCAAGAACTGGATCATACACAGTCATCTGCCGTGCGTTCTTTTCTCTCTCTTTGTCCGGATGAGGGGATGATGCCTGCCCCTGAGACTTGCTTCCGGCATTCTTTGTCGAACGCGCGGATTTTGAGGCCACCGCCTCGTTCAGCTTAGCCAGCTGCTCAGCATTTTGCTGCTCGATCACTTTCAACAGCTCTTGTACACGTTCTTGCTGCTTTGCCAACTCGTCACCGGAAAGAGATTCACATAATGCTACTGCAGCTTTAGCGGCTTTTATAGTTTTATCCGGACTACTGTACTTAGGCTTTTCTATGATGCTCACAGATACAGATGCACTCTTGCCGGCAAGAACTTCTTTGCGCAAATCCTGATCTAGGTTGCGAGCCTTAAGCCGGTTTTCCGGCATCCTAGCAGCATGAGCACTAGCTGAAGCGAAGCCATGGGCAGCGTTATACTCACGCAGGGTTAGGTTCAGCTCGCGCTGCGCCCGGATGATGTCGGCACCGCCGGTAAGTAGGGCCTTGCGCGTGGCCTCCAGCTCCTCCTGAGCCTTTGCGGGTCGATGTTCTGCGCGATGGGCGTGGCCAGCGTGTTCATCGCTGCTTGGAGGCGTTGCCGGTGGTGCGATGATGCTCCCGCGACGCCGTCACGCTCCGCGGTTTTGCCGCGCGGGTCGATGCCGCACGTTCAGCTCCTTCCTCCACAGCTCCCTTGCCGGTGTTGACCGCACCAGCCATCATGACCTCCACGCTGCCGGCGGCGCGGCCAGCACACAGCCATCTTGGCGGATCCGGCGCCACCAGCACCGGCGAGAGGTGCTGGCGCACAGGGACGGTGCCGAGGTAGACGCGAATGCTGCGAACTCGATGGTGCGGCCGTTCTGCGGGAACTTGCCGCCGTTGGCGAAGCAGCCAGCGTTATCGTTGATGAAGTCCATGTTGTAGATGCGTTCCACGAGCGCGGACACCGTGCGCTCGCCGTTGATGTCGAGGATGCCCGCCCGAATATGAACTCCAGCAAGCGCCACTTCATGCCCCACGGTGGGCGCCAACGGTCGTCGTGGTGAACGAGCAGATGCCATGGGATGGCTTATCTTGGGGCCGAATGGACGCTAGAGGATTCGGGGAGGGTTTGTGACTAGATGGACGAACTTCCGGATGCTTTCCTCAAGAACTTGGCCAAGGCAGAGGTAGAAGAAGAAAGACACAAGGACGAACTCGCTCTAGATCACCATGTTCATTGATCTCAAGACAGGTTACAGGTTGTTCTCTCTTCTGCGGATCGCGCCCGTATAGAGGGCTGCCCCCTCTCCTTATATAGGGGAGAGGGTGGCTTACAGGGCAAGAAACCCTAATGGTATCTTTGACTGGACAAACTACTTTACAAAGTTACTTTACAAAGCTACTTTAATCATAGATGACGCCGGGGTCTTCTTTAAACAAGGAGGCTGACGTCCTCCGGCTTCTTTGACCGTCATCCTCCTCTTTGTCCTCTAGCCTTCGTTTAAAGCTACTTTGCTTAGCTCATCCTTGTCTTTTAGCTCCTGACGGAATCTTGGTTCACCGGCATGTTCTTCCTTCCGTGCGCCGGTATCTTTCCTTCCTGGTTCCGGTATACCCCTCTTGGGGATACCGGCTTAGCTTTACTTAGCCAAACTCTATTTTCTTATTCCGGCATGATCATTAAACCGGTATCTTGAAGGGTGAGACCATCCGGTTTGGCATACCTTTGCCATACCGGGGGTCATCCCCCCAACACTTGGCATCTTCAGCCTTGAAGAATGAAGTTCTTGTTATAAGACTCTTGTATCCATGCATTCTTGAGATGACATCTCCTATATAGGATATGGTATACTAAAGAAGTGGCTAGGGAAGAAGAATCAAAAACACAATGCTGAAGAAGGTGAGACAAGGAATAGCAATAGTCAAGAATTACACTACGAGGATTTATAAATAATTTTTTTTTAACAAAAGAAAATTTGTCCTAAAGGTTTTCCATTCTAACTAAGGCCACGTGACTAGGTCGACGTCGGCTCTGATACCACTTCTGTGAGAACCGGAACTTAACATTCCGACCCCCCTGTGTTACTCGTCAATCCCAAGATCAAGTTGACGACACAGCGAAATGAATATCATTGCAGAACGTGCAAAGAGTAATAATTATTACAAAGTTTGAGTCACATAGTGAAATGTCTTGTGACATTTATTACAACCAGAAAGCACAGCGGATAATAAAATGCGAAGTAACTCCATCTCAGCCACAGGCAGTCGATGTAGTCCACGAGGCCTCACTCATCAGCGTCGTCGTAGTCGCCATAGTCTTCACCATCTTCATAGTACTTTGAATATCAACAAAAGTTTTGCCATGAGTACATTTCGTACTCAACATGCCCCCTCGATGCAAGACCTAATATATCTACATGAGGCTTCAAAGGAAGGCTATAGGTTCTTTTGCATAAAAGCCAATTTTATTTGCAATATATTTGATAAAAGCAGTTTTAGACGAAAACATGTTTTATAATGAGTGTAATATTTCTCATCAATGTGGTTGTCCTCGACAACTCACGTATCTCATAGGATTTGGATTCCAGTGAAGGAAGGAAATGAGAGAGAGAGGCAAAGAGGGAAATAGCAAGACAGGTTCCTGTATGTCAAGAAAGATTCATGTGTCGTCCATGACCGTGGACACGGCTATTCGAATAGTTTTAACTCTGCAGAGGTTGTACACTTTGCCCATACGACACAACCCCGTCTTGTTGCCCACCAGTGGCCGCTGGTTTAGTACACACCAATCGGTGTACCGGCAGAGGGATTGTGACAAGGTCTTTTAGCTAGATCCCCCAAAGATGTGACATGCCCACCGGGTCTGGCGCACGGTACTGAGAGTACGTCCCCAAACCGGTCCCCCCATCTGTGCCGAAGGTTCTCCCGTAGGCAGCAACCTCATCTGCGGTACGGCGACATCAACACCTAAGGCTGACTAACTTACTTAACCAGGCCAGTGCCCATATAGCATGTGGTTGTACGGTTGTCACAATCTTCAAATCCAAGACTTATTAGGACCCTTATGCGGCACGAACGACGGATTGCTCCCTCCAACTTGTGAAGGGCAGCCAATCGCTCCTTCAACATTTGATTCAGCTGTCGCCCGCGCCATGTTTAGATGGTAAGTTTCACCCAGAGTAGAAGAGAGAGTAGAGGAAGCAACGACGGCTAAGCAGCCTAGCTCAACGAGCTCAACAACTTTCAAAAAGGTATATTTGACCCGAAGGTCGATCAATTCCTCCACAGAGGCAATAGGAAGTATCCTAATGATTATTTAGCATGCTAAGCATCTCTACTCTATCAGGATTATTATATAATCTATACTCAGGGTATCAAGTAAAAGGCGACAAGCAAATCAAGGTTGGTGTGTCAATCGACACGCTAGCTACTGGAATAAAATAGCATATATATTTGTAAAACATAAAATAACATGCAGTTTGTAAAACTGGGATAAACATGATGAGAGGGCATGCCTTCGTTGAAGAGGTTCTCCTGTTCACCTTCATGTTCGTACTCGTTCCACTCTCCACTCCCTAATTGTCGTATCGCAACAATGACAATACAAATAAATACAAGCAATACAACGAAAGATGATTCAAATGAAAAGTGGCAAATAAGATCCAAATAAAAAGTGTGTGTCGTCGTGTGTCATACGTGATACAAGAACGAGACTGAAATGACTCGAGCGGGATTTGGGTTAACTAGGGTACACCACATGGTAATCGCTCTATATTAGGTAACGAAATATTTTAGAACACATATTGACCGAACCTACATAGATGGCATCGATTTAAAAGGCAGTGTGCAATCAAACTACATGCTACTAGTCACACTCATGCATGGGTAAACAATTTAAGATCGGAACAATTTGCACATGCGATGGTGAGCAACAACATCCAATAAGTTAACACTAGAATAGCAATAATGCAGCATCTACTACCCAGTATACATGAACCAAGTAAAGCAATATTATCAGTGGCATGCACTAATGCAACATCTACAAGATTCATGCTAACGCAAGAAATTACTTGCTAAATTACTATTCAACACGGTGAGCAACATGCACTAAAATATATATTAATATTACTCCAACCTTAAAGAAACAAAACCAGCAAACCGTATTGATCAAAAAAATTTACAAACAACCTGACGTGCTCCACTGATAAATACCTCACTAGCTAGTCAACCCTAGAACAGATACACTTAGTGCAAGAATTATATCTAGCAGTAACCCTATTATTAAACATGCCTAAAGAATTGTAAGGCGTACAAATATCACATCGGCTAAATCTAGCGAATCAGCTGCAACTAAGCACGTGAACCCTATTTCAAAAGCCATGACTAAACTAGACACTTATGAATAAATACACGACTAGAATCAGTATATTAGCTAGGCATAGACAACTACACAGACGTAACCACATATGCTCCTAGTAATGCATCAGTTCAATCACTTTTTCCAAAACCGTTTTATGAGATTGCACGTAATCACCAACTAACATCACTACTGGCTTCCTAGAGTTGTTCGGCTCAAGTCTTGTGCTGAAGACATAACCAGAAAACGTGTTCTACAAAGACCAATCTGACCATGACGCCAGATGGCATTCGGTTCACCGGCAGCGCGACGAACTACCGAACTAAGGCTGAGGATCATGTCTAGGAGGTAGCTCTATGGATGGGGATCGCGTTCTGAGCAAAAGAAACGACTGGTTCTCACCAAGTTCGTCGCAGTCCGTGGTTGAAGTCGGTGGCCAGAGTTGACGTTGGTGCCGTGGGTGTCGTCGGTGAGCGGAGATTTATCCTTCTGGTTCCGGGAATGAACTCCCCTTCCTTCCGTGATCCTCCTGGCGCAGCAGCCCCGTCCCTCGTGCCTCGAATCGTCGGGAACGCGAACGGTGTCCGGTGGCATTCTTGCGAGTGTGGCTTGCTGTGTGCGCCTATGGCTCCAGCAATGGTATGGTATGAAAGAGAAGAGTGAGGGCGTCGGTCTGAGGCTGTGTAGGAGGAGAAAGAGCGTTCTAAGAAACGTGATTAAAGGAGAGGTTAAAGCCGGGGTAATGGCAGCAGTTTATGGCTGGCGTTTCCGTACGTGCGCGCAGGAATATGAAGCAGGGCGTCGCCTCGGCATGCTGGGGTGCGTAGCGCAGACGTTTGGCTGGCTGGGACGGGAGTCTGGTTCCTTGCGTGCGTCGCGAGCGCTCGCTCGTCGGGAGCTGGGACTGTCTCGTGCGTGAGAGACAAGCGATGCATGGTTCAGGTCGGAGGGCTTTGGCGTGCATGGTGAGCTGCTGGTCAGCCGAAGCGAAGGGATGAAAAGAAAAGGCATTGGTCGATGGGTACATGTTGTACTGGCTATGTACATATGAAGGACAAGAAAAAGAGCGCAACGTTCTGGTGCAGCTAGGAACAGGAAAAGAAACTAGTACGTGCATGAGTGTCCAGGAGAAAAGTAATAGAAAGAATGTGAGGAGAGAGATAGAAGGCACGATGCATGTAATGCATGGCTATAGGCAAATTCCAAAGGAATTTTGTTAAGAGCCAAATTAAAAAGGAAATGGCAAATTAAAATCACATCAGAAACAATGGTAAGAGAAATAATGTTTTGCCTCGTATTAAGTTAAATCTTAGAGAATGAATTTTAACAACTCCAAATAAAATATATTTATTTTATTCAACCGCGTTGCAACATCCTTTGTTTAGAAAAAAAAATCAGTCCGTAAAAAAAACAGGATGTTACACCATTTTGCAAAATGAGTTTTTGCATTTTGCAATATGAGGTATAGCACCTCAATTAAAGGTAAGATCATATGCAAAATGAGTTTTTGCATTTCAATTCCATTTTGACCATCAACACCACCACTATACTCCAAATAATATATGATTACAACTCACCAAAAAGAATTGCAAAATTTGAAAATAAATTTCTTGCGGGCATTTAATCAAACACCTTGCAGGCAGAAGTAAAATTGAAGCCCATACTGAATTTTCACATTGGACCAAGTCCAAAGCTGACCATCTCTGCTGTCCTGGAACCTCACTTCACCTCTCAGCACTAGTGCCCAGCCTTGACAGCACCTCCACTTGCTCACAATGACAATGGCATGACCATGCCGTGGCATGGCATGGCCACCACTTGCCATCTCTCTCCCCTCACGCCTCAGCTCTGCACCGTGATGTCCTGGACGATCCCTGTACTCTCCTGAGCCAGCCCGTGCCTCCCCTTGGTCACCACGACGCCTGCACACGCCAGCATCGACGTGGCCAGACGAGCCCAGGCGTGCACACGCACGCGCCAGTGCGCGCACGGCGAGCGCCCTGGACGCGCCAGAGCGTGACGATCCCCGTGCCCTCGCATCACCTCAGCC
The DNA here is from genome assembly GCA_030979885.1 of Lolium multiflorum. NCBI lineage: Eukaryota > Viridiplantae > Streptophyta > Magnoliopsida > Poales > Poaceae > Lolium > Lolium multiflorum. The sequence goes on from CM061750.1 coordinate 245,486,760, forward strand.
CTCTCTCTCAGCGCCAGTCGATGCACGACGCCACCCTGAAGCGCCTGGACATGGCCCCTGGCCCGCGGGAACGCCGCAGACGACGACCGCGTCCACGACCGTCCGCCATGGCCTGCTCGCTCTCGTCAAGCTCACAGTCGCGTCCGTCCCTCGTTTTCCCCACAATCACACGCTACAGCACCGCAAGGACGTTGCCTGCAAGCGAGCGTCATCGCCAGTGCCCCTGCGACCCCCTACCGCCGACGCCATGGCTGACCTCATTTGAGCTCCACGGCCACCTCCCTCTGCTATAAAAGGAGGACTCTTCCACTCGAATTGAGCACGCCGATCACTTCCTCTCCTCACCCAGCCTCTCCTCGACCTCTCAATTTGCTCGATTAGCCACACCACTGCCCCAATCGCAAGATCATCGCCGCCGCCAGTACACGGAGCTCGCCGGAGAAGGAGGGCTCCCCAGGAAACGCCGCTGCTACCAGGGGGTTCCTCGTCTTCGACAACGTCGCTGCGCACCACTCCGACGCTCGCCGGAGCTCCGACGGCCGCTCCGACCCCCTACTGGCGCCGCCCGTAAGTCCAACTCTCGCCGGAGACGAAGCCCTCCCTCGACCGTGTGATCGCGTTCTAATCGCACGGCTGTTATTCCCCGTACCGTTTCACTCGCCTCAGCCCACAGACAGGTGGCCCCCACCTTGTCAGCTGGCCCGCTGCGAAACTGGGCCGGCCCATTTCCCTCTCGCGCTGCTCAGCTGTTATTTTCCCGCTAGCCCATCTATTCAAATTCAAAATTTCAAAATAGATGAAATAGGCAATCTGATGTTAACTTTTAAATTTAATAGGGACAAATCTACTTGGCCAAATTTTACCAATTTTATATATTTGGAAAGCTTAGGATTTTATCTACACAATACCACTGGATTGAACCCTATATCTATTATAGAATTAAAGTAGGAAAATAAACAAAGCAGGGACTTTTCTGCCTTAGAATAATTATAAAAAAAGCAACCAAAAATGCTTTTAAGTTAATTCAAACTCCTATAAATCACATTACACTTGTACTAATTGTTTCTGCAAAAATATGCCATGCTTACTTTGAATGATCATGGCCTAGTTAATTAAAGGACTATATGGCTATTTCTAGTCAAAGATATTGTCCAAAACTATTAATAAATCATATGGGATTGTTTCTCTCATTTAAATCTTGTCATGAACAATCCAAAATGAGGTAGAGACTCTGGTCATATAGGTCTCATATGGATTGTTGATGATATTAAATCTTTACCATGCTAGGATTAAAGTGTATGATGTGCTACACCTCATTTAAATCATTTTCTTAAATGATAAGTATGAAGAGGTTGACTTTGGTCAACCTAGGTCATATATTATTCATGAGAGAAATTAAATCTTAATAAGATAATGAGAGGAAATTATTTCTCTAAATAAATAAAAATAACACCTAAGTTAGTATGAGAGGAAATTATTTTTCTTAAATAAGAAAAACACATCCACCAACTTAATAGTAATGTGTGATGCTAGTTTAAGTTGTGTAAATCATGTGTGTTCTTAGTTTAGTAAATAAGTTTGGTATGATGATTGTGTACCCCGTATTCGTATTTTAGACGCTAGTACCGAGGAGTATCAAGAGGAGGAAGAGGTCTACTTCCAAGGAGAAGAAGACCACTTTGACCAATTCCCCAACCAAGGCAAGATAATACTCTTGCAAAGTGCAAAGCTCACCATGAGCAAGGCATTACCCATTTACTTTATGTTCATGATCCTACTTCCCAGTTTTACTTCCAAGCTTTATTTACCTTTGTTTATCAAAGTACTTTTGATTCATGATTCACTGGGTTAATATTGGATTAGTACAAGAGTATCAAAGTTAGCCTAGGAGCAAAGCAAAGTACTTAGCACCCCTCATACCTAGATGCTAGTGCTAAATTAAAAATGACTACTCTAGATGGGAACATGTGTGGTGAAATGATGATGGTGAAAACTATGAAATGAATTTTGAAGGTGAATATGACCAAGAGAAGATAGTGATTTTTGATTAAAAACTAATATTGGGTTGGATGCGATACCTTTCCAATTCTTGAGTACCCCCACAATACCTGATTATGGGTAAGGCTTAACTAGAAATTTATGTATCTTAGTATGGGTTCCCTCTGAACACACATCATAGGGGTTATGCCGAGGCTGCCTCCGTTGTTGAGAAATGATGATGTGAATTGTACGGCCAAGCCCTGTGCAGTTCCCAGGTTGACAGTTGGTCTTCACTAGGAGGCCAAGCTCATGGGGAGAGGTGCTCATACTAGGGTTTGTAAATGAAAGGTTAGGGTTGATGATCCGCGTACTGTGTTACGATGATTCGGGGTTATCCCGACGGATGAAATCAAATGTTGTGGCACAAGTGTGCAACCTCTGCAGAGTGTAAACCTATTCGAATAGCCGTGTCCACGGTTACGGACGGTTGGAAAGGCCATACAGTTTCCAGTGTTAGATCTTGAAAATATTGATGAAATGAATGGTGACTTGTTTTTGAATCACAACCAAGTTGTGGGAATGACACTAATGTTCCCACTTGAGTTAGTTAGCACCTGAATAAGTCTTTAGCAAATAATTGTGAACTAAAATTAGCTTTATGCAAAGAAACTAGAGCTTAGCACCCCCTTACCTAGAATTGCTAGCACTTACACTAGTATTAGTTTGCGAGTACTTAAAGTATTCACGGCTGTGTCCCTGGCTATTCAAATGGCCAGACTATGAAGAGGAGCAGCCGTACGAGGAGGACGGTCAGCAGGACGTCTACCACAACTAGGAGTCTGCTAACGTCAAGCGTTGGCCTGTGGACTATAGAGTCCATTTATCTTCACGCTTCCGCTATGAACTTGGGTTTGTTCGTTGATCAATAGATCAACTATTTGTGTAATATGGATCATGTGATTCCAAATTGTAAGACATTATGGGTTGTAATGAATGATGACCGTGATACTTAACTATTATGCCTCGCAACAACAATATTCCTGGGATTGCGATGTATGACATAATAGGCATCCAGACTTAAAAATCCGGGTGTTGACAAAGTGTTATAAAAGTAATGTGATAACCCTTGTTGCATGGTCTCATAATTGCTCACTTAAGGATCTTAAACCCAAGTAACATTTAAAAATGCATGGGGTGAGGACATTAGTCTTTTTGACCCATATGTTATATTTGAAATATTAAATCATTTGTATAGTAGTATTTAAATTGTTCCAAACTACTTATTAAATCATATGAGATGTATTGGTATCATTTAAATCTTTGTCTCAAGTAAATTCAACACCAGGAAATGATTTTAATATAATAAACCTCATGTTGTATGAATTGGTGATATTAACTTCTTAATAAATTAATATTAAATGGCATGAGGTGTCTTCCCTCATTTAAGTCATTTTTCTCAAAGGATAAGTGTGAAGTGTTGACCCTGGTCAACATGTGATCATACTTTGTAAATTGAGGAGATTAAATCTTAACAAGGTTCAATAAGAGGAAATTAATTTCCCAGAACAAATAAATAGAAACCCTAATAAATTTTTCAATGAGAGGAAATTATTCCTAAATAGAAACAATAATAAATATTGCAATAAGAGGAAATTATTTCTCAAAAAATTAAATAGGACCCTAAATTAATATTTGTAATGAGAGGAAATTATGTCTTTTAAAGAAAACCAAGTCAACCAACATGTTAATAATGTGGTGATGTTAGAATAATTGGTGTGAACCATTTGTTTGATTAGTCTAGCACTTAAGTATTGTTTGGTGATTGTATCCTTGTGCTCGTTTATAGACGCTAGTACCGGAACCTGTCAAGAGGAGGAGTTTTTCTACCGAGAGGAAGACGAAGAGAACTTTGATTACCTCACCAATCAAGGCAAGCTAAAATGTTGCAAGCTATAGTATTGCAAGCTTTTACCAATGCAAGCTAAAATGTTGCAAGCTATAGTATTGAAAGCTTTTACCAATGCAAGTGATGCGCGTAGATGTACACGTCCCTTGGGAACCCCAAGAGGAAGGTATGATGCGCACAGCAGCAAGTTTTCCCTCAGAAAGAAACCAAGGTTATCGAACCAGGAGCCAAGAAGCACGTGAAGGTTGTTGGTGGAGGAATGTAGTGCGGCGCACCAAAGAAACCGGCGCCAACGTGAAACCTGCACAACACAATCAAAGTACTTTGCCCCAACGTAACGAGGTTGTCAATCTCACCGGCTTGCTGAAAACAAAGATTAAGCGTATCGAGTGGAAGATGGTGGTTGTTTGCAAAGAACAGAAAAAGTAGAATGTATTCAGATGTAAAGAATGGACCGGGGTCCACAGTTCACTAGAGGTGTCTCTCCAATAAGATAACTAGCATGCTGGGTGAACAAATTACAGGTGAGCAATTGACAAATAAAGATTCAATACATATCAACGATGATTACTATGCGATTTAATCGGGCATTACGACAAAGTACATAGACCGCTATCCAGCATGCATCTATGCCTAAATAATCCACCTTCAGGTTATCATCCGAACCCCTTCCAGTATTAAGTTGCGAACAACGATAATTGCATTAAGTATGGTGCATAATGTAATCAACACAAATATCCTTAGACAAAGCATCAATGTTTTATCCCTAGTAGCATCCACAACCTTAGATCACCAGAATTTGACCAAGCTAGAGGTGGGCCGTGATCAAGATGGACTTGACGATTTATGCGTGGAGAGAGATGCGAATCGGCCTTGTTTACCAAGTTTGGGCTAGTTAGCCCGTGTATCTTTATAGTAGGTTATGTAGAAGTTAGAATTTATCTCGTGCACGGTTTAGTGCACGCCCACATTAGAAAGTCCCCTGGACTATAAATATGTACCTAGGGTTTATGGAATAAACAACAACCAACGTTCAACACAAACCAATCTCGGCGCATCGCCAACCCTTCGTCTCAAGGGTTTCTCCGGTAAGCACCATGCTGCCTAGATCGCATCTTGCGATCTAGGCAGCACGAGCCTGCCCACGTTGTTCATGCGTTGCTCGTACTGAAGCCTTTTTGATGGCGAGCAACGTAGTTATCATAGATGGTTAGGGTTAGCATTGTTCTTAGTATCATATGCTGTCGTAGTGCAACCCTTGCGCATCTAGCCGTCCTTGTACCTCATCATGGGTGCAGGGGCGGCACCCCGCTTGATCGTTATTTAGTAGATCTGATCCGTTACGATTGCTCCTTGATTTATCAAGGATTAGTTTAATATCTGCAATAGTTAGGCCTTACAAAGGGTTGGAGGATCCAGCGGCGTGTAGGGTGTAGTTTGCTGGCCCTAGACAGGATGATCAACCTCGTGTTGGTTTTTAGGCCTTGTCTAGGGTTGGCTTACAATCACCGTGCGCGAGCGCGAGGCCCAATCGTGAGTAGGATGATCCGATTATGCGGTGAAAACCCTAGATCGTCGTGGATCTCATATGCTTTATCTTGATCAAGCAGGACCACCATATATTCGGCCACCTTGGACGAATCATGGGTGGATCGGCCCCATGAGCCGATTCACAGGATAACCTGAGAGCCGATCGAGGCTCGTATTTAACGTGTACGTGTGTGCCCTGCAGAAACTAAGCGAGGCATCATCCACACCTTCCCGACCAGGTATAGGTCAGGTGGCACGCCTGCAATTTGCATCGGCGCGCGACCAGGAGGCTTTGCGGGCCGTCGCTCGAGGGGGGCCAGCCCTAGTTGTTCCTGGCTCTACGGTGTTGACCAGTCACGCCCGCCGGTGGGTTTCGACGTCAACACATTCGGCACGCCCGGTGGGACCCATCTTCAACGACAACCACCTCGCCATCCACATCGGAGATGGCGGAAGAAACTCCGGTCACTTACGAGGAGCTCAATGGCGAGCTCAAGAAGAAGTATGACGAGGTCAAAGCCTTCCTCGAAGCCGACCTCATCGGCTCTTTCCACAGGACCCGCTCCCATGGCATCAGATGGAAGGGGTTCTCACCTGAAGGCGCGCTTGATGGAGTAGACCTATCCACCCCGTCAGAAGAACGCACCAGGTCGCTGCGTCAGGAGATCAACTTCATGGTGGCTCATTCGCTGCACCGCCATTCTGAGAGCCTGGTGAATACGTTGGAGCGCGTCGCTCTGCGCGTGATCCAGGAGATCATGAGCCATCGGTACTCTCCGTCGGGACCAGCTCTAGGGACTCACCAAGGAGAAGTACCACTCCAGTCCCGTCCACCGCTGCCGTTCGCCTTGGCAGCGCCCGAAGCGCCGAACGCGGCGGCCTACGTCGTCTACAGATTGGTGGTGACCCCGTGACTACCAATTCCTACATGACGCGCCCAAGGAGATCCCGCACGGATACGCATGCGCATACGTGCCCGAGCCTGGGCACCCTCGAACCAGGTGGCAACAGGGACTTCTGAACAACGGGAGGAACGTCGAGGCCCCGAGAAGCGACGTGGCTAGCCAAATACGCCACCCCGACAAAACTCCGAGCCCAGCTCCTGCAGTCGGCTCAACCGGAAAAACAAGCATGGCTGGTAAAGTACGCCACTCCGGCGAATCTTCGGGTTCGGCACCTGCAGCCATCACCGCGGATCATATTTGTACGATTCTGAAAGATCGGTTCGGCATGATGCCGAAAAGGAAGACGATCGGCTATACCAAGCCGTACCCCAACGAGTACGAATTGATCCCGCTACCACCCAAATATCGGCTCCCGGACTTCACAAAGTTCAGCGGATCAGATGGTTCCAGCTCCATCGAGCATGTGAGCCGATATTTGGCGCAGCTGGGCATGATCTCGGCGTCGACGAGCTGCGCGTGAGGTACTTCTCACAGTCCCTCACGGGATCGGCTTTGGTACACGTCGCTGCCACCGAACTCAGTCCAGACTTGGAAGCAGAAGAACGGTTCCATGAGCAATATCACTCGGAGGCTTCCGAGGCTGGCATTGCCGACCTAGCACAAGTACGACAGAAGCGCGGGGACAGTGTCGAATACATCCAGCGCTTCAGACCGTTAGGAACCGATGCTATTCGGTTCACGTAAGCGAAAAAGAAGCAACGAGTTGGCGGTGGTGGGTCTATCATCATCGATCAAGGACGTGGCCTCCCAAGCGGACTACCCGTCATTAGCGCACATGGTGCAGAGCTGTCAGCGTATGAACAGCGCCACCCAGATGTCTACCAGGACAAGTTCAAGCGTGTGGTTACCATGGTTGACGCAGGCGAAGACGAAGTCGCTACGGGAGAACAAGAGGTCGCAGCTGAGTGGACTCGAGCTGCAGGCCCAGTAACCTGCAAATGGGTGAAGCCACCAGACCTCCAAGAGGGTTCGACTTCGACGTGACGAAAACCGAGCAGATTTTCGATCTCTTACTCGCGGAGAAGCATATAAAGATTCCCGAAGGCCACAAAGTTCCCACGGTGCAAGAGCTGAACGGAAAGCCATACCGCAAGTGGCATAACACGTTCACCCACACCACTAACGACTGCAGGGTGTGGCGTCAGCAGATCCAGATGGCAATAGAAAATGGGCGACTAATTTTTAACCAGTATGCCATGAAGGTCGACACACACCCCTTCCCCGCCGTCAACATGGTGGAGTTTGCCCACCTTGGAGGGTGCCAGCCAACATCAGCATGGTAGAGCTGGGACACCGCTCTGAGAAGGACGGGGATGAGGACAGCTGCTCTCAGCAAGGACACAGAGGGGGCCGCTCCATGCGATCGGCTCCGTCAAGATGGCAAGCGCTACGTCACAGAGGGGAAGTGAAGAACATTAGATATCAACGACCCCTCTCTGATCACCTCCTCAATAAATATGTAAGTCGGTATGATCAACGCCGGCGACACGGCGACGATGATGAAAGAGGTCGTCTGGCCAGACACGACAGAAGACATCGTCGGCATAATCACGATGAGGAGCGGCAGGAGCGCCACGGGAGCAGGACGATACGGACAGGCATTGGGATTGCCCCTTCTTCAGACACTGCTGGGATTCAGGAATGAGCCGATTACCAACAATCGGCAACTGCCCAGAATGCAACCAGAAAGAAGGAGGCAGCCAACGTGTCTGTGTTCGAGCGCCTAGGGCCTCTCCCACCACAAACAGACGTGCTGAGATCCCTCGGTTGGAAGATCTCGAGGATTCGGAAGACGAGGGTGAAGACGAAGAAGACAGGTACCACCGTCCAAGGTGGTGCCCTGATGGTCTCAGCCATTCACAAAAGCGCAGGGTTCAGCGATTGCGCGGTCTGGAGGAAGCCGAAAGGTTATACTTGCATACGCTGAGGAAAGCGCGACCTGATTTGGCTGCGAAAGTCCAGAGGACCCTGGATGAAGAGGGACTGCCGCAAAAAAAAGAGTGGCGCCCCAAGCAAAGGAAAGCCGATGATGAAACATCGGCTGGCACAACATGGTGCTCGTTCGTCCGGCGAAGTGTAGGGCTCCACGATTACGCGATGCACCCGAGGTGGACGACGGCAAGCGCACCAACGTGATAAAGTCAGAGATTGGGCTGGTTTTGTCTTCCGGCCTGGGCGAGTAGCAACACTACGTCAATAAGCAACGTGGCGAGGCTGATCCTTGCGATCGGCCCTCCGAAATTGATGAAGGAATATTACAAAACCTTCACCGAGCAAGCAACGTGGAGGCCGATTCCAGCAATCGGCCAGAATTATACCCACCATCTATTTCGCCTGGGATCGACATCTGACCCAGCAGGGACTACCTAAAGAGCCGATACCATCAATTCTCTTGACAGAATCGGCTCGGGGGGCATCTAGATGGATTAAATACATATGAGGCAAGCATTGGGGCCGGCGCACAAGTCGGCCGTGAAAATCTAGATGGATTAAATACATATGAGGCAAGCATTGGGGCCGGCGCACAAGTCGGCCGTAAAAAATTGAAAATTTTGAGCACGTTTTGAGCACAGCCGATGCGCAGACATCGACTTAAGGATACGAAGAAGCCGATGCATGGCCATCGACTCAAGGAATACAACTGTTGCAAATGGAAGTCCAGGGCCACTTTTAGTTCATTAGAGCCACTAGTAGTTTGCAAGACGGAGGACTGCAGCCCCATCGTGAACATGCTGATCGGGCTAGGATTATGAGAATAACCAATCGGCTGCGGAATTCTCATCAGGGCAACGATCAGCCAATGATCAGGGCGACAATTTCAGCAACACTCTCGTCAAGAAGCTCCCGCATTGAACCAGAGAAGCTCGGGGGGCAGCTTGCCCTGGAATATCCCTACCACGAGAAGCCGATTTCATTGAAATCGGCTGGTTCTGCAGTATAACGGGGAAACCAATGCTGACGCATCTGCTTGGTTCATCACTATTCTCACCTTGACTGGGGCTCGGGGGGCAGCTCACCCTGAAAGGTTTTCGTTCTGAGGAGCCAGTATTGTTGGAATCATCACAGTTTGGCTAAAGGTGGCGGGTTCTTGCGGAATAGAACCGCTAATTCAAAGAGATAGTCGTCATAATTGACAGGCTTTGGACAAGTTCGTTGCTGCAAAGAAAAGGGCGTCACAAGGAAAGGCGTAAGCGGTCAAGGTTTGCAGCAGTGGTCCTAAAATTCTCCTGAAGGCGTTGACTCTGGAGTCTTGCCGATTTAAGCTAACATTAAGACTTGGGGGGCGACAGGCCTGGTAGATGTTCTATTAAGGAGCCGATTGGGGTACCATCGGCTGATCTTTCGTCGCAACCTTCTTCGCAAAATGATGAGCGCTCGCTTAAAGGGATCGTTGAAACCGGCAGGGGGAATTTTAAGGGCTCTCCTGTAGATCCCACATCATCTACCGGAAAGAGAATCATCAGTTGAAGGATGAAAGGGCAAAAGTCGAAGGACCGATACGTTGCTATCGGCTCATTATGCATCGGCAAGGTCAATAGAAGAGGGAATCGGCTAAGATAAGCTAAAGGAATCGGCAAAATCAGATTGGGGAAAGTTCTTTATTAAGAGATTTCTTACATAATAGAGCTGATTGCCCTCAAAAGGGAATACTAAGGGGGTACATTGCCCCGTCTACTTCTACGGATCCTATGCTAAGGGCCCTATCTACGGGCCATTGCTGCCCTCGTCGTCGCCGTCATCGCCGCTGGCCCAGCTCCCGGCCGGCTCGTCGTCGCTGCTCCAGGCCGCCGGCAGGACCTTCATTGTCCTCATCTTCTTCGTCGTCGTCGTCGTCGTCGCTATCGAAGTCACTCAGATTCCCCGGCCAGGGGCAATGGCGCTTGGCCGGCGGCTCCTCGGGGAAGCTGTCGTCGTCGTCCTCCTCCTCCTCCTTCACCTCCTCGGAGGTGGCCCCATCCCAGGAAAAGCGATCATCCTCGCTTTCCACCGCTTCCCGTCGGCAAGGAAGCGGAGATCGCTCTCCCCATCGGTCGGGACTTGTCGTCCTCTGACCAGATGGAAAATCATGGCTGGGCTCATTCCCGGCCTCGATGGCGCGGCGAGTGTTGGCCGCATGGACCTCCGCTGGGTTCCACTCCGGCGTCGGCTCGCGGGAAGAGGAGTACTCGATGGGAGAGCCCGATGAGGCGGAGGAAGAAGAGGACATGGTGGCGCAGGAGGGCTTTTGGGGTGCTAATGCGAAGGAGATGCAGGAATAAACTGTGCGGAGTGGTTAAATAAAGGGGATATAGTGGAGGTTTAATGCCCAAGCAGTTTCCGAGGACGTGGTGCCAGAACCGTCAAATCGCGAGGACGTGGTGTCAGAACCGTCAAATCGCGCAGAGAAGGCGAGGGGGCAAGACGTCATCATGAAGTATACTGCGACAGTTCTGCTCTGCCACGACATGACCCGACGAGGGAAAAGCGTAATGATTTTGGAAATGTCATTTCCAAAACCAGGGGGCATGTGTTATCACCAGAATTTGACCAAGCTAGAGGTGGGCCGTGATCAAGATGGACTTGACGATTTATGCGTGGAGAGAGATGCGAATCGGCCTTGTTTACCAAGTTTGGGCTAGTTAGCCCGTGTATCTTTATAGTAGGTTATGTAGAAGTTAGAATTTATCTCGTGCACGGTTTAGTGCACGCCCACATTAGAAAGTCCCCTGGACTATAAATATGTACCTAGGGTTTATGGAATAAACAACAACCAACGTTCAACACAAACCAATCTCGGCGCATCGCCAACCCCTTCGTCTCAAGGGTTTCTCCGGTAAGCACCATGCTGCCTAGATCGCATCTTGCGATCTAGGCAGCACGAGCCTGCCCACGTTGTTCATGCGTTGCTCGTACTGAAGCCTTTTTGATGGCGAGCAACGTAGTTATCATAGATGGTTAGGGTTAGCATTGTTCTTAGTATCATATGCTGTCGTAGTGCAACCCTTGCGCATCTAGCCGTCCTTGTACCTCATCATGGGTGCGGGCGGCACCCCGCTTGATCGTTATTTAGTAGATCTGATCCGTTACGATTGCTCCTTGATTTATCAAGGATTAGTTTAATATCTGCAATAGTTAGGCCTTACAAAGGGTTGGAGGATCCAGCGGCGTGTAGGGTGTAGTTTGCTGGCCCTAGACAGGATGTTCCGAGGATCAACCTCGTGTTGGTTTTTAGGCCTTGTCTAGGGTTGGCTTACAATCACCGTGCGCGAGCGCGAGGCCCAATCGTGAGTAGGATGATCCGATTATGCGGTGAAAACCCTAGATCGTCGTGGATCTCATATGCTTTATCTTGATCAAGCAGGACCACCATATATTCGGCCACCTTGGACGAATCATGGGTGGATCGGCCCCATGAGCCGATTCACAGGATAACCTGAGAGCCGATCGAGGCTCGTATTTAACGTGTACGTGTGTGCCCTGCAGGAAACTAAGCGAGGCATCATCCACACCTTCCTGACCAGGTATAGGTCAGGTGGCACGCCCTTGCAATTTGCATCGGCGCGACGAGGAGGCTTTGCGGGCCGTCGCTCTGAGGGACTGGGCCAGCCGCAGCCCTAGTTGTTCCCGGCTCTACGGTGTTGACCAGTCACTGCCCGCCGGTGGGTTTCTGACGTCAACAACGATCCCAGATTTAATGGAGGCATGAACCCACTATCGAGCATAATTACTCCCTCTTGGAGTTACAAGTATCAACTTGGCCAGAGCCTCTACTAGCAACGGAGAGCATGCAAGAACATAAACAACACATATATGATAGATTGATAATCAACTTAACATAGTATTCTCTATTCATCGGATCTCACCAAACAGGCAAACACAACATGTAGCATTACAAATAGATGATCTTGATCATGTTAGGCAGCTCACAAGATCTATAACAATGAAAGCACAAGCGGAGAAGACAACCATCTAGCTACTGCTATGGACCCATAGTCCAAGGATGAACTACTCACGCATCAATCCGGAGGCGGGCATGATGATGTAGAGCCCCTCCGGTGATGATTCCCCTCTCGGCAGGGTGCCGGAGGCGATCTCCGAATCCCCCGAGATGGGATTGGCGGCGGCGGCCTCTCGCAATGTTTTCCGTATCGTGGCTCTCGGTACAGGGGGTTTCGCGACGGAGGCTTTAAGTAGGCGGAAGGGTAGGTCAAAGGGCGACACGAGGGGCCACACACCGGCCGGCGCGGCCAGGGCTTGGGCCGCGCCGCCTTGTTGTGTCCCCACCTCGTGGCCCCACTTCGTCTCCTCTTCCTGGAAGCTTCGTGCAAAAATAGGACCCCGGGCGTTGATTTCGTCCAATTCCGAGAATATTTCCTTACCAGGATTTCTGAAACCAAAAACAGCAGAAAACAGCACTTCGGCATCTTGTTAATAGGTTAGTGCCGGAAAATGTAAAATAACGCTGTAAAGTATGTGTAAAACACTCAAGTATTGTAATAAAAGTAGCATGGAACATAAGAAATTATAGATACGTTTGCGACGTATCAAGCATCCCCAAGCTTAGTTCCTACTCGTCCTCGAGTAGGTAAACGATAACACAAATAATTTCTGAAGTGACATGCTACCAACATAATCTTGATCAACATTATTGTAAAGCATATGAGATGAATGGAGTGATCTGAACAAAAGATTGCTAACAAAGATAATGACTAAGCAAATGAATCATATAGCAAAACTTTTCATGAATAGTACTTTCAAACAAGTATCAATAAGACTTGCATAAGAGATAACTCATAAGCAATAAATTCATAGTAGAATGCATTGAAGCAACACAAAGGATGATTAAGTTTCAGAAATTGCTTTCAACTTGTAACATGTATATCTCATGGATATTTGTCAACATAGAGTAATATAACAGGTGCAATAAGTAAACATGTAAGAATCAATGCACATAGTTAACACAAGTGTTTGCTTCTAAGATAGAAGGGAATGGGTAAACTGACTCAACATAAAGTAAAAGATTGGCCCTTCGCAGAGGGAAGCATTGATTACTATTTTTGTGCTAGAGCTTTTTGTTTTGAAAACATAGAATTAATTTTGTCAACGGTAGTAATAATTCATATGTGCTATGCATAATACTTCCTACAAGTTGCATGCCTCATGCATAGAGTACCAATAGTGCTCGCACCTTGTCCTACTATCTCGGAAAACACGGATTCTCATCGCATACATATGCTTCAACCAAGTGTCACAAAGGGGTACCTCTATGCCGCCTGTACAAGTGTCTAAGGAGAAAGCACGCATTGGATTTCTCGCTTTTGATTATTCTCAACTTAGACATCCATACCGGGACAACATAGACAACAGATAATGGACTCCTCTTTTAATGCTTAAGCATTCAACAATAGTTAATATTCTCATAAGAGATTTGAGGTTGTATGTCCAAACTGAAACTTCCACCATGATACATGGCTTTAGTTAGCGGCCCAATGTTCTTCTCTAATCATATGCATACTCAAACCATTTGATCATGAAATCCACTACTTCAGACAAGACGAACATGCATAGCATCTCACATGATATCCAACAAAGGTAAAGTTGATGGCGTCCCCAGAAACATGGTTACCGCTCAACAAACAACTTATAAGAATTAAGACACATAACTACATATTCATCACCACAATAGTTTTTAAGCTATTTATCCCATGAGCTATATATTGTAAAGGTAGAGGAATGAAATTTAAAGGTAGCACTCAAGTAATTTACTTTGGAATGGCAGAAAAATACCACATAATAGGTAGGTATGGTGGACACAAATGGCATGGAGTTTGGCTCAAGGTGTTTGGATGCACGAGAAGCATTTCCTCTCAGTACAAGGTTTGGGCTAGCAAGGTTGTTTGAAGCAAACACAAGTATGAACAGGTACAGCAAAACTCACACAAGAACATATTGCAAGTATTATAAGGCTCTACACTGTCTTCCTTGTTGTTCAAACACTTTACCCGAAAATATCTAGACTTAGAGAGATCAATCATGCAAACCAAATTAAACTAGCTCTACAGTAGTTCTTCATTAATGGATTAAACTACATGATGCAAGAGCTTAAACATGATCTAAGAGAGCTCAAACAATTGCCAAATTGCCAAACCATATGCATCATTTTCCAATTCCAACCAAATAGCAATTTAACGAAGCAATAAGCTTTCGCCATGAACATTAAAGCACAATTAAGAACACAAGTGTTCCATATGAAAAAGCGGAGCGTAATATCTCCAATATAAGGATGGTGAGATCTAACTTTATTCAAAAAAAACAAAAACAAAAACAAACCGACGCTCCAAGTAAAGAACATAAGAATGTGATGGAATAAAAATATAGTTTCACTAGAAGTGACCTGATAATGTTGTCGATGAAGAAGGGGATGCCTTGGGCATCCCCAAGCTTAGATGCTTGAGTCTTCTTAAAATATGCAGGGATGAACCACCGGGCATCCCCAAGCTTAGACCTTTCGCTCTTCTTGATCATAGTATATCATCCTCTTCTCTTGACCCTTGAAAACTTCCTTCACACAAACTTCAAGCAAACTCATGAGAGGGTTAGTGCATAACCAAAATTTCACATATTCAGAGGTGACACAATCATTCTTAACACTTCTGGACATTGCACAAAGCTTCTGAAAGTTAATGGAACAAAGAAACTCATTCAACATAGCAAAAGCGGCAATGCGAAATAAAAGACAGAATCTGTCAAAAACAGAACAGTCCGTAAAGATGCTTCTGGACTGGGCACTTAACTTGCTCAAATGGTAAAACTCAAAACTAATGAAAGTTGCGTACATATCTGAGGATCACGCTCGTAAATTGGCAGATTTTTTCGAATTTTTTTACAGAGACTTGTGCCAGAATTCGTGACAGACAGCGATGCTGTTTCTGCGCAGCGATCCCAAATATAACATCAACTTTAACATAGAAACTTTACTTGGCACAAAAACATGATAAGGAGAGGTTGCTACAGTAGTAAACAACTTCCAAGACTCAACAAAACAAAAATTGCTGTAGTAAAATAAACACATGGGTTATCTCCCAAGAAGTGCTTTTCTTTAACGCCTTTCAGCTAGGCGCAGAAAATGCAAATCAAGTAACATCAAGAGATGGAGCATCAACATTATTTTTCTTGAAAACACAACTTGTTGCAGAGGGTACTTTAGGTGCTCCATTATATAAATTTTCTATGGTGGTGCTAGGGGTTTTAGCAATTTTAGGCCTATAATAATTCTTTTGTTTAGGCACTTTAGAGGCATACATGAATTTTTGCTCTTTACCCACATAAGCTTTCTCCTTATACTTAAGAGAAGAAAAAGTTGAACCCAAGGTTCCCATAGCTTTTTCAAGTTCATCAATCCTATTGGTTTGATTATCATGGACAACACAAGTTCCTAGGATACTAATTCTTTCATCAATTCCTCCTAAGGATTTATCAAGTTCATCAGTTTTATCAAGTAACATTTCCAATTTAGTTTCAATACTTGGAAAAATTTTCTCTATGGTTTCCAATTTTTTCATAACATCCTCAAGAGATATTTCAATTTTAACTTCATTAACAGGTGGTATTCCAACTAGACTCTCAATGATGCAACTAGCTTCTAAAGCAGGAGTACCTAGGAAATTACCTCCCGAAAGAGTATCAAGAACATACCTATTCCAACTAGATAAACCAACATAAAAGTTCCTAAGGAGGATAGTAGTGGAGTGTTTTTAATGCACCTATGATGAGCATTACTAATTCTGTACCAAGCATCTTTAAAACTTTCTCCACCTTGTTGCTTAAAAGAACGAACTTCAACTTCAGGATTACTCATTATAACAGTAGTAAAAGTAAACTAGGCAAATAAAGTAAAGACAAGTAACTAAATTTTTTTTTTGTGTTTTTGATATAGAGATCAAGACAGTAAATAAAGTAAAGACAAGCAACTAATTTTTTTGTGTTTTGTTTAAGTGCATTAAACAAAGTAGTAAATAAAATAAAGCAAGACAAAAACAAAGTAAAGAGATTGGAAGTGGAGACTCCCCTTGCAGCGTGTCTTGATCTCCAAAACGGCGCCGAAAAAGAGCTTGATGCGCGTAGATGTACACGTCCGTTGGAACCCCAAGAGGAAGGTATGATGCGCACAGCAGCAAGTTTTCCCTCAGAAAGAAACCAAGGTTATCGAACCGTAGGAGCCAAGAAGCACGTGAAGGTTGTTGGTGGAGGAATGTAGTGCGGCGCAACACCAGTGAAACCGGCGCCAACGTGGAACCTGCACAACACAATCAAAGTACTTTGCCCCAACGTAACAGAGGTTGTCAATCTCACCGGCTTGCTGAAAACAAAGATTAAGCGTATCGAGTGGAAGATGGTGGTTGTTTGCAAAGAACAGTAAAAACAGTAGAATGTATTCAGATGTAAAGAATGGACCGGGGTCCACAGTTCACTAGAAGTGTCTCTCCAATAAGATAACTAGCATGCTGGGTGAACAAATTACAGGTGAGCAATTGACAAATAAAGATTCAATACATATCAACGATGATTACTATGCGATTTAATCAGGGCATTACGACAAAGTACATAGACCGCTATCCAGCATGCATCTATGCCTAAATAATCCACCTTCAGTTATCATCCGAACCCCTTCCAGTATTAAGTTGCGAACAACAGATAATTACATTAAGTATGGTGCGTAATGTAATCAACACAAATATCCTTAGACAAAGCATCAATGTTTTATCCCTAGTAGCAACAGCACATCCACAACCTTAGAACCTACTGTCACGATCCCAGATTTAATGGAGGCATGAACCCACTATCGAGCATAATTACTCCCTCTTGGAGTTACAAGTATCAACTTGGCCAGAGCCTCTACTAGCAACGGAGAGCATGCAAGAACATAAACAACACATATATGATAGATTGATAATCAACTTAACATAGTATTCTCTATTCATCGGATCTCACCAAACACAACATGTAGCATTACAAATAGATGATCTTGATCATGTTAGGCAGCTCACAAGATCTATAACAATGAAAGCACAAGCGGAGAAGACAACCATCTAGCTACTGCTATGGACCCATAGTCCAAGGATGAACTACTCACGCATCAATCCGGAGGCGGGCATGATGATGTAGAGCCCCTCCGGTGATGATTCCCCTCTCCGAGGGTGCCGAGGCGATCTCCTGAATCCCCGAGATGGGATTGGCGGTGGCGGCCTCTCGAATGTTTTCCGTATCGTGGCTCTCGGCACAGGGGGTTTCGCGACGGAGGCTTTAAGTAGGCGGAAGGGTAGGTCAAAGGGCGTCACGAGGGGGCCACACACCAGGCCGGCGCGGCCAGGGCTTGGGCCACGCCGCCTTGGTGTGTCCCCACCTCGTGGCCCCACTTCGTCTCCTCTTCGGACTTCTGGAAGCTTCGTGCAAAAATAGGACCCTGGGCGTTGATTTCGTCCAATTCCGAGAATATTTCCTTACTAGGATTTCTGAAACCAAAAACAGCAGAAAAAAGCAACTGGCACTTCGGCATCTTGTTAATAGGTTAGTGCCAGAAAATGTAAAATAACGTTGTAAAGTATGTGTAAAACACTCAAGTATTGTAATAAAAGTAGCATGGAACATAAGAAATTATAGATACGTTTGCGACGTATCAGCAAGCTATACTGTTGCAAGCTATATTAGTGCAAGTTATATTAGTACAAGCTATTACCCATGCAAGTTAGACTAATATAGGTTATATTGTTGCAAGATAATATTCTTGCAAGCCACCTTAATGCAAAGCTCTTTAAAGAGCAAGGCACCATTACTTTATACTTTATGTTTAATGATCCTATCCCATGTTTTTGCCTTACTATTATTTTACACATTATATTTCAAAATCTACTTTTTGCTTTATGAATCACTTGGTCTAGAATAGATCCAGAGTATCAAATTTAGCCTAAGCAAAGAAAGCTAGATAGCACCCCTCATGATTAGTTGCTATTGCTAACTAAGTAAAATTGACTACTCTAGATGGGAACAAATGTGAAATAAAATGACTTTGAAAACCTTGGAATGATGGATCATTCTATTGCAAGATTTTTTGAAGGTGAAGATGACTGTGAATGACTTGGTGAAATTTTATGAAAACTGATGATTGGGTTCGGATGCGATACCATTCCAATTTTGCAAGTACCCCCACAATACCTGAATATGGGTAAGGGCTTAACTAGAAATTTATGTGCCTTAGTATGGGTTCCCTCTAAACAAGCGTCATAGGGGTTATGCCGAGGTTGCCTCCGTTGAAAGGTGAATTGATGCAAAAATGACGTGAATGAGGTGAACTGTCCGGCCCAAGCCCTGTGCAGTGCCCAGGCTGACGGTTTGTCTTCACTGGGAGGCCACGCTCATGGGGAGAGGTGCCTATACTAGGGCATGTAGGTGAAAGGTTATGGTTGGTAGTCCGTGCACGGAGTGTGATAAATCAGGGCCAGTTAACCCTGACGGATTATTGCAAATGTTGTGGCACAAGTGTACGACCTCTGCAGAGTGTAGAACTATTCGAATAGCCGCGTCCCCGGTTATGGACGGTTGGAAAGGCCATACTGTTCCGTCATCAGACCATTTTCAAAAAATGTGACATGTGAGTTGTGACTTGATTGTGAAAGGTGAATGGTGACTTTGAATTGAATCACAACAGAGTGTGACACTAATGTTCCCATTTGAGTTGGTTTAGCAACTCAAGCATCTTTACTAAATGTTTATGAAATAAACCTGGCTTTATGCAACTAAACCTAGAGCTTAGTAACCCCTTACTAAAATTGATAGTGCTTACATCAGTATTAGTTTGCGAGTACTTTAAAAGTACTCATGGCTTTGTCCCTGGCTATTCAAATGGCCAGACTATGAAGGAGAACAACAGTACGAGGAAGATGGACAATAGTACGTCTACGACAACTAGGACCGCTCCTGACGTCAAGCGTTGGCATGTGGATTAGATAATCCGCTGCTACTTCGCTTCCACTATTTGTGATGTTCATTGATCAATAGATCAACTGCTATTGTAATATTGGATCATGTGATCTAACTGTGTAAGACGATTACGTGTTGTAATAAATGGTGACTCTATGATATTCAACTATTATGTCTCGCAACAACAATATTCCTGGGATTGCGATGAAGGGCATAATAGGCATCTGGACTTAAAAATCCGGGTGTTGACACAAAGGGTGGGTGTGCGAGGTAGCGGAGGAATATGAACGGCTAGGACCTTATACCGGGCCTCACACCAAAGGAAGTGTGGACGGGAACATATGCCCGGTTGGCACCAAGGTTAAGATCTCTTATGGGTAAAGCAACACACCTCTGCAGAGTGTAACGAATTGACCAGTCACTCCTGTTCCGGGATATGGAACAACGCTGCAAAAAGAACTCCATGAAGTTCTAGTCAACCGGTGAAGGCTGACGGACATAGCTCTTCAGAATAAAAGCAACCTTTTAAAGAAATGATTACAAAAACTTGCATTGCCTTGGACTTTCTGGTCCATGGTTGTAGCTAGTGCATTAAACACCTCTTTCCTATAATGAACTTGTTGAGTACGCTCGTACTCATCCCACTCTTAAATCCCCTGCTTAGATATGGAGGCTTCGAAGGAGGATCTACGGTGTAACTCGAAGGCCAATAAGTCAACAACTACTTCACGGGACAGGACCTGTCAGAAGAGTCCGATACCACATCCAACAAGGAGAGAACCTAGATTAGCAATAGAAAGGAACTAGCTTCCTAAACTTAGCTCCTATTTAGCTAGAATCTATACATAGCCTCTATAGCTAGTGAGATACTCTACAAATAGAGTTCGTGTTAGGATTAGACTATGAGTCGTTCTTCTGGAGTTTATTTGCAGTTTTACCTCATTGTAAAGTAGGAGGCTGTGATGATCTTATGTAACAGAGTCTGTGTGTTATTCTATAGACATGCCTTGGACCCGCATATGTTTCTGTTGTACCACTCTGAGCGATATAATACTAGTGGAACAGTGTTTCATTGGTGTTATATCAGACTTGCATACTACACCATGCAGTGGTATGCCGGGTCACCACAGGTGTCCAGGTGAGATGACTTGTCCTCCATTGTGGGTCCTCCTCGAGACGAAGATATTAGTCCCTGAGAGTGGGCTTCCTCATGGAAGGAATTAGTCCCTGAAAGAGGGCCTTCTCGTAGAAGGAGGGAATTGGTCCCTCAGAGTGGGCTTCCTCATGGAAGGAGGGAATTAGTCCCTGAGAGAGGGCTTCCTCGTAGAAGGAGGGAATTAGTCCATGAGAGAGGGCTTCCTCGTAGAAGGAGGGAATTATTCCATGAGAGAGGGCTTCCTCGTAGAAGGAGGAATTAGTCCCTGAGAGGGGGCTTCCTTGTGGAACAGGGGAATTAGTCCCTGAGAGAGGGCATCCTCGTGGAAGGAGGGAATTAGTCCCTGAGAGAGGGCTTCCTCATAGAAGGAGGGGATTAGTCCTTGGAGAGGGCTTCCTCTTAGAAGGAGGGGATTAGTCCCTGAGAGATGGCTTCCTCGTGGAAGGAGGGAATTAGTCCCTGAGAGAGGGGCTTCCTTGTCGAAGGAGGGAATTAGTCCCTGAGAGAGGGCTTCCTCATAGAAGGAGGGAATTAGTCCCTAAAAGAGGGCTTCCTCGTAGAAGGAGGGTATTAGTAATGTTGGCTCTGTCGAGGCCGATGGCATCGTCCAAAGGGGGTTTACCCGTAGTGTTGATGCCTTCGATGTCCCCTCAGAGAGGTTTGCCCATGGCATAGTCCTAGATGATGCCTCCGGCATCCTCAGAGAGGTTTGCCCACTAATGCCTCCGGCATCCCCTCAGAAAGGTTTTCCCATGGCGTGGTCCTCGCTGATGCCTCCGGTGTCCCCTCAGAGAGGTTTGCCCATGGCATTGCCTATGGCGTCACCTCATGGAGGTTTTCCCGATTGGGGACTTCCTCTGAGGTGACCAGTCTCGAGAGGGAATGCCGACGGCATCACCTCGAGGAGATTTACCTTAGGTGTAGTCCTCGCTTATGCCTAGGGCGTCATGATACGTCTCCAACGTATCGATAATTTCTTATGTTCCATGCTACTTTATTGATGATACCTACATGTTTTATGCACATTATATGTCATATTTATGCATTTTCTGGAACTAACCTATTAACAAGATGCCGAAGAGCCAGTTGCTGTTTTCTGTTTTTGGTTTCAGAAATCCTAGTAAAGAAATATTCTCGGAATTGGACGAAACTTTCGCCCGGGTCCTATTTTTGCACGAAGCTTCCGAAGACCGAAGAGATAACGAAGTGGGGCCACGAGGCGGCCAGGGTGGCCGGCGCGGCCCAGGCCCGGCCGCGCCGACCTACCTCCCGGCCCCTCGTGTGGCCCCCGCGTTGACCCTCCGCCTACTTAAAGCTTCCATCGCGAAACCCCCGACCGAGAGCCACGATACGGAAAACCTTCCAGACGCCGCCGCCGCAAATCCCATCTCGGGGATTCGGAGATCGCCTCCGGCACCTGCCGGAGAGGGAATTCATCTCCCGGAGGACTCTACACCGCCATGGTCGCCTCCGGAGTGATGAGTGAGTAGTCCACCCCTGGACCATGGGTCCATAGCAGTAGCTAGATGGTCGTCTTCTCCTTGTTGTGCTTCATTGTTGGATCTTGTGAGCTGCCTAACATGATCAAGATCATCTATATGTAATTCTATATGTTGTGTTTGTCGGGATCCGATGGATAGAGAGTACTATGATTATGGTGATTATCAATCTATTGTTCATGTGTTGTTTATGATCTTGCATGCTCTCCGTTATTAGTAGAGGCTCTGGCCAAGTTTTTACTCTTAACTCCAAGAGGGAGTATTTATGCTCGATAGTGGGTTCATGCCTCCATTGAATCTGGGACAGTGACAGAAAGTTCTAAGGTTGTGGATGTGCTGTTGCCACTAGGGATAAAACATTGATGCTATGTCTAAGGATGTAGTTGTTGATTACATTACGCACCATACTTAATGCAATTGTCTGTTGCTTTGCAACTTAATACTGGAGGGGGTTCGGATGATAACCTGAAGGTGGACTTTTTAGGCATAGATGCAGTTGGATGGCGGTCTATGTACTTTGTCGTAATGCCCAATTAAATCTCACTATATTTATCATGTCATGTATATGCATTGTTATGCCTTTCTCTATTTGTCAATTGCCCGACTGTAATTTGTTCACCCAACATGCTTTATCTTATGGGAGAGACACCTCTAGTGAACTGTGGACCCCGGTCCTATTCTTTACATAGCATACAATCTACTTGTTTTACTGTTTTCTTTGCAAACATCTTCCACTCGATACGTTTAATCCTTTGTTACAGCAAGCCGGTGAGATTGACAACCTCACTGTTTCGTGGGGACAAAGTACTTGGGTTGTGTTGTGCAGGTTCCGTTGGCGCCGGAATCCCTGGTGTTGCGCCGCATCACATTTCGCGACCATCAACCTTCAACGTGCTTCTTGGCTCCTACGATTAAACCTTGGTTTCATACTGAGGGAAACTTGCTTCTATACGCATCATACCTTCCACTTGGGGTTCCCAACGGACGTGTGCATCTACGCGTATCAAGCTAAATTTCTGGCGCCGTTGCCGGGGAGATCAAGACACGCTGCAAGGGGAGTCTCCACTTCTCAATCTCTTTACTTTGTTTTTGTCTTGCTTTATTTTATTTACTACTTTGTTTGCTGCACTAAATCAAAATACAAAAAAATTAGTTGCTAGTTTTACTTTATTTACTGTTTTGCTCTCTATATCAAAAACACAAAAAAATTAGTTACTTGTCTTTACTTTGTTTGCCTAGTTTACTTTTTGCCTATTGCATCATGTTTCCTTTTAATTTTACCACAAAAGACATACCGGTAGGACGTGGGTCCATAGTTGGGAGAACTAATATAGAAGAATTTATCAATCATGTTAGTATTACTGAAGATTTTGAAGATAGACACTTGGTAGAACTTGCACCTACCTATGAAATTGCTGCTGCTTTTAGTTCGCATGTTGGAAACTAAATTTGTTAATCTCAATCCTATAATCCAACCCATGTTTCTTACACTTGGTGATATGGAAGAAGGGGAAAAGAAAGATTTTGTTTTAGAAACCCTTCTTAGAGAATTTGGTGGTCTAGCAAGAGAGGCTAGAAAGGTTTTTGCTAAGTTTAATATGCTAGGTTCTCATACCAATTTTATTGGTCTCCTTGAAAAAATGGACATGGATAGAATAATGTATACTAATAACATTAATGATGGTGGGGAAATCAAAGCACCAATACCATGTAAACTCCTAGCTATGAATGATGCACTAGAAAATAACTATGCTTGGCTTGTTCCTGAAAATTTGTTCGATGAGAGTAGCAAGCCTAAGACTAATGAAAAGGGAGACGCTAAAACTTATATATCAAATATACTATGCTTGGTTGAGAAAACTCCCAACACCTCTGGTAATGACGTTGATGCTTCTACTCTCGATGTTACTTGATTTGCACTTTCTGCGCCTAGCTGAAAGGCGTTAAAGAAAAGCGCTTATGGGAGACAACCCATGTTTTTTTACCTACAGCAATTTTTTGTTTTATTGAGTCTTGGAAGTTGTTTACTACTGTAGCAACCTCTCCTTATCTTAGTTTTGTGTTTTTTTGTGCCAAGTAAAGTTTCTATGTCAAAGTTGATGTTATATTTGGGATTGCTGCGCAGAAACAGCATTGCTGTCTGTCACGAATCTGGGCACAATTCTCTGTAGAAAATTCGAAAAAATCTTCCAATTTACGAGCGTGATCCTCAGATATGTACGCAACTTTCATTAGTTTTGAGTTTTTCCATTTGAGCAAGTCTGGTGCCATTTCTAAATTCGTCTTTATGGACTGTTCTGTTTTTGACAGATTCTGCCTTTTATTTCGCATTGCCTCTTTTGCTATGTTGGATTTATTTCTTTGATCCATTAATGTCCAGTAGCATTATGCAATGTCCAGAAGTGAAAATAATGATTGTGTCACCTCTGAATGTGTGAATTATTAATTGTGCACTAACCCTCTAATGAGTTTGCTTGAAGTTTGGTGTGAAGGAAGTTTTCAAGGGTCAAGAGAGGAGTATGATATACTATGATCAAGAGGAGTGAAAGCTCTAAGCTTGGGGATGCCCCCGTGGTTCACCCCTGCATATTTTAAGAAGACTCAAGCGTCTAAGCTTGGGGATGCCCAAGGCATCCCCTTCTTCATCGACAACATCATCAGGTTCCTCCCCTGAAACTATATTTTTATTCAATTACATCTTGTATTCTTTGCTTGGAGCGTCGGTTTGTTTTCGTTTTTGTTTTTGTTTGAATAAGATGGATCCTAGCATTCACTTTGTGGGAGAGAGACACGCTCCGCTGTTGCATATGGACACATGTGTCCTTAGGCTTTACTCATAATGTTCATGGCGAAGTTTCTTCTTCGTTAAATTGTTATATGGTTGGAATTGGAAAATGCTACATGTAGTAATTCTAAAATGTCTTGGATAATGTGATACTTGGTAATTGTTGTGCTCATGTTTAAGCTCTTGCATCATATACTTTGCACCCATTAATGAAGAAATACATAGAGCTTGCTAAAATTTGATTTGCATATTTGGTTTCTCTAAGGTCTAGATAATATCTAGTATTGAGTTTTGAACAACAAGGAAGACAGTGTAGAGTCTTATAATGTTTACAATATGTCTTTTATGTGAGTTTTGCTGCACTTGTTCATCCTTGAGTTTGCTTCAAATAACCTTGCTAGCCTAAACCTTGTATCGAGAGGGAATACTTCTCATGCATCCAAAATCCTTGAGCCAACTACTATGCCATTTGTGTCCACCATACCTACCTACTACATGGTATTTCTCCGCCATTCCAAAGTAAATTGCTTGAGTGCTACCTTTAAAATTCCATCATTCACCTTTGCAATATATAGCTCATGGGACAAAATAGCCTTAAAAACTATCGTAGTATTGAATATGTACTTATGCACTTTATATTTTATTAAGTTGCTTGTTGTGCGATAACCATGCTTCTGGGGAACGCCATCAACTATTGTTGAATATCATGTGAGTTGCTATGCATGTCCGTCTTGTCTGAAGGATCTATCATTTTAGTGGTTGGAGCATGCAAAATTGTTAGAGAAAAACATTGGGCCGCTAACTAAAGCCATGAATCATGGTGGAAGTTTCAGTTTTGGACATATATCCTCAATCTCATATGAGAATAATAATCATTGCTACATGCTTATGCATTTAAGAGGAGTCCATTATCTGTTGTCCATGTTGTCCCGGTATGGATGTCTAAGTTGAGAATAATCAAAAGCGAGAAATCCAAAATGCGAGCATTCTCCTTAGACCTTTGTACAGGCGGCATGGAGGTACCCCTTTGTGACACTTGGTTGAAACATGGCATGCGAAGATCCGGTAGTCCAAGCTAAGTAGGACGAGGTGCGGGCACTATTAGTATACTATGCATGAGGCTTGCAACTTGTAAGATATAATTTTCATAACTCATATGCTTTATTACTACCGTTGACAAAATTGTTTCATGTTTTCAAAATAAAAGCTCTAGCACAAATACAGCAATCGATGCTTTCCTCTTTGAAGGACCATTCTTTTACTTTTATTGTTGAGTCAGTTTACCTATCTCCTTCCACCTAAGAAGCAAACACTTGTGTGAACTGTGCATTGATTCCTACATACTTGCATATTGCACTTGTTATATTACTTTATGTTGACAATATCCATGAGATATACATGTTATAAGTTGAAAGCAACCGCTGAAACTTAATCTTCCTATGTGTTGCTTCAACACCTTTACTTTGATTTATTGCTTTATGAGTTAACTCTTATGCAAGACTTATTGATGCTTGTCTTGAAGTACTATTCATGAAAAGTCTTTGTCATATGATTCAGTTGTTTACTCATGTCATTACCTTTGCTTTGATCGCTGCATTCATTACATATGTTTACAAATAGTATGATCAAGATTATGATGGCATGTCACTTCAGAAATTATCTTTGTTATCGTTTTACCTGCTCGGGACGAGCAGAACTAAGCTTGATACGTCTCCAACGTATCGATAATTTCTTATGTTCCATGCTACTTTATTGATGATACCTACATGTTTTATGCACATTATATGTCATATTTATGCATTTTGGAACTAACCTATTAACAAGATGCCGAAGAGCCAGTTGCTGTTTTCTGCTGTTTTTGGTTTCAGAAATCCTAGTAAAGAAATATTCTCGGAATTGGACGAAACTTTCGCCCGGGTCCTATTTTTGCACGAAGCTTCCAGACCGAAGAGATAACGAAGTGGGGCCACGAGGCGGCCGAGGGCCGGCGCGGCCCAGGCCCCGGCCGCGCCGACCTACCTCTGGGCCCCTCGTGGCCCCCCGCGTTGACCCTCCGCCTACTTAAAGCTTCCGTCGCGAAACCCCCGAGAGCCACGATACGGAAAACCTTCCAGAGACGCCGCCGCGAATCCCATCTCGGGGATTCTGAGATCGCCTCCGGCACCCTGCCGGAGAGGGGATTCATCTCCGGAGGACTCTACACCGCCATGGTCGCCTCCGGAGTGATGAGTGAGTAGTCCACCCCTGGACCATGGGTCCATAGCAGAGCTAGATGGTCGTCTTCTCCTTGTTGTGCTTCATTGTTGGATCTTGTGAGCTGCCTAACATGATCAAGATCATCTATATGTAATTCTATATGTTGTGTTTGTCGGGATCCGATGGATAGAGAGTACTATGATTATGGTGATTATCAATCTATTGTTCATGTGTTGTTTATGATCTTGCATGCTCTCCGTTATTAGTAGAGGCTCTGGCCAAGTTTTTACTCTTAACTCCAAGAGGGAGTATTTATGCTCGATAGTGGGTTCATGCCTCCATTGAATCTGGGACAGTGACAGAAAGTTCTAAGGTTGTGGATGTGCTGTTGCCACTAGGGATAAAACATTGATGCTATGTCTAAGGATGTAGTTGTTGATTACATTACGCACCATACTTAATGCAATTGTCTGTTGCTTTGCAACTTAATACTGGAGGGGGTTCGGATGATAACCTGAAGGTGGACTTTTTAGGCATAGATGCAGTTGGATGGCGGTCTATGTACTTTGTCGTAATGCCCAATTAAATCTTACTATATTTATCATGTCATGTATATGCATTGTTATGCCTTTCTCTATTTGTCAATTGCCCGACTGTAATTTGTTCACCCAACATGCTTTATCTTATGGGAGAGACACCTCTAGTGAACTGTGGACCCCGGTCCTATTCTTTACATAGCATACAATCTACTTGTTTTACTGTTTTTTTGCAAACATCTTCCACTCGATACGTTTAATCCTTTGTTACAGCAAGCCGGTGAGATTGACAACCTCACTGTTTCGTTGGGACAAAGTACTTGGGTTGTGTTGTGCAGGTTCCGCGCCGAATCCCTGGTGTTGCGCCGCATCACATTTCGCGACCATCAACCTTCAACGTGCTTCTTGGCTCCTACTGGTTCGATTAAACCTTGGTTTCATACTGAGGGAAACTTGCTTCTATACGCATCATACCTTCCACTTGGGGTTCCCAACGGACGTGTGCATCTACGCGTATCACGTCACCTCAGAGACGTTTGCCCATGGTGTTTCCTACGGCGTCACCTTTGGTGTTTTCCTCGCTGATTAGGGTCTTCCTCACAAGGAGCAAAAGGTGACATAACTTTTTCTCTTGCCGGAAACTCCCATCGGGAGGGGAAACCCCGATATGGCCCTTATTGAGTGCACAAGTTCTTGGAGAGAGATCATTCACTGTTTAACAAATGCGCCGAGTCGAGATAGCCGAAGCGAAATGTACACACACACATGCAACACAAACGATACTCATACGCCAAACTGCGAGTCTACGCCCAGTTTGCAGTGGGAATCCTCTTGGAGAAAGGATACAAGTATGCCTGGGCTTCAGGGTGCGCCCGACAAGGGAGCCCCCGAGCCTCTTGCGTCAGAGCAATCACGGAGGCCCTCTCGAGGCCCTTCCGTACGGGCACAAGTGCGATACTTCCATTTGGAGGGGGGCTCGCGGAGCCTGGCGAAGGATCTGTTGACGGTGGGGAGCCAGCGGAGCTGGAGAGGGCCTGCACGAATTTCCCCTACCGACGCTTCAAGCATGGCTCTCGAAGCAGGGGATCATCTCGCGACCACGCCGCCGTCCCAGGCGGGGGTCCCTTGTCGCGTGAGTGGAGATATTACTTTTTCGTCGCGGCGAGCTCGTCGATGATCCGAAAGATCTTGATGGAGCTGACGCACCGGTGGGAGGCCAGCGCCCTCTTGACCTCGGGGTGGGTCGCCCCCGCGGAAAAGGTAGAGACGATTTCCTTGTTGAGAACCTTGGGGATCCTCATGCGATTCAAGTGGAAACACCTCGCAAAGCCATGAAGACTCTCGTCGGGCCTTTGCACCACATCCGCGAGATCGTCCTTGGAGGCGGGGTGCCCGGGGCCCACCGCGAAGCTGGTGACGAAACATCCGCAAAGGTTTCCCCATGAGGGAACAGATGCAGCGGGCAGGGTGGATCTGGATACCCATGCCAGGGCCGCACCTTCGAGGCCACGGGGAGCCAATGCACCATGACACGGTGATCTCCCCCCGCGGCGAGGATGACCATGGCGTAGAGTTGTAAGAAGCCCACATGTTCGGTAGCGCCGTCGTAGAGCGGAGGCAGCCTGGGTTGGAAACCGCAGGGCCAGGCCAGGTAGCGCATCTCCTTTCCGAGGAACGAAAGTGCGGCGTTGTAAACCCGTCGGCCTATTACGAAGACGCTGAATCCTGCCCTTTTGACCTCATTGAGGGCGAGCTCCCAACGCCTTTGCGTGAGTTTGAGGGCGACCGGAGTATTCTCTTGATGTCGTGGGGGTCCGAGGCAGAGTGCCACCACACGCGGACCTTCCATTTGCGGGCGCGGGTGCCAGAAAACTTTGCTGGGCAGGAGATGGTGATGGAGGCGAGGTCGACGAGGCACGTTCGCCGAGCGCCCTTGTTAGTGCTGGGAGGCCAGGCGCGAAGCCAACCCAAGACCGAGTGGAGGGTGCGACCAGCCCTAGAGTCCCCTTGCCTTGACGCGGTAGGCTTGCTGGCGTCAGAGGCGTCGAGTGAAGGCTGGCGCCCGGTTAGGGCCATGGCCTGAAATCTGCTGGCGTTGCAGCGCCTCACATGCTAGATCCTAGCATCAGCCATGTCGATCAAGAACCGGAAGCACGCTTTAGCCCCCTACATGGCGCACCAACTTTCGGGGTTTCAGCTTCGGAAGAAACACGGGTACCTCGGCGAGACCCTTGAGGCTATCAGACCATAGGGGCTAGAAGCAACGCTCCAAGCTCAACATGGCCATGGTAATGCCGGAGCATCACGCAAGCAACACGACAGAGAGGACTACAAAGTTACCCAGGTTCAGGGCCCTCGTGGTGAGGTAAAACCCTTACGTCCTGCCTTGCTGTGGTATTGCTATTGCTTTGGGATGAGTATGGTGTTACAAGGTGGTGGAGGAGTTCTTCCTTAGATCTAGATGCGGTCTTCTCTAGGTAGAAGACGACATCATCTAAGTGGTGTCTCTAGGGAATCAAGAGCCGAAGGAAGAGAGATCCCCCTCCACTGGGCTACTGCCCCTCCTTTTATAATGACGCTAGCCCTCCTTCCCAAGGAAAATTGGTAGAGGGGTAACCACATAGCAGCTCAAGGAAGAGGGAACTTGTCCCTAACTAAGCCCTTGGACTTGATCCATGGCCACACCAACTATCTAGGTCCACCGGAAGTTGTTGAGGGGGGTGTCAAAATCCCCGCTGTACTTGCAGCATCCACCCTGATCCTTTAGGGAAAGGAGGCAACGACCACTCCACTTTATGCAGACAAACTTGGACCTTCTCTTATCTTCTCAGTACGTCACGGCTAGCGTCACCACTCCTTAGCTTCATCCCTACGCGACTGGCCCGCGGAGGGATCTCATATGGCATCTTCTTGTGATTTCTCTCGCGAAGGGAAACTCCGCGAGGCCTTCGGGTAGCCTAGAAACGGTTGCGAGGTGACTTCCCCTCGCGGAGACCTCCTGTCTCTTAGAGAGGGAATCCTCGTCCTTGTTCTTAGGCCACCGCGAGGTCCCAGCAGCAGGCGTGACATGATAACCTAGGTTCCATAACATCAACAAATTTAATTTTTTCCCAAACATGTAAATTACAACTAAATATGAATGGAATTTTTATCATAGAATTTATTGTACGAACCACCGAGCCAAAATTTATATGAACGCAATGGATCGTGCCCTAACCTAACCGGTCGTACTGCCTTCCAATTAGACTACTCACAATAGAGGTATCATAACTAATATCATGCACTACATGCATGCAAAAAGCTGATATGTCACATCAATTAATGATGAATTAATGATGAAAGAGATTTTAGTAGTATCCTAGGTAAATACCGTATCATAGCACGTAGAACTAGAAAAAATATTTGTAAATAAATCTTGTACACATATTTGTATTGAGATTCTACAAATCATTAAATATAACTAGCCTATGATACTACTACAAAATTACTATGCATTGCAGGGATAATATCATACAAATGCATGATATTAATATATGATAGTTCCCGTTGTGACTTGTCTTACGTGGGACCCATCCACTCTTCCTCCGTTCGACCCATGAAACTCAAGAACGGCAGCAGGCGTGCCGGTGGCCGTGCGGCCGCGGGAGCGGAGGAGCGCAGGGGAGGCAGTAGTGTACGCTCCTTCCGTCATGCTCATGGGGGGCCTGGGGGAAGGAGTAGATTAGCCGCTAGGAGTAGATTAGCCGCTGGATCTGCGGGTTCTTGGTAAAGAAGAGTAAGATTTAGAGCATCTCCAGTCGCGTTCTCCAAATCGTCCCCCAAACGGTACCAGATTGAGCGTTTGGGGGACGTGTTTCGTTCGTGTCGCGTTTGGAGGACGTCGCTCCCCAGCCGCGTCCCCCAAACATCGTCCCCAAACATTAAAAATAATATAAATAGATAGAAGAAAACTCTTTACAAATATTCAAATCGGTTCAACATAAACAAATTACATATAAAACTTCGAAAAACATAATTAAATTACATATAAATTATTTTAAACTAGTTCTTCTTCTTCTTCGATGATGGCCCCGCATTGTCGTCGTCGTCACGGTGGCGCTTCCTGCTCGTCACCTCTTCCGAAGAGGCGGTGTCGGCCGACGCGTCAGAGGAGCTAGTGTTTTCCTCGTCGTCGCCGGTGCTTGCCGGCTGGCCTTCGCTTTCATGTCCGCCTCCGCCTTTGCACGGGCCGCCACCGCCCTCCTCGACCCTTCCTCCTCCGCGTCCTCCTCCACGCCCAGCCATTCCTCCGCGCTGTCAACTGGCGGCGGGGAATCGTCGCCGCTGCTGGGCGTCCGGGCTCTGTCCCACCAATGGCGCCATCCAGCAGGCTTGCTCTCGCTGGAGTCGTCGAATGGAAGCTCGGAGATGTAGCTCATCGTCGCTGAAGGTGTCGGATGGAAGCTTGGATGAATGGTGGCCGGTTGAAGATCCGAAAATGCCTACGTATGGGTCTTATTTGCGGATGAACGGCGGCGCAGAAGTCAAAGAGAGCGGCGGTTGCTCTTCCGAGGAGTCTGCGCTCCATTCCGGCAGTTGGCGCGTCGGTCGACGCGGTTGCCAATGCGACGGTTCCGCTTCCCGGCAACTGCACCGTCGCTACGTAGGCGGCGGTTGAGCGTCCGAGCCGCTGACGCGTCGGGCCCGCGCCTCCTCGCCTCTCATTTCGTTGTGTCCGGCGTGCCCGGAACATCCCCTATGTAGCGGGGACGGGCTCGGGACGCCGGATACCGTATTGGGCCGCGCCGAACAAAAAAGGCTTTAGGACGCGCGGCTAGAAACGTTTTTTTTGTTCGGCACGACGCAAATACCTTTGAGGGACGGTTTGAAGGACGCGAGTGAAGATGTCTTAAGAAGATTGGATCCATGGTAATCACTTGAATTCTTGGCCATTGTCTTCTACTACAGTACCGCAGTCTACCTTGCTATCCCACCTTTAACTTCTCTCCACTGTGATTCCACGATTTGTGAATCTAATGGTGCACCCTTGTGTGCTCTGGAGACCACTGCTGTAAAACATACTGCGCCCCTAGAAAATTTGGGGTTCAGTTTTCTTCTTGTGAATGATGTATGGCCTGTTCAGTTATAAAATGCAAATTAGACCGTTAGTACCTCTTGCAGCCATGTCGATCATGTTAGAGCATCTCCACCTACACGTCTTAAATTGTGCCGGCAGGGCGCTGACCCTGCTGTATAGAAGGTGCTGCCACTGCATCCATTATTTGAGGATGCTGTTTCCACATCAGCGCCTTACGGCAGCCCTCAAAATATTTTTTCTTTTTTACAATATTTTGACACAACATATCAATCACATTTTATTCATACTATATTTAAATATTCATACAATCACACAAATAAAAATTAAATTATTCATACAATTAAACAAATGAAAATTTAATAATTCATACAATCAACCAAATAGAAATTAAATCATGCATCGTTGGCGGCTCCTCTCCTCTCCCACAAATGCGCAACTAGATCTGCCTGAAGTTGAGCATGAACACCTGTATCTCGGATTTCATGATGCATGTGAAGGAAAGCGCCAAATTCTTGGGGAACATGCTCTACCTCAGCAAGAGGCTCTTGATAATCAAATGGTTGATCATCATGCACAGGTTCGTCGCGCTCGCTCTCAATGTTCATGTTGTGCAAGATCACACATGCGTGCATCATCTCCCACATCCGAGACTCAGACCAAGTGAGAGCAGTGTACCTGGCAACGGTGAAACGCTGTTGAAGCACCCCAAAAGCACGCTCAACATCCTTGCAAGCTGTTCCTGGCATGTTGCAAAATAAGCGTCCATCTCCGAAGCTGGAGACGGGGCGAAACAGCGGCCGCCGGTCAAGGGGTGGTGCCGTGTCGACGGACGGCGGTTCCTGGACAGGCAGTGGTGTCTATTGCAAGCAGGGGGCGACGGCGACGACGATGGTGGCGATCTAGAGGGGTGGAAGTCGGCTCGGGCGTGGGTGGGAGGTGGGGAAAGCGGTGCGACTGCCAGACGGAGCCCACACGCGGTTTCTGACGTGCCACGAGGCACCGACGCGTCCGATCCGCGCCCTCTACGAAAGGCCGGCACGGGGTTGCCGGCGCTTCTATTGGGCTCCAAAATTAGCCGG
Organism: Lolium multiflorum; assembly: GCA_030979885.1. Taxonomy (NCBI): domain Eukaryota; kingdom Viridiplantae; phylum Streptophyta; class Magnoliopsida; order Poales; family Poaceae; genus Lolium; species Lolium multiflorum. The sequence goes on from CM061750.1 coordinate 245,520,426, forward strand.
CGTCTTTTTAGGCGCACCGGTGCTAGCCCAAAAATCACGCTGGCCCCTAAAACGCTATCGGCGCCGCAACGGGACGCGCCGGTGGAGATGCTCTTATCTGAGCCATCTGGCATTTGGGGGCTAGGTGTTTGAATCCAGATCGTGTAAAATTCTTCCTGCCTTAGTATTAAAATCAAGGTTGGGTTGCTCGGTTCACTTGTGAAAACCTTTTAGCAGGCTGCGTAGCACCGAGTTGTCCAAGTGGTTCCTTGTGATTGATAGTATGATTATCTTATAAGCTGACATACGATCAATTTCCATTCGTGGGAATGTGAAGGCACAGAATTAGTCGCAACCTTGCATGACAGTGACCTCATCAGAAATAAGAAGTCATAAAGTTTTCGAGTAATCAAAACCATACTGATCGCGCAACCGAATATGACATCTTTTGTCAGTGGTTGACTGTATCTACTGCGCATATATTGGATTGAAGTATCTGCCTTGCCATACATGTAAAGCATAAATAACTGGGGCTATTCGGTGAACATCATCCTGTGAAGGCCGGCAAGATGACTAGGGAGTAGAGACTGATGGGGTGATGGTTACTGACTTTGTCATGACTCACAGGTGCCGGAATATTAGGTCTGCACCAAGCAAGATTCTGCATACTTAATACCCTAAGTCCGGACAAATGAGAACTTGGTTCCATATCATATCTATTATAATCAAGAATCCATTAAATTAGGATTCATCTTGAAATCGTCCAGAAGCACTGTAGTTTCTTAAATTTGAAATGCTGACAAAACTTGCTTTTCAACAGAAAAATTCATTTCATAATCATTTAATTTTATTCGAGTGTTTTTGGTTCCTGAACTCAGTTTTCTTGGTTTTGTACTTTTGTAGAATATTATCGTATTACATTTCTTGAATTAGTATAACCTTACACTATTCTGAAGTCATAACTAATATTAACTCTTGCATATTAGAAGTGGTTGGTAGTCTCTGCCAAAGGCCGACAAGATGAGAGGCAACCACCGATTTGCTGAGTGTGACATGTCCCACTAGTAGAATAATCAAGGCCCTGCTTATCTAACAAAAAGTAGTTGGAGAGAGGAGGACTCGCTAAAATACATACATACATCCAGGCTTTATTTGTCCAGATCTGTTTGTTCAACATTGTCCAAAGAATGTATAAGTTTTTTTTTTTCGTAGTCTTGGAAGCTAATCTTGCAAAAAAGTTTTTTATGAATATAATTTTAAGCCGGTTAAACAATATTAATTTTATCCAGATCTCTGACCATATCAACTATTAAGTCTCTAATACATATCCTAATGCCATAATATTTCCCTGTTTACACATTCCCAACTTACTGAACTCCTTGCAAGAAAATGACAAGTATTCAGCATATATAGATACATGCACATTCTTGCAGCCATTCCCCAATGGAGAAAGCACTAACATTTCTCTGCTACTTCTTTTTCTTCTTCTGTTCAGTAACCCCACGGAGCAGCAACGAGATATCGTCGGATGAGTTCGCGCTCCTCTCCGTCAAGTCCATGCTGTCGGCAAGCTCATCTGAGGGCTTGCTGGCCTCATGGAACACGTCCAGCCACTACTGCCGCTGGCCAGGAGTCATCTGCGGTGGCCGGCGGCACCCTGAGAGAGTCGTCGCTCTGCGCTTGGGCTCTGCCAATCTGTCTGGGCGCATCTCGCCGTTTATGGGAAACTTATCTTTTCTCAAGGAGCTGAACCTTGGCAATAACCAGCTTGCTGGGAAGATACCTCCGGAGATCGGTCGTCTTCTCAGGCTTCAGGTGCTGAACTTGAGCACAAATCATCTCCAAGGAAGCATTCCTGTTGCTCTGGTAGAGTGCACAAATCTCACAATTCTTTTCCTTAGCTTTAACCAACTCCAAGGTGAGATTCCTGTCAACATAGGGTCTTTAAGAAATCTCAAGATTTTAGCCATCTCAGAAAATCGTTTGTCAGGACAGATCCCTCAATCGCTGGCAGATTTTCATGTGATTGAAAACCTGGCTTTGAGCCAGAACAGATTATCTGGTGAGATACCACCTAGTTTGGGAAATCTCTCCAGCCTCTCGGGTCTTGCTCTTGATGGCAACACTCTGTCAGGAACTATCCCCTCTTCTTTGGGGTTCTTATCCAGATTAAGTTGGCTCAACTTAAGCTTCAATAATTTAAGTGGAGTGATCCCCATTTCTATTTGGAACAATTCCTCTTTAAGAGTGTTTTCTGTCCAGAAAAATATGCTAAGCGGTACAGTACCTCCAAATGCATTCAGTAATCTTCCCCATATGCAGAGGATATTCATGGACTCTAACCAGTTTCATGGCCACATTCCACCTTCGATAGCTAATGCTTCTGACATGTCAGTACTTCAGCTCTTGGATAACCTTTTCAGTGGTGGTGTGCCTCCAGAGGTTGGAAGATTAAAAAATCTCACTTGGCTGCAGCTCTCGGGAAATTTGCTTCAAGCTAAAGAGCCCAAAGATTGGGAATTCATGACTGCATTAACGAATTGCTCCCAATTAAAAAGTTTGGGATTGGGTCTCAATATGTTTGAGGGTGTTCTCCCTGATTCAGTTTCCAATCTTTCTACTTCCTTAAAGGTTCTCGTCTTTGAAGGAAACAAAATATCAGGAAGCATCCCTAAAGACATAGGTAATCTCAATAGCTTGCAAAATCTCTTCCTTTCTAAAAACTCTTTCACTGGACCTCTTCCTTCTTCCTTGAGTCATCTAAAAAGCTTGGGCAGGCTCAGTGCATCTGAAAATAAAATTAGTGGGTCAATTCCATCGGTCATAGGAAATCTTACCGAGCTTATATATTTGAACCTCGGGATGAATAAATTCAGTGGTAGGTTACCAAGCTCGCTTGGGAATCTAACAAAGCTGTTGGAACTAGGACTTGGTAATAATAAACTTATAGGTACGATTCCCAGCGGATTATACGACATCCCCACTCTCTCAAAAAATTTAGATCTATCCCATAATATGTTGGAGGGATCCATAACACAAGAAATAGGAAATCTGAAAAATCTTGTAGCATTCCGTGGACAGTCAAACAAATTCTCAGGTGAGATACCTGCCGCCCTTGGTGAATGCCAACTTCTCCGGTATCTCTTTCTCCAAAATAACATCCTAAATGGCAGCATCCCATCAGCCTTGAGTCGTCTGAAAGGTCTAGAAACTCTTGATGTCTCAAGCAACAATTTATCGGGCCAGATACCAAAGTTCTTAGGGGATCTTACTACTCTCTCTTATCTCAACCTTTCATTCAATAGCTTTGTTGGGGAAGTGCCAAACATTGGAGTTTTCACAAATGCTACAGCAGTATCAGTCCAAGGCAATGAATTGGTTTGCGGTGGCATACCTGGCCTACATTTGCCTCGTTGTTCTTTGCAATCAGGAAAGAGGAAGCACAAATTTCCGGTGGTACCCGTGATTATTCCTCTTATTGCAACACTGCTTGTTCTTGCATTACTCTACAAGCTTGTTAATTGGCGCAAGAGAAGTAAAGTAAATATGCCTATAACAACATCCGTGAAAGGCCACCCATTGATCTCTTACTCAGAGTTGGTAAAGGCCACAGATGGTTTCTCAACAAGCAACTTGTTGGGCTCTGGATCATTTGGATCAGTATACAAAGGAGAATTAGATCAACCAGGTGAAAGTGCAAGTCTTGTTGCTGTGAAGGTACTGAAACTACAAACTCCCATGGCGCTCAAGAGTTTTACTGCCGAATGCGAAGCCCTGCGTAATATGCGGCATCGGAATCTTGTCAAGATTATTACAGTTTGTTCAAGCATTGATACTAGAGGGAATGATTTCAAAGCAATTGTGTATGACTTTATGCCGAATGGTAGCCTAGAAGGTTGGCTACATCCTGACAAAGATGACCAACCTGAACAGAGGCACTTGGATCTCCTTGGAAGAGTGACCATATTACTGGATGTGGCTTGCGCGTTGGACTATCTTCATTGGCAAGGCCCCGCACCCATTGTGCATTGTGATGTTAAGTCAAGCAATGTGCTCTTGGGTGTTGATATGGTAGCCCATGTTGGAGACTTTGGACTTGCAAGGATTTTTGTCGAGGGAAGCACATCTCTTCAGCAATCGACGAGCTCAATGGGACTTAGAGGGACAATTGGTTATGCTGCCCCAGGTGAGCATAATATCCTTTATTGTTCTACGATTTTCACTTAATTTATTCTATGTTTGTAAATATAGACCTTTGTGTGTTCTAAGAAGTATTAATACGATTAACAACTGTTTACTGCAACAGAGTATGGTGCTGGCAATGTGGTATCAACAAATGGAGATATTTACAGTTATGGAATTCTAGTTTTGGAAACAGTAACTGGGAAAAAGCCCACTGATACTGGATCCAGACAAGGATTAACCCTCCGGGAATATGTTGAGCTGGGTCTAGATGACAGAGTGATAGACATTGTGGACACACAGCTTTCGCTGGAGCTTGACAATGGACTTCAGATGGCAAATGATTCTCCCTATAGAAGAAAGATTGATTGGCTTGCTTCACTACTTAGACTTGGAATGTCTTGCTCTCAGGAATTGCCATCAAGTAGGACACCCACCGGAGATATCATCAAGGAACTGCATGCAATGAAAGAGTCTCTCGAGAGCATCCAGCATGTGAAAGATGGAAAATATCCATAGAGTGATGTCATGCTGGAATGATTTATGTATTGGATGATTTGTTGCTCACAGATATCCTTGAACTTCTTTCTGATCTGATTCCTATGGTGTCATTTCCAGCAGTTCATTTTTTACCATGGCTCGATGTATGCTCACAATTGTACTTTGCATGCCACCGCATCTTTGTTTGTAATGCATCAGTATTTTGCAACTATTCCGTGTACAAACTTTGATTGATTTTCTGAGCTGTACCACAAATTTCAGGCTATTTTTTATATATATAATAGACCCTGGAAGGTGCATCACATATCATAGAAGGGGCCCCAAGTGACAAGTATTCAACGCTGGCTAGCAGCTTAGATTGTTGTTAACATGAGGAGAAAGCTCTCGGCCCTAAGCCTACTCTCCTTCGAGCAACCAAAGAGAATCGAAGGCTGGAAAGTGAAGACTTCCCCACGGAAGAGGTTCGTCCTCTTCCATACCTCAAATTTGGATCGGATCATCTGGGTGACTGTCCGTGCGTCCGGCCTTCCGCATTGAACACCACGTTGTTTCGGTGCTTCCAAAGGCACCAAAACACGAGAGTGATCACGGTCCAAATATCGTGCCTCTCCTTCCTCGGCGCCATATGGCTCACCCACTAGTGGATCAACGGTGTGTCCGCCTCGGGGGGGGAGCTCTGGCTTTCCATAGCGCGACAATGTTCATGCCCAAACCTTGCGGGCCACGACACACCATAGGAAGAGGTGCTGCAAGGTCTCAAGTTGCTAGTCATAGAAAGGACAAACCGCTGGGTGTGGAAGCCCCCTCTTCTGCAGTTGATTAGCTGTCCAACATCTGTTTCTGGATGTCAGCCAGGCAAAAATCGGCAACTATGTGGGCCACGGGATCTCCATACCTGGTCCACGTCGTCCGCCTTAGTGTTTGTGGCGAAGAAGGCCGTCTTGTACGTCGCATCCTTCTCCCACCTCCATATCAAATCGTCTTTCCTTGTTGGGTCAAGGTGTATCTCGAAAGCCCCCTTGAAAGGATCATATGGGCACCTAGAGGGGTGGTGAATATGTGCTAATCACATTTTTAGTTCTTTTTCAATTTAGACTTGACAAAAACATAAGTTTTCTAGATATGCAACTAGGTGGACAATCCTATATGACAAGATACTAGCAAGTAAACTAGATACATGATACAAGTAATAAAGGAACTGTAAAGGATAGAGGTAACTGAAGGTGAAGCACATGGAAACACATGGGTTGATTCATGTAGTTTCTTCCTTTTGAGCAGAAATACGTCTACGCTGGAGGGGTGTGGCGTCACAAAGGCCAATCAACGCCACAAATGTCTCACCATATTCTCCGGTGAGCAAACCACGAAGGTAAGTTCACGTTCCACTGAGCGGTGGCCTTCAAAGTGGCAACCGAAACCTTTACACAAAGGCCGAGGCATGCATCCACAACTTAATTAGAGGCCCCCAACAACGCACACGAAGGTTTACAACCAAAGCTCGAGCTTCGGGACGACTTCACAAAGGTCCACAAAGAAACACGGGAGGAATACAAATTCTTTTGGTGAGAGTGTAGATTTATGTTTTTTCCACCGGATCCTCAAGAGTCAATAGATTCTAGTGCTAGGTAGAGAGATCTACGGAAATTAAGCTTAATGTATCAATGGTGAAAAGAGAGAGAGAATCAAGAGGTAGCTCTTCTTAGGGAAGAAGACCCTATTTATATGGGCTCTCTCAGATCTGGCCATTATGCATAACCAAGCCCCAACAGTCATGTTGCGAAAGGAAGTGGGAAAAATGTAATGTCCCAGGTTTAGAGACGATCGAGGGGTAGATTTTAGAAAGGGATGTGCATTGCATTGTAAATTCTGGGGAAATTTCGCGCTTTTAAACAAAAACTGCATCGAAGGGGGACAAATTTCTCTCTCGACACCTTACAGGGTTAGGGTTTCGACAGTGCGACAAACTTGCTTCTCACCTAACTAAATTAGGGTTTTGAGAAGAGAGGGGAGAGATTGCATCACAACTTAAGTTGCATGATTGAATTCAAACACAAGAACATTTGAATTTCAAATTTAAACATCATATGAATATCTCATAATTCAAAATTGAGGTAATTCATTAAACAAATATGAATAATCAAGAATATAAATATTACATTTATTTAGTAAAGCTCATTAGGAAAACTTTGAGCTTTATTGATATTCACACAAAATACAATGTCAATTACAATATCCAGAATTGAAATATGAATTTACAACACATTACAAGAATTGAAGAAATAGAAAAAGAAAAAGGAAAATTACAAGTAAATGAAATGTCCTAAACTACACAAGATAATCTCTTGAAAGGCTTGATTCAGATGATCTTGATTTGCATCTTGATCAACTCTTGATCCCTGCAAACACACACAAATAAAACACAAGTTATGCCAAGTGGCATTGCCACTTGGCAGGTTAGCAATAAAATGGCATTTTGGAGAGGATATGACCACAAGCTACCGAGCTGATCCACTCACAGTCCAAGTCCAAAGCATCTGGAACACACACACACACTAGCTGCTCACACAGCTAGTGTGCATGCTCAACACCAAGCCACAGTGTGTGCATGCATCACAGCACACACAGTCAACCAGTGAGTCACCCAATGATACGTCGCAAACGTATCTATAATTTCTTATGTTCCATGCTACTTTTATTACAATACTTGAGTGTTTTACACATACTTTACAGCGTTATTTTACATTTTCCGGCACTAACCTATTAACAAGATGCCAAAGTGCCAGTTTTTTGCTGTTTTTGGTTTCAAATCCTAGTAAGGAAATATTCTCGGAATTGGACGAAATCAACGCCCAGGGGCCTATTTTTGCACGAAGCTTCCAAGACCGAAAGGTAGACGAAGTGGGGCCACGAGGTGGCGACACACCGGGACGGCGCGGCCTGGCCCGGCCGCGCGGCCCAGTGTGGGCCCCCGTGACGCCTGACCTACCCTTCCGCCTACTTAAAGCCTCCGTCGCGAAACCCCGTACCGAGAGCCACGATACGGAAAACATTGCGAGAGGCCGCCGCCGCCAATCCCATCTCGGGGGATTCAGGAGATCGCCTCCGGCACCCTGCCGGAGAGGGGAATCATCACCGGAGGGGCTCTACATCATCATGCCCGCCTCCGGATTGATGCGTGAGTAGTTCATCCTTGGACTATGGGTCCATAGCAGTAGCTAGATGGTTGTCTTCTCCGCTTGTGCTTTCATTGTTATAGATCTTGTGAGCTGCCTAACATGATCAAGATCATCTATTTGTAATGCTACATGTTGTGTTTGGTGAGATCCGATGAATAGAGAATACTATGTTAAGTTGATTATCAATCTATCATATATGTGTTGTTTATGTTCTTGCATGCTCTCCATTGCTAGTAGAGGCTCTGGCCAAGTTGATACTTGTAACTCCAAGAGGGAGTAATTATGCTCGATAGTGGGTTCATGCCTCCATTAAATCTGGGACAGTGACAGAAAGTTCTAAGGTTGTGGATGTCTTGTTGCTACTAGGGATAAAACATTGATGCTTTGTCTAAGGATATTTGTGTTGATTACATTACGCACCATACTTAATGCAATTATCTGTTGTTTACAACTTAATACTGGAAGAGGTTCGGATGATAACCGAAGGTGGATTATTTAGGCATAGATGCATGCTGGATAGCGGTCTATGTACTTTGTCGTAATGGCCTGATTAAATCACATAGTAATCATCGTTGATATGTATTGAATCTTTATTTGTCAATTGCTCGCCTGTAATTTGTTGACCCAGCATGTTAGTTATCTTATTGGAGAGACACCACTAGTGAACTGTGGACCCCGGTCCATTCTTTTACATATGAATACATTCTACTGCTTTTACTGTTCTTTGCAAACAACCACCATCTTCCACTCGATACGCTTAATCCTTTGTTTTCAGCAAGGTGAGATTGACAACCTCAACACGTTGGGGCAAAGTACTTTGATTGTGTTGTAGGTTCCACGTTGGAACCGGTTTCACTGGTGTTGCGCCGCACTACATTCCTCCACCAACAACCTTCACGTGCTTCTTGGCTCCTACTGGTTCGATAACCTTGGTTTCTTTCTGAGGGAAACTTGTCACTGTGCGCATCATACCTTCCTCTTGGGGTTCCCAACGGACGTGTACATTACACGCATCAAGCAACTTTTTCTGGCGCCGTTGCCGGGGAGATCAAGACACGCTGCAAGGGGAGTCTCCACTTCCAATCTCTTTACTTTGTTTTTGTCTTGCTTTATTTTATTTACTACTTTGTTTGCTGCATTTAAACAAAACACAAAAAAATTAGTTGTTAGCTTTACTTTATTTACTGTCTTGTTCTCTATATCAAAACACACAAAAAATTAGTTATTTGTCTTTACTTTATTTGCCTAGTTTACTCTTTGCTTATTTCATCATGTTTCCTCCTAAGTATACTCTAAAAGACATACCAGTAGGTCGAGGGTCTATAATTGGAAGAGATAATATAGAATATTTTTTCACTCATGTTAGTATAGCTGAAGATTTTGAAGATAGACACTTGGTAGAACTTGCTCCCACTTATGAAATTGCTGTTGCTTCTCTAGTACACATGTTGGAAATTAAATTTGTTAATCTCAATCCTATAATTCAGCATATGTTTCTTACACTCTCTGATATGGAGGAAGGAGAAAAGAAAGATTTTGTCTTAGAAACTCTTTTAAAAGAATTTGGTGGTGTAGCAAGAGAGGCTAGAAAGGTCTTTACTAAATATAAAATGCTTGGTTCTTACACCAACTTTGTTAGTACCCTTGAGAAAATGGACATTGATAGGATGAAGTACACTAATAATGTTAATGATGGAGGGGACATTAAGACATCAATACCTTGCAAGCTTGTAGGAATGTCCGAGGCACTAGAAAAGAATTATGATTGGATTGTTCCCGAAAATTTATTTGATGAGAATAGCAAGCCTAAGAGTAATGAAAAGGGAGCCTCTGAAACTTACATAGATAAGATAACATGCATTGTAGAGGAAACTCCCAACTCCCAAGGTAATGATGTTGATGCTTCTACTCTTGATGTTACTTGATTTGCACTTTCTGCGCCTAGCTGAAAGGCGTTAAAGAAAAGCACTTCTTGGGAGATAACCCATGTGTTTATTTTACTACAGCAATTTTTGTTTTGTTGAGTCTTGGAAGTTGTTTACTACTGTAGCAACCTCTCCTTATCATGTTTTTGTGCCAAGTAAAGTTTCTATGCTAAAGTTGATGTTATATTTGGGATCGCTGCGCAGAAACAGCATTGCTGTCTGTCACGAATTCTGGCACAAGTCTCTGTAAAAAATTCGAAAAAATCTGCAAATTTACGAGCGTGATCCTCAGATATGTACGCAACTTTCATTAGTTTTGAGTTTTTCCATTTGAGCAAGTTAAGTGCCTCGTCCAGATGCATCTTTACGGACTGTTCTGTTTTTGACAGATTCTGTCTTTTATTTCGCATTGCCGCTTTTGCTATGTTGAATGAGTTTCTTTGTTCCATTAACTTTCAGAAGCTTTGTGCAATGTCCAGAAGTGTTAAGAATGATTGTGTCACCTCTGAATATGTGAATTTGTGGTTATGCACTAACCCTCTAATGAGTTTGCTTGAAGTTTGTGTGAAGGAAGTTTTCAAGGGTCAAGAGAAGAGGATGATATACTATGATCAAGAAGAGCGAAAGGTCTAAGCTTGGGGATGCCCCGGTGGTGCATATTTTAAGAAGACTCAAGCATCTAAGCTTGGGGATGCCCAAGTCATCCCCTTCTTCATCGACAACATTATCAGGTCACTTCTAGTGAAACTATATTTTTATTGCGTCACATTCTTATGTTCTTTACTTGGAGCGTCGGTTTGTTTTTATTTTTGTTTTGTTTTGAATAAAGTTGGATCTCGCCATCCTTATATTGGAGATATTACGCTCCGTTTTTCATATGGAACACTTGTGTTCTTAATTGTGTTTTAATGTTCATGGCGAAAGCTTATTGCTTCGTTAAATTGCTATTTGGTTGGAATTGGAAAATGATGCATATGGTTTGACAATTTGGCAATTGTTTGAGCTCTCTTAGATCATGTTTAAGCTCTTGCATCATGTAGTTTAATCTATTAATGAAGAACTACTGTAGAGCTTGTTTAATTTGGTTTGCATGATTGATCTCTCTAAGTCTAGATATTTTCGGGTAAAGTGTTTGAACAACAAGGAAGACAGTGTAGAGCCTTATAATGCTTGCAATATGTTCTTGTGTGAGTTTTGCTACCTGTTCATACTTGTGTTTGCTTCAAACAACCTTGCTAGCCCAAACCTTGTACTGAGAGGAAATGCTTCTCGTGCATCCAAACACCTTGAGCCAAACCCATGCCATTTGTGTCCACCATATCTACCTATTATGTGGTATTTTTCTGCCATTCCAAAGTAAATTACTTGAGTGCTACCTTTAAAATTTCATTCCTCTACCTTTACAATATATAGCTCATGGGACAAATAGTTTAAAAACTATTGTGGTGATGAATATGTAGTTATGTGTCTTAATTTTTATAAGTTGCTTGTTGAGCGGTAACCATGTTTTCTGGGGACGCCATCAACTTTACCTTTGTTGGATATCATGTGAGATGCTATGCATCTTCGTCTTGTCTGAAGTAGTGGACTTCACGATCAAATGGTTTGAGTATGCATATGTTAGAGAAGAACATTGGGCCGCTAACTAAAGCCATGTATCATGGTGAAAGTTTCAGTTTGGACATACAACCTCAATCTCTTATGAGAATATTAACTATTGTTGAATGCTTAAGCATTAAAAGAGGAGTCCATTATCTGTTGTCTATGTTGTCCCGTATGGATGTCTAAGTTGAGAATAATCAAAAGCGAGAAATCCAATGCGTGCTTTCTCCTTAGACACTTGTACAGGCGGCATAGAGGTACCCCTTTGTGACACTTGGTTGAAGCATATGTTATGCGATGAGAATCCGTGTTTCCGAGATAGTAGGACAAGGTGCGAGCACTATTGGTACTCTATGCATGAGACATGCAACTTGTAGGAAGTATTATGCATAGCACATTTTTCTATGTTTCTATGTTTTCAAAACAAAAAGTTCTAGCACAAAAATAGTAATCAATGCTTCCCTCTGCGAAGGGCCAATCTTTTACTTTATTGTTGAGTCAGTTTACCCATTCCTTTCTATCTTAGAAGCAAACACTTGTGTTAACTGTGTGCATTGATTCTTACATGTTTACTTATTGCACTGTTATATTACTCTATGTTGACAAATATCCATGAGATATACATGTTACAAGTTGAAAGCAATTGCTGAAACTTAATCATCCTTTGTGTTGCTTCAATGCATTCTACTATGAATTTATTGCTTATGAGTTAGCTCTTATGCAAGTCTTATTGATACTTGTTTGAAAGTACTATTCATGAAAAGTTTTGCTATATGATTCATTTGCTTAGTCATTATCTTTGTTAGCAATCTTTTGTTCAGATCACTCCATTCATCTCATAGGCTTTACAATAATGTTGATCAAGATTATGTTGGTAGCATGTCACTTCAAATTATTTGTGTTATCGTTTACCTACTCGAGACGAGTAGGAACTAAGCTTGGGGATGCTTGATACGTCGCAAACGTATCTATAATTTCTTATGTTCCATGCTACTTTTATTACAATACTTGAGTGTTTTACACATACTTTACAGCGTTATTTTACATTTTCGGCACTAACCTATTAACAAGATGCCGAAGTGCCAGTTCTGTTTTTTCTGCTGTTTTTGGTTTCAGAAATCCTAGTAAGGAAATATTCTCGGAATTGGACGAAATCAATGCCCAGGGTCCTATTTTTGCACGAAGCTTCCAGAAGACCGAAGGGAGACGAAGTGGGGCCACGAGGTGGAGACACACCAGGGCGGCGCGGCCTGGCCCCTGGCCGCGCGGCCTGTAGTGTGGGCCCCCGTGACGCCCTTGACCTACCCTTCCGCCTACTTAAAGCCTCCGTCGCAAACCCCCGTACCGAGAGCCACGATACGGAAAACATTACGAGAGGCCGCCGCCGCCAATCCCATCTCGGGGATTCAGGAGATCGCCTCCGGCACCCTGCCGGAGAGGGGAATCATCACCGGAGGGGCTCTACATCATCATGCCCGCCTCCGGATTGATGCGTGAGTAGTTCATCCTTGGACTATGGGTCCATAGCGTAGCTAGATGGTTGTCTTCTCCGCTTGTGCTTTCATTGTTATAGATCTTGTGAGCTGCCTAACATGATCAAGATCATCTATTTGTAATGCTACATGTTGTGTTTGGTGAGATCCGATGAATAGAGAATACTATGTTAAGTTGATTATCAATCTATCATATATGTGTTGTTTATGTTCTTGCATGCTCTCCGTTGCTAGTAGAGGCTCTGGCCAAGTTGATACTTGTAACTCCAAGAGGGAGTAATTATGCTCGATAGTGGGTTCATGCCTCCATTAAATCTGGGACAGTGACAGAAAGTTCTAAGGTTGTGGATGTCTGTTGCTACTAGGGATAAAACATTGATGCTTTGTCTAAGGATATTTGTGTTGATTACATTACGCACCATACTTAATGCAATTATCTGTTGTTTACAACTTAATACTGGAAGGGTTCGGATGATAACCTGAAGGTGGATTATTTAGGCATAGATGCATGCTGGATAGCGGTCTATGTACTTTGTCGTAATGCCCGATTAAATCACATAGTAATCATCGTTGATATGTATTGAATCTTTATTTGTCAATTGCTCGCCTGTAATTTGTTCACCCAGCATGTTAGTTATCTTATTGGAGAGACACCACTAGTGATGTGGACCCGGTCCATTCTTTTACATCTGAATACATTCTCTGCTTTTTTTTGCAAACAACCACCATCTTCCACTCGATACGCTTAATCCTTTGTTTTCAGCAAGCCGGTGAGATTGACAACCTCACTGTTACGTTGGGGCAAAGTACTTTGATTGTGTTGTGCAGGTTCCACGTTGGCACCGGTTTCTGGTGTTGCGCCGCACTACATTCCTCCACCAACAACCTTCACGTGCTTCTTGGCTCCTACTGGTTCGATAACCTTGGTTTCTTTCTGAGGGAAAACTTGTCGCTGTGCGCATCATACCTTCCTCTTGGGGTTCCCAACGGACGTGTACATTACGCGCATCACCCAACAGCTGCTAGGCAGTGCTGTCGACCAGAGAAGCATAGGGCAGGGCACATAAAAGCTTTTCACAGCCAAAACCCTAATCACTCATCGACAGGAGCATCTGGATAAGAACAGCAAGAACACAAGAACAACAAGAACAGGAAGAACAACCACTGCTGTTCAACCTATTCCAGCAATCCACAGAAACAAACCAAGCATCACCAGCTTGCCAGGAGGAGCAGGGCAAGCAAACCAACCATCCAGAAGCAAATCCTCTACACCAACAATATTTCTAGGAGCTGGAGTGAGGTATACAACCCAACAGCCTGAGCAAGATCATGTCTTGCTCATAAATAAGCATGCTATGCATCACAGAAGCACAGAAGGGTAGAGACCCAGTTTGTGTCATCATATGGCTATCTAGCCATTTGGTGCAATCAAACATAAGGGTAAGCCAGAAGGAAATCAACCCAAGGGAACACTGGTTATACCAAAATAGTGGTGTAACCAAAGAAATCCAGCATGGATCTGAACCTATTTAGCCAGCCCAAGTCATCTAGCACCTATAGCAAGAATACCATCAGACAGATAGACCATATGGTGTCTATTTATGTTTGTCAACAGCAAAGACTACTGGTAATCCAAAAAGGGATTAACCAGAAGACATTCACCCAGCCATATAAGCCACAGAAAGGGGGAGCCACCCTATGACAGCAACAAGATGCTGCCAGGGTCACCTCAACCACAAGAAAATCTAGCCAAGCCACTTCATCATCACCCTTCAGAGTGAGCTAGGGTCCCCAACAAGTGTTGGCATCCTTCTAGCTCAAGTCAACTTAATTAAAGAATCATAACTACAGAAACAGTTCATCTCATTTATCAATTAAATCACGCCAAGCTATACAGATAAATGAATTACACAAGTAATTGATGCACCAGAACCTTGCAGATGATCCAGTGGATCATTGCAAGCATCAGAAACTGCTTGAGCAAGCAAAAGCATGCACCAGTACAGATTTTGGTATCTCACAGACACAAGGAAGAGCAGCAATTAGGCACAGTCATAACACAGCAGCCTTTACAAGCAATTGATGATCATATGATCATCAGAAGCATGCTAGAGCATGCTAAAGCATGCTAGAATCAATTCTAGCATCAACACAGGGACCAGATAATTAAATCAGCCACAGGACATGAACAAATATATCACAGATAATCAAATAAGCTAGATATGATAGTATCCAGAAGCAGTTCATCAAGGGATGGAGCTGTATAGGCACAGCTATGCTCAATGGAGCATTTCCATGAATTATAGCACAGATAATAGCACCACAGGAGCACCGGTACTTGCTAAAAGCAAGGATTGTGCAGCATGATCAAGCCAGGGGCAAGCAATTGCATATACAGGAGAGGCATAGTATACAGAGCAACAGCAGGAGCCACTACATTAAACAAAGCACCACAGCATGCTCCTGAGCAAGAGCTCACGAGTTGCAGTAGCAAGTAATGGAGAAAGAACAGCACAGCACACCAGATAGGGTCCATGGCAGCAGCACAGCAACAACATGAGCATGGCAGCACAAGCACAGCAGCAGTGGCGTAGCAGCATGCCTAGCCTAGCACGGCGCAGCTGATAGCACAACACCAGGGCTGGCATGGCGCAAGGCCACAGAAGCATAGCCGCAGCAGTACATCGACACGGCAAGCATCTCCACAGGGAGAGCAGGCCAGCGGCTGAGCTAGACGAAAAGGAGGAGGAGGTAGCACAGGCAGCAGAGAAGGGGAGGCGATGAGCACTTACAGGTGACGCGGGCGAAGGAGCGCGGCCACGGCGGCACACGCCAGGGCACGGCAGCGCTAGGCCAGGCCAGACCACGGCACCACCCGCATCACGGCGGCGAAGCCACGGCAGCGCCTGAGCACCAGAAGCGCCAAGAGCAGCGAGATCGCGCGGATCCCGTAGCCCTAGCCATGGCGATGGGGGTCGAGGACGAGCGGGAGCAGCACTTGCACCAGATCAACACGGACGGATCGACGCGCCTTCGTGAGGCGAGTCGATTGCGCCCCACGGCGAGGGCCAAGTCCGGCGGAGCTCGCCGGAATCGTGCGGCGACGGCGGAGGCGACGCGGATCGCCAGAGAGGGGTTAGGGTTAGGGTTCGGACACGCGCGCGAGAGAGAGTGCGAGGAGTGAGGCTGGTCGAGCCGGACCAGGCGGGTCGGTTCGACCTAACCCCACTGGGTTGCACCGACAGGTGGGCCCAGGGGTAATTTGGTCATTTCCAAATTCATTTAAAAACACAAACTTTGGCCAAATTCTATAAAATCATTATAGCTCTAAAAAAATTAAAAATATGAAAACCACTCAGTATAAAAAACTCTATCATAATAAAATATGAAATGGAATTTTTGAAGTTAAACAAGAATAAGTCCAAATTTGATGATTTAAATAATCATTTAAATCACCCATTTTATTTTCAATAATAAAATAAGTCTATAAATTCCTTTGGACTATAAAAACACCTTGACAACATTTCAAGGTTGTATTTTGCCCTAAACTGAGTATCCTTAAATTATTCTTAGTAATAATCTCTCACATGAAATAATAAGACATCGGAAGGGGGGACAAACCCTAAAACTGGAATGCATGCATAATTGCTTCTTTAACCATTGCCCTTATCGGACAATGATGCTATTTTTCAGCAACAGAGGACAAGGGTCAGTCCACACCATCCAACTGCAACACTTTGCAGTGTTCAGCAAGTTCATCGCTTGCTCATGTCATTTGAGTATTTTTACCAAATTACTTGCAAAGTACTATGTTTATCACTATTGCATAAAAAGCAAAACCATTATTTTCATAACTATGAATATGACTATGTGGTGGGCAATGGAACCATGGATTGTGTTGATATGGTGGAGGTTCCATTGCAAGGGTTTATATCCATCTAGGATTAAACAACAAATGTCGTCCAGTGATTCTTGTGCCGTATAAACCGTGTTCACCATAAGATCCGAGTGGGACGGAGTAGTCAAAAGTGTTTCCACCTCTCGTTCATCAACGGATGCGCATTACCGGATGCACTTTATCTCGAGAGACATGATGCAGGGTGGGAAACCCGTAGAAGTTCCCACGGTAATGTGGTCTATGATGGGTTGCAACTGCCGGCGTAGGAATGTATGGTAGAGCCCTGCATTGTCGTCGTGGTTGGGGCCCATCCTTAATTGGTGTGTGAACCGGCGTGGACCCAGGGTCGGAGATTGCAACAAAGGGTGGGTGTTCGAGGTAGCGGAGGAACATGATTGACTAGGACCTTATACCGGGCCTCACACCAAAGGAAGTGTGGACAGGAAAGCTGCCCGGTTGGCACCAAGGTTAAGATCTCTTATGGGTAAAGCAACACACCTCTGCAGAGTGTAACGAATCGTGACCAGTCACTCCTTGTTCCGGATTTGGAACTGCGAACGCTGCCGGAAAGGAACTCCATGAAGTTCTAGTCAACCGGTGAAGGCTGACGGACATAGTTCTTCTGAATAAAAACAACCTTTTGAAGAAATGGTTATCAAAAACTTGCATGGTATCAGACTTTCTGGTCTGGTATCGTAGATAGGGCATTAAACACCTCTTTCCTAATATGAACTTGTTGAGTACGTACTCATACCACTCTTAAATCCTTAGATTGTCTGAACCATCTGAGGAGGACAACGACAACCCTGAAGGAGCCGACATCATCGGCTATGAAGAACCAGACCTCTCTGGAGGTGTCGAAGGTGTAGACTACCTTATAGTCTACGGAACCGGGAGGGTTCCGGAGGAGAACAAGTTTAGACCGATAAGTAGTAGTAGTATCCGAGCAATACGAACTCTTAGTACTTAACTGCTCGTTGGAATATATGTATAATCTAGTAAGACTCTTATATTGTAAGTTAATCTGGGTTCGCCTCGAACCCAGGAGTATCCCTCTTAGGACCCAAGAGGAGCCCCGAGATGATATGTACATATGGCTTGTAATAATAAATGAATGAGTTATGGACCTGCTATGTTCTGTTGTACTACTCTAAGGGATGTAATATTTGCGGATTGGTACTTTGTGAATGTTATATCAACGACTAGCATACTACAACATGCAGTGGTATGCAGGGTCACCACAGTTGGTATCAGAGCAAAAGCTTTGACCTTAGGTTGGAACCTAGTAAATGGGACAAAAACGTTAGGAGTCAAATAGGATTAGTAAAGAATTCTCTAAAAATATGGTATATATTCACTTGAGAATAAAACAATCATATCTTTTAGTGAGAAAATTCTTTATTATCTCTATTATAATGCATTATTACTAATCTTATATTCTTTCTTTTCTATAGCCAACTATGGTAAGTTCACATTCGGGACGTAACGTGAAAACGATGGAATCAAACCTGAGTGAATATGATGGAGGACTCGCGGATATTCTTCGTGCTATGTTGCTTGAGTTTGGGTGCGATCCCCAAATCCAAGTAACGAAATACATGTACTACGACGGTACAGTGTTAGCGAAGTGTAGGGTAGGATTAAGACTTCCAGAATCCCTAGGAATGAGTGTAGTGATGCCAGTTGGTGAGGCTAGAACTATCCAAACAGCCTACCACATTGCCATAATGAGAGCCATCACTGATATTCGGGAACATAAGACGAAGGAGCTTATTGGTTCCGAATTCTCTCATATTCCTCATATGGAGGAGGAAGATGATCCTATGCTTAACCACCTCAAGTATGCTAAACGCAAACCAGTAGAAGCCGCTAAGTACATGGATAATTGTCGCAACCTACTGACATTGTTCTTTCAGTTGAACCAACATTTGTCGGGAGCAATTGACACAATGTTGGAGGAATTCACTGAGCCCAAGGAGGAGACAAAAGGAAAGGAACCCACGGAGGGAGTGGTTCACACACCAGTTTATTCCGCTGGTGACTACATTAGTATTGATCATCCAGAACAACAAACCACACCTATTACACCTAGGTACTTTCCTAGTAACTCCTATGGAGGATACGAGGGTGGAGAGGAATCCGGAGACCATCAGCGTTCCGAGACTCCTATAGAAAACTCAACAGGTTGGCGTTG
Source organism: Lolium multiflorum (assembly GCA_030979885.1). NCBI lineage: Eukaryota > Viridiplantae > Streptophyta > Magnoliopsida > Poales > Poaceae > Lolium > Lolium multiflorum. The sequence goes on from CM061750.1 coordinate 245,539,376, forward strand.
GGGGTCAGACACGGAAACCTATGGCAATTCAGCCAGAGGTAACTCTGAGATGGAGGAGGATGCCACAACCCAGAACCAGAACTATCAGGGTAATAGGGGAGACGAAGAAGGGTATCCGATCTTGATCGAGTCGGATACAAATGGTGGATATACCTATGGCAGAGTCACCGGGGAGTACACCCGATGGGTGGATTATGATGCACTGAATAACCAATTCATGAACACAGATTTGTCCCTGGGATCATCATCCGATTTCGACTACAAGCCTACGGGAAGACCCTATGTTCCAGATTCTGTCAGGAGGACTACACGTTCGACCGGATGGAAGCCTGGGATGTATCGGGAGTGAAGCACGACTAGAGACCACCATGGGAGGCGAGACTACAATACAGTTGTACCACATGTATTGTAGTATGTAATATTTGTATAAATTTGTACATATACTTTAATAAGTGAGTTTGCATACTCACATCGCTACTGAGTATTGTAATAAACCACTTAAGTATGTATATACATGGTATATGTTTTGTATGATTTGCATTTGCTTCTTGATTTCCATTGCGTGACTAGTTCTGTGCACAAAGTTGAGCTCAGAAAGCTTGCGCATGGAGTAATTATGAGTACCACTTTGTGTTGCAGAACTAGGGGGATATGTCGGGAGCGCCGAGTGAGGAGAGCGAAGAACAGCGCCTCGAGCGTGAGGCCAAGCAGAAGGCTGATGAAGCAGCCAGAAACCAGTTTCTACCACCACCACCACCGATGACGCAGCAAAACTTCCTCCAGTATATGCAAATGATGGACGAAAGGCAAAGGATTACCATGGAGCAGCAGAATAAATTCTTCCACGATCTGCTGCAACAGAACAAGGTGGAAAGACCTGAGAACCAGGGAGTCACTCTGTCAGACTTCCAGAACACTAAGCCAATCTCCTTTGCATATGCGCCCGAACCTATGGACGCAGAGGATTGGTTGATGGACACTGAGCGTAAGCTCAATACAATAGGATGCAACGACCTGGAGAAGGTCAGGTATGCAACGCACTTGTTGTGTGGACCCGCCGCATCATGGTGGGATAACATAGTAGCCGTATATCCGGCTGATAAGGTATTCACATGGGAAGAGTTCAAGAGGAAGTTCAGGGAATCCAATGTCCCTAAGAGTATTGTGGAGCTAAAGCATCGAGAATTTGAAAGTCTCGAGCAGAAGGACAAGGCTATCATGACTTATGTCCGGGAGTTTTCGGGATTGTCCCGGTATGCAGTTGAGGAGGTCAACACCGAGGACAAGAAAAAGAAGAGGTTTATGTGAGGATTGAATCCTCAGTTCAAGGTATGGCTCAGGATGTTGAGAGCGACTGAGTTCCAGGAGTTGGTGGATGCAACCATCACTCTTGAAGATGACTTCAAGCAACTGCAAGATGAAAAGAGGAAGAAGGCTAAATTCGAGCCTAAGAGGTTTGTCAGCAACAAGCCAAACATGGGCTTGAGTTTTAATCCCAGATTCAACAACAACTATAACAGCAGGAGGAACCAAGCGTTTCAGACTGCAAATCCTATAGTTTGCCGTAGCTGTGGAGGCAAAGGACACTTTTCCAAGGATTGCAAGAAGCCAAGGATAATATGCTTTGGCTGTCGTGAGGAAGGACATATGCTTAGGGATTGCCCTAAGAGAAAGAATGGAGGAGGCCAGCCAGGAGGAGGAGGAAACCAAGGCGGAAATCCTGGAGGGAATTGGAAGAACAAGAAACCCTTCGGCAAGTTAAACTGCACCAGCTTGGAGGAGGTGGTGAACTCCGATCAAGCAGTGATAGGTACGCTCAGATACTCACTCATCCTGGCAAAGTACTTTTTGATACTGGTGCAACTACATCATTCATTTCTCAGCAATTCATCATCAAACATGGGATTAGATGCACTAAGTTAGATAAACCCATAACCATACTTTCTGCGGGGGGAACGATATTAGTAACCCACTCCAAACCTGGACAAGTCATTATGATAATAAGTGTGCGTTTGATGCAGACCTGTTCATTTTACCGATGAAGGACATTGATGTCATTCTTGGTATGAACTGGTTAGAGGAAAATGGAGCACTGATAGACTGTACCCATAAGATAGTGTCTCTGAAAAGCCCAGGTGGAGAGAGAATCATATACCAAGGAGATAAGCATACTCAGATTGAAGTTGAGTTAAAGTTGAATAGTATGAAGGAGGTGATACTCGAGGACATTCCAATTGTCAACGAATTCCAAGATGTATTTCCTAAGGAATTACCTGGAATGCCACCAGATAGGGAGATAGAATTTACTATCGACCTAATTCCAGGAACAGCTCCAATTGCTAAGGCACCATACAAGATGGGGCCTAATGAGTTGAAAGAACTCAAGGAACAATTGGATGACCTGGAACAGAAAGGATTCATACAAGAAAGTATTTCACCATGGGGATCACCTATGATCTTTGTGGATAAAAGAGATGGAGGTCGAAGGATGTGCGGAGACTACAGGAACCTGAATAATGTTACTATCAAGAACAAGTACCCACTTCCTAGAATACAAGATCTTTTTGATCAAGTTAGAGGCGTGGGAGTCTTTTCCAAGATTGATCTAAGATCCGGTTATCATCAGATAAAGATCAAGAAGGAAGACGTTCCGAAAATAGCCTTTGTCTCGAGGTACGGACATCATGAATATCTCGTAGTACCTTTTGGACTAACCAATGCCCCAGCAATATTCATGAATCTTATGAATAAGATCTTCATGCCATGTCTAGACAAGTTTGTCATCGTATTCATCGATGATATCTTGATATATTCCAAGGACAAAACTGAACATGCTGAACATCTCAGAATAATGTTACAAACACTAAGAGAACATCAATTATACGCCAAGTTCAGTAAGTGTGAGTTTTGGCTAGATCAAGTAGAATTTCTTGGTCATGTCATTAGCAAGGATGGGATAGAAGTAAACCCAAGTAAAGTAGCATCAGTTTTGGATTGGGAAGCACCCAAGAATGTCAACGAAATCCGAGGATTCTTGGGAATGGCAGGATACTATCGGAGATTCATTGAAGGATTCTCTAAGATAGCAGGACCAATGACCAAGCTGTTAAGGAAGAACACACCATTCGTGTGGTCCGATGAGTGTGAGAAGAGTTTTCACTCTGAAAGAGAAACTCACCACAGCACCGGTGTTAGCAGTTCCGAAAGTTGGCAAGGATTACACCGTGTACTGTGACGCATCCAAACATGGATTGGGATGTGTACTCATGCAAGATCGGAAAGTAATATCTTATGGATCAAGGCAACTCAGACCTCATGAAGTGAATTATCCAACTCATGATCTAGAGTTAGCAGCAGTCGTTTTTGCACTAAAAACTTGGAGACATTTTCTCTATGGAGCCAAGTGTGAGCTCTATACTGATCATAAGAGTCTCAAGTACTTCTTCACTCAGAAGGAACTCAATATGAGGCAGAAAAGATGGCTTGAATTGATCAAGGACTATGATTTGACCATCAATTATACTCCAGGAAAGGCTAATGTAGTAGCAGATGCCTTGAGTAGGAAGAGTACTGGAGGAATAGAACAAGAAATATCACCGGAGTTGAAGAAGGAAATAAGCCAAGCCCAGATAAAACTTTGGGAGAAAGAAGCTCATGAAGGATTATCGGCTTTACAAGTAGCCGATGAACTAAGTGTCAACCTAAAGAATGAGATAATCATGGGTCAATTGGATGATCCATTCATCATGGAGGATATGAGAAGGATTGATGAGGGGAGACCATCAGAATTTCACCGAGGAGAATCGGGATCATTATGGTTCCAGAAAAGGATTTGTGTCCCGGATATTGATGAGATCAAGGAAGTTATACTCCGGGAAGCACATCAAACACCATACTCCATACATCCAGGAAGTACAAAGATGTACATGGATCTCAAAGAATTATTCTGGTGGAATAACATGAAGAGGTAAATAGCACAATACGTGGCAGAATGCCATACATGTCAAAGAGTTAAAGCTGAACATCAAAGTCCGGCAGGAAAGTTACAACCTTTACCAATACCAGAGTGGAAATGGGAAGAAATAGGAATGGATTTCATCACCGGACTACCCATGACCAATAAAAAGAAGGACATGATATGGGTAATCGTGGACCGGTTGACGAAAAGTGCACACTTCTTAGCAAAAAGCAGGATAAAGGGGAGAAACTCATCGATCTTTACATCAAAGATATTGTGAGTAAACATGGAGTACCCAAGAAGATCGTGTCAGATCGAGGATCCGTGTCCACATCAGCATTTTGGAAGCAACTACATGAAGCTTTAGGATCCAAGTTAGATTATAGCACAGCCTATCATCCTCAGACAGGTGGACAAACAGAGAGAACAAACCAGATATTGGAAGATATGCTTAGGGCATGTGCCCTAGACTTCGGAGGATCATGGGAGGAACACTTACCACTAGCAGAGTTTTCATACAATAATAGCTATCAAAGCAGTATCAAGATGGCACCATTCGAAGCTCTGTATGGAAGGAAGTGTAGATCACCGATATGTTGGTATGAAGCTGGATCAAGCAAGAAGTTCAATCCTGATTATGTTAAGGAAAAGCAACAGATCATTGACATTATAAGAGATAGGCTGAAGATAGCTCAAAGTCGATAGAAGAGCTATGCAGACCAAAAGAGAAGGACTTGGGAACCACAAGTTGGAGACATGGTATATCTCAAGGTAAGTCCGATGAAAGGTCTTCAGAGATTCGGAGTAAAGGGGAAGTTGAGCCCTAGATACATCGGACCTTTCAAGATACTGAGTCAGAACCGAGGATTAGCCTTTGAATTGGATCTACCGGGAAGGTTAGCCCAAGTTCACAACGTATTTCATGTGTCACAACTCAGGAAATGTTTAAAGACCCCAGATGAGCCAGTATCACATGATGAGCTCGAGTTACAACCAGATTTAACATATATCGAGAAACCAGCAAAGATTCTTGAGGAGAACTGCAAACAACTCAGGAATCGAGCAAAAAAGTACTGCAAGATACAATGGAAGCATCATCCTGAGAGGGAAGCCACCTGGGAAAAGGAAGAAGACTTGAGGAAAACATATCCCGAACTGTTCAGGTATTACAACCACAACTTCGGGACGAAGTTTTCTTTAAGGGGGAAAGGTTGTAATGTCCCAGGTTTAGAGACGATCGAGGGGTAGATTTTAGAAAGGGATGTGCATTGCATTGTAAATTCTGGGGAAATTTCACGCTTTTAAACAAAAACTGCATCGAAGGGGGACAAGTTTCTCTCTCGACACCTTACAGGGTTAGGGTTTCGAGAGTGCGGCAAACTTGCTTCTCACCTAACTAAATTAGGGTTTTGAGAAGAGAGGGGAGAGATTGCATCACAACTTAAGTTGCATGATTGAATTCAAACACAAGAACATTTGAATTTGAAATTTAAACATCATATGAATATCTCATAATTCAAAATTGAGGTAATTCATTAAACAAATATGAATAATCAAGAATATAAACATTACATTTATTTAGTAAAGCTCATTAGGGAAACTTTGAGCTTTATTGATATTCACACAAAATACAATGTCAATTACAATATCCAGAATTGAAATATGAATTTACAACACATTACAAGAATTGAAGAAATAGAAAGAGAAAAAGGAAAATTACAAGTAAATGAAATGTCCTAAACTACACAAGATAATCTGCTTGAAAGGCTTGATTCAGATGATCTTGATTTGCATCTTGATCAACTCTTGATCCCTGCAAACACACACAAATAAAACACAAGTTATGCCAAGTGGCATTGCCACTTGGCAGGTTAGCAATAAAATGGCATTTTGGAGAGGATATGACCACAAGCTGTCGAGCTGATCCACTCACAGTCCAAGTCCAAAGCATCTGGAACACACACTCACTAGCTGCTCACACAGCTAGTGTGCATGCTCAATACCAAGCCACTGTGTGTGCATGCATCACAGCACACACACTCAACCAGTGAGTCACCCAACAGCTGCTAGGCAGTGCTGTCGACCAGAGAAGCATAGGGCAGGGCACATAAAAGCTTTTCACAGCCAAAAACCTAATCACTCATCGACATGAGCATCTGGATAAGAACAGCAAGAACACAAGAACAACAAGAACAGGAAGAACAGCCACTGCTGTTCAACCTATTCCAGCAATCCACAGAAACAAACCAAGCATCACCAGCTTGCCAGGAGGAGCAGGGCAAGCAAACCAACCATCCAGAAGCAAATCCTCTACACCAACAATATTTCTAAGAGCTGGAGTGAGGTATACAACCCAACAGCCTGAGCAAGATCATGTCTTGCTCATAAATAAGCATGCTATGCATCACAGGAGCACAGAAGGGTAGAGACCCTGTTTGTGTCATCATATGGCTATCTAGCCATTTGGTGCAAGCAAACATAAGGGAAAGCCAGAAGGAAATCAACCCAAGGGAACACTGGTTATACCAAAATAGTGGTGTAACCAAAGAAATCCAGCATGGATCTGAACCTATTTAGCCAGCCCAAGTCATCTAGCACCTATAGCAAGAATACCATCAGACAGATAGATCATATGGTGTCTATTTATGTTTGTCAACAGCAAAGACTACTGGTAATCCAAAAAGGGATTAACCAGAAGACATTCACCCAGCCATATAAGCCACAGAAAGGGTTAGCCACCCTATGACAGCAACAAGATGTTGCCAGGGTCACCTCAACCACAAGAAAAGCCAGCCAAGCCACTTCATCATCACCCAGATGGGTTCAGAGTGAGCTAGGGTCCCCAACAAGTGTTGACATCCTTCTAGCTCAAGTCAACTTAATTAAAGAATCATAACTGCAGAAACAGTTCATCTCATTTATCAATTAAATCATGCCAAGCTAGACAGATAAATGAATTACACAAGTAATTGATGCACCAGAACCTTGCAGATGATCCAGTGGATCATTGCAAGCATCAGCAACTACTTGAGCAAGCAAAAGCATGCACCAGTACAGATTTTGGTGTCACACAGACACAAGGAAGAGCAGCAATTAGGCACAGTCATAACACAGCAGCCTTTACAAGCAACTGATGATCATATGATCATCAGAAGCTTGCTAGAGCATGCTAAAGCATGCTAGAATCAATTCTAGCATCAACACATGGACCAGATAATTAAATCAGCCACAGGACATGAACAAATATATCACAGATAATCAAATAAGCTAGATATGATAGTATCTAGAAGCAGTTCATCAAGGGATGGAGCTGTATAGGCACAGCTATGCTCAATGGAGCATTTCCATGAATTATAGCACAGATAATAGCACCACAGGAGCACTGGTACTTGCTAAATGCAAGGATTATGCAGCATGATCAAGCTAGGGGCAAGCAATTGCATATACAGGAGAGGCATAGTATACAGAGCAACAGCAGGAGCCACTACATTAAACAAAGCACCACAGCATGCTCCTGAGCAAGAGCTCACGAGTTGCAGTAGCAAGTAATGGAGAAAGAACAGCACAGCACACCAGATAGGGTCCATGGCAGCAGCACAGCAACAACATGAGCATGGCAGCACAAGCGCAGCAGCATTCCTAGCCTAGCACGGCGCAGCTGATAGCACAACACCAGGGCTGGCATGGCGCAAGGCCACAGAAGCATAGCCGCATCAGTACATCGACACGGCAAGCATCTCCATAGGGAGAGCAGGCCAGCGGCTGAGCTAGACGAACAGGAGGAGGAGGTAGCACAGGCAGCAGAGAAGGGGAGGCGATGAGCACTTACAGGTGACGCTGGCGAAGGAGCACGGCCATGGCGGCCACGGCGGCACACGCCAGGGCACGGCAGCGCCAGGCCAGGCCAGACCACAGCACCACCCGCATCACGGCGGCGAAGCCACGGCCGCGCCTGAGCACCAGAAGCGCTAGGAGCAGCGAGATCTCGCGGATCCCGTAGCCCTAGCCATGGCGATGGGGGTCGAGGACGAGCGGGAGCAGCACTTGCTCCAGATCGACGCGGACGGATCGACGCGCCGTCGTGAGGCGAGTCGATTGCGCCCCACGGCGAGGGCCAAGTCCGGCGGAGCTCGCCGGAATCGAGCGGCGACGACGGAGGCAACGCGGATCGCTAGAGAGGGGTTAGGGTTAGGGTTCGGACACGCGCGCGAGAGAGAGAGCGAGGAGTGAGGCTGGTCGAGCCGGACCAGGCGGGTCGGTTCTACCTAACCCCACTGGGTTGCAACGACAGGTGGGCCCAGGGGTAATTTGGTCATTTCCAAATTCATTTAAAAACACAAACTTTGGCCAAATTCTATAAAATCATTATAGCTCTAAAAAAAATTAAAAATATGAAAACCACTCAGTATATAAAACTCTATCATAATAAAATATGAAATGGAATTTTTGAAGTTAAACAAGAATAAGTCCAAATTTGATGATTTAAATAATCATTTAAATCACCCATTTTATTTTCAATAATAAAATAAGTCTATAAATTCCTTTGGACTATAAAAACACCTTGACAACATTTCAAGGTTGTATTTTGCCCTAAACTGAGTATCCTTAAATTATTCTTAGTAATAATCTCTCACATGAAATAATAAGACATCGGAAGGGGGGACAAACCCTAAAACTGGAATGCATGCATAATTGCTTCTTTAACCATTGCCCTTATCGGACAATGATGCTATTTTTCAGCAACAGAGGACAAGGGTCAGCCCACACCATCCAACTGCAACACTTTGCAGTGTTCAGGCATGTTCATCGCTTGCTCATGTCATTTGAGTATTTTTACCAAATTACTTGCAAAGTACTATGTTTATCACTATTGCATAAAAAGCAAAACCACTATTTTCATAACTATGAATATGACTATGTGGTGGGCAATGGAACCATGGATTGTGTTGATATGGTGGAGGTTCCATTGCAAGGGTTTATATCCATCTAGGATTAAACAACAAATGTCGTCCAGTGATTCGTATAAACCGTGTTCACCGTAAGATCTGGAGTGGGACGGAGTAGTCAAAAGTGTTTCCACCTCTCGTTCATCAACGGATGCGCATTACCGGATGAACTTTATCTTGAGAGACATGATGCAGGGTGGGAAACCCGTAGAAGTTCCCACGGTAATGTGGTCTATGATGGGTTGCAACTGCCGGCGTAGGAATGTATGGTAGAGCCCTGCATTGTCGTCGTGGTCGGGGCCCATCCTTAATTGGTGTAAGTGAACCGGCGTGGATCCAGGGTTGGAGATTGCTACAAAGGGTGGGTGTTCGAGGTAGCGGAGGAACATGATTGACTAGGACCTTATACCGGGCCTCACACCAAAGGAAGTGTGGACGGAAAGCCCGGTTGGCACCAAGGTTAAGATCTCTTATGGGTAAAGTAACACACCTCTGCAGAGTGTAACGAATCGTGACCGTCACTCCTTGTTCCGGGATTTGGAACTGCGAACGCTGCCAGAAAGGAACTCCATGAAGTTCTAGTCAACCGGTGAAGGCTGACGGACATAGTTCTTCTGAATAAAAACAACCTTTTGAAGAAATGGTTATCAAAAACTTGCATGGTATCAGACTTTCTGGTCTGGTATCGTAGATAGGGCATTAAACACCTCTTTCCTAATATGAACTTGTTGAGTACGCTCGTACTCATACCACTCTTAAATCCCCTGCTTAGATTGTCTGAACCATATGGAGGAGGACAACGACAACCCTGAAGGAGCCGACATCATCGGCTATGAAGAACCAGACCTCTCTGGAGGTGTCGAAGGTGTAGACTACCTTATAGTCTACGGAACCGGGAGGGTTCCGGAGGAGAACAAGTTTAGACCGATAAGTAGTAGTAGTATCCGAGCAGTCCGAACTCTTAGTACTTAACTGCTCGTTGGAATATATGTATAATCTAGTAAGACTCTTATATTGTAAGTTAAGTTGGGTTCGCCTCGAACCCAGGAGTATCCCTCTTAGGACCCAAGAGGAGCTCCGAGATGATATGTACATATGGCTTGTAATAATAAATAAAAGAGTTATGGACCTGCTATGTTCTGTTGTACTACTCTGAGGGATGTAATATTTGTGGATTGGTACTTTGTGAATGTTATATCAACGACTGGCATACTACAACATGCAGTGGTATGCAGGGTCACCATAGTTGGTATCAGAGCAAAAGCTTTGACCTTAGGTTGGAACCTAGTAAATGGGACAAAAACGTGGCGTTTCAAGAAGCTTCACCATTGCACCGCCGCTATTGTTTTCCGGAGCACTCATTGCCTCCACCACCACCACCACCAGCAACACCACAAGCAGCAGCAAGAGTTCTAGCGACATCTTTTCTTGCCTTTCTCGCTTCCAATATCTCATTCCTTCTTATCTCCCACCATTCTTTTGTTAGAGGATTCATAGCTCTTAGATCAATAATCATGTAGGGGTTCGCAACAGAAAATAAAAAATTGTATCTAAACACAAACCCGAATATGCCCAAGATCTATCCATGTAGTAATGCACTAACAGAGATGATATCGGTGACGTACCCTCGTAGACCGATAGAGGTTAATGTTCCGCTAGAACGTGGTTGGTGTAGACATAATGTCGTCGCCGACCTCAGGCTTGTGTAGAAGTCCTCTCTCACGATGTCGAGTGCCGCCAGTGCAGCACCTTGTACTTTCGCACACATACGGTGCTCAACGACGCTCCTGGCTCCGATCTAGCGAGGTTGCAGAAGTAGATCTTCTGGATCCGGATCCCAGCAGCGCTCCCGGGTACTGGGTGGAGTTTTCTCCCTCCCTATGTAGTTCTTCGGGGAACCGCAAGTAGAATAAAACTAGAGAGAGATATTTCTCTATTTAATTGTGAATTTAATATGGGGCCCAATAAAGGTAGGGAGGCCCTTTTAATTAACTGAAAACATATTTTTATTAAATTAAATATATTTTAACATATTAATTCATCTAAAATATATTAAACATACCCCTTAATTGCCATTTGTCCGAGACACCCCCGAGCTATCCCGAACAACTTTCGGACATCTCCGGAACGCTATTCCGGATATATCTCTCAATTATGATGAATCCATAACTAGCTCGAGTTTCGTTGAAACCTCAAGTGTGTTACCCTACGGTTCAGGAGTAACACATACATGATCCGGGAAACTGTCTCTGATCAATTGATCACTAGGGCGATCTGGATAACCATGGTGATCTCTATGCATTCCACGAAGAAATAATCGTCGTTTGAACCATTGCATTGAGTCTTATTCCTTTTGTTCAGTCGATACTGGCGCTCGTCCGAGACATGATCGTCGGTATCCCAATATCTAGTTCGGCCTCATTACCGACAAGGCTATTTCAACTCGTTCGTGTGTGATTCCATCCCCATGACCTAGTCATACACAACAAAACTTTCATGGACGTAATCTCACCGAGTAGGCCCTATGTATCTTTCTGTCATGTGGACGAATAAATATCACTCTTAATTCATAGGGATTTCTGTTTTCGTGCCCTCAGGTCCTTACTTGTACTCAGTTTTCCCCAGCTCCTTAGTTTTTCCTCAGTTTTCCCCAAGCCCTTGTCTGAAACCCGCAGAAGGAGCTCGGACGGAAGGATCCATTAAGTTGACCGTTTCGTGCTGACGAGTGGGGTCGTGTCGTTTGTGGGGTCGCGTCGTGTGGGAACGCGTCATGTGGGGCTGGTAGGAAGGGACCGCGTGGGACAGGACGAGACCGTGTTTGTGTGGCCGTAGCGTGTGGGGCCGTAGCGTGTGGAGCCGTGTGGGTCCGGGACGGGGCACGAGTGGTTTCTGTCTCTTTCGCCCAGATTAGCAGTTTTCAATGTACCTTTTTCTCTCTCTCGCTCGATCTCATTCATATTTGATAGCCCAAATTGGTAGCACATCTAGAGCAGCTTCTCCTTCTGTTTTTTAACGCCATTCATTTCTTTATGCCTTCGTTTTTACCCAATCAGGTAGGAAATCTAGGGCACAAATCCAGAGAGAAAATATAGGATAAGCTGCATACAGCAACCAACATAGCATAGATATATTCAGGACAGATCCAAAAGTAGTACCGATAGATCCAACATAAGCTACATTTTACATGAATTTAAGCTGCTCTACAGATAGAGCAGTCACATACAGAGAGTGCAGTAGGCACGTTCAACGCCTCCAGGTAGCGCCTGTGACTCGCTTGGAGGTTGCGCAGGTGAATCCCAAGTGCTTTGTGTTTGGCCATGAACGCATGCACGTCCATGGTCATTCCAACTCTAGCGCCACATCTGCCAATGGATTCAGCATGGTTCATCAGGGAGTTGAAGTCAGTGGCGCGGAGCTTCCTGTTGCAGAAGGGGCACTTGTAAATGCCTCGAGCAAAGGGGCCATCGTAATGGCCGGACTGCAACCTCCTGAGGACATGACGAGTCTTGGTGTGGAAGGACTCGTCGTCGTTGTCGACGTCGCTGCTCTGCACCTGTCACGTAGCACCAAAGATCGTGCAAAAAACAGGGAGTCAATTGCAACGATGATGGAACAGATAGTGAACAAAAAATCATACATGATAATATGGGCTCGAAAAAAAGAGGTAGCCTTAGTTACATTGGACACACTTATATATCCAGGATTTGAGTAAGCAAACCAAAGATCATGCACAACAAATTTGTACACACCAATTGTTTACTGACCAAACCCTGAATCAATTTATGCCCAAATATTCATCATCATCGGCACAAATCTTAAACAAAAGCAAATCACAAACACTAATAATGCAAGATCTAACACAAAATGATTGAACTAGGAACAGACGAACAGTAATAACGCAAGATCTAACACAAAATGATTGAACTAGGAACAGACGAATCCTAATAACGCAAGATCTAACACAAAATGATTGAACTAGGAACAGACGAATCCTAATAACGCAAGATCTACCACAAATCGTTCATAAGTTAGAGGAGTTGTTAGCATCCCAAGAGTGTGCACCAAAGTTTGTAGACAAGCTTTGAGCATTATCATACTTGATTCACAATATTATAGCTTGTCATGCATCTCAGCTACCACTAGACTTCAGTTCATAGTCCATCTTGAAACAAAATTTCTTGAGGTGATGCATGCTCGTAGTCCAGCTAATGGGCTATTCACTTGATGATTTGAAAGGTATATGCATGCATAAGATTAACTTGGAAGAAGATGCAAAGCCCGTTGTTGATTACCAACGCCATCTTCATCCAAAAATGAAAGAAGTGGTAAAGAAATAGGTAATTCAACTCATTTAAGCATATAATATTTATCATGTAGATGATAGTAAATGGTAAGTCTTGTTCATTGTGTACCTAAGAAAGGTGGAATCACTATGGTTCCAAATGATGAAAATGAACTTGTAGCTCAGCGTACTGATACTGGCTATAGAATGTGCATTGATTTTAGAAAACTAATAAAGCTACTCGTAAATATCATCATCCTTTGCCATTCATTAATCAAATTCTAGAAAGATTATCTAAACATTCACATTTTTCCTATTTAGATGGTTATTCTAGTTTCTCTCAAATTCTAGTGCACAAAGATGATCAAGAAAAGACTACTTTTACTTGTCCCTTTGGTACTTTTGGTTATAGAAGAACGCCATTTGGTTTATGTAATGCTCCTGCTACTTTCCAAAGATCCTTGAATGCTATATTTGTTGATAATATTGAGAATATTATGGAAGTATTCATGGATGATTTTTATGTATATGGTACCTCTTGCAATAATTGCCTATTCAATCTTAACAAAGTTATGCAACGGTGTGAGGACCAACACTTAGTCCTAAATTGGGAGAAGTGACATTTTATGGTAACATAAGGCGTAGTCCTTGGACACCGAGTTTCAGGAAGAGGCATTGAAATGGACCACACAAAGATTAAAGCCATAGAGAAGCTGCCATACCCACGGGATATTAAAGGTATAAGGAGTTTCGTTGGGCATGCTGGTTTTTATAGAAGATTCATTAAAGATTTTTCAAAAATATTAAGGCCTCTTACTAATCTTTTACAAAAGGATGTTCCATTCTCTTTTAATGATGATTGTCAAGAGTCCTTTAATGTTTTAAAGAATGTTTTGATAAGTGCTCCTATAATTCAGCCCCCTAATTGGAATTTACCATTTGAGATTATGTGTGATGCAAGTGATTATGCGGTAGGTGATGTGTTAGGACAAAGAGTTGATAAGAAACTAATTTTTATACTATTCTAGTAAAACTCTTGATGGCACCCAAAGAAATTATTTTATTACTAAACAAGAATTCTTAGATGTGATCTTTGCATGTGCTAAGTTTAGACCTTACATTGTGGACTCTAAAGTCATAGTACACTCTGATCATTCTGCTGTTAAATACCTTATGGATAATAAATATGCTAAGCCTAGACTTATTAGATGGGTTCTATTACTTGAAAATTTTGATTTACATATTGTTGATAGAAAAGGTGAGCACAATCCGGTAGTTGATCATTTATCTAGAATGGAAAACATTGCGGTAGATCCCACTCCTATTAATGATAACTTTACTAATGAATAACTTTCAAACATGAATGTATCAAGTGCAAGAATATCTTCTCGATAGTTCGCTGATTATGCTAATTTTATTGTTGGAAAAGTTATATCACCTCATTTTACTTATCAACAAAGAAAGAAATTCTTCTATGATCTTAGAAACTATTTTTGGAATGATCCGTTTATTTATAAGAAAAGTGTATATGGTATTATTAGACGTTGTGTACCTGAGTTTGAATAGCAGAGCATTATAAAAGATGGTCATGATAGTCCCTATGGAGGACACCATGCAGGAGAGACCGCGCAGCTGCAAAGGTATTACAATATGATTTTTAGTGACCTAGTTTATTTAGGGATTGTGCTACTTATGTGAAATCTTGTGATAAATGTCAACGCGTGGGAAACATTGGTAGGAGAAATGAAATGCCTATGAATTATACACTACCGCTTGAAAAATTTGATGTGTGGAGATTTGACTTTATGGGACCATTTCTGTCCTCCACAACAAAGCATGCTCATATTTTGGTTGCAGTAGACTATGTTACAAAGTGGGTGGAACCAATTCCCCCAAAGAGTGTTGACCATGCTATAACAATGAAAATGTTTAAGGATATCATATTTCCCAGGTTCAGAGTACCTAGATTTATAATTACAGATGGTGGTTTTCATTTAATACATGGAGTATTTAGGAAAACTTTAGATAAATATGGTGTTAATAATAGAGTAGCATCTCCATATCAACCACAATTTAGTGGTAAAGTTGAATTAAGTAATAGGGAAATAAAACTCATATTAAAAAGAAAGTTAATAGAGCGTGCTAGGTCTGATTGCCCAACTAAAATTAATGATGCGCTATGGGCTTATAGAATTGCTTATAAAAATCCTATGGGTATGTCTCCTTATAGAATGGTCTATGTAAAAGCATGTCATCTCCCTGTAGAACAAGAACATAAAGCTAGATGGGTTGTTAAACAACTCAACTTTGACTTTAAAATTGCACGAGAGAAGAGAATCCTAGACTTAAACTTACTAGATGAGTGGAGAAATGAAGCTTATGAAAGTGCTAGATTGTTTAATTAAAAAGTTAAAATTTGGCATGACAAAAAAATAAAGAGGAAGGAATTCAAAATAGGACACCAAGTATTATTGTTCAACTCTCGTTTCAAGTTCTCTGCAGGAAAACTATCATCGAAGTGGCAAGGTCCATTTGTTGTGCAAGAGATGTATCGCTCCAGAGCCATCCGTCTTCATGGAGATTAAAAATGTAAACCTCATGTTGTTAATGGACAACGTCTTAAGCGTTATATTGCAGGTGAAAAGTTCATTGGAAGGGTGGAGGAGTTAAATCTCTAGAGTCCGGAAGCCATAATTGCAAAGATTTATCCCCTGCTAGACATAGAAACCAATAAAAGTCGAGATCAGGTACGTAACAATCTAAGAATCTCTTCATATTTTAGGATATTTATTATTTTCGAAAATAAGGGTGTATCGCGAAAGATTTGGACAAACCAGAGTAAAGGCGGGCAAAAGAGGCTAGGTCTTTTGCCCCTCGGACTTCCATTTCGACTACAACGCTTTGTTTTGACCTAAAACCCGTCAATATATACCCCTCTGTGCGGATATAATCTCGCATCGAGTTTTTTTCGAGCGAACATCATTTTTTATCCATGTTTCCAAATCTCGCCTCCGCAAGTAGTCATGTCTACGAGGTGGAGTACTCCAATTGGAGGATTCCCTTGTGCTTCCACCAGGACCTCTTGGTGGAGTTCCTTACCGCGGAGTCAGACGCAAGGGGGAGAAGGAGAACCAAGGGACGATGAAGCATGGAGGACCAAATATGAAGATGGAGCAAGAACAATGAGGGAAGTTCAAGGATTAAATTCCGGAGCTTGACTAACTCAGAGCTTCAAGCATGGATTGATCTTCTTCATCAACAAATTGTTGATGCACACTCCTCTGGCTCTCGCCATCGTATTAAGTTATTGCAGGACTGTGAAGAGGCGGTGAACATAAAGTACAACAGGAACATGCAAACGAGTTATGCAGCTTGCATGGAGACCATTGAAAGGCTGGAAGAGAAGGTCAAGTGGTACAAGGCCAGGTGGGAAGAACAAGTTGAAGCTAACAAGAAGTTGCATGCAGCCTTGTCAAACATTAGGAGCACTACTGATGAAGAGATCATGAGAGCCATTACTTGAAGATCCACTTCAACAACCTAAGCTTGGGGGAGTTATATCAACTCTCTTTATGCTTTTTAGTTCATCATATCGCTTTTAGTCGTTACCTTAGTTTGGTTTTACTTTCATCTAGTACTTATAAAGTCTATCATAGTTTGGAAACCTCTTAGAGCATTATCATTTATCATTGGTCAAGTGGTTTTTAATGAAATATGAAGTATGGTGTCATCCACGATTCTTTTGTTTGGAGATTTATGGGTAACACTCATGTAGATATGCACCTCATATCTAGAAGTTTCAGTTACACCTTGTCTTGAACTAAATAAACTTGAGCATGTTGGCCAAGCATAGAACTTTTCAAGTAGAGCTTGCAACAAAGGAAAGACCCATGCAAGTAATACTACTAAATAAAGAAAAAAGAAAATACCTTGAAGTTGTGGTGGAGATGTGGTCTTGGGGAACAAATAGTTTGGAAGAGATGATGACAAGGGGACATGATATACTCTTGTACTACTTAGTAATCAACGGGTAAACTGATGGTCATGGATATTTCAATACATATGCTTAAAACAAGAATGTGATTGCAAAGGTCAGCACCCGAGGATTCGGTTAGCCATGGAAAGTGAAAGAGAAAGGTGGATGTAAAACATATGATATGGTTCAAAGATCCATGAATAAGGTTTATACTGGTTACTAGGGGGCAATACTATTAACTAATCCCATTGAAAATATGGCAAAGTGTTTTCCAAAGTCGAACTTCATGTTTATCTTGTTGTTTAGCAAATTCTTTTCTTGTAACTAGTAAAGGCAAAGTAAAAGTAAAAGGAATCAGGTAAAAAGCCTTCCATATAGAATAGATATATGAAACATGTTCAATTTTTCAACATGCAATAGTTAGTCTTGTTCAAATGGTAAGGGGTAGTTGCTATAAATTCTATCATATGAAGTCCACATTTGTATGGTTGTTAGTTCAAAAAAATTACAAAACAATTGAATATGCATAAGTTGATGATGCAATGCTCGTATTTTTTATTGTCAACCATAAGCTCATTGATGCATGATATGATCTATTCGCTTATTTGCTCGAGGAAGATTAAAAGTTTAAGCTTGGGGGAATTGATACGTGCATTTTACATCATCAATAGTGTTACATATATGATTAGTTTTCATTGATATCTGCCATCATACATCATTATTTATGCATGTTTAGTGGATTTCTAGGACATTCCTACAAAGTCCCTTTCATTGGTATATAATTTATGGGAGGCACAAAAATTCCTTTTTTGTATTTTGCTGTTCCAGGGACCTTCTGGACACCTAAAAATCGAAGGAAAAATACCTGATCAATTTTTAACCGGGAGAAGAATCGTGGGCCAAAGAAGTATGATAGGGGAGCCACGGGGACCAAAAGAGGTCAGGTGGCGTGCCCCCCTTTGTGGGCGCACCACCATGGCATATTTAGCCCTCGAGCATCATCTCGCCCCCCTTATACAGACATATTTGTTTCGTCGAAAAACCTAAGACATATTTTCCCGAGATTTATTGAGGCGGTGGCGGAGGCGAAGTCCTCTCCTATTCCGGGAGAGGGCAGATCCTGTCGCACCAGTGCCTTCGGTGAAGGGGAAATTGACGCTATCGTCATCACCACTCCTCCTCGACGTTGGGGGAGGCATCTCCCCATCAACATCTTCATCAGCTCCATCATCAGGACCATCATCATCTACGACATCGACTTCATCCCCCTCATAGTTTTTGTTTGATTGAACCACGGATATTGTTTTAAGGGCTAGTTGCATGTTTGTGATTGGTACTTTGTCATTATTTGGTGGAGAGATCATATATTCAGATTGTGTTGTAACCATTATGCCTCTGGTCCATACCATGTTTGACACTTGTGAGTAGTTCCCCACGTTCATGAGGGCATAGCATGATCTGGTTATGATTCTATATGATGTGCAATGAGTATTTGGAAAAGTTTTTATCTTTTATGTTGTTCTATGATGATTTTATGCGAACTTCGACTGCATATTACTTCAAATATATGCCATAGGGTTATACTTTAATGTAATGAATGAGTGTTGGAAGGGACGTAATGACATAAATCATTTTTGAATATTTTGAGTTGCATTAGAGGGGCTTATATCGGGACTAATGATCTAAGTGCTATGGTGGGACATTTGTGTCTTAACTAATCATATACTTGCACATGATAATGGCTCTAATACCCATCATAAAGTGTGCTCTTGTTCATATCCATGGTTGTACCTATTTTAGGCTCCACCGCTAAGGGAATGAAACTTGATAAAATACTTAACATGTTGTGTAGAACCCTGAATGCTAGTAAATCCATAAGGCCCTTAGGAACACTTGTCACATATAAGGGCACACACACACTTAAGCTTGTCCTCTTGCTGCATACATGATTGGGTTTTCTCTCATTGAGAGAATTTGCACATTGCTATTTACTTTCCGCACTTTATTTTATTGCAAACTATACACCTAAAACACCAAAACTACTGCATTTTTTATTATTGTTTACTTGTCAAATCCGCTAACCAATACCTTCAGCTCCTCGTGGGTTCAACAACATTTCTTATTGAAAACTACTATAATTGATCTCCTACATTTGGGAGCTATCACCAGCACCGATGCGGCTTTTTGCGCCCGCGTTAATGATGTTGCCTCACCTTTCGTGCACCTGCGCTAGCGCGGGTGGCGCTTGGGGATCAACGCCAGGCATTGAAGGCGAGGGAGTGCCCCAACCTTTTAAGAGGAGCTGTCCGCCATCATCGTGGCTACTCTTTCACCAACAACCAACGCCATTGCCCACAGTCACCGCCTGCATCCGAAAAAAACCCGACGAGCAGCGCCGCCATGGGAAAAGGATGGCCGTTTCGCAAGACAAAGAATGACCATGAGGCTGGCTCGTCTCGGGCAGCCCAGAATAAGCCGCGGGAGCGCTGCTATGTTCCGGTGGACATCACGCGCCAGCTGTTCCAAGAGAATTGCTCGGCACCCTTGCGGTATGTTAGCCTGCTAGGAGGTTGGTACCTCAAGTGTCGGTACCTCCAGTATCGCGCGAGGGATGCAGCGCCGCGACGAGATCCTCCACCGTCGTTTCTTCTTGCCGCCGGATTTCTGCGACGATCCGGCCTTCGCCCTCCACTCGTACAACTGGATCACCTTCGGGACCTGCGAGTTCCACCTGCGCCGCCGAGCGGGTTGCCTCGGTGACGTGGTCTACTTCAACCGGGAGCTATGCATCGGCCTCGACGCCGATGCCGCGAAGGACCACATATCAATGGCGGGGCGCCTGATCTGTCTGCCGTCGACCTAGAGCTCCAGCCGGTGGACTTGATTGAGAAGAACGCCCTCAAGCTAGCAATCGCTCAGAGCGAGCTTGACATGCTCGGCCAGTGGTGTGGCCTTGCCATGCATCTGCACGGCTCCCTAATGTCGTAGGGCTGGCTGGTCGTACCACCCTCACTCCTACGCGCGTCGCTCCTCCAGTTCCACCCACGCGAGCAGCAGCGGCGTCGCCACCACCTCCATCCGCTCCGCCCGCGACAGGAATTGCGCTGCTGGCACCATAGCCGGCCTTGTATTGGTCATCCGTGGACTCCTCCGATCTTCGTGGACCTTATGGACACCGACGAGGACGAGTAGCCACCCATGGCACAGTCCTAGTTAGGATTTTAGTTTTAATCCCTTTTTCTTCTTTTAGCATTATGTAAATTAATTCTATAAAAAAACTATCTATCTATTATATACTAAAAGCAAAATATTCACGAAAATTGTCTGAGATTTGTCAAAATTTGAACGTACCTGTTCAAATTTTGACAAATCTAAGACAACTTTCATGGGATGGAGGGAGGATGAAATAATAAATATTTATATAAAGTCGAGTAGATAGCTATGTTTCCAAAATATATTTTGCTGAAGGTTGCACGTTTATAGATCGAAGAGTTGGAGACTTCCCGCCACTAGAAAAATGCCATTAGCGGAAGTAACTCTAGGTGGATTTCAACTCGAATCGAGACATTCCGATCTGGCGATAAAGAACTTTGCCGTGGCGTCCAAATTTTCTAAAACCATAGATATATAAATTGACAATCAATAGAAAGAAATATATAAATTAAGCTTAGGTTATATTATAATTCTATTTGTGTTTGTTACTTTTATTTTAAGGGAAATATTTTTATACAAAAGAAAGCACCAGTTGGGAGCTGGAGTACGTCGGTGATATTTAGAATATACCATATTTTAGAAGAGTGTCATGTATTTTAAGCGGGCATAGAAAATGATACGAAGAAAATTCCATACAAACAAATAAAATTTCTTAGATAGTTATAGCACCTATTAAAACTATAAGTTATTTTCTATTAATTGCATTATTAACTTTTTTCTTCTCTAAAA